>CM062816.1:649395434-650004934 GCA_031772625.1 Pinus tabuliformis | reverse complement strand
TCTTGGGCATGCCTCATGTAGGCTTAAGTGAACTGAATGCATGACCAAGTGTAGGAATTTATATGGGAGCCATGATGAGTTAAAAATGATACAAAAAAATTTAAACAAATAACTAATTCAAGGCCCTCCTTCTAGCGCCAAAAAAGTTGTGGCCTCGAAAACCTCTACCACAACATTGGGGATAACCACCCGGTCTGGACCTTAAAACAGCTCCTTTTCCGTTTGGGATAGTGGCTCCAGCTGGTTCAATTAGGTCTACTTACCTTCTCCCAATCGCTATCAGCTTTAAATATATCTCTAATTTATAATAATTAGGGCCATCAGATCAATTCTTCGAGTTGATCATTCAAGAAGAATGATCCTTAAGTTCTTTTTGTGGAACAACCAAACCAATTTAAAGTTTTTCCTCAAAAGAGGAATTCTAGAAATGTAGAATTAATCTAAATGAAAACTAATTCTAAAATGTAAGAAAAAGGAACTAAATCCTAATCCTATCTCAATTAGGTAGGTATAGATCTAACCCAACCGAGAGCAAGATATTTAAATGATTTGGGATTTAAATATGTTTGGCTTATAATGAATATCAGGCAAACGAAATAGTTCAATTAGCTGATATTATGAATACCAAAACATATTTTATTCAAAGACCTCTTAATTGACATAATCAATCGATAACATTTAGGAAGTAGTTCACAAAATGATATTGATTGTTAAATCAATAATTCGAATAATTGAACAAGAATGTGAGGAAATAGTTCACAACATGTCATTATTTGTTAAATCGATATTAAAAGACAGATTTCTGAGTAAATAGTTACTCAGAAATCAGAATTCAAAAAATAAGAGGAGAGACAAATAATAACATATGATTGAGACAAATTACTCATACCGACAATAGTGCACAAATATGAATAAAATGACACATTCGTGCCATTATAAAATGAAACTAGTATTTAAAACAATAGTATTAAAAATTACCAATTTATTTAAAGCATTTATCTGGCTCTGGTCTCCAACAATCTTTTACAATGCTTAAACTTCTTATTTTAAAGCTAGAGCTATAATAGTACGAACTAAAGATGATTCCAGGAGTATAGTAGTGAAACTTCTCAAAATCCTTTATGAAAATTCCTAAAACAATGTTCCAGTCATTCTATTGAGAAAAGTGTGAAAGTAAAGTAGTGCGAGCTTTCGTAGGCCTTTCTTCATAAAATTCCGGACCTTTATTTCATACAAAAAGTAAGCTTAAATAGCAGAAAACAATTGAATCTATTGTGTAGAGCGTTGAGGGAATTTAAATAGATCCCTTCAACAATGCTTAAAGGAAAACAATATTTTGGTAGAAGTTTCTAAAAGTGATTTGTTGTCTTCATCGGCTTTGTTTGTTCCATCGAATTCTCTGGATGTCTCTCTACCACTTAACAACACAGTTATCCTCCTCTGTCATGAACCTAAATAAGAAAAATAGGAATCGATAAGCTGGAAATAAATGAAACTGATAAGAAAGTTTTTTTTGAAACAAATCACGTTTTGCAGGAAATCAGGAAAAACGTAGAGCGCAATAAATCTCGAACACAACCATCATTGAGAGTCATGCGAAGTGAGGTCTGTGGTAAGACAAGTCAGATGTCTACAATTTTATCATAAAATCGCAATCAATTTTAGACCGGGGTTGAATTATCGTCATATTTCAAGCAAGGAGAATCCCTATTTGAAACAGAGGAAAATTCGAATAAGACCAAATTGCAATCGGAATGGGTAGAGGAGGAATGGCTTAAGGTCTGTGACTTTTGCAATTGTGCGGACACAGGAATTTATGGATTTCATTGTATAATCTCATTGGGTTCGGTTATATCACATATCACAATAACGGAGCAGTATAATACCAATAGCGTTAAAAGAATTGCAATTTGCGATATGTGGGAAGGGATGATGTCATGGTGATGTGACGGATGATGTGGAATGGTGACGTGGCAGGTGACAAGTGATGTGGAGGATGACATCAAGGATGACGTGAATCTGACGTCACTACTAATGTCATATCGCAATCGGCGTTGGGATGTATATCGCAATCGGCATTGGGATGAGGCATTTAGAACTTTGTGATTACGATATAGGCCCCAGATGCGATATTAATATAATTCATAGTGTATAATCCAGGAAGGTCTGGGCCTTATCGCATATCAGAATTGGTGTTTGGAGCGGGTTTGGACTTAAGCTTTTAAACTTTTGCGATAGCCTTGGACGCAAGATTTTATGGATTGCAATGGATAATCCCGTCGGGTCTGGAGTAATCACATATCGCATAAGAGATAGGTAGCGGGACTTGGGTAATGGTTCTTGCGATTGCGTGGACACGGGATTTTAATGAAGTGAAGTTAATTTTCCTGTCGGGTTTGGTTTATATCGCAATCGCAATGGAGTTGGAGGAGGGGTATTTTCCTTATGAAAATTTGCGATGCGGGGTATGGCGGAGTGTTGAAAAGCTTCAACCTTTGGGAATCTTAAAGATATTCATTTTATTTTATTTTTTAATCAAATAACCCATCATGTTTAATACTTAAGCCTAAGTTCCCCGGATGCGGGTGATTAATAGCTTCGTCACGGCGCTGACCATCCGGGTGGGCAAGTGGTATGGCCACATGGCCTCCTGCACTGCCAACGAGACACCCACCGCCATTATTAATGGCGTTTTAATGAAGCCAGAAAGCAAAAAACCATTAATGGAGGGAGAGAGCCGAGGCCACCTACTTCTGGTTCTGGACCTTAAGATGGAGAATAACCCGTGACCTCCCCCTACTCTGCCTCCTCTCGCTTGCAATTGCTCTCCTGCAGCGGCTCATCCAAGCTCCAGAACAGCTACGGGGCAACGATGTCAACTTCTCTGCTGCATCGAGTTAATTGAAGGTGCCCATTTCTCCCATAACCCGCTCTGCTGTTACAGAATTGTTGTTCCAGGCCTCAATTCCGCCACTGGCACCCGTTTTCCTCACTCCCCTATCTTCTCAAGCCACTCTACCCCGTTTCCAGCCCCTCCAAGCACCCAGAGCACTATAATTCACCCTGTCAATATGCCCCGCCTCCGGCACAGAATGAGAAGCCACAGGGGAAGCAGTCAAGGGAGAGTAATTTGCCCTCCCTCGCGGTCCATGTCTAACTCGGCTCAGGTGGATTCATCCTCGCCTTCTACCGCTTCTCAAAGTAGGGGTCACTATCCCAACACTCGAAGTGGAAGAGTGCATGCCCAGAGAACTGGGCAAAGGCATCTGGAGGAAACCCAGTACACCGAGCCAATGTTGAACCCATCGCACTCCACCCAATTCCATTTCAGATGCACCTTGGACCGCCCTTGTATAATCGCCACCATCTCTGTTACCTTTAGGGAGGAGCCTCAACGCACCATTACCCCGGCCAGCATCACTCGGAACAGGACGGGCGATAACAGGCGGGACAACTCGCAGGCGGACCAGCCTGGAACAGCTCGAAACAGAATGGAAGCTGGCAGAACCAGCCAGAATAGAACAGAAGCTGCTCACTCCAGCCCAGAAGCTTTGCACAAGAAGAGTAACACCCCTGATGGTCAAGGGAAGGTGGCAACAGGAACGAACAGTCCAGACGGCAATGAGAAGCGGGATGCCACGACCAGTGGCCAGCAGCATACCAATGACGATGACCCTTATGCCTACGGGTGTCCCATCATGGAGGAGACATCGCCACCTGCTGACGCCTAGCAGGCTTCATTTCTCTTTCCAAGTGCCTAGTCATCAAGTCCTCTTTGGTCTTTTTGTGGTTTTTTTTGTTTTTGTGTGGTCAGATTCCTAGTCATCAGGTCCTCTACTACATGGTTTTTTTTGGGTTTTGTTTTGCTGGAAAACTCATAAAAATGATTATTATAAGCTGGTTTCACCTGCGTGGGCAGCTTTCTCCTTCTTTGGACTGGTTTCCCCGTGAGGGCAGTCTAATTTTTCAATCACTGTTTGATAACGCACAGTAATTTCTCTGAGATAGTTTCTGCAGAGGCCAGCGCCTCCTTGTAACACTATTTTTTTGTAACTATAATAGATTTAGTCTTACTTAGAAAAAAATTACTTAAGCCTAAGTATATTTTGTGTCTCAGGGGCTATTTAGTTTGGTTTTTTGGGAAAATCAAAGTTTAATCTGTTGAAAATGGAAACAATAAATGCTAAAAATATAAGTGCTAAAAATAGCAGTTTGAGTACCAGTGCTAGATTGGGCAACAGTGAATGAAAAATGGAAGTGCTAAAAATAGCATTCTATTTTTAGCAGTTCAAGATGGATTCCTATTTTAGTCAGTCCCTGGACTAAAAATAGGAAGTAAAAATCGAATTTGATATTAACAGTAGTTTGTAAATTAATTAATTAATTCATCTTGAGTTAATTAGTTAAGGAAAATCAAACTTGAAGTATATGTGAGGACATGCAACAGTTTATCTATTAATTGAGGAATTTATCCATCAGTTAAAGAGATAAGGATGAGTTGTAATTAGTTGGCTCAGTTAACTGAGTCAAGTCCAGTTAGATTAATTTAATAGTTTGTTAAATTAATGAGAGTTCAGTTAGTTAATGCTTGCATGCATGTAACTACTGTATTTCAGATAACTAAATATTCACTCATGGATAACTCATGCATGTCAGTTCAGACAGAGACCCAGTTGAGATCAGAGAAGGGACAGTGTACTATCAGTTGGATGAATATTTTTCCTATAAAGGAAGCTCATCCATGATGAGGATTTATCTCCTTCAGGACTGCATAGTTGGATCAGAGGTTAGTGAGTGTGTGAAGAGGCCAATTCACACGAGTGGCTGCACTAGACCCTAATCAAAATTGTGCAAAGAAATAGTAGGCTTGGAGGGTAGACCACAAGTTAGATAGAGGCCTTTGACTGTCTATGAGTAGCAGAGGTATTGCAGAGAGAGCAGGATAGCTTTTGAGCTGATTCTTTTTGTTATACTGGATATATTTCCACTTGTATGATAATACAGAGTTGGGGTTTTAGGCTGAGGCTTTCCTTGGGTAAATTCTTCTGTGTTATGTGTGATTGATTTCTCCATATCAGGTATATGTGTTCTTATTGATGTTGCTCATGTTCGATTAAGCTTCCGCTAAATTGGTTGTAGGAGTAGATCAAGTATTTTGCTTTAGTCTATTGCATTATCAGGTGATCTATAGGTGGGAATTTCTACATAATCATTGGGTTTTAATTAAAAAACCTAAGCATTGAACTTCAATTATAAGATTTTTTAAGAGGGTCCCTATTTTAATATAATAAATTTCATAGGAAAATTATAATACATTAAAATGGGGGTTGTTGAACAATACAACAAATGGTGATTCATTGGAAGAACCAGTTATCTCTGATAAGTGAAATTTCTCCAAAACTTCAGTGAAAATAATTTAAGAAGTGGAAACTACTTTTTGAAACATTTAGATACAAAAAAATACTCTGACTAAAAGAAACTCATTAAATTGCAATCTCTGTTAAAAACCTTTTGTGAATGAAAAACACCTATTTACTTGTATCAATCATTAATCAATTTATAAAAATAAATAGGGGGCCTTTTACAACTTAGCTTTAAAATTTACTCGTTCGTCATAGGTAGAGCCACTGCTGCCAGCAGGCATTCATAGCCTTGACAGGGTTACCTTTTAACCAACAACAATCTAGTGTCCCATCCATTTAATAGTGCAATAATTAGAGGTAATTTTTTTTTAATGCTAAAAAGCCATTGTCCTAGTTTGTTGGCCAGATAATGACAATGTCATTCACCAGTAAGAATCAAACTGAACAAGTTGGCTCGTGATGAGACCCTTTATCTTACAATTAAAAATCACAAGTCATTACCCTGATTTGGTGTTCAGTGTGGTAATGTTAGTTTAATTGGTTCCCTATGAACATTGTAAGCAGGCTCGTGATGAGACCTCTTATCTTTTTTGATTTTATTATATTTTAGAATTACACTCTAAAAAAAATCACCTTTTAATGGATGGGGAGGACCATTGACTCCTTAAGAGTTTTGGATGACAAATCTGAGTTGAAAGTTTTAAGTCATAAGACGGTCGTTACTTTTTAAGGATAACATTTTTGACTGAAATTAGAGTAAAAGGATATAATTTTTTGAGGTTTTTAAAGATTTTACAACTTAATGGAAAAAATTTCAGAGTTAATAATTTTTATCTAATTTTCAATTTTCATAACCACTTCCTGAAAAATTCCTACTTTCAAATTGAAAAATCATAAAATGGTTTTCAAAAGATGTTGATAAAAGGCCAAGACTATGTCATTTAACATTATTATCTGAAAGAAAAAGTAAATGTGATATGGTAACTGAATTCTCAATATATAACCATTCACAAGTATGATGATAAAATCAATCAAAACCAAATCTAAAAGGAAAACTTTACAAAATTGTTTATGCAAATTTCTTAACAAAAGAGGAAAAAGATAATGAAGAAAACATTCCTTCTTATGTCGAAATATAGATAAATCAAATTTGCAAAGTTAAAAGCATTTAGTAATAATTTCATTTGAATTAGGAAATTTGCTATTTATTGATCTTTTTTTTTTTAAGCAGGACTTTGAAAAAAAGTGTTTTAACCATTTTCTAATCAGAGCAATGCTTTTGAAGAAAAATATTAAGGTTTAGAACTTCCCCATTTTGGCAGATTCGATGAAAATCGTTACTGCTTCTTTGAGATCGCAATTGGATCTGGTGAAGGTGTGAAAATTCTTGTGAAAACATGCAAAAGAGAGTTACATACCAGTAGAAAATAAGAATACAAAACTAAATCTAAAAGGTAAAGAAATGAATGAAAGTGAGTATATGAGACTTACCATTGAAGAATTTTATTTAATCTTATCGGAAAGATATGACTTTCTCCAATGCAAGGCAATTAACTCGAAATCATTTTTTATTGAATCTAATCTAAATTAATCTACTCCTAATACTAACTTAATGAAGGAAACATGAATATGTATAATCATACTTCCATTGTAACCATTCTCTCATTTTATTACCTACCTGTATGTACAATTCAAACGTTAGTAACTAGATAACAAAAACAATCAAAATGAAACAAAGTTTATTATTTATATCTAATGTAAAATTATGTACAAAAACAAGTTTATTTATAATTAACCTGTTAGTAAACCATCTTTTTTCGAAAGCATGCTCTAAACAAATATCAATGGGATCATTAAAGAATGGATGAATATTTGTTAGAGAATGAAAACTTTCCAAAGGAGATGATGGCAAAGCATGTTGTGAAGGAAGAACACTCAAGATTTAAATTTGACTGATGATGAAATGATTGGAATGAATTTCTGAATGTCGAATTAAATTGGAAACAAAATAGTTTTTGATATTCAGGATTATAAGAAACCAATTCATCATTTTCACTTAATAAATCTCGATGATATTCAATATTGAATGATTTAACATGCTTGCAAAAAGAAAAGAAAAGAAAATAAAAGGATGGAAAAACAATTAAATTGTTATGAAAGCTAAAATTACAAAATAATTTTACAAGGCAATTCTGGAACTCATCTTGGATTTCAACCAATAAATTGCCACTAAAGGGGCATTCCCTGAAAAACATATAATTGCAAGTTTCTAAAAGAAAATCAGAATGAAATTCGTTAGAAAATCGCAACATTAAATCATTAAAATTCTCAAAATTAAGTTTGTGTTTAGTAAGAGGAGGCAAAATTAAAGTGTGTGAATCTTTACAAGATAGATCGATTTTCAAAATTGGCGCAGTTTGTACAAAATGTGATTCTTTGTCATCATCATCATGATAATCGTCATAAATTACCTTCTTCTTATGAAAATCAAATGACTGATCTGAAATAACAGAATCAGAAAATACAAAAGAAGAAGATTTTTCAATTAAAGGATTATCATTCAAATGATTGCTAGATGTAGAATTTTCAGAACAAGAACTAGGAAAATTATCAACTGAAAGAGTAGCGTAATCATCATTAACTATACTCAAATTTTAAAAGGCATCAAGATAAAGAAAATAATGCATTCCATAATATAATGACGGTTGAAATGAATCATTTATGGAACTTACCGTATTATGATATAGGTTTAAGGAAATTCTTTCAATTGCAGTTACATGTTCTGAATTTTCTAAAGTTGCCTTCAAAGAAGATAAATTGATGTGTTCATTTTCAAGTCTTGTAGATTGGATTTTATTGGACCTACTGATTGATCACATATGCTATTAAAATTTGTTTCAATTTCATCTTCAAAAAGAAAAGTAGAATTGAAATTTTCTATAGAAGAATGTTGTGATTCAATTACAGTTTTAGGCTCAGGTTCCATAAAATCGTTAAGTGATTCAAGACTAGTTAATGAACTAGATTTGTCTTGTTCTTCATTATTGATTTATTATTTTCAATATGGGAAGAAACAAGAGAAGTGAAAACGTTCAATTAAATCTTCAGTTGAAGGAAAATCATCTAAATGAAATCTGTAACAAAATGAACAACATCTATTATAAAAATCATCTAAAGATTCATTATCATACATGTAAAGATTATCTAATTCTAAACACAAACTATTGTAACTGTAACTTTGTTTTTCTTTGAGAAATACTTGGAAAAAATGTTTCCGTGAATGAATCGACTTCTTTGGAAGTACCAAGAACTATTTGCGGATCCGTCCTCTGAATGTGAGAGTAAAAAGCCTGCAGATCTCATCATCAACGATTATATTAAATATTTACATTTATTAAGAAAACCATCAATATGATTTAATGCGGAAATATTACTCTCACCGTCAAACTTTAACTATGACAAGGACTCGATATGCTTCTTGGGAATGCCTCGTGTAGGCTTAGGTGAACTGAATGCATAACCAAGTGTAGTAATATATATGGGAGCCATGATTAGTTAAAAATGATATAACAAAAATTAAACAAATAACTAATTCAAGGCCCTCCTTCTAGCACTAAAAATGTTGTGGCTTCGAAAATCTTTGCCACAACATTCGGGATAACCACCCGGTCCGGACCTTAAAATAGCCCCTTTTCCATTTGGGATAGTGGCTCCAACTAGTTCAATTAGGTCCAATTACTTCTCCCAACCGCTATTAGCTTTAAATATATCTCTAATTGATAATGGCTAGTGTCATCATATCAATTCTTCGAGTTGATCAAGCAAGAAGAATGATCCTTAAGTTGTTTTTGTGGAACAACCAAACCAATTTAAAGTTTTTCCTCAAAAGAGGATTTCTAGAAATGTAGAATTAATCTAAATTCAAACTAGTTCTAAAATGTAAGAAAAATAAACTAAATCCTAATCCTATCTCAATTAGGCGGGTATAGCTCTAACCCAACCGAGAGCAAGATATTTAAATGATTTAGGATTTAAATATGGTTGGCTTATAATGAATATCAAGCTAAAGAAATAGTTCAATTAACTGATATTATGAATACCAAAACATATTAGTGAGAGACCTCTTAATTGAAATAACCAACCGATAACATTTAGGAAGTAGTTCCACAAAATGATATTGATTGTTAAATCAATAATTCGAATAATTAAGAAAGAATATGAGGAAATAGTTCACAGCATATCATTACTTGTTAAATCGATATTAAAAGACAGATTTCTGAGTAAATAGTTACTCAGAAATCATAATTCAACACATAAGAGCATAGATAAATAATAACATATGATTGACACAAATTACTCATACGGATAATAGTGCACAAATATGAATAAAATGACACATTCCTGCCATTATAAAATGAAACTAGTATTTAAAACAATAGTATTAAAAAATACCAATTTAGTTAATGCATTTCTCTGGCTCTAGTCTCCAACAGTCTTTTACCATGCTTGAACTTCTGCTTTTAAAACTAGAGTTGTAATAGTACAAACTAAAGATGATTCCAGGAGTACAGTAGTGCAACTTCTCAAAATTCTTTATGAAAATTCCTAAAACAATGTTCCAGTTGTTCTATTGAGAAAAGTGTGAAAGTACAATAGTAAATAAGTTGGAAATAAATGAAACTAATAAGAAAGTTTTATTTGAAACAAATCACGTTTTGCAGGAAATCAGGAAAAACGAAGAGCACAATAAATCCTGAACACAACCATCATTGAGAGTCATGTGGAGTGTACTCTGTGGTAAGACAAGTCGGACTTTTACGGTTTTATTGTAAAATCACAATCGCTTTTAGATCGAGGGTTGAATTATCATCATATTTCAAGCAAGGAGAATCCCTATTTGAAATAGACGAAAATTCGAATAAGACCAAATCGCAATCGGAATGGGTAGAGGAGGAATGGCTTAAGGTCCGTGACTTTTGCGATTGCGCGGACGCGGGAATTTATGGATTGCATTGTATAATCCTGTTGGGTCCGGCTATATCGCATATCACAATAACAGAGCAGTACAATACCAACAGTCTTGAAAGATTTGTGATTTACGATATGCGGGAAGGGATGACATCATGGTGACATGGTGAATGATGTGGAATGGTGATGTGGTAGGTGATAAGTGACGTGGCAGGTGACGTCATGGATGACGTGAATCTGATGTCACTGTTGATGTCATATCGCAATCGGCGTTGGGTTGTATATCGCAATTGGTATTGGGATGAGGCATGATTTTTTAGAACTTTGCGATTATGGTATAGGCCATGGACGCAATATTAATATAAATCATAGTGTATAATCCAGATGGGTCCAGGCCTTATCGCATATCGCAATTGGTGTTTGGAGAGGGGTTGGATTTAAGCTTTTAAACTTTTGCGATAGCCTCGGACACGAGATTTTATGGATTGCAATGGATAGTCCCGTTGGGTCTGGAGCAATCTCATATCACAAAAGAGATAGGTAGTGGGACTTGGGCAATGGTTCTTGCAATAGCGCGGATGCGGGATTTCAATGAAGTGAAGTTAATTTTCCCGTCAGGTCCGATTTAAATCGCAATCACAATGGAGTTAGGAGAGGGGTCCTTTCCTAATGAAACTTTGCGATGCAGGGTATAGATGCAATGCAAGGTATGGCGGAGTGTTCAAGTTTGTAAAGCTTCAACCTTCGGGAATCTTAAAGATATCCGTTTTATTTTGTTTTTTAATCAAATAACCCATAATGTTTAATACTTAAGCCTAAGTATAGTTTGTGTCTCGGGGGCTATTTAATTTGGTTTTTTGGGATAATCAAAGTTTAATAATTGGGTTTTAATTAAAAAACCTAAGTATTAAACTTTAATTATAAGATTTTTTAAGATGAAGGGTCCCTATTTTAATATAATAAATTTCATAGGAAATTTATAATACATTAAAATGGGGGTTGTTGGACAGTAAAACAGGTTCATATTGGTCGGGGATTAAATCATGTGTTTTTTAGAGATATTTTCTGATATGTAGTCATATTAGGGGTATTGTTTAGTATGCCACGAACGCATGTGATATGTCAGAGGTTCATTGAGTGAAGCCCCCTTGGCTTACGATAGTGCAATCAAGCTATGTAAATATTATTATTATAATAACTAATATATATTTGTACAAGATGATTAGAAGAGCATGAGAGGGGCAATGGCTCCACTAAAGGGGAAGATGAGAGAGGGGATATGGGAAATAATCCTTTATTCCAAGTATCAACATATGAACTTATATATTTTCTATCACATGCCTTAAATGAATCCATCCACCTCATTTTACTTAGAGAGTTAATAATGAAGGTAGATAAAGGTTAGCGAGGATGTCTAGCTCTTGTAGTTATTGAAGAATGGGTTGAGTACAATAACATTGGAGAAATGTAAGAGTATTTCATTCTCTTATTGGAAAGGAAATCAAAGATGATTCCCTTCACCTCTCTCATTATCATTCATTTTATTCTCATTGTAATGTTCATGATCTCTGCTCCACATGCTACAATCTCCATTGTTACATAAGAACCAAGTTTTAAGGTGATAAAATTAGTGTTATTGAAGAAGGAATTATAGATCATGTATGATAGGTAGATGGTTTTAGGTGAGAATAAAGGATTGGAAAGTTAGGAACCCTTCACCCATCATGTATTTTTTTCTCATTGGATGGTTGAGATCCAAATTGTATTATTCCATGTTAATATGTGTGATCATTCAATACGTTGGACTCTTTTCACCTACGGTAAAGAGCATTGGAAGGGAGGAACATCACTAAGGGGGTGTTGAGTAGAGAAAGGGAATATCTTGCTAAGAGAGTGCAATGGTTATTTGATGGCTAAATGAGGTACCTAAAGTGTTGTGTAGTGAGTAGGTTGGATGAACCATGAGAGTAACTAGTTGATTTAATGAGCTACAAACTTGTAACTTGTTTGCTTCACCTTAATGGCCTTATTACCAAAATTGTGGGTGACATCTACCTTAGAAACCTATGGTTGGGTCAAAATTTGAACTAAATTTTTTTAAAATATAAGTGATCTATCTCTATTTGAATCTTTGTAGTAAAATGTCATTTTTCCATTATGGAAACATATGTTTTTGCATGTTATGTGTGTGGATGTGCTTAATTAGGGATAAGGGTTTTTTTTGGCCATGATCATGTATTACTCCATGTTGAATATTCAACTATCTGTTATTTAGCATCATGAATGCATTTAAATAATTTTGGGCCTCTATGGGAGACTTTCTATGTTGGGATTATAGTGAAATGGTCTCCCAAGGGTTGAAATTTTAAGGGTATGATGTGGTTACTCACCACATAGTTGGGACTATAAGATGTGTACACCACAACACCAAGCTTCAACAAATAAATATGCTCATTTGTGATAGGTCAAATTTGAAGAACCATAAGTATAATAAATACAAATTTGAGTTGTTATTGGAAAACATGAATTCACGAATTCACATGGTTGTGTGTTGGAAAAGGGACAAGATTAATTAACATGTGTTCGCAGAGAGAAAAATGTGAAAAAAATACACATTAAAGCCTATTACACATTTAAAAGGGAAAAAAATATCTACAACATTGTACTTTTGCAAATCATAATTATAAAAACCTATACCAGCTAAGTATACTCACTATATATATATTAGGAAAGGATATTAATAAATTCATTATCATAAAGTAGATTTGATCACCCCAAATAATATTTATGATAGTAGAATTGATTTTGTTACATAAGTTAGGTTTGGTCACCCAAAAATAATATATGTAATAATTAAAAAGGAAATTCAAAGTGCGGGCCTTCTTCTTACTTAAACCAAAAATATCACACATAATAATAACGTGCATGCAATAAAAAGGAACCCCTTGCAAAGGAAAAAGAGTCTTTCCATAAAATTGTGCAGCAAATACTTTGGAAATCAAATACTTTGCCTCTTTGTGCGATGCAATATCAAAAACTCAACACCCTAGCGTTCCTATAAATTTATATAAGAGAGCATATGATTCAGTATAGCATGGAACCTACAAAATTATAGTTAAGTCATGGCTGATAGATTCCTGATTAATAAATGAAAAAACAATATTAATTTCTTAGGAACACATATTATTTTATTAGAGAAATGGATTACCAGTGATACTCGTTAAAAATATAGTTGTGGGGAAAGTGTATAGGTGTGGCATATATATGTGTTTTGGTTGGTATTTTTGGAAATTTTATTATTTTAGATATTAGTAAATTAAAAAAAAATAAAATAAAATGAGTTGAAATTAAATAAATATTGATTAATTGAAAAAGAAAAAGGAAAATTATATAAGAGTAATTTATTTTAAATTTATTAAATAATTAATGATATTTATGGTATTTATATTTAAATAATATTAATAATTTATAAATTTAATTTTGAAAAATTTTAGTAATTAAAGTTATATATCGTAAAATTTAATTTTATAAAAATTATAAAAATTTAATATTTTAGTGTGGATTTTGTTAAAAATATAAATATATAATATTTTCTAAAGTATTACATATTAACAAGTATTAAATCATAAAACTATATGTTCAAAATATTGGGAATTAAGTCACCAACAAATAATTTTAATTATATGATTTATTATAAAAATTATTTCATTTAAAAAAATTGATATCTATATATATATATATATATATTAAAAAGTGATGTTATCATTCTCTCCAATTCCAACAAAGCTGAAATTGTATTTAGAACTCTAGTCAATAATATTGCACTAAATGTAGAGATGAATAAGAAATCCAAATTATCATTACATAAATCTATGTAAAGTGGAAAGATGAGATATAAGTGTTAATATGATAATTTAAACTATAAGAAAGATCCACACTTTTTTATCAAAATTATTTTTAAAAATATATTGTAACTAACTTTATCAACAAATCAACCAATCTTATAATGTTTAGTTAATTTATTAATTGGAATGAAATATGAAAGAAAGGAAAATATTTCAAATCATAAATTAATAGGATTGAAAAAATGGAAATTAAAATTGAAAATTAAATTACCATTGGATGACTCTAACTACACAATAAGAGGAAAATTTATATAAAGCTTTAATCATTGATGTTGCACTATCTATTGGAGTGAAAGATGGAGATAGATATAATGATGAATAAGGAGTTAAAATGGTGAGTTGAAAAGCACCTATTTCAATATTATATTGAAAATTCAATATTATATTGAAAATGTAAAATATAAGCATTAGTATAATATTTTAAATTATGAAATGGATCTATCACTAGCAAAAAAATTATATAATATTTAGTAGATTTATTGGCATTATGAAAGAAAAGAGAAAACAAAACATCTTATCAACATACATTATCTCATTAATATGTGTTTTTCCCCATGGAGAAAATCGTAATTTTCATTGATTATTCATAAAATTACATGTTGTAGATGCAAAAAGCATATGTAGAATAGTGGGCAAAGCCACTTACAGTTCAATACTCCAAATGGAGTATCCGTGAAAAAGCATGAAGAACAGGCTTCAAGGAAAAAACAAAAAACGAGTATGAAAACCCCAACAATCCTGCAGAAACAGGTGCCTAGAAACCCGAAAGGGGAAAAATACATTATCCGGAAAAACCGTGATAGGCACATATGCCCGCCAAAGCTAGATAGCTGAAACCCTACATATACCGATCATAGTCTGCCCAGAAAATGAGCCTTGGAGCAGTGCTATAGAGGGTAACAGAGAAACCCCATACCCACTACAAAACACAACAAATAAAAAACAGTGGTGCAGCCCCAAGAGAGCACCTGAACCAACACGACAGCTCAAACCTGGCACTGGACCATAGGCGAATTTGAAGACTCCTGATAAAAGAATCCGTGACAGGTAAGTTGAAACCCTGGAAGCCCGGACAAGAAAGAGAGGCACGAAATGGGGGAAAAAGTTGCCAGGGTAGCCACTCCTCCCCGCCCCCTCAAACTCTCCTCCTGTATCAAACGAACCAGAAAAAAAACAAACTGCCACCAATCTTCCACAGCAGCCTTCAGAAGCCCCAGGACACCCAGCCAAGTTGCAGCGACACGAAACAAGAATAGTGTCGGCCAAGTCCTCCATGCCCATGTTCCCTCAACGCTCCAAATCTTAGCAAAAGACAAGCCAGCGCGCGACCAACTTGCACTGTCTGCAGCAGCGAAAACCAACGGATCTCGACCAAGATGCAGAGGCTCGAAACCGGGGGCAGAGGTGGCTAGGGTTCAGCCTCCTCGCCCCCGCACAGTGGAAGATCCTTGTTACTAGAAGCAAAAAAAAAATTGATGCTCGAGAGCCCCATCTCATTAATGTATTATTTAATCATCGACATTAGTATTAATATATAACTTTCTAATAAATTACGTTAAATAACTAAATAATTTATGACCTTAAAATATAGTTAATATTTTAAAATTAAATGAAGAATCAAATATCTAATATCCAATTTTACATTATTTATATTATTAAATTAAATATAAAATATTTATTAATAAAAAAATTATAAATAATTTATAATGGAGAAAGTTGTAAATTATTTATAATATATTTTTTTAGTTAATACAGAGAAATGATATAAAAAAAATTAATATGTTATTTTATTTTATTTTAATATTTTGAATAATGGCTATGATATTTGTTTTTTAATTATAAAAAAATAATATATTTTTTTAAAAATTAAATGAATAGTTAAAAAAAATTACACGTTTAATTTTATTTCCATATATAAAAAAAATTTATTTATTATTATTTTTAATTAAAGTAATTAAATACCAAGTTTAATTTTATTTCCATATATAAAAAAAATTATTTATTATTATTTTTATTTAAAGTAATTAAATATCAAATTGATATATGAAATTTCTTATTTATAAAAGAAAAAATATTCTATGTAATAAGATAGCTACTTGATTTACTAAAACACATATATTTTATCTTTTAAATTCAAACTTATAATTTTTAAGAAAGAAACACATTTTTTTGGTTGTGAGAACTTTCTAAACTATATTATATTGTATATACCACTTTTTATTCATCAAAACAAATTTTGAATAAATATCTATATATATGGAACTTAACAACCTATTAGTATATGGCGGATCTTCCTCTAGTGTATTTTATGGAGATTTCAACCTTGATTTTTTCAATTTTCACATATTTTGTATTACTTTGATCACCATTTGAACTGAAATTTGAACTTTTACATTTAAATTTGAATAAAAAATTACTTTACTTTTATATTGAAATTAGCATTGAAATTATATAATTATAAATCTTAAATTCATAATATTATTATGAATCTAAAATTTATAATTTTATAGTTTCAGTGGTCATTTTAATATAAAAGTAAAGTAATTTTTTATTAAATATACATTTATAAATATATAAAAATTAGATATATAGAAAATTTTTAATTAATTAATTATAAATTTAAAATTTATGGTTATGGCTATATAATTTAAATATTCATTTTCATAAAATAAAAAATAAAAATAAAAAATATTTGTTTATGCAAATTGCAATTAATAAAAAATTATAATAGATAAATAATATTATTGGGTTGAAAGGCACTTTATAGTCTAGTATGAAGAGATGTTGTCGATTATATTTTAAAATAATAAAATAACGATTACATTAACAAAATAAAAATTATTATTACCAAAAAATGTTTCCATGTGGGACATAAATAAAATATTTTAATTTCCATCTTTATTTTACATCAACTTTATATAGATAGAGATAAATTAATTGGAAGTCACGAAATTCTAATTTTGTCTATAATTACTTTCTATTTCTTAATATGAGGGAGATGTATAATTTCTTCATTACTCATTATGGAGTTGACATGTGACATATAAAATAATATATTGTAGTCCAGTACCAAGGAGATGTATAATTTATTTTATATTGAGTTGACATGTGATATATATAGGGTTAGCCATAAATAATATATTTCAATATCAATATTCAATAACATAATTTTATATCAACTTTATCTAAAGAAAGATAAAAGTGATTTAAAATAAATAAATAAAAACAAACAAATAAAAACTTATATTTTTATTTTCCAAGTACGAGGGAAATGTGTAATTTATTTAATTCTTATAAGGGAGTTGATATGGAGGAATTTTTTTTTTAATAATCTTCTTTCTATTAAACTAATAGAGATTACATAATATGGAAATCCTTTTGTCATGGTCTACCAAATTGGAAACCAAATCACTCAAAAAAGTTAATGTCTTTTGTCTCAAATGTCCATATGCTAACCAAATACATACAAAATATTTACTAACCAAGACTTCACATGCAAGACATTATGCCATAATACTAGTAAATTCCAAGTGAAATAGAAAAACCATAAGTTAACTAAAACCATCAATATGACTTGGAAATATCAATGGTCTATTGATTGGAGGTGCATGATTTGTTTTCTTGCAAACTTGTTCCTCAATTGAAGCTAGTGCTTCATGTTCTTCCACCCTCATTACGGTTGAGATGTGACATTAAAAAATATTAATAGCAAAAAAAGAAAAAACAGTGTGAATTATAAATAGAATATTTCAATATGCACATTAAATAAAATCTTTTAATATCAACTATCTATGTGTGTAGAAAGGGATATTTCTTATTCTATTGATAGGTGTTTTCTAACTACATGAGGCAAATTTATAATTCATTTATTGCTTAATATGGAGTTAGCATGTAGCCCTTTAAAAAATATTAATAATATATATAAAGTGAAAGTGTGTGTTTCTATCTCAGGGATATATTCTTTCTACTTTTCAATATGAGGAAGACATATATAATCATAATAAAGCATTTTGATGTGGACAATGTGGATTATAAATAAAAAAATATTCCAATGTCAAAGTCAATTATGTATTATTATCTTATATATTATATCACACAATTGAATAAAATAAAATAATTATGGTGAAAACATTTTATTGGGTTGTTGCTCCATTTTAATCATAAATATATCAATGTTCAAGAGGGATCAAATCTCTAGAGGTGCACTTATTTTTTCAAGTTTTACAATCAAAAAGAGATTTATAACTTAAGAAATTTGATCCATGTTAGCACTTAGTAGATCTAAAATTAAGATAAATCTATATTCATTTATTATAATGACATTTCTAATGCATATAACAATGGAATCTATAAAAATCAATCCAATCTTGTTATTATTTATATTTCCTTATTTCATAATAATGTTTATACTAATATTAACATATCCCATAACATCATTTTACTCGACTAAAAATTCAAAACATAATCAATAATGAAAAAATAAAACAATAAAACAATAATTACTATTTACCTTATTCACCACCTTCCAAGTAGGAGATATATTTTTGTTATGTGATCCTACAATGTCAAATGTGGTTTTTGAGGAAATATTAAAACAAATAAGATAATAATTATTTAATTTTAAAAATTTAAAACTTGTTACAGAGAAGTTGAAAGAACATAGTTGGAGTGGTATGGCACATGTTTCATGTTTCTATTGTGGGTTGGCTCAAGTCTCAGGAGACACACTATAAATTGGATCTTGTGATATTTATGAAAAAGTTCTTTCACTTGGTGAAATAATGGCAGTGGTATATATAAAGTTACTAATTCCACTAAATAGAATATACTCATTCATGTTAAAATTATATATATGGAAAAAAACAATAATTATTTAACTTTGAGTAAAACACAAATATGATGTTTACAATTTTTTTACTTCAAAAACATATTTAAATTGTGTTTAGAAATTGGTTTTTGTTGGGAGATTGAAATCACTATAAAGAAAAGTTTTCAAAAGCATTGTTAAAAAGAGGTGTCAATGGATGTTAACATAACATAAAGTTATAGAATTTTAAATATATTTATATGTAAATAATTTATTTTACTTAAAACTTTAGATTAAAGTGGTTATCTATTTCACTGTGAAGGAAATGGTATTGATTGCTAATTTTTAAATTCCAACTACTTATATAAATTAATGAGTAAAAATATTTATTTTTAAAAATTAATAATAATTAATAATATCATTATTACATTGTATTATTGTTTATATATCATTTTGAACATTGAAAAAAAATATATTAAAAATAACTTAAAATTTTATAAATAAAAATTATTTACTAGAGCATTAATTCATTTTCTTAATCAAATAAATTTCCCATCCAATTTTCTTAATCAAATAAATTTCCCAACCAATTTTCTTAATCAAAAAAAATTCCCAACCTATAGAGATGGATTAGTTTGGCCAACCATTATTCCTTTGCTCGTTATTGCTATTCTCTCTTGAAATTAAAAAGATAACAAGGAGACACATAAATGGTTATGATAACAACATGACTTCAAAAATTAGCTAACACTTGCATCCTTTCTCTTAAACATAAGCAAGTGCATAGTTGCACATAGCCAACTGGCTAAGCCAATCCAATAATTCGAGCTTTTTCGTGGATTTGGACACTAGCTGTCCATCATATTCAACAACGTTTATGTCACCATAAATGCACAATATAAATTAATGAAAAAAACTATTTTTCTTCTTGAAAAGAATATAATGCTTAAGGTAAGGCTTAAAATCTACTCCAAAACCTTACCTATGTTTTGAAAATTCCCTTGTCATAACTCTTTTTTGGTCCATGAAATAGGTTGAAAGTCCACTTCAATATCTTTTATAAACAAAATATATATCCTTCCTGCAATGGAGGTGAAGGGTGGAAGGTTTATAAAGGAAATACATAAAACCTTTTACATTGATGCTACAATTGTTTGCTTAAGATAAAGATGCTCATCGTTGTTATTTTAAAAGAAAGAATCTCACATGACATGAATGAAATGAGAGGCCGCAAATTTTATAGCTTTCAAAGTTATCCTTTATTTTATAGCTTTAAGAAAGTTCTATTTTGCTTCCATGATAACGACCCTACAACATTTATATTTTATATTTTCTAGCCTGGGTTAATAACTTAAAATAAACTTTGAAGCAAATTTGGTTATGATTTTTTTTATAAATATAAATTAAAAATAAATAAATAAATATTTTTAAAAATTATTATAATATAAGTTTTTGAATTTATTTTTAAAAAAATATTATAATGTAGGGGCGGAAAGGATTATTTTTACCTCGGTGAAAAAAATGAAGTTAAGTATGCTTGGGGATTAGGAGTGGCCACAAATAGGCAGCATAATATTATGCTCTATGGAAAGGTTTAAATCTAGCAATAGCCAAGAAGATCTCAAAAATAATGGTCTTTGGAGATTCCTGCTTGTAATCGGGAAAATTCTACAACTTGAAAGGCCAAACAAAAACATTCCCCCAATCCTGCAAAGAATATCGATTCAACTCCAATATTTTGAACAAATAGAAATATTTCATGTGCTAAGGCATCTAAACTCTAGCACAAAAGCATTGGCCAATAAAGGATCAAGAATAGATCAAGGACTTCTAGAAACAAACAATAGTTTAACAACTATATGTCCATTGCCATAATGAACAACATTGATCCAATTGGTAATAGGCCTCATCCAAAGGCTTTGAATCATCATCATTACAAGGCTAAAAATAGGGCGCAGTTGGAGAAGTGATAATTAAATATAGTAATAACATACATCTTATATGAATTTATGCACAAGAATTGGGCACAAGTGTGATCCCTTGCCACCCTTGTGCACAGATGTATAGAAAAAATGGTTTTAATTACAGGTAACTGGATCTCAAGATTGACATGCTCAATGGAGAATTATTTTCATTTATTTCACCTTTGGTAGGATTACCTCTCCCCCTCTCTCCATGTTATTTTGCACTCCTGGCATTTTTTCAAGAATTTTTTTCTAGTTTGGACCACACAACTCTACATTTATTAGCTTTAGGAAGGATGAATGATGGAGAAAGATGTGACAAGTATGGAGGTTGGCTTTAACAATATCTATATAATGCAGAGCACTTACAACTTGAGTTTGTGGATGGCCTTGAAACAAAGGATTAGTAATTTAAGTTTTGATCCATCTAGAGCAAGTATAGCCCTAGTCTCCAGGTTTTGTTTTAATAATCTAAAGAATTTGCGCTCACAAACACGGACTAACACCTTATGTAACTCTCCCATAGATCATATTGGAACCTCAACCCAAGGATATGAGCATGAGAATATGCATTCTATTTTGGGACAATTACTAAAAGCTTGGGAGAGCCTTTTGGCCGCTTTGGACCATCATCGTCAAGTCAAGGAAATGGAAAGGAAGTTGTTTCAACTTTTGGTCAATATGCAAATTGAATTTTTACAGGATGGAATTTACCATCTGCACTGAGAAGTTAGAACATAGATGCCTGCCATCCAGAACAAACTTGATGAGCTCCAAGATACTCTCTCCAATGGATTCCAGTCGACATTGATAAAAGCCAAACCTAGCGTACGCTCTGAATGGAGAAAAGGAATACGAGGCTAAGTATTGGAACACAAATATTGAAGGGATTAAAACAATTTTGAGTTAAATTTCTTGGAAACCCTTCTGAAAATATTTGTTAACTTATGTAGTATTGCTCTATTTTTAGGAGTTTTTTATCAAGTCTACAGTAGGCTTCCTTTCAATATAATAGGTAAACAATGTCATAACCACAAGCTCTTAATTTTGTTGATCATTGAAGGAAGCTCCAATTTTGTGGATAGTAGATTGTAGTCTCTATGGAATTGGTTTATGAATGTAAGGCTACAGGCTAGAAACTAGCATTTTTTTAATAAAAGAAAGTTTTAACCATTTATTTGAAGAAAAAATGTTATGATGAAATTTTAAATATATAAAACAAAATTACTGTTTTTATAGAGGATAGCATAATATTAACATTTGTTATAATCATTTATACATTAAAATATTATTTTAATAAAATTTGTATATTTTTAAAAAGATGGTAAAAATTTCATATTTAAAGAATCAAAGATTTTAAAATGGGGTAAATAAACTTTGGGACAAATTTAAACCAATCATAAAATCAAAAATGTGTTGAATATTTAAAGGAATAAAAAATGCAGGTGTTAAATAATTTTTAAATGGATCATAATGAAAAGTGATAGGTTTCAGATCTCATGGTCAAGGATAAACAAGATCAATGGACCAAGAACATTGCAAAGTTATAGGTTTTTAAAACCAAATTTAACCTCCATAAATCAAAAACTACCAAAATCCATGTTACATATTGTAGTTAATTATGGAGCCTAAAGAGATTGCGTGAAAACCACTACAAAAGCGTCCACAAACCACTTTTAAGATTTGAACCACCATCATTAATTAATTGAAAATATTAATAGCATTGTATACTTTCCAAGTGAAAACAAATCCAATGATAATAGGTATTAATTTATGATAGGGTAATTAATATATTAAAGTATACAAATTTGAAATAAAAGAAAGGAGGGAATTTTTTCAAAACACAGTTATATGTATGAGTAGTCAGCATTAAACAAATCCAATGATAATAGGTATTAATTTATGATAGGGTAATTAATATATTAAAGTATACAAATTTGAAATAAAAGAAAGGAGGGAATTTTTTCAAAACACAGTTATATGTATGAGTAGTCAGCATTAAACCTTGGAAAACTTAGGTTACAATACAAGTTACCATGAAACTATTTCAACATATCAAAATTTGAATTCTCAAAATTTATCAAACTAAATGGATATTATTTGTCATTTTCTTGAGCTATTTCCTCAAAATATTTCTTTAAAAGTTCTCGAAACACAGTAAATTAGAGTTGAAGGAAGCAATGAATCCAAGACAAAAACTTACAACTCATGCACTACTCATCCTAGATCCTAATTCTGATCATTTGATAAATAAGGATGATGATATTTTTGAACCCAAACTCACTATTAAAAGTTTTGGTGAAATTCCTCAACTAGTTTACAGGAGGTCTAAAGATGCTCTTGAAACTATTCCAGCATGGGAAATTGGACTTGCCTAGTCGATTATAACAACAATGTATCATTTTTCTAAAATTATTCTTATGTATGCTAATTCATATGACGCTAATCAAAGAATGATAAAATCTAAGGATGGTCAAAATGTGCTTTATCCTATTATTTGAAATGCTTATTCTGTAATATAATCAACTAATTTTGAAAAAAAAAGAGTTAGGGAGACAATTTAATTCATTTATAGTTGAAAAAGATAGTATTTATTGTTAAAATTGTTACCAAATAATTCAAAAATGCTAGACTTGAACTTTCCAATCCTAACTAGGTTTTTTTAGAAATAGTAAAAAAAAAGCCATTGCAATATCATGTTTGATCATATGATATGATAATGGTTGCACCATTAATGACATTGTCTTGGGATTCATCTTCAAGATAGCTTAGTCAAAAATATTTAAGTTTTCCAAATATATGTCTGATGTAATTTATGGATAGTTTGTGTAGTTTCGTTCCTTCAAATGGTTCAAATATCAATCATATTTGGTGTACCTCGTGATTTATTACTAATCAATTAATTTTGAGCATTTTGGATTGAATAAAGTAGATCAAAAAGGTAAGCTTCTATTTATTTTGGATTGGAATCAGGACATTAAAGAGCTAGGACAAAAGGGTGAATTCAAAATATTTGTATATACATGATAGTGCATAATAAACACCTTCACACATTATTTGCAGAATGTGAACAACTTCTTCAATTCAATTTAGATATCAATGGTTTAGAATTGAAACCTTGACATCTTCTATTTTTTTTACTCTTAGGATTTTTTCTCTTGGATGTATTAGGCAAAGGTTAAATACATATTTTATCCATTTTTCCTTAGGAAATCAAAAGCCACATTTTCTTTACTTGTATAAGATTTTTCTTTTGCGGTTAAATCAAATCCATGTATTAATGTGGTTGAACAAATGATGGCATCCTTTTATTTCATGGAATATAACATATTTCATTAGGATCACTATGTTTGGTGTGGAGCTTGATTATTTTCCTGATTCAGAGGTCTTATTTCAGCAATGTTTGGAACCCAGTCCCTGACACGGGGTGTAGTTGGGTTTGCCCCTAAATATTGTCATTGGGGGGGTCCAAGGACGGGGGGGGGGGAGGTGGTGACGGTAGCCACCTAGCCCTCGCCCGCACCCCATGGTGAGAATGCAACAAGATGATGGTGCTTAGTGGAAAGAAGTCACCTTCACTAAGTGGGCCGCAGGCTATTTTTGGCGCAAAGTCTATTTTTAGACATATGGATCATGGTCTATGAGTTGCAGGATGCTATTTGTGGATGATTGGTCATGTTGGTAAAAATAGATGGACTTCCATTTTTGGACATATGGGCGGTTTCTATTTTTAGACTGCGGGCTAAAAATAGAACAGACGAATATTATTAGCTCATATAATATTTGGACTATAAACATTATATTATCCTCTTGTAGCACTTCAGTTTGAGCTACAGATGTGGCACATGCAGCTGTCAGAAGGAAATACACTTTCCTTATGAGTCAGTTGAGCTATTGCATGCAAGACTTCAGTTAGAACTCATGTGGTTGAGTTTGGTGGAGTTGATTGTGGAGTTGATGGAGTTCTGTTTAGTTTGACTTGGTTGAACTAGTTGTATTTTAGTCTAACTAAAGAATACACTAGTGATGAGTTGTGTGAATTAATTATTAATTAATTCACTAATTATTAACTCATAAAGCAACTAAAGCATACATCAGTTAACTCAGTGCATGTACAGTTCAGTGGAGACAGGTGTTAGAGGTTGAGATTGCTATCAGTTGTGACTATAGTTGTGCATGATATTTGCACATGCATGGATGGAGATTGCCCATGAGGCTTGCGTAGTATAACCAAGGGAATTCGAATTCACATAGTGATTGATTCTCTTGCAGGATTGCGTAGTGGAGGCAAGCAAACAGTCATAGAAAATTTTAGGGGCGAATGTTCGCCCTTTGGCGAAATTAAGGGGTTTTAAATTTTTAGTGGGCGAATATTTTGTATCATAGTACATTTTTACAAATCACCTCAAATAGCCCACCTTATTTTAAGGGAGGGGGTAAAAAAGGTAAATTTAGCCCTTGAAATTAGGAGTTACAACCTTCCAATCGCCCATTTTCAAGAATAGGTTTTATTTAAGTGAATCCATTCGCCCATTTTCAAGAATAGGTTTTATTTAAGTAAATCCATTCGCCCATTTTCAAGAATAGGTTTTATTTAAGTGAATCCTATGGGCCAAATATCATATTTATAAAAGAGGTATGGTAAATTAATAAAAATATAAATAAATTAGAAGTATGGTAAATAAATAAAACATTTTTTATATTTACTCCATAAGTCACCTTATATACATGCAAGGGTGTAAACAAATAAAAATATAAGTAAAGTGGAGGTATGGTAAATAAATAAAAATATAAATAAATTAGACGTATGGTAAATAAATAAAACCTCTTTTTATATTTAGTAGAGGTTTTATTTAAGTGAATCCCATGGGCCAGATACCATATTTGTAAAAGAGGTATGGTAAATTAATAAAAATATAAATAAACCAGAGGTATGGTAAACAAATAAATCATTTTTTTATATTTACTCCATAAGTCACCTTATATTTACGAACACTCAAAAAATGCGTTATATTTAGGTGAAACCTATGGGCAAAATACTATGGGACAAATACCATGGACTAGATTGTTATTAATACCATGCAAAAAAACATTATTAACCCTAATATTAGTATTAATAAAAATAAAAATGGCACATGGTATTGACCCATGGTATTCACCAAAATGGCACATGGTATTGACCCATGGTATTCACCTGGAATGTAGCCTATTTAAATGGGGGAATTAAACTAGCATAGATCCATCTTTACTCTGGATCTACTAACCCCCGAGAGGTATCAAATATCGTGATATGCAAACTAGCATAGAGTGAAAAAATATTTGATCCCTCTCAGGGCTTGGTGGATATTAATTTTTATAAATTACTAATAGTAATTTTTAAGCTCCAGGTTTATGATAACCCATGGTAATACCAAGATCTTACAAGATTTTATAATTAAGTAAAATATTCGCCATGCCTGGTGAGAGATTCGCCAAAAAATTATATACACATATTATATTATTGATAAAATCGCCTTCCATTTTTCCTATATACCATGGAGATTCGCCCATTTATTATACTTATAAATTTAGGGGGGGTTCTTAAAATTTTCCCTGCAAACAGTGGAGGAGATTTGAGGCTTCAGATCTGAGCTAGTTTGTGTGTAACAGGTGGAGATAGTATTGAGTACTTGTGAGGTGTATTGTACTATGTATTGTTGCATGTTCTCTATCATTATAATATACAGATAGTGTGGGGTTTTCAGTTGTATGCTTTCCCCGGGCTACATACTGTGTTAATGTGCGCATGCGATTGATGTTTCATTGTTTTTAATGCTGCTAAATTGATGATCAACGTAGAGGAGGTTATGTATTATGGATGTATTCCGTAATAGTGTATAATCAGGATAATCTCTATGAATAAGTGTCATATTATTCAAAATTTCTACATGGTACCAGGGCTGTTGATCATCAGAACTATTATTCAGAAAGTGTTTACATTTTATTTCTTCAAGGAGAGTTTGTAATCGGGCCAGGTAGCCTTTGGATTCATCCTTCCTTTGGAAGCTGAGATATCTGGTAAAAGCCCATACAGTCAATCTCTATACAATAAATACCTTGTTCTCACGAATCTTAGATCAGAAGCGGTTGAGTTTTGAGCTGGTGGAATTCGAATTTGCAGCAATGTTTTCTTGGTGTCAAAGTGGCAATGTCTTTCAACAGATTGCGATTGGAGTATGCTCTTGAGGGTAGCTCGAACTATATTGCATGGAAGGATAGGATGGAGGTGGTGTTAGATGACAATGGGCTGAGGGAGTTCATAGAGGTTGAGGCCCCAAAGCTTACTGATACTGCGCAAGTTGATGCTTGGCAAAAGAAGACAGCAAAGTGTCGAAGGATTCTGTTGGAGGGCGTGAAGGATCACATTGTGTCCAGCCTACATGGAAAGGCTTCTCCATACTTGATGTGGAAAGCGTCAACAGATCTATTCCAAAGCAAGAGAGATCAGAGGAAGCTGGCGCTCAAGGATAAACTCAGAAACATTAAGTGCGGGAAGGGATACAACATGCCCAAGTATCTCACGAAGTTCACTCAGTACAGGGATGAGTTGGGAAGTGTGGGGGTGACTGTCGATGATGACGACTTGGTGAGCTTGGCTCTCCTTGGTCTTCCGAAGAGTTGGCATTCCTATCAGGACTCTGTCAATGGTCGGGATAAATTGCCAGGATGGGAGAGACTTTGGTCAGATCTTGTGCAGGAGGAGATCAAGCGGAATACCAGGGACGGATCTTCATCAAAGGCAACTGATGAAGAAAATTGCGCTTTGGCTACCAAAGCAAAGAAGGGGAAGAACAAGAAAGCTTCTCATTCTAGTGCAAAAGGCAAGAAGCAGGACATGTCCAAGGTGAAGTTCTTTCACTGTCACCAGCACGGACACTATGCCACAAATTGTCCGCAGAAGAAGAAAAATAAGCAAGCTGCTAGATCTGCAGCGGGAGAGGCCTTAGCCTCGCAGTTTGAGCTTGATTTTTCATTGATCGCATGCTTGGTATCAAGTGTGATGGGATCGGTATGGTTCTTGGACAATGGTGCGTCTTTTCACATGACAGGAGATCAAGATTTGTTTTCTGATCTGGAGGAGAAAGATCTTGGAGTGAAAATCGAGATGGGCGATGATGGTAGATACAGTGCGACCGGTATCGGTACCATTTCCTTTGAGAGAGAGTCTGGAAAACCCTTCGTATTGAAGGAAGTGATGCATGTTCCAGGATTGAATAAGAATCTTATCTCTGTGGCGATGTTAGAAGACAAGGGATATGATGTTGTTTTCAGCGAGGGAAAGGCTTTCCTGCGCAGTAAGACAACTGGAGAAACCCGAAAGATAGGGGTTCGAGTCAGGAACCTTTATCAGTTGCATGTAGATGGCTACACAGCAATGGCATGCAAGGCAAAAGGATTGGTGAGCCGGGGTGATGGCAAGATGTGGCATAGGAGATTGGGTCACCTTCACCATGGAGCCTTGAAGATACTGCAGCAGATTACTACAGGGCTTCCTAAAGGCACTCTTGTGCAGTCAGATCAATGCAAGGGGTGTACTTTGGGAAAGTTTGTGAAAGCCACCTTTCACGAGAAGGATAGTCGCGCCATGACGATCCTTGAGAGAATTCACACAGACGTGTGTGGACCTTTCTCAGTTGGTTCGACAGCAAAGCACAGGTACTATGTGATATTTGTTGATGATTTCTCTCGAAAGTGCTGGATCTTCTTCATGCAGAAGAAGAGCGAGACATACTCAAAGTTCTGTGAGTTCAAAGCACTGGTCGAGAAGGAGTCGGGGAAGAAGGTGAAGGCTCTTAGGAGTGAAAATGGTGGTGAATACATCTCTAGTGAGTTCAAGGACTTTTGCAGTGCAGACGGGATTCGAAGAGAGCTCATAGCTCCCCATAACCCACAGCAGAACGGGGTTGCTGAGCGGAAGAACAGAACGATCGTGGGTGTTGCACGGGTGATGTTGTATGATCAGGGCCTACCCCTTCACTTATGGGCGGAAGCATGCAATACTGCAGTATATGTGTAGAACCGTTATCCTCACAAGATACTTGGCATGAGTACACCCGAGGAGGATTATTTTGGTAAGAGGCCTGATATTTCTCATTTGAGGATTTTTGGTACTAATGTTTACATGCATGTGACAAAGGATGCCAGGAAGAAGTTGGAGCCGACCGCAGAGGTTGGGATATTTGTGGGGTACACTAATACACCCCACAACTATCATGTGTATTTTCCAAACAGTGGCAAGACTGTTGTGCGACGGGATATAAAGTTTCAGGAGGAGAAAGCCATGAAGTGTTCGCTTGAGAGGGAGCCACACTTGCATGCAGATGAGGAGCTATTAGTTCCTAAGGATGAGCTTCAAGACATGGATCAGCCACAGGACGAAGTTCATGGAGTGGAAGAGACCACTCATGCATCGCCAACCATCAGAGGGTGAAAGCGCTTGACAGAAGCTGAGCGACTGGCTCAAGATGCAGAGAAGGTTGTAGGACCACCTACAACTCAACGCAGGTAGACACTGTCACCTGATCGGTACACTGGATACATGGCTCTTGTGAGAAAATGTGTTGTGACTGAGCCATCCTCTTTCGAGGAAGCTGTGGAGGATCCCGCATGGGCAGATGCCATGGTGGAAAAGTATGATTTGATTGTCAGAAACAGTGCATGGGAGATTGTCCCAAGACCGGAGGGGAAATTAGTGGTGGGTTCGAGATGGATCTACAAAGTGAAGCAGGCAACTGACAGGAGTGTGGAGAAGTACAAGGCAAGATTTTTTGCCCAAGGCTTTTCACAGATAGAGCGGATCGATTATGAGGAGATCTTTGCACCTGTCGCAAGGTATTCTTCCATACGAACGATTCTTGCTCTCTTAGCACAGATGGGGTGGCACATTCATCAGATGGATGTGAAGATTGCGTTCCTCAACGGAGTCATTGAGGAGGAGGTGTACATTGAGCAGCCCGAAGGTTTTGAGATCTTCAGCAGCAAGTTGCATGTGTGCAGGCTCAAGAGAGCGTTGTATGGGTTGAAACAAGCACCACGTGCTTGGTACACATGGATAGACAGTTATTTCACCAGACTTGGATTCTCCAAGAGTGAGGCGGATCCTAACCTATACCAGATTGTGGTGGAGGGTAAGTTGCTTATCATTGTACTTTATGTAGATGATTTGATTCTAATAGGTGATGAGTTGTTGATACTTTCATGCAAGGATGATCTTGCTAAGGAGTTTGAGATGAAGGACTTGGGCCTCCTTCATTATTTCCTGGGATTGGAAATTTGGCAGCGTAGTGATGGACTATTTGTTTCTCAGGGTAAGTATGCTCGGGAGATACTGGAGAATTTCAACATGCATGGCTGCAAGCCTGTTGATACTCCTCTTCCTGGAGGATGGAGGAAGGAGGATGCTACTTCAGTAGAAGTAGTGGATGCCACTGTTTATCGACAGTTGGTGGGGTCGCTTATGTATCTGGTCAATACACGACCCGATATATGCTATGCTGTTAACCAGCTTTCACAAGCTATGGTTAAGCCAACCAAGCTCTTCTGGAAGGCAGGCAAGCATGTATTACGTTATCTCAGAGGCACATCGGGATATGGATTGTGGTACAGACAGGAGGATGAGGTGAAGCTATGTGGCTTCACGGATGCAGATTGGGCAGGGAGCCCAATGGACAGAAAGAGCACATCTGGAGGGGTCTTCAGTATCGGGTCGACAACAGTTTCTTGGTACAGCAGGAAGTAGATATCCGTGGCACTCAGTTCAGCAGAGGCCGAGTATATGGCAACAAGTTTGGTTGCATGCGAGGCTATATGGATGAGGAAGATCCTGGTCGGGTTGTTCAGTTCTCACTTGGAGCCTACTGTGATTTATTGTGATAACCAGAGTTGCATTAAACTCTCGGCTAATCCAATATTTCATGATAGATCTAAGCACATTGACATCAGGTACCATCATATCAGAGATTGTGTGCAGCGGAGAATCATGTTACTTTCATACATTCCAACGGAGGATCAGGGTGCTGATATCTTGACGAAGGTGCTCACCAGGAGCAAATTCGAATACCACCGAGGCAGGATAGGGGTTGTTGATAATCCATATCTTTTTGAGAGGGAGTGTTGAGAATGCAACAAGATGATGGAGCTTAGTGGAAAGAAGTCGCCTTCACTAAGTGGGCCCGCATGCTATTTTTGGCGCAAAGTCTATTTTTAGACTATGTCTATTTTTAGACATATGGGTCATGGTCTATGAGTTGCATGATGCTATTTGTGGATGATTGGTCATGTTGGTAAAAATATATGGACTTATATTTTTGGACATATGGGCGGTTTCTATTTTTAGACTGCCAGGCTAAAAATAGAACAGTCGAATATTATTAGCTCATAATAATATTTGGACTATAAACATTATCTTATCCTCTTGGAGCACTTTAGTTTGAGCTACAGATGTCGCACATGCAGCTGTCAGAAGGAAATACACTTTTCTTATGAGTCAGTTGAGCTATTGCATGCAGGACTTTAGTTAGAACTCATGTGGTTGAGTTTGGTGGAGTTGATTATGGAGTTGATGGAGTTGTGTTCAGTTTGACTTGGTTGAACTAGTTGTATTTTAGTCTAACTAAAGAATACACTAGTGATGAGTTGTGTGAATTAATTATTAATTAATTCACTAATTATTAAATCATAAAGCAACTAAAGAATACATCAGTTAACTCAGTGCATGTACAGTTCAGTGGAGACAGGTGTTAGAGGTTGATATTTCTATCAGTTGTGACTATAGTTGTGCATGATATTTGCACATGCATCGATGGAGATTGCCCATGAGGCTTGCGTAGTATAACCAAAGGAATTCAAATTCACATAGTGATTGATTCTCTTGTAGGATTGCGCAGTGGAGGTAGGCAAACAGTGGAGGAGATTTGAGGCTTCAGATCTGAGCTAGTTTGTGTGTAACAGGTGGAGATAGTATTGAGTACTTGTGAGGAGTATTGTACTATGTATTGTTACATGTTCTCCATCATTATAATATACAGACAGTGTGGGGTTTTCAGCTGTATGCTTTCCCCGGGTTACATACTGTGTTAATGTGTGCATGCGATTGATGTTTCATTGTTTTTAATGCTGCTAAATTGATGATCAACGTAGAGGAGGTTATGTATTATGCATGTATTCCGCAATAGTGTATAATCAGGATAATCTTTGTGAATAAGTGTCATATTATTCAAAATTTCTACACCCCCCGTGGCGAGGGTTTGGGGGCAGCACTCCGAAACCAAAAATTAGAGGAAAAATTGCCTTATAGAATATTGTAATTTCATAGTCAATTTGGATCGTTCATTAGGCGAAAGATTTGACAGTAGAAGTTATGTTAATTTAGGGTTTTTCTTCCCTAGAAGGAAACCCTCAGTTTATATGAGAGAATTGTATTGTGGCTATGTATTATTCAGTGTGAGAAAAATAGAGGAGACTATGTGGAAGTGAAGAGGAAGTTACAACAGATTTAATGTATGTTGTATCCCTTCATTTTGTTGGATGATATAAAAGGAAGGACTGGTTGTTTCTCTGTGGAAATAGTCCAAATTGGGTGAACCAAGTATATTTGTGTCTCTCTTGTTTAGGCTTTTCTATGTTTGTTTTTCGCAATATTTTATGTGTTCCATTGCCCTGTTAGTTAATTTATAACACACCGTCACATTATTTCTAACATGAGAGTTTACATTAGTTTTTCCCCTTATATTCATCATGAAGACTTGCAAATAAAAATACTTGGGAAGAACTATAATATTTTTTGCAAGTTCAAATTCACTTGGAAAAAGATGAAGCAAGATGTGAAAAAGGAACTAGTAAGCCAGAGACAATGATCAATTTCAATAATTTCAATTAAGGATGATTAGCAACACAAATAATAAACACAATTACTATTTAATTTTCATTAATGTAGGTGAATCTAGAAAATGAATTATATTATGGAAACACGTGAGAAATTGGAATTAGACAAGAAAAATATAAAGGATGACAATCTAATGGAAGAATATGTGCATAAACCACTATCAAAGAAAACGAGATGAAATTCAAGTTTAGAATTTGAAGAAAAAATAAAAATAAAAGAGGAAATATGTAAGTAAACCATTTCCTGAAACATCTATATTTCAATCACTCATATTCTAGAAACAAAAGAACCTACTTAGAGAGATAAAGGTGAGCCAACTTAAAAAGGAGATAGTTCTAAAGAGACTTAAATGGTTGAAAAAGGTATGGATGTGTGAATAGAAATAATTTTGAAGAAGAAACTAGTGAAACATTCTAAAGAGAAATTGTTCTCTCATGTTAGTCAATAAGGATCGACACCTCTCAAGTTACTATCTACACTAGATTAGGAGAAAGGGACACTTGACATGGAAATGTTACAACCAAAGGCCAATAAATCTGAAAAATAAATAAATTCTTGTGAATATGAGACTACAAGGGTAAAAAATTTCTAAATAAGATGCCACAAGAGAAATAGCAAGATATTATCTAGAGACTTGATACAAGCCATAGCTAATGTTAAAAGATTGAAAATACTTGTGAACAAGTTGGAGAAACAACCAAAAGAGAGAAGGTTATAAATAGGGTCTACCTTGTCAATTTTCATGAATTAGGTTAGAAGTTAATTTCTCTAGAATATGATCCAAATGATAAAACTATAGTTGAATCATTAATCAAAGACAAGGATAAGGAAATTCAAGTCCTAAAAGGCAAACTCAAAATACCAGTGACAGAGCATGTTCAAACCAAGGAGTTTAATTAAGCCATAAAAAGGAAAAGAATAATTAAGTGATTGAGTGGAAAAATTAGAAAATAGAATATAAGACTATAATAGATAATTGGCAGTATCAATGAGGAGAAAGAAACTACTTTGTTGGTTAACTTAACTATCAAATAAAAATTTTTCTAAAGTGGAATTTATTATAAAAGGATTATAAGCAAAGCATGTAATTAGTCTAAAAAGTCAATTATATGTAGTGCAGAAAGAATTAGGAAGAGCATAGACAAATATTCAATGGAAATCTATAGAGATGATAGTGTTAAAGGCACAAGTGGAAAAGATAAATTTATTTATTGATGACTATAATTAGAAATTAGCTAAGAAGGAAAAAAGTATAGCTAAAGGAAATCAAAAGAATGAAGAATTAATAAATCCCAAGAGGATTTTGAAAAAAATAATTTGTGGAAAGAAATATTTAATAAGACAAAATCTTAGGGTTTGGGATCAAATCATATTAATCATAGGAAATCTAAGAAGTCATTTTGATGTGATTCAATAAATAGAGACTCTAGAGTGCATAGTGCATATTAAGGTTGCTAAAGCTTGGGAACATTTAGAAGACAAGTCTCAAGTGGCAAATGAAGTAATTAAGTTCTTGATGGAAGACTTTAAGCTAAACTGGAATTTTGGGTGTCAAAGATAGAAATTTAGAAAGTTTGGTACATTCTAAGCAAATTTTAAGTATGATAGTCTGAAATAAATTCAATGTAATAATTTTCCCAAAAATTCATAAGTGAATTTCAACAACAATTGAGTTGGGATTGCCTCTTTCATGGACACTTGATAGATGTTCTTTCAGTGTTAAAGAGTATAATGAAGCCTTACTCAAATAAATGAATAATATTGAATAGTTTAAAGATGTCAATGGTCCTATTAGAGGAAAGTTGATCTTTGAGAAACTATTTTGTGATTTTAGACTATTGACCACTATTATTAATTTGTATCAATGCTTGCAACGTGTATTTATTGACCTTTTTATTGAATTAGACATTATTGCTTGAAAGGTGGTGGAATTTAAGCATCCAAAAGAAAATGAATGGCATTAAATTTTCAAATTGAGGAGAAATGATCCACCAAGAGTGCAAGTACCTCGAGTCACATCCATTTCAACACCATAGCCTTAGGAAAGGAAAAAGAAGAATGCATGTATAAGAAGACACATCACAATTATTTTAGGCATGGAAGTATGAAAAAGTAACAATTTTCCCAAAAAAAAAGAGTTCCACTCTTCCACTCACTCTATTTTTTGGAAATCATTACTTCAAATAATGAATGATTAAGCACAAGAAGGTAAAATGGAAAAAATATCAGAGAATAAATGATCTATTATCATTTAAAGGGATAACTTGCTTCTAGTATCTATCTCAATCTTTTTCTTGTTGTAAAATGTAATTAGTTTGGTCTTCATAATTGTTATTGTATTAATGTCAATATGTATATCTTATGTAATAGGAAAGAGAAGAATGAAAAATTATTATTTTAAAGCATGGGTTTCATGCTTCTTTTGATTGATCTTCTAGGTAAAGCATGTTCTTCATGCTTCTAGGGTTTTTCATTTCATAGGATTTATCGTCATGAGTCAAAAGAGTCAATGACATGTATATAAGACCCATTTGGGCAAGATGTACCATGTAAAAGAATTTATTTTGAGTCAAGACAGTCAAAATAAGCCTCTTAGCATAAGTCGACCCAAAGAGAGTTATTAGACTTCCACATATGAGTATAAATAGAAGTTTCTCGACCTCATTTGGAAAACAATTTGATATACAATCAAGAAGTTCGATTTGGGGTGCGAAATCCAAGAATAAAGGAAAGGAGAAAATAAGTTGAAACAAGAAGAAATGAAAATAGAGTTTTTGGTCAAGGTTTGCCCTAGTTTTCTCTCACATGTGAAAATATTTTGAGTTGTTGTGGGGAACAAATTTGCAGACCTATTGTAGGTCCAAAATATTGAAGTTGGGGGCTAAAATTCTAAGTTTGGTGTAGTTATGGAAGGGTTTGAATCTTGTTGATTTGGATGGACTTTGACTTAATTGAAAGGGCTTCTTGGAGGGTTGAATTGGTGTTGGAGGAGGCTTGTTATTGAGGTATGGGTCTTGGTTTTATCATTTGAAGCAGATTCTATAAGAAGAGAAGATATTTTCAAGGTTTTCCCCTTGGAGGGGTTTTTCCTTGGCTTGGAGCCTAATTTATTTGTCCATTGTTTTTATTGTTTTTTCACTTAATAATTGTTTGATGAAAAATATCTAATAAAGAAACACAAGAAGATAAATAAAGTTCACAAGCAATTATTAAGGTTAAGGATAAATTGAATTAATAGCTTCCCTATTGCATTCTCCAACATGGTATCAGAGATAAGGTGAACAAGAGAAGGCAGTTGGAAGGACACAAAGAAGGGTTTGTTTGTCAAGGGGAATCATTTGCAAAAGGACAAAAGGAAAGAATAAGAAGACCTATTGATCTAAAAGGAGGGTTTCCACATTAAGCTTTTATTGAAGAAGACCTCATCATCAAGGTCTCATTAAAGGAAGGAAGGACATGTATTTATCTAGTGCATCATATTAAAGAAGAGGAAGCATCGAAGGATCTTGATATCATCATTTACTCTTTGAAGTTTTTTTAAGACATTATTGTTGAAGGAATCCTAGAAGACATTTTTCTAAGACATCTTTGAAATCTCCTTGGAGCTCTTTAAAAACATCAAGATATTTGGAGACATCATCTAGAAGGAAGATTCTTAGTTGGCAAGTAAGTATTATATTATTTTCTATGTCCCAACCTACAAATAACATGGATACATTCTACAAGGAAAGCAACAAAATCATTGTATCAGCAAAATTCTTAGCATGGAAGAAGAGAATTGACTTGGCACTCACAAAAAATGAAGTCATGGAGTATGTCATGTGAGAAGTAATTGTACCAAACAAAGAGAAGACTCAAAAGTTAGCAAAGTACAATAAATAAGAAGCAAGGGCACAACTGATCATTGTTGAATCCATTAAAGATAATATTGCTCCCTTTGTTTCTTATTTGAAGACATCAAACAATGTGTATGACAAGTTGGTAAAGTTGTACTCCATAAGTATACAAGGTCAAATTATTACCTTGAGGAATCAACTATAAAGAATAATGAAATCAAAGGATGAAGATATGGCCAACTATTTAATCAAGATATCACAAATAAGATATCAGTTGCAAGGGCTTGGGGAAGCTGTTACATATTATGAGATGACTATTTATGAATTAAATGATTTTCCACCTTATTGGAGTAGTTTTGTAATGAGAATCTACTTAAAGAAATATACTACACCCTTCGATGAATTATGTTCTCAATGTATCTTGGAAGAATCTAGAATCAAGGAAAAGGATGATACTACATCAAATGAAATATCTCAAGCCTTCATTGCAAGAACCAAGAAGTTGAGGAAAGGAAAGTTTTGAAAGTCCAAGAAGAAGATAGACATATCCAAGATTCAATGCTTTGGATGCAATGAGTATGGAAACTTTAAAAGGCATTTTCCAAACAAAAAAGTGAAAAACCAAAGGAAGAAAGAAGTGAAGCTCACGTAGTTCAGGAAAGGAGAGAACCTAAGAAGAAGCCAAAAGGAGAATATCCCAAGGATCTCTATTATTGAAGTCTCATCTCTATCAGATTCTCTATGGATTTTTGTCTTTCTTTTATAAGAAGAAAGTATAGTAGCATGCATTATTACTCCAGAAGATTATTGGTTTTGTAAAAAGCATGGCATCATATATAGAAGCACATGATATTAGAAAGATTAGAATCTACTTATTTACTTTGCTTTGGGAAAGATCATCTATTTAAAGAGAATGAGAATTTTAGATCCATATTGCATGTTATAGTTCACCCAAGAATTTTCTAATATCATAGTAGAGGTAGTCGTTTTGGAAATAAGGATCCTCAAGATCCTATAAGAATCATCACTATGGAATATTCTTGGAAGCAACATTATGACTGGTATATATTCCATCTAGTTTGGAAACAATATTTCTAAAGGATGAAGGAATGTTATTGGTCAAGTTAAAGTATGAAAGACATCATGAAAGTATTTCTCTTCTAAAAAAAAACGACTTATCTTTGATGGGCATGGGAAGCAAGCTCATTCAAAATATGGCTAGATTATTACATGAAAGCAAAGGTATGCATTTTCTTCCCTAGAGTATAATCCATATATACAAGAATTATGAAGGCAGATTTAGTTATGAATGTACTTGGTAAGTGTTCCATATGGTTGCATAATTCTTGATAGAAGAAATTTGACATACTTTGGAATAAATGGAGAGCAATACTCTCTCACAAAATTGCATGACAATATTGATCAAAATCAAGTATAGTCTATGAACGAAAGAAAGGGAGTTAACAACGACAAATTCGAGGAAAATATTGTAGCTTGGTAATCAAGTTCGATCCATGGGCACTCTGATTAAAATGAATGCATGGAAGGATTCCTATATAATGTGGAGATGGATTATATGAAAGGATGTTGATCTCAAAGGACTCAAATATGCTGCAAAAAAAAAAAAACATGAAAGGGGCCATCAGATAAGCTAAGTTTGATATTTATATCTTGATATTGGTTATCTGGTTAACATAATTGTTTTGTTTCCTGGAAGGATACTGCAGGAATACATGATGACAGTTGAGGTAAGTTCAACTAGTGATGATGATATCGATTCAAAGAACATGTGGATTGAGTAAATGGTTTTGACAATACTTGGAAGGTCATGTAGTCAAGTTGTTCACATCCTCACCTTGAGATTGAAATCTAGCAGTGTAAGAAGATAACCTTATGCTCATGTTCTACATCAACAAAGATCCATTTCATGAGGGAGCTATGACTAGATTTAAGTTTGAAAAGGCTCAACACAATTCCTTCATTGATGATGATTGGATGAAATTGATGTGCAAAGTTGATGGTCTGAACACTGTCACAAGATTGAAGGAGGAAAATGGCTCCATAATATCCAGGAAGGAAGAAGCTCAATATGATGAGATACAAATGGGAAAAAGGGAGCCTTGCAACTATCTCCATGAAGAACTGATAGTTGATACATTTATGAAGACAAGCTAAAGATCTTGTGGCTATGACTTTCCAATTGAAAGGAAGTCAGGAATCTCCTCTATATTTGAGAGGGAGTAAAGGAGTCTCCTTAAATAAGAGCAAGGATCTATTCCATAATTAAGAGGGACTGGGGATCTACTCTCTAGTTGAGAAGGTGTGATGATGAACATCACATTTGTATTATCTCCTTCATGTGTCATACACTTGACCGGGCCTAAAATCCATAAGTCTAAGTGAAGTCCATGGAGATAATGGAGAATGGAGGATTGGATAAGTATATGTGATTTCCTTGAGGATAGAAAAATTCAATATAGAAAATGGACCAACACTCTTTGAGGATTGGACAGGTATTAGGACAAGAGAGGTTGAATAGGACCAATATTCTTTGAGGATTAGGAATCCAAGATAAGAATAGTCCTAAAAGGACATACCTAGTGAAAATCTAGATGGGGTATGTGCCTTGCAAAGTAGTGTGGTATCTCACGTAAAACCTCCCAACATTATGCTCTAGTATAAGAAAGAACTTTTCAAGTTAAGACCTTACTATGTTGATAATGGTGGTCATGATGTTGATGCTTAAATAAGGCTTACCAATCCAACTGTTCTTATGAGAACTCTTCAGTTTGAGAATAATTGTGTACCAGGGTGTACAATTATGAATACATCCCTAGTTAAGAGGGAGTGTTGGAAAATGTATCTAGTTTTGGTCTTCATAATTGTTATTGTACTCATGTAAATATGTATAGCTTATGCAATAAGAAAAATAAGAAAGAAAAATTATCATTTTAAAGCATGGGTTTCATGCTTCTTTTGATTTCTCTTCTAGATAAATCGTGTTATTCATGCATATAGGGATTTTCATGTCATAATATTTATTGTCATGAATCAAGAGAGTCAATGTGATGTATATAAGACCCATTTGGGAAATATGTACCATGTAAAAGAGTTTATTTTGAGTCAAGACAGTCAAACTAAGCCTCCTAGCACAAGTCGCCCCTACCAGAGACAAGTTGGCCCAAAGAGGGCTATTAACCTCCACTGATGAGTATAAATAGAAGTTTCTCGACCTCATTTGGTAACCAATTCAATCTATAATCAAGAAGTTTGATCTGGGGTGTGAAATTCAAGAAGAAAGTAAAGAAAGGCAAGGAGAAAAGAAGTTGAATAAAGAAGAAAGGAAAATCAAGTTTTTGCTCAAGGTTTACCCTAGTTTTCTCTCACATGTGTGAAGGTTCTGAGTTGTTGCAAGGGCCAAGGTTTCATACCTACTACAAATCCAAAATATTGAAGTTAAGGGTTGAAATTCTGAGTTTGGTCTAGTTCTGGAAGGGTTAAACTCTTGTTGATTTGGTTTGACTTTGACCAAATTGAAAGGGCTTCTTGGAGGGTTGACTTGGTGTTGGATGAGGCTTTTTTCTTGAGGTTTGGGTCTTGGTTTTCTCATGTGAAGTAGATCCTATAAGAAGAGAAGATATTTTGTGGGTTTTCCCCTAGGAGGGGTTTTGTCATGGCTTGGAGCCCAATTTTTGTGTCCACTATTTTTATTGTTTTTGCACTTGATAATTGTTTGATGAAAGAGATCTAATAAAGAAACACAAGATAAATAAAGTTCCCAATCAATTTTTAAAGTTGAGGATAAATTGAATTAATAGTTTCCCTATTGCATTCTCTAACATTTCTTTAAAATTTCTAAATTTTACATTATCTTTTTGTGTTTCAAAGATTCATCCCTTATACAATCAATTTTTTCCTCATACTTTAATAAAGACTTCATATTTTGTATCAATATAGTTTTCAAAGATTCAATGTCAAAAAACATATCTTTATAATTATAAAAGTTTTAATATATCAGTATGGCTTGTGAAGTTATTCACATGATTAATTTTTCAATTATGAATGGTAATAGCATATACTATGTTAATGACATCTTACATTTCATTTTTGATGATTTATAATATTTATTATTTAACTATGTAAAATTTAAATATGTTATGAATGTGTATATAATATTCCCTAAAGTTTGTTATAAATTGTTTTTTCTATTTTTAATTTCCCAATGCAAGTATTAAGGCATATTCAATGTTCCATATATTTGTAAAATATATTTTCTTTAAACAGTACTTTTCCTTGAGCAAGATTATGTTAGAAAATTATGTCTTTTTATTCTACTTCATTTTCTTTCCTTATTTTTTTTTTAATGTTGATTAAACAAGAATATGATGCCCTTTATATATGAGAATACATGTTATAACTAGTTATCTTTGTTACAATAACTTCTTTTAATTTCATTTGAAGGCTTGTTTTGAATCTTGTTATTTGAAAATATCTAATTTCAGAAAATCTAAATTTGAAACAAATTTCACTCACAACTATCTAGGGTGGTTCCAAGTCATGTATTATTTTGAGCAAAATGAGGTAATGACACTAACCATAACTTAGAGGTTTTAATCCAAGTGTAATGAAATGTAATTATCAAAATTTGGGTACTTGGAGCTTTACTTTGTAAGAAAACTTAGAGTGATACATTGGTCATCCTCATCCTTGTGAAAGATTAGGTAGTACTCTCAAGTATTGATGCTTGGAAGAATTCTAACCATGGGGATATTATTTGATCTCATTATGCTTTAGATCACAAAGGAAATAATGAAGCCAATAAGAACCACATGCAATTATCTACCCTTCAACTTAGTGTGATACATTGGTCATCCTCATCCTTGTGAAATATTAGGTAGTACTCTCAAGGATTCATGCATGGAAGAATTCCAACCATGGGGATATTATTTGATCTTATTATGCTTTATATCACAAAGGAAATAACGAATCCAATAAGAACAACATGCAATTATCTACCCTTCAACTTATATTATGTGATTCAAACCAAAGGAAAGGGTAAATTCTTGGTTGCAACAGTAGAACTTGGTTCCTACTAGGGCAAGTGCCTTGGCACTCATTGTTATTGACTTGGAAGATATATAGGTTCCTTGGGAAAAAACATGACTCTATGAAGAAAAAAAGAAAAAAAGAGGGGGCTAAGCTCCTAAAATAGGGGAAGGGTCAACAATAACCTTTGTCACTTCTAAAATGAAAATTATAACAAATTATGGATTCTATTGTTGAATTACTATGAATAATGAAGTGACATGATTATATCATGGTTTTAGTGGATTAATTTACCTAGCGGTTCATTTTTTTTCCTATTAAATATTCTCATACGGCTACTAACATTGCAAAAATATTCATCAAGGAGAAATTCAGATTACATGGTTCTAGTGCAATCATATCTGACAAGGATACAAAGATTAATACTAATTTTTAGAAAATCTCTTCAAAGACTTGGGTATCAAGCTAAATTTTATAAATTCCCATCATCCATAGATAGATGGACAAACTAAAAGAGTGAATCAAGTGATTGAATACATGTTTATTCACATGTATGTGATGGATAAAGGATGTAAATGGGAAGATTATTTACACTTGGTCAAGTTTGCATATACCAAGGCATCATGCATCATTGGGGATGGGTCCATTTGAATATTTATATGGTAGAATATGTATGACTCCAATGACTTGGTGTTGTTGGAAATATGGTAGCCATGGTCGGTATTTTCATCATGTGAAGAAATAAAAAATGAATTTATATTATGCCTCCTCAAATACTTAAGTTAGCCTCCTATCATTCAAGTCGGTTGGACCACTTAGAGGCACCCATTTGACCCCCTTTGGAAGACAATAAATATGTGATCCTATCCTCCTCATTTGGCATATCGATGATCTATTTTTTTGTATCTATTCTAGCAAAAGAGGAAGGAGGAGGAAGCCAAAAATATTAGGGAGACTTGGCACTTGTTTTTAATTAGTTATTATGTTTTTTTTTCCTAGATGTATTAATGAATTTTTGAATTCTCTCTCTCATAAGGAAATATTTCTTGGTTTTCCCCTTATGGGCTTTCTTGTAGCCTCAAACCTAATTTTTGTGTCTCTTGTCTCATTATATCACGGTTACTTTATACTACTCTTTCATGTTTATTGGTTGAAGTTATATTCTATATAACTACTTAATGATATTGGATGTTATGTAATTAAGGCTAACTGATAATTAGAAATAGTTATTTGTTGAAGAAAATTGTTATAGCTTGTTTTCCCTAGAAATATCAATATGGTATCAAAGTCAGATTGAAGATTAGTTTGGGATGTGAAACATCATGATCACTCTTAAGTGAAGTTATTTCACTCCTATATGAAATTTTCTGAGACTCTTTTCTAAAGCTATCTTAATATCCCGGGACGATGCAAATTTCGAGCACAAGCTTTGTTTTCATGTGATATTCTCTGTGACAGCCAAGCCAATTTTAGAGAGGGACAATACCCTTGTTTGAGGTGGTAGGATGAGTTAAGGCGAAGGTCTTATTATTCAAAAGAAACGAAGGATTTCAGGAGTTATCCATCCATAAAATCAAGTTTGAAGGTCCTCTAATCCATCTCTATGTTGAAACTCCTTGAATTAAGACATCTAAATTGTCTCTATGGAAGGGTGATAATATTTGAACATGTGTATGCTATCTATGGAAAAGGTACAATCATGTGGTTGACAATTGTGTCAAAGGACCATATAGTCTATATGGTTTTCAATCTCTTTTGTGGCAATATTATCTCTATATGCAAGTTTCTTTGTTGAAATATGTGAGTCATGTGGCATCATATATATTTTTCTTCCCTCACTCAAGCTAATCTGGAAATGAGGTTGAGAATATTTGTTGTGAAACCATCAAGCTATATCTAATCCAATATTTGTGTTAACGATTGTGATCAATGCTAAATAAAAGGAGAAATCAACTATCTTCTTGCAGACCTAGGACACCTAGTTTATGTGGGAAAATTGTGAACCTAAGGCACCTATTTTTTTGTGGAAAACATTCAGACCTGATGAATTTTATACCTATGGAAGGAGTGTGAAGTCTGAGGTACAGTATGAACTGTGGAACTATGCAATTTTTACTCTATGGTTGAAGTGAGGTATAAGGAGGCATATGAGCTCTTTGTGGCATCTAACTTTCCTCTATGTTCCACACTTTTTGAGGTAAGTGATTTGAGCTCTCTGTGATAGTATTGTTACGCAAATATGAAATCAATCTAGGAAATATGTGAAGAACAAGCATGGAATTCTGAGCCTCTGTGGAAGGTCTAGTGATATAAAATTGAAGAATAATTTTAGTTACATTACCCCTTTATAAAATTTAAGTTATGACATCCAAGTTACATCCATGAACTCAAAGTCATAATGGTATTATTGTATCTATGAGTTTTTGACAAGTATCTGTTAAAAAATTGTAACTAGTGTCGGTCTTCATAATTGTAGTTGAGTCATGATATATTTTAAAGAAGACACTTTTATTATAAATTAATTGACTTATTAAAGCATGGGTTTCATGCTTGGTTCAATGGTGAATAGGTTAAAGCACCCATTGAGTGCTCTAGGATTCTTTTGTTGAGACAAAGTCAAAGTTTTATGTAAGAAACCCTTCTTGGGTCCATGATGTCAAAGAAATAAAATATTTTTGTGTAAAATTAAAGTCTTACGTCTCCTCCATCAAGTCAAATGTGGTCTCCTTGCAAGTTATCCTCCTCAAACAAGTTAATTCAGCCTTTTGAACAGTCACAAAATACCCTATATATATTTATACTAACACTCGACTTGGGGAAGCATATGAGTATCTTTGATCTATTCGATAAGAAGGAAATTTTTGGGAAATGCTAGACCAAATTATTGTATGACTTCATGACTGAATGAGAAGGAAATTTCTTGGAAATATAGGATAAAATTATTGTATGAGTGAATAAATATGTGATTACAAGAACGAAGTTCATTATATGACAATAAACCGAAGTTTTTATGTGACCACAAGATCGAAGTAATATGTAACTACAGGATCGAAGTATTCTAAGACTACATGATACAAGTTCTTTATGATCGCAAAACTGAAATTCCATATGAATGCAGGAATCTGAAGTTACATGAGTGTAAAGAAGGATGATCATCCTGATGAACTATTTGTTATTGAAGAAATGGACTAGCATATGTTTTATTACTCAACAACGCAGACTTGAAGGATGGAAGGTGCTCTTGGTCTAGGTAAAATGGGTCTTTGTTATCTCAACTTAATTTGAATCTACTATTGGAATAGTTTGATTAGGTTTTTCCCTCCCAAGGGGTTTTTCCCTAGATGATTTCCTACATATGGTGTTCATTTGTCTTCAATGATCTTCATATTTTGATAGTTTTTTTATGATCAAGAAGCAAATGATAGGAAGAAGAAGAATAAGTTAATAAGAATTTCACAAGAAACTATCAAAGTTACAGAGAAATCAATTTAAATTATCCCTAACTAAGCTACCCTATATTTCTCAACATGCTATTAGAGCTAATGTCTATGGCATAAAAGGTAGCTAGAAGTTCATTGATGGCTGGAAAAATAAGTCTCATGTCTAGCTCTCAAGATCAAGTTACCAAGGAGGAAGACTGAATTAGAATAACTCATTTCTGAACTTGATTAGGCCATAGCCTTGGGTAATTAGGACCTCATACCAATACTTAAGAATCATAACAAAATAAGGATCCAAGGAGCATTTTTAAGGACCAAAAAGTACTAGATTAATAGCCTAAACAAGGCTAAGTTTTTTGGAATAAATAACAAAATTTTGTGCATGAAACTAAAGGACTAAATCTACTTCAAATCACAAAGGTTTTGAAGTGACCAAAAAGTTTGAGTATCAAAAAGACGAGAATAGATTCCTTTAGAGGCAGTGTAGGACTGTTATAAAATTTCATTCACCCTTGAAGAAAAATAAGTACCTTATGGACAAAGATGGATAACTATGCACTCATATATATAGAGGAAATTTTAACATTGAAGTTGAATTGAGAATAAAAGTCTTAAAGGAATAGTATATAAATCAATATCAATAAAATCATGTATCTCTATCTACCACAATAAATTATATTTAAAGACTTGTAGTAACTTCTACATCTTATTATATCTAGCAGTTGAAAAAGGCAGTAAAGTAAAAATTTGGTAGAACTTTTTGAGTGGGCTTAGTATCCCTATCTAAAAGAAGCAAGTAGTTCATAGCAAGAATTGAGTTAGCATCTTAAAAGGCTTCCACTACAGTCATAAGAAACAACTAGCATCCTGCACCAGAAAATTTAAGGAGACCTTGAAACTAAAGTAATTATAAACATTATTCTTTATGTTTTCATCATCTAACAATGTGTTTTCAATCTAGCAACAGGCTCAATGGAACATCAATTTTCAAGAGACAAAGGTATGCATTTTTTAGGTATGTATATCATGCTTTTAGAGTTTGGATACCCATATGACTTTAAGGGTTGGTGTCACACGGAATAAGTCGATCTTGCGGACAAGATAGACCTTCCTAGAATCTAAAGAAGACCTAATGACAAGCAAACCAACCAGACACTATCTTTCTCTAAATATGCTTTTATAAACAATGGAAAACAAGTGTTTTTAGGGTCTACCTTAGGTCCAATGCAAGTTTGTGGATGCCCTCGCTCCTTCGATCCAAATGAGCTCCTTTGTCGCGAATCTGCAAACACAAACAAGGAAAACAAATTAAATAGCACCTGAAAAGCCAATATCATAAAACATATTTAACATGAAATTCAAGGAATCCATGAAACAAATAACGTGAGATACTTGTTGAGAAAAATGAGTTTGATTGTATTAATTCAAAAGAAGAATAACTTTACAACCTGTGCCTTGACGTTGTACAAGCTCCTCCCAGGGTCCAACAAGAAGTCTCCTCTACTTTGACAAGTTTCACTCACTCCCCAATGAAGCCAAAAAGGTATGTGATCTCTCCTCTTAAGCTCAACTAGGAAGTCTTGATTTCACCAGCATTTACCCTCAAAAATTTTCAGCTTCTAACCTCTCCAGCAACCAACCCAATGCCTGAATTTATAGTGCAATGGAGGGAGGTTACTAGGTCCTCCTTCAAAGGGATAAAGCCCTCCTTCAAAGGGATAGCTCCTCTCATCAAGGGATTAGCTCCTTCTCTTTTGGGATGCATGAACCACCTCAGAGCGAACAATCCACGTCAAAATTCCTTCTAGAATCCTCTAGAATTAACCCAAAGTGAGTTTTTTAAGATAAAACTTGCGCCTTTTGACTTTCACAGGGGTCCGCACCCACACCTTTAGGGACAGAGCGGGCAGGTCCGCAGTTTTTGTAAACAGAAGGTGCGGGACCGCAGGTGACAATGAGAGAAAGTGCAGAACCAGAGTTTCATTGATTTTCAATGTCTTTCTCCCATTTTCAAAGCTTGACTTGAAGAGCTGAGGTCTGAGACTTGCTTAGGAGGACAGTACAAGTGATGATAGACCCATACTGACTGCAAATAATCATGGTGACGATATTTTTGTGTAACAGTTAGCTAGTTATTTAGGGACTATAGACCCTAGAAAATATTATCTTAATTAATTTTCCCCTCTATGAATCTCTAAATATTGATATCTAAGGTCTATAGGTATATGACCATTCTTTACGAAAAAATAGAATTGCATGATAGTTAAACTATCTTGGAATTCATTCTTGGGCTTAGAACTATTATATTCTTGTTAATATTTGTCAAGAAGTATTGCAGGTATATGGTGATTTTGTAAATCAAATCCTTGAGGCACAAGTTTACAAACAAGGAATGAAAAATTCTTTAGAGGGAGTCCTTTATTAAACTTACCGGGATTGTAAAAAGAGTAACTCAAGATATGTATAAATATCTATAGTAAATCTCCATCATATTACAAGGTGGAGACATTTTAAAAGTGTGTTCTACATTACTAACTCTTTAATGTCTAGGTTTTTGAATCATAAAGATTGTTGTTAGGGTGATTCATCATTAGATTGAATCTACCCTCATTATATTATCTTTTGTCATTTGATCATTATTATGAAACCCTAACTTTTAGGGTTCACTATAAAACACTAGCCTATTGATGTTAAGGGCATGCCAATGTTGATTATGAAACCCTATTCTTATAATGGTTTGTTTTTTTTTTAACAAGATCGTGTACTCATGTATTATAAAAACTGCAGAAAGCAGGAAAAGATACATAATATGCTGGTAGAGGAGTGAGAGAAGAGGTACTAAGAAGGGGCGAAGCCCTTGAAGTCTGAGAGATTAGCTTGAGGATGAAATACTGAAAAAGATATCTGCTATACTGTCTTACAAAAAGGCCATCTATTAGGCAGACTTTGCTGGTCATAAGGTTAACACCAAAATTGGTTTACAGTTTCCTCCATGTGATCTTCTTTCTGCTGCTCCTTTTGGCTGTCCTTGGTGGAGGCTTCTGCCTGCATACTCTCTGTGATGGATTGAATGTGCTTGATTGCCTCCTCTAGATGCTCACACCTATCCTTGAGGCTCTCTATTTCCTTCTTGCGTTTCTCCAATTTCTTGCGCTTGGATCGGCTATCAGCGATGAAGTCTTCACGAAGATCATTATGGTGCTTCATGAACCGAGCTATCAGGACGCAGTGGTCTTTGCACATTGTGCATGAGTCGTTGCCCAGGACTCTGTCAAGAGGATTCTCACGGGGCGCAGCTCTCCCCCGAGCCTCCGGCTGCTGTCTATCTGCCATGACTACGAGCAAACTGGTTAGAATAAAGGAACCTTGCAAAAAACTTGTGTTATACCTGGAAGCTGCGTGGATTGCCTGAGTGTTTGTAATGCCCTGGTGAATGTCTTGCTGACCGCTTGTAAAATGAGCCGGTGCGGGGAGCAGCTGCTTACTTCCGCGGAGCGATCTGTGGAGCTCTGTGGGAGCCTCTTGCCCAAAATGCTTCTCGAGATGATGGTGAGAGGAAGGGAATGGGAGGGGGATATAAGGGAATGGGAGGGGGCCTTCATGATGATGAAGGACGAGATATTTCCCAGAGTAAACAGAGGGCGTATCCGTCCGCAGATTTAGGGAGCGTAGTTCAATAGAGCTGAAAGGATGTTTTCCCAGAGGAATCATGAGCTTGTCACGAGGCAGAGAGGCTCTGAGGTCGTGGGAGGGGAGAGACGCCGGCGTTTTGGGGGAGATTGGATGAGCAAGAGTGAGGGGACCAAGTTTGAGATCGGAATTCTGACGTTTTCTGATGAAACTTGCCTTGTGTTCAGTCTGGCAGCTGCACACCTTAAGGTATAGCTCTTTCATAGATTCTGACATTATCCCTGACCTGTCCTTGTTGCCGGTTGACCGCATTGTTAGCAAGGTTATCCGCTTCTGCATTGTTTTCCCTTAACACGTGCTTGAAGGTGGTTTTTCCCAAGTGTCTGAGAGTGTCATTTATCCTTGCCTTGATGCGGTTGAGGCTGGCTTTGTTAAAATCTTTACCTGTGTTCATAGCTGCAATTATTATAGCTGAGTCCCCGAGGATTAAAGCATCCTGAAATCCTAGCCTGTGAAGTATCGATGTACCTAGTAGCAAGCTGTAGGCTTCCGCTTCATTGTTGGTTGCTTGCCCGAGACCCCATTCGTAACTGCTGACTGTGTTCCCCTTCTGGTCCTTGATTACTCCTCCCGCGCCTGCTCTCCCAGGGTTGCTCTTTGATGCGCCATCAAAGAGGAGTATGGGACGATTCTGGGCTGTGATCCAGTTGTTTACTTCATCTTTGTCGCCCCTGAGTTTCCAATTGTGTCGGTTCTGCTGAGTTTTATTCTGAGGAGGTAAATTTTGAGAGTGGCTAATGTTGAACCTTTTGTACCAATCAGTCTCCTCCTTTGTCCATCCTTGCAAATCTGGGGGAGCTATGTGATTAGCGCTGATTGCCTCAGAGATCCCTGCTATAGTCTTTGCAATTATCTTGTCTATTTTGATCTGCTCATTTTTGAAAATGTAGTGATTTCTTGCCAGCCAGATATTCCAGCAGAGGGTAGCCGGGATACAATTCCATATTCGTAGAAGGTTTTTTTTCCCTTTCCTGCTCAGAGGGTAATCTTTCTTCCAATTCCTTTGCAAGTTGTTCACCTGATCGTCTCTACTTCTGACTTCCAGAGGGCTAAGGAGATGCTTCCAACAGTTTTGTGCAAAAGTGCATCGAAGAAAAGAGTGAGGAATGGATTCTTCCTCTGCTTGACAAAAGCAACAAATCGAGGGGCCTTGAATTCCTCTCTTTCTCAGGTTTTCTGCAGTAAGAATTTTCCCTTTTAAAAGGGCCCAGTTAAAATGTTTCACCTTGGGGATGCATTCGTTGTTCCAGGCTGCCTTATGGAGGTTCCAATTTGCAGTGGGAGTCTTGTCTTGCAGTGATTTATAACCCTCTCTCACAGTGAAACTGCCCCCACAGGTGTCCCAAATATAACTGTCGTCCATCTCCTTGTTGATTGGGGCAGCTCCAGATAAAGAAGTTTTCAGCTTATACCATTGATCTCTGAGGTCCGGAGGCAGGTTTAGGGCCTTCCATTCTAGCCATCTATTTTGGGACCATGAGGAGATATCGTACAAAGAGAATATGTTGTGCGCCTCCATCCAGGTTTGAAGGGGTCTTAGTTCTTGGAGAGATTTTCTGGGGTTTGAGCCCATTATTCTGTCGGGCCAAATATTGACATTCTTTCCACTGCCTGGTTTCTTGGAGACATTCTCTTTAAAGTGAGGGAGGACTTTTTTGATCAGTCTCCACATTGGAGTGCACGGCCTGTCCACAATTGGATCTTGTAGGATGTTGGAGTTCGGACCACTAAGGTATTTCCTTTTTATTGTTTCAACCCACCAAGAGCCATGCCCTGATATGATCTTCCAGATTAACTTGAGCCCCATAGCCTGATTGGATAGACTTGGAATCTTTATGGATAAACCTCCTTTTTCATACGGAAGGGTGACTTGGTCCCAGTTGACAAGACTGAACTTCTTAGAGTCCTGTTTTCCCCCCTGCCAGAGGAAGCTTCTCATAATGAGTTCCATGTGCTTGTGGGTGCTTGCGGGGGCCATGATTATCGCATACTGATAAATTGGAAGGCCTGAGAGGACAGCTTTGATAAGAATAGTTCTGCCAGCCAGGTTTAGCCAGGAGGCACCCCAACTCTGCATTAGACCTCTCATCTTCTCAATATGCTTAGTCCAAACCTCTGCTTTAATGTGCTCCTTTGCCAGAGGGAGGCCCAAATAAGAGAAGGAGCTCCAGCTTCTTTGAAGAGGAATGTCTAGGATTTGGGAGATTCTTTGCTGAATCTGGAGAGGGACATTCCATGTGTAAATTTTACATTTTCTGTTGTTTAGCTTTCCCCCAGAAGCAAGAAGGAAGGCATCCAAAACTCTTTTAAATCTCCTGGCCATCAAGCTGGATGCCCCTCCAATCAAGAGTGTATCATCCGCAAAGAGTGAGTGATTAATCTCCTTTGTTCCTCTTTCGATGCAAATGCCCGTGATTTCTTTTTTGCTTCGGAGATTTTCCAGATGGGCGCTCAAAGTCTCAGCCATAAGAATGTAGAGGAAGGGGGAGAGGGGGCAGCCTTGCCTTAGCCCCCTTGAGCTTCTGAAGTAATTACTTGGGCGACCATTGATCAATGGCGCAGTCCAGGGATTGGAAATGCATCCCTTGATGATGTTAACAAAGGTGGAAGAGAAGCCAAATTTAGTTAGGACTGCTGTGAGGAAGGTGTGGTCCACTCGATCAAAAGCGTTTGCCATATCCAATTTGATGATCATTCCCCTTTCTCCTCTATTGAGACTGCTGTGTATGGCTTCCTGGACTAGGATGACGTTGTCGATGATCTGCCTACTTGGGACAAAACCGCCCTGGTTCTCAGAGATGAGGAGAGGAAGGAATTTCTTTATTCTGTTGGCAAGGATTTTGGTGATGATCTTGTATGAGACATTGCAAAGCGATATGGGACGAAATCTATCAAAGGTTTTGGGGTTTGCCTCCTTAGGGATTAGAGCTATATGTGAGGATTTTGTATTTTCCCCTACCTTTTGATTTCTGAAGGCGTTCTTTATCATTCTTACCAAATCCTTTTTTATTGTTTCCCAATGCCGTCTGTAAAATGCAACTGTGAAGCCATCCGGCCCCGGGGCTTTGTCTTGTTGCATGCTGAAGGTGGCTTCTCTGATTTCCTCTTCTGAGGGTTCTTGTTCCAGCTCCTTGTTGTGGTTCTCTGTGATTTTGCACTTAATTATATTGAGAAAAGTCTCGCTGTCATGATGTTGGGTGTCTGCTGTGAGAAGGTCCTTAAAATGATTGTAGGCAGCACCTTTTATTTCTTCTTGATCCTTCAGCTCAATCCCTGCTACTTCGATTTTATCTATTTGATTGCATGCTCTTCTGAACTTGATATTATTGTGAAAGAAAGAAGTGTTTTTATCTCCCGCCTTTAACCAGAGGCAGCGAGATTTTGTTCTTAGTTCCTCTTCCTCTACCCGGTTTTGCCTGTAGAGCTCCTTGTAGAGGGTTTTTTCCTTCTCGTGATCCTCTGTTGTGTATTGAATTTGCTCCATTTCTATATGCCAGCGCTCCATTTCGTTTAGCAGATCGTTTTTCTTTTTCTTGTCTATTATTGCCTGCTCCCTCGCCCACTGTTTTATCGCTGTCCTGAGCTGCTTCAGCTTCGTTTCCCAAACAAAATAAGGCGACCCAGTTACCTCTTTTTCCCATTGAGTTTGAATGAGTTGGCTGAAGTCTTCTTTGAGGTCCCAATTTTTGTTGTATTTAAAGGGAAGAGGGCCGAGGTTTGGACCTTTGTCCAGTGTGAGGACCACCGGCTTATGATCCGAGGCGGAACCGTGAATTAGTTTACTCCTGATTGAGTGAAAGCTTCCTGCTACCCCTTCCTGAACTAAGACCCTGTCCAGCCTTTCCTTGATGTTGTGTGTACCTGTTCTTCTATTAGACCAGGTGTATTTCCCATTTGACAGAGGGGTGTCAATTAGATTGAAGAGCTGTATTATATTTTCTAATTTGTCTCTTGAAGGATCTGTGTGATAATTTCCTCCATATTTTTCTTGCACATTCCTTATTAAGTTCATATCGCCCCCTAAAATCAGTCTGCTGCTTTGAAGAGAGGAGATGTCTTCTTCTAAAGTGTTCCAGCAACGTGCTTTGTCCCTGTAGTGGTTGGGGGCGTATATGTTGTAAATATGATAAACTTCCTGCGAGCTTTTGTTCTTTAGGTCTGTTCTGATCCACCAAGTGCATTGGTGAGAGTTGTTGATTACCCAGTTTGTTTTGTTCCATAATGTTCCAATCCCTCCTGATGCTCCGTCGGAGTCATTGGATAGGCCTGAGAAGTTTTTGAATCGCTGTGTTTGATGAAGAAAGTCCTGATTAGTGAGTTTGGTCTCCTGAATTAGAAGGATGTCTGGCTGTTCCTGAATTAGTAGATCCTTGATGGCTTTTAATTTTGAAGGGGTGCCCATCCCCCTGCAATTCCAGGAGACCAAATTCATTATTTACCCGCTGAAGGGTGGGATCCAGCTTTTTCCTTTGTTTTTTCGCCACTGCCTTTTGGCCGTCCCAAATAGGAGTCCAGAGGTTGCTGAGTCCCTGTTGCCATTTCCTTTGCTGCTGTTTCGTCCCTGAGTTCCTTGTTCGATTTCCTGCCTACTTTTCTTGGTGGATCTGATGGCTGGTTGGTTTCTTTTGCTTTGTTTCGGGTAAGAATTCGCTCAATGGTGTGGGGGGGAGAGGGAGGGGGGTTTGAGCATGGAGAGGCAGGGCGGGGGGATTGAGGAGGTGAAAGGGGGGTTTCAGCTGCTAGGGATTCAAAGGGGTTGGAGGTCGAGGGAAAGGTTGAGAGGGGGGGAGGGGGAGGCGGAGGGGGAGTGCTTGAGGCCGGAGGAGCTGTGGTGCTAAGGCCCTGGTTAGGCGAGGGTTTTCTCCTTTTGACTTGTTCCCATGGTCCCTCTGTGTGTTCCTCATTAAGGTCTATTTCTTTTACTTTTAGCTTGCTACATCTATTTGCAAAATGGCCATACTCGTGACATACCTTGCATTTGAAGGGGAGCTGTTCGTAATCCAGCTGCTGAATGTGCATCCACTTGTCCACCTTAATTTTGATGGCTTCCGGTAGTCCTTTCCCGAGATCGACTTCAACACAGATTCTTGCACATGCGTGCATGTTTTCTCTAGGTTCCGATCTGTCGATATATTTTCCGACTGCATTGCCTATGGCTCTTACCGATTCGTCCCCCCAGCAGTGAAGTGGGAGATGAGGGAGGCGCACCCAGACAGGAACAGCGTTTGGGATATCCATTTCCGGATCGAAGTCCGGAGTCCACTTGTTCAGGTAGAGGCCTCTTGTATCCATGAAGTAGGGGCCGTTGCGAAAGATGAGGTTCTTGTCCTCCTTTGATTCAAACAAGAATGTGAAAAATCCACGTCCACAAAATCTGATGGCGATCTTACCCTGAATCATTGGACTCCAGTTTCGTTCCACCCATTTTTGGACAGTTCTTGGTGACGGCCAGAGCCCAGTAAACTGACCAACCAGACCTCTTTCTGCGAGAGCTATAGCCGACTTCCTTGGTAACGCAGGGGGCAGATCCACCTCAGGAATCTCGTCCAGCTTTTTGATAAACTTAGTTTGAGACGGGCGCGGTCTAGGATCTGTAGATTCGGACAAAAGGGAGTCGAAAATTTCTTCCTGAGTCTCAGGGCCATGAGGAGGAGAGGCGGATCCTGCCATAGCAGGCCCGCTGGGAGAGCGAGAGGTCAGAGCGGCAGCGGCAGGGCCCGAGGGGATCCTGGCAGGGGGAGCAGAGAGGGCAAGGGCGAGGGGGCCCAACCAGGCGAGGCCTGGGGGCAGGGCGGAGGCGCGCGGCGGGGGCAGGCAGGAGCAGGGCTCGCGGCTCGCGGCTCAGGAGTTTTCAGCATCCAGAGGATTCCAATCAATTTATTGTTCCATAGTTGAAAATAGAAAAAGAGTACAATATCAACAACAAGAATACCAGAGGAAGGAAGTGATCATATAGTAGCTAATCAAACAATAGTCTCTTATAATGGTTTGTTAACAAAGTCTAGAACATATAATAAAATCCTATTCTTTTAAATTTTATGGTTTTGATAATGTCATGGTAAAAATCCTAGTCCTTTAGGGTTTGTTGTCTAGGTTATTTAATGAAGCCCTAAATGTTTATCATTTGGTAAATTAGGGTTTATGAACAAAACTTTTATAATAACTTAATTAAGATCCTATGAATAAAACCCTAGGTGTATATTCGTCCGTAAGATCGAAACCCTAGCCTGGTCAAAATTGTTGTATTAATGTTTGTATCTTGGTTTTACCTAATAGATATTGATTTAAAATATTATGCATGATAATAAAACACTATATATGTATATGCAAGTATGTTATCTTGATTATTTATTTAATTTTGAAATCTAAGGAATATAACAAAACCATAGTAGAACTTGTTATGAATTATAGGAAGTAATATTGAAGCTCTAGATGTATAGTGTCATGATGACACTGATATTTTGATTGAGTTAAGCCTTAATAATGAAGTCTAGGGTTTGTGGAAAAACCCTAGAAAGTTGTTAAAGTCTGGTATGTAAAAATGTAAAAATTGTTGATTATAAACCTAACTAGGTTTAAGTATTTGATGTCTAAAGCTTGATTGTTTTGATGCTTCCATTATAATGACATTATTTAATATAGTTGACTACATGCTTTTGTATACTTGTATTGGGTTGTACTTGTTGAATTTTTGAGGTACATAATCTTCATAATGTTGAAGATGATGACTTGATAATATTGGTGAACATGATAAATAAAGGAAGCTATAAGAATTATTATAACTAATATGACCTTGTTACCATGACGTTCCTGAAGAAATTAATCCTTGAGAAAGTTTCTCCAATGTTATAAAGGAAATTGTTAATCTCCCTAAGTTGAGAGGGAGCTTGGATAGAAGAAAAGGTTTATCTCCCCAGTTAAGAGTGAGAGCATGTTATGACAGTTATGGTAAATACCTTAAATAAAGAATGAATGAAAGTACTATAGACAAATGCTCATGATTCATAAAGTTGCAAACAAAAGACCTGAGAAGTAATGGCACTATATTTGGTGCTGCTAAAGAAGTGAAAGAAGAAATATTCGAACATGATGTATTTGATAATGATATATGCAACATCAGAATGATTAAGGACCCCAAAATTTTTTGTTTACTTGTACATATGTACTTAAAGGTTTATTTCTAATTGGGGTTTTAAATGTACTGGTAAATCTTTCCATAAGAAGGTTGTACATTTTTTGAAGCATGCTTACACTAATTAATATACTTGAATGAGTTTCTAAGGAGAGATGAAGCATATTTTGTAATACAAAAATCTTGGGAGGTCATATGGTCATCTTGTGTGTTGATCTCTAGATCCTGAGTAGTGAGGGTGGCATTGGTCATGGAGCTCTGACCTTGGATATGCACCTAGATCCTTGGGTTCGTGATAGAGCTTAAAAGACTGATGGTAACTAGAGTGGCTAAATATTTAGTTCACCTTAGTCCCACCCAGTTAGAGTACCCTAGTAAGGTATCTAATCTGTAGCACCATGTGTGTGTTGTGCCTCTTAATAGATCATATCATTTTGAGATATTCCATGTATTTATATATGTAATTATGAATACCTACCTAGTTAAGAGGGAGTGTTGAAAAATGTAACTAGTGTCGATCTTCGTAATTGTACTTGAGTTATAATATAATGTAAAGAAGAAATTTTTATTCTAAATTAATTGACTTATTAAATCATGGGTTTCATTCTTGGGTCAATGGTCAATGGGTCAAAGCACCCATTAAGTGCTCTAGGATTCTTTTATTGAGTCAAAGTCAAATTTTTTTGTAAGAAACCCTTCTTGCCTCCATGATGTCAAAGAAAGAAAATATTTTAGTGTCAAAATAAAGCCTTACCTCTCCTCTATCAAGTAGGCCTTGGTCTCCTTACAAGTCGGCCTCCTAAAACAAGTTAGTTTAGCATTATGAACAGTCACAAAAGACCATATATATATTTATATTAGCACTCAACTTTGGGAGGCATATGAGTATATTTGATCCATACGATAAGAAGGAAATTTGTGGGAAATACATGACCAAATTATTGTATGACTACAGGACTGGATGAGAAGGAAATTCATGGGAGATACAAGATCAAATTTTTGTATAACAGAAGAAATATATGACTAGAGAACCGAAGTTCATTATATGACTATAGATTGAAGTTTTTATGTGACTATAGGGCCGCAGTTTTTATGTGGCCATAGGATCGAAGTAATATGTAACTACAGGATCAAAGTATTTTGAGACTACACGATACAATTTCTCTATGATCATAGAACCAAAATTCCATTTGAATGCGGGAAGTTGAAGTTACATGAGTGTAAATAAGGACGAGCATCTTGATGAAATATCTGTTGTTGAAGAAATGGACTAGCAGATGTGTTATTCCTCAACAAGGATGACTTGATGGATGAAAGGTTCTCTTGGTCTAGGTAATAGGGATCTTGGTTATCTCGACTTGATTTGAATCTGCTATTGAAAGAGTTTGACTGGGTTTTCCCCTCTCTAGGGGTTTTTCCCTAGATGATTTCCTACATTTGGTGTTCATTTGTCTTTAATGATATTCATATTTTGATAGTTGTTTGGTGATAAAGAACCTAATGATAAAAATAAGAAGAACAAGTTAATAAAAATGTCATAAGAAACTATCAAAGTTACAGAGAAATCAACTTAAATGATCCATAACTAAGTTTCCCTATATTTCTCAACAGTATCCAATCTAAAGAATGATGACGAAGGCCTAGTTTTGTTCTAGTATGAACCTATTTATCTCTAAGAGAAATAACAAGGTTAAGGTCTATTCAAAACCGTTGTTTTATGTGCATAAGTATATGGTGGCATCATCCCTATCATTTGATCTCTTTTTCTATGGCACAATTTCATGGAGGAGTTAGATCTTTGGTGTATCAATATTGCTATATATAAAAGAAGGATGGTGTACATTGATAAAGGTGGACCTTGTTGTGGAAAAATTCGCACATAAGGATTAATTTCTCCATAACCCTATGGCCCTAGCAAGGTTACCAAACAACAAAATACATGACTAACTCAATCACATATATAAATCTCGATCTATATGCTCAAGCAGTCAATCATGCATGTAGCCTCTACACTAATGGTTTGAGCTCACACCTGCAACCCTTGCATATTGGTGAAGGGTGTTGGGTTTGATGCAGAAATTCTATGATCCAACCAAGAGATCTCACGTCCTGTAATAGATCTACTACTTGCACACATGCATCACCAAACAAAGACCAAAAATAGCCTTCCGTAGAAGATCGTTAGCTCAAATAAACATTAACATGTATAATCAACCATAAGCATATATTAACAGGAAGGAACATGTAATTTAATTAATCATGAAACAAATGGTACAATTATACCTTCAACAAATGAGATCCTATCCTCAAGCTTGTATCATGGTCTCTTATCTCAATACAACAGAGCTCTCGCACTATAGTGTGGATACTAGATCTAACCCCCTTTCCTCTTGGTGAGATTATATAGGCTCATTCTATCCTTTGGGAGAATGTATCTAGACACCTAGGGGCTTGAGAAGTTAGGAAACTTCTACAATAATGGACCCCTAGCCAACTCATACACAAGTGGGTCAAGTTGATCTCCTTGGGAATGGAAAACTCTAGAAACCTTTTTCACAATTATGATATTTTTCTCAATTATCTCAATTATGAAATAATTATTATCTCATAATTATAATATTTTGGAAAAATAATTATGATAAATTGCTCAATTATGTAATTTCACCCTTTTAACATGGGATAAATCTCACATAAGTAAAAGAAAAGGTGAAAATGGGATGCATTCTAGCCAAAAATTAAGGTAAGTTGAACTTGGGTTTCTCTCACTATAATGGAGTGGAAAATAAGGTTATAACAGATGCCCCCTAATGCATGACGTCGGAAGAGAAAATGATGGCCGAAACGATTTACCATGATACTCAAACATCAAAATGGGAGGAAGGAGCCAAGACTTCAAAGTTCAATCGGAGGAACTCAAGTGCTGAAGTCTCAACTTTGCTGATAACATCCCCGAGGTAGGCATACCCATGCTCGGTCATAAATACATACTGAATATGGTCGTGAAATCATACATTGCGGATTCATGACATGAAATGTTAAATATGGCCATGGAGAATACATAGTGGATCCATGTGACTCGTCATATAAATCATAGCCACCAACAAATACAATGATGATCTATGTCACAATATACATCAGGAGGCATATGGACACATGATAGATAAAAAGTGCCCCAAAATAGCCCTCGAAGTACATAAATGATACATAACTCCAATGCAACCTATGGAGGGTTCAATGTAAGAGTTAGATGTCCCTATCCCAAGGTCTTCGACATAAACCCGATGGTACAAATCTATGCATGTGAATAGATGTGTTAAGGTTGAGCATGGTAGAAACCGCCTGATTACTAGCCAATGAGGTAAATCAGTAACAGACATGAGGGAATCCACTAGTGAGGAAAATGGACCCCAAGGTACCTAGTACAGTCCACTAAGTGTGAATAGATGAGTTGACGTCAAACACTAGTGAACTTGAACGATCAGGAGTCAATGATGTAAACCTATTGTCGATCATGAGGAATCCTGGCACTAAGGTCTACAAGCTCCAAGGTACTACAAGTTTCTAGGTCAATCTCCTGGATAATGACCTAAAGTCGACAGGAGAATATTCGTCAAAGGAGGGCCTTCATATATCCCTCATCAATTGACAAAAAACAGACCAAGATGATGTTATGTTGATCCATAAACTGTCATGAATATTCCACTGGACAGTTTCTCACAACAGATATGACAATATTATATTAAACATCTTAAATTATACACTATTACAGCTTTATTTAATTTATAGATTTGAGATTTTACGGTAATTAGTGCATGCATGTGAATGGGAATTATGCAGAAAATAGAGAAGGATAAAATAGATCTCACACACACATAAGAAACAAGATGTGCTTGGGAAGCCCTTTCAGGAGAAAACCCAGCTGGAAGGTGAGGTCGTTTTGCTCTCTTTCTCTATTTGGAAATATGGTTGCATGTACAAAGAAGTAAGGATTGTGGCTCGTGGGCTACTATAGTGCACAAATCCTCTCTATTTTCTTAACCTCATATCTCTCTTGGCTATGTCGACATTATGAATTAGGTGTTTTCCTTGATGGCAACCTACCTGATCAGTTGTCCTTGATGACAAGCTGAATGGAAACCTACTTAATGAGTTGTCTCTTGATGGAAACCTACTTGTGGAATATGTAAATATAATGTGACAGAATGTTTTACAGATGTGACAAAGTGTTTTGGCAAAGGCATATCAGTTCAAAGGAAGAGGTATGATAAAGTTGAAAGTTCAAGAAGTATATGCGGGTTCTATTAAGAAAATCCGCATACACACACGAGTTTGAAGAAGCAAAGGCATGCACATTCTCTACACCATGGTATTCTAAGCACCAAGGGTCCTTAACATGGTATTTCCCCCATGGTATTGAGCCTAGTAATGGATGTTTTAATCCATTCTAATAAAACCATCGGCTCGAGTATGGTTTTGACCTGTGGTATTGAAAACTCCTAAGCTATATAAGGTGATGAAGATCAAAGCGATGAAAAATAGTGTAGTGTGTGGATGCAATGGAAATCTTATGAATAGTTAGATCTAAAGAAAATATGCATGTTATGGACTATTAATGCTTTGCTTGATATAAACTAAGTATGCACCTAGGAGTTTGATGATGGATCAGATCCAATAGATCTGAGATGACAATCATGATTATGAGATGATCTGTTTTGTGTTAACGTGTGATTTTTCTATGTATGCCAAGATCTGGGTATGTCTGAAGTTCTATGTTGCAACAAAGATTTGAGTCTGAATTTGTAGATATGTACGTAGGTGTTATAGCCTACAAGGCATGTACACACGTGGATGTGTTTCTGGTAAACCGCGTACACACAGGTTTCGTTCATAAAAAGCACATACACACGTGACTATGCTTTGAGGAAAGAGTGTACAGAAAGTAGGGCTTTTGATGAAAGGATGTCTGATCAATTTTATCAGTTCTGATGTATTTATATTGTCTTTCAATGAAGTCTTCTTATTGTTCTAGGTTTAAACAGTGATGTTTTGATTATGGATTTATTGATTGAAGAATATTGAGATTACTTTCTGATTGTGATTGAAGATAAGAGATTGTTCTATGATTGGTTCATAATGTTGCAGTAGATCTGAGTATGATTCAGTGTTTGTTTCAAAATGATAGTGGTCCAGTTTTTAGTTTACATAAGTTTAAGATATGTACGCAGGTATGCTTCATGAAAGGCACATACACACGTGAGTTTGCTACAGTAAAGTAGTGTATACATTTTGACAGATGGTTGATTAGGGTTTGCAGTAATAGAATCTGGTTTTTGAGATATGCAGTATTATGGTTGATGTTCTGGTTACAATGATCTGATAGATTGGTTGAGTTTTGATTGAGTTTCAGTTGATTGGGTTTCAGTGATTGGTCAATTCAGTTGTGTCAGAATTTGATGATTGAGTTACAGTGATGAGTTAATGTTTGATTATTGATATTGAGCTTAAATGTTGATAGTGGGTCCAGTCTAAATTTTTGATGAAACGTGGCCTGCAATTTATGATGTGTTGTAGTAGGCAGATCCAGTATAAAAATTTATGAAATGTGGTCCCCAGAGCTGAGGGAGTTGGAGCTTCAGTCCAACAGTATCTGGTAAATCAAATCAGGGGGTTGGAGCTCCCTTCCAATAGCATCTAGAGAGCAAGTGATGGTTGTAGCCTTTATCAAGTTGGTGTCTGCGTACTAGTACAAGTTTATGTTGGTATAAGAGCCAGGGGGTTGGAGCTCCCTTCCAGTAGGAGCTGGAAAACGAGCGAAGGTTGTAGCCTTCTGTAGGTGGGTGCCTATGTACTAGTATGAGCCTGCACTAGTACAAGATAGTAAAATTTTATTCTTTATATTAAAAGAAGACAGAGATGACAGTAACAGTTGGTTTTTTCCCGCATTGGGTTTCCACCTTAAATCTTGGTCTTCATATGTGTTTCTTATGTGTGATGGTTTATTTTGTTCTTATTGCACATGGTTAATGTCTATCTAATGTTTAATAAAGTATTGATGCACTGGCTGAAGATAAACAGATGATGAATTAACTGAAACATAAGCTTACTGGATGTATACTAGTTGTATTAAGAACAGTCACGTACACACACGGGTAACTTCAGTAAAGTCGCGTTAGAAATCAGAATATGAAATTAAAAGATTGTGATTTTGAAAATACTGATTCGCCCCCCTCTCATTATTTTTCCCAAAAATTGGAATCAGAGGCAGTCCTTTGGCAGAATCTTGATCGCTTGAATGGGATCCATCAAGATGGGTAGTGACGAAGGAGTATTTTCTATCGGACCTTCTATATTTATCGAACTAACTTTGTCTTTTGGAAAGTTAGGATGAGAGCATACTTGCAAGCACTAGGAGCTTATGTATGGGAAAAAGTTGAAAGTGGATATCAATTTTCGGCCTCCATTCCTTCAAACACTGCAAGAATGAAACAGTATGAAACAATGTAAATGTTGTAAATTCCATCTTGGGAAGTTTGGTTGAGACCGAGTTTGTGAAGTCAAAGATGAACACAACAAAGGGAATGTGGGATAATACTATCCAAAGTTATGAAGGCAACACCAAGGTAAAAAGTGTTAAACTTCAAACATTCTGTTAGGTCCCTATAATACTAGTGATTCCCCCATTACTATTGTCATTGTATCCCTTATTGTTATTGTTGTGCCCCTATTATCCCCATATTGTTATTATTATGCCCCACAGAAGCCCACTATTGTTACTTTTGTGCCCTTATATTATTATTGTTAGGTCGACTTTGGTTATATTGTGACCCCTTAGACTCTTATATATAAAGGAGGTTTTGTCATTTGTATCATCCAAGAATTGTTCATTTGTGTAATGTAAAGGAGGTTCCCCCTCAATGAGGCTAGTTTCTAAGTCGTTGATCTATATTTTCTATCCTTTTGTGAGTTGGTTTCATAACATTTGGTATCATAGCTTTGGATTCTAGTGTTTCGCTGCTCTAAACAGGTCACCGTGGAATTTTCACTATAACTTTTTCACTATAGAGTATCAAAAGCTAAAAAAAATAAAACCTTAGAAAAGAAATCAGTCTAAACCTTGGTTCCGAATTTCAGATCTTTTCTAGATATATTTTTGGATCTATGATCTGAGGAAGTTAGGGTTTTTGCAAGCTCCAGAATTTCATCTCAAACAGGTCATCATGGAATTTTCACTATAATTTATTTTCTACGAAGGTTCAGACTCTGAAATTAAAACCCATTTCAGCCAAGATCTTGTTGAAGCTCGGGTCTGAATTTCAAATCTTGTCTCACTATATTTTCAAAGATATAATCTGAGGAAGTTAGGGTTTTTGCAGACTCCCGATTTACATTCTAAATAGGTGACCTTGGGAAAATCATCATAACTTTCTCTCTAAGCATCAGACTGAAATTTCGTAAGAAGCTACAGAAAGAGGATAGACTGTACTTTTCTGTATATGTTTTTTAGGTCTGAAGGTTGACACAACAACATGTGGCACTTCGTACAAGTTCTCTATACTAAACAAGTATATAAGCAGGTCATCTTGGGAGGTGGGGCATAACTCTTTCTTGGAGAATCCAATTTCGATCAAACTGGTGACATTAGAAAGAAGGCACAGGGGGATACCACAGGTCGTAATGTAAGACCTTGGAGATTTGAAATTACAGAGTTACAGTCGTTCAATATCGAGCTCCTACAAAGTGAAAAAAGGTGTGTAGTTTTTTTAAATTTTTGCATAAGTTTGGTTTGAAAAATTAGTTTGAAGGAATTCAAAGGGCGTAGTGAAGCATTATTATTAGTAATTGATATCCCGAAGAAAGAAAGTGGAAACACCTAGTAAGCAACCTGAAAGATCTAGCATGACTCATGAAGAAGAGGAAGAAATGCAACATGATATATCAAAATTACGAGAACAAGTGCAACAAATTTCACTCGCACGAAAAATGACAGAAGCTAAGATGGATGGTTTAAAGAAAGACAAAGAAGCTAAGATGTATGGTGTGGAATCTAATATGGATGGTTTAAAGAAAGGCATAGAAGCTGATATGGATGGTTAAAAGAAAGGCGTAGAAGATAAGATGAATGATGTGGAAACTAAGATGGATGGCATGGAAGCTAAGATGAATGATATAAAGAAAGGCGTGGAAGCTAAGATGGAAGATTTGATAAAAATTCTACAATAAATGCTTACTAATGGTGAAAGGGTAGTAAAGGAAACTCATGATGAGAACAAAATAAATGTTAATCATGATTTCATAGACTCTAACGTTGGATTGAAGAACCACCATGTTCCAAAGATCGATATGAGGAAGTTTGATAGCAAGGATCCCGCAACATGGATACTATAGATGGAGAAATTTGTTTATCTCCATAATGTCCAAAACACACAAAAGGTACGCATTGCAACTTTATATTTGGAACCAAATCATTTTGTATGGTATCGATGGCTTTGCTCTTGTAAACAAATTGTCACTTGGTCTACTTTTACGAATGAAATGATAACACATTATGAGGATACAAAAAGAAACATGTTTTTTAACCAATTGATAAATCTCAAACAAAAGGGTTCAATGATGGAGCACATTGAGGACTTCCAAAAATTGAATATAAAGGTAAAAGATATTCTAGAGGAGCAAAGGATTGATGTGTTCATAGGGACTTTAAATGATAACATCCAACATGAGGTTCACCTTTAGGAACCTGATTCATTAAAGAAGGCGTTCAGGTTGGCAAGAAAAATGGAAAGCAAAATTATGGCAACAAGGAAGCCTACCACTCACAATCATAAAGATGGAAGTGTTGTTTCCCCTAGCCATCCACAACCTACAAGGTTGACACCACAACAATTGGAAGAAAAAAGAGCAAAAGGGCTTTGTTACAGTTGTGATAGCAAATACACTAAAGGTCATAAGTGTGCTAAGAATAAATTATTTTACATAGATTGTCAATAGGAGGAAGAAAAGTAACAAAAAATGTCAAAATAAGAGGATATACACCAGGAACAAACCCTAGAGAAAGAAGAAATGAATTCGACCATATCTTGTAATGCATTGGTTGGAATTACCACTCCTCAAACTATCAAGATAGAAGGGAATATCAAGAATAAAAAGGTAATATTGTTGATTGATTTGGGGAGTACCCATAATTTTATTCATTGTAACATAGCCAAGGAATTGAATTGCTTCCTATATCCAGCACCAGAGTGTCAAGTGATGGTTGCAAGTGGAGGAACCATAAATTGCTCAGGAAAGTGCCATAATATCAAGCTATCCATGGGAGAATATGCATTAAATAGCCCAATGATTTCCATTCCAATGGTTGGTGCTGATGTTGTACTAGGAGTCCAATGGCTACAATTCTTGGGTACAATAGCTTTTAATTTTCAAGAACTTTTCATGAAATTTTCTTCAGAAGGAAAGGAAGTTGAATTAAGGGGTATCGCAGGGAAACCGAGAAGGATAATCATCTCTAACAGAATGACAAAGATTCTAAAGAAAGAACAATGAGGAATAATTTCACAATTATGTTCACTAGAGGTTCCCACATCGAAATCATCTATTTCGCCAAATCTCCAAAAAGTCTTGGACAATCATTCCAAGGTATCTGAGACTCCCAAAGGCCTCCCGCCTATTCGTGATCGTGATCATGCTATTCACTTGATTCCAAGAAGTGTTCGTCCAAACATCAGGCCTTACAGATATCCCTATTCCCAAAAGAGTGAAATTGAACATATGGTTGCAGAAATGCCAGAGGTTGGTATAATTCAACCTAGTAAAAGTTCTTTCTATGCTCCAGTAGTATTAGTTCACAAGAAGGATGGATCATGGCACATGTGTCCATATTATAGGGAGCTCAAAAAGCTCACTATTAAAGATAAATTTCCCATTACTGTCATTGATGAATTACTTGATGAATTGCATGGATCAATTTACTTCACCAAGTTGGATCTTCGTTCAGGATATCATCAAATCAGAATGAAGACTGAAGACATTCCAAAAATAGAATTTAGAACTCATGAGGGTCATTATGAATTTTTGGTCATGCCTTTTGGCTTTACCAATGCACCTTCTACATTTAAAGGTTTGATGAATTCCATTTTCAAACCCTTCCTTAGAAAATTTATGTTAGTATTTTTTGATGATATACTAATCTATAACAAGTCCTGGAAGGATCATGTTCAACATGTTGACAGGGTGCTCAAACTGTTGGAGGAGAAACAATTATATGAAAAAAGCTCCAAAAGTTTCTTTGGAGTACAAGAGGTGGAATATCTGGGTCATATTGTATCTCATGAAGGTGTTAAGATAGACCCTAGCAAAATTAAAACCATTAAGGAATGGAAAATCCCCACATCCATAAAGCATCTACGAGGATTTCCCAGGTTGACAAGGTATTATCACAAGTTTGTTAAGAATTATGGGAGAATAGCAGCACCTCTAACAACATTATTGAAGAAAGATGCAATTTCATGGACTCCAGAAGCAACGAAGGCCTTTGAACATCTTAAAGAGGCAATGTGCCATGAATTGGTCTTAGCTACACAAAAACCTTTATTGTGGAATGTGATGGCTCAGGAAATGGAATTGGTGTTGTTTTAATGCAAGAAGAAAGACTCGTTGCTTTCGAAAGTCGTCTAATCAAAGGAATGTATTTACACAAAGCTATTTATGAGAAGGAAATGTTGGACATACTACATGCACTTAATAAATGGCGACCCTACCTAATGGGAAGACACTTCAAGGTAAAAACAGATCATGATAGTCTTAAATATTTTTTAGAACAAAGATTATCTTCAGAAGAGCAGAGAAAATGGGTCACAAAGATATTGGGTTATGACTTTGAAATCATCTATAAAAAAGGGAAGCAAAATGTTGTGGCAGATGCACTCTCAAGAAATATTGAGGATGTGGAAGCATTTCTTTGCGCCATTTCTATTATCCAACTAGATTGGATAAATGAAGCAAGAGATGAATGGAATAATGACGAAGAAGTGTGGGTACTCATTCAAAAGTTACAACAAGATCCCAGTACTTCTGATACATTTAGCTGGAAAAATGATTCGTTATGGAACAAAGATCGGTTATACCTATGTAAGAATTCCCAACTCAATCAAAATATTCTTAGGGACTCTCCCTTAGGAGGGAATTCTGGATTTCTAAAAACTTACCACGGGGTTAAGAAGGAATTTTTTTGGGATGACCTTAAATCGGATATTCAAAAGTTTGTGGCAGAATGTTTGGTTAGCCAACAAAATAAAGTTGAAACAATTAAGATCCCAGGTCTATTACAACCTTTATCCATTCCAAGCCAATGTTGGGAGGATGTTTCAATGGATTTTATCACAAGTTTACCCAAGTCCGAAGGAAAGAGTGTTATCATGGTGGTAGTTGATATACTTACCAAGTATGCACACATTTGTGCATTATCTCATCCATTTAAAGTGAGTACATTTTCTACTACATTTATGGAAACAATTCAAAATCTACATGGAAACCCAAATATTATTCTAAGCAATAGGGATCCCATTGTTAAGGGAATAAGTCCCCTAGGGCTTTGGGTCAGAACCATAGCAAAGCAGGAGTAATATACAACAAGAAACAAGCATTCAACTCATGCAACATGCTTAAACAAACTAACTATGCGAGGATGAACATACCTGGATTTCCTTTGTTTGGGTAGTTCCAGCCAAGGTTCAAACCCTCTGCAACTCCTGATGATCTTTGAATCTGCAAATCAACCAATTCGAATACACATAGCAGCATATAGATAAAGCATTTTAGTGAAATCAACTTTATATCATATAAGTAGATGGTTAGTTATACATTGAAATAGTCATTCATATATAAACCATAACAATAACATCTGATGCATAAACAAAGTCAATATCAGGAACAAGACAGCGTTTCTTTTTATTGTAGAAAACTATAATAAAAACATGGAAAGAGTTCACCTAAGTCTTCCTCTTCCGGCTCCAAGCAGAACTGTCCTCCAGGTCCATCCAGTCCTAGTCTTCAACAGCCTCCTTCCATAACCAATACCATGATATCTCCAAGCATGTGAGAGAATATCAACACTCAAGTAAACAAGGGTTTCCTGAACTTGGGGAAGTACTTGAAGCACAGGGATACTTCAGACTTGATTAGGGGATCATCTCAGTATAGTAATTCTATCATTTCTCTCCTCCTTAAGGCCTTCCCATTGAAGTCTTTTTATACTTCTCCCAAATTAGTTTTTTAGTTGGGAAACGGTTTGGAACAGTTGGGCCACGGGCACTAGGAGGTAATCAACAGGTAAAACCCATGATCTCTACCCATAATTAAAGAAATTTAATTTTGTAAGTGTTTTAACACATATACGCGGGTTGGGTATAGACTGACCCGCGTGTACACGCTTTTAACACAGGGCAAAGTAGCATACAGGGAGTAAAACACTATTTTTAAAATATTTGGACCAAGTCTAGAAGGAGGGATTGTCCTAGGCCATAAACCAAGCATCACAAATACAAGGGGTGATATTTGGAGCTATAACATATGCCCCCTAAGATATGAGGTCAGAAGGGGTACATGATGGCTGAAATGTATTAAGTATATGGAAAGGAAACCTGTCAAAAACTGAGAAGGACTTCACCAAATTTCAACCTGCCAAGCCAGCAAAAGAAGATCAGAAAGAAACAATTGTCTAAGGCGGGCATACCCATGCTCAGAGAAAGTAAAGCATGTCCACATATCAAGTACAAGCAGATCCACTATGTATACAAGTATAAATAACTGAAAGTACATAATGGATCATCTGATCATGATCGAACAAGTACATGTCTGAATATCACATATAAGAAGATGATCAATGAAGCTAGAAGATGAAGCTGATCATTGATGTCAAAAACTGATCCCGATAGTACCAAATGAATATGATGGAATAAGATGATACTACATCGCAACTCGGATGCCAGCATATAGGATGTCGTTGTGAAGGATTGCAACATATAATGTGGAATGGTGTCAACTAGCAGCAATAGGAGCAAATGACAAGTGAACCAAAGAATGTTGATGCAACCCGAGGTCTTCACTGATTGTCGTGGTACATTTCTACACAATGGGAATAAATGAACTGAAGTCGACCATGTGAGAAATCATTTGATTACCGGTCATTGATGTATACCATTAACAAACAACAATGTAAACTTCGAAACGGGAACTCTGGCCCAAAAACCCCGAAAAAACATGAAAAACAGTGCTAAAAACGAAAAGTGTGTATACTGGAACGATGGTTTTTTCTTTTAGGGTCAATTTTGAACATGTTTTAAAAATGGCAGTGAAAATGATTTTTTTGTGGAAAAATTGTGCAAAAAACACCCTGAAAATGAAAAGTGTTGATACTAGAATGATGGTTTTTTTTTAGGGTCAATTTTCAACATTTTTAAAAAATGTCAGTAAAACCGAATTTAAAATTTAAAATTTAAAATTTCGATTTAATTTTTTTTAAGATTGTTAAAAAAATAATTTTTATTTTAAAAACAAAAAAAAGACTCACACTACCCTATAAAAATATAAATATAATTTTGATTCAAATTAAAAAATTAAAATTAAAATTATTATTATTATTATTATTATTATTATTATTATTTTATTATATAACGCTCATAACATATTTCATTAAAAATACTTAAAAATATTAACATTATGTGTATGTTTTTTTAAATTGAATGTTTTAGTTTATATCAATACATCATACCCCTCTATATATATATATATTCACTCTTTAACCAGTTTAACATATTTTAATAAATTTAACTATAAAAAATTATATATATATATATATTAATAAAATATAAAACACCTAAATATATATATATATATATATATATATATTAAAGTGTAGATATCTTAATATAAACACAGTATTAATTAGTCATATTTCTTAATTTTTGGTGTTGGCATTTAACAATAAAGTTTTTTATTAGTTGTTTTATTTTTGTGATAAAAATTGTCTTTATTATTTTTTTAATTTAATTAAAATATATTTAAATTAAATGACACATACTAACTACTATATAAACTTTGTTATAAATTTATCTTAATTTATATATTGAAATTCAAATTATTATATATTTATTTTTATTTGAATATGTTATACTTTAAAATTATATAAAATACTTACATTCAAATCTTTCATTCCATTTTTTTTTAATTTCATGCATGTGTAATCGAGATATTTCTATGCGTAGAATAATAAACTTTCATGGAAATTTTTGTTTAATCATTGTACTAGAATCTCTATATTTAATTATTCATCGAGATTGTTGTTTAATCATTGTACTAGGATCTCTATATTTAAAGTTTTTTTGATAAATTTTTTATTAAAATAACAAAACTTTATCAAAACAATCGTTTAATCATTGCACTAGGATCTCAGGTTCTAAAGTCGTTTAATCAGTGTACTACAATCTCAGTATCTAAAGGTTTTCCATTGTCAGAACATTTAATAAACATCCTTTGCAATAAACAAAATATGCCTAGATACGACAAAGGAAGAGGAAGGCTGAAGGTTTAGCTTTGTTATGTTTATCATATTTACAGCGAAGTCATTTAAGAGATAAATGACTTTTCGTCTATTCATTCACTATTAGAGTAATCACCAGAGTTATCCAGATTGTTTTCATTGGAATCATCCAAGTTGTTCTTCACTAATCGAGTAATCACCAGAGTCATCTAGATTGTTTTCATTAGAATCATCCAAGTTGTTCTTGGACGATTTCTCAAAATAATGCTCATAATAGATTCCAATATATTTGATAGATATCATATACAATAATTTGAGTTCTGAAAGATATAACTTACAATAATTTATGCTCTGACCACAGCATCAATATGGATTTGTTATCATGTTATGTATGCCTTCATAATAAATTTGAAATGTTTTTAGGGAGAAAATAAATTCAAGGAACAAATAGTTTGACCGAGTAATCTCTTATCAATAACATGATATAGAAGTCATAACTGCTTAAAAGCTGCTTCGAATCTCAGTCTAGTTGCTTTGTTATTTTAAAAGGCTTGGAGTCTTCTTTGATTTAGATTAAAAAATGATAATACTAACTCTGTGTTTTCAGATTATGACAAATTCAGATGTGCTTTGTTATTCTAAAAGGTTTGGAGTCTTCTTTGATTTAGATTAAAAAATGATAATACTAACTCTGTGTTTTCAGATTATGACAAATCCGGATGCACCTACTCCTAGCTACCCTATCGCACGCGAGTATTTACACTGGTATTTATTCATAATATTTTAAATTTAGGAATTTTAATTTGAATCTAATCCCTCTAAATTCCTAAATTTAAAATATATTAGCGTTGGGCGATTCTGAGAATCGCCCAACGTAAGCCTGCTGGCTTTTGGGAAGAAAATATTTGACTTTGTTATGTTGCAATTATTTTTATTTTAAAATAAAACTAGTATTTATTCATAATATTTTAAATTTAGGAATTTTAATTTGAATCTAATCCCTCTAAATTCCTAAATTTAAAATATATTGGCATTGGGCGATTCCGAGAATCGCCCAACATAAACCTGCTGGCTTTTGGGGAGAAAAGATTTGACTTTGTTATGTTGCAATTATTTTTATTTTAAAATAAAACTAGTATTTATTCATAATATTTTAAATTTAGGAATTTTAATTTGAATCTAATCCCTCTAAATTCCTAAATTTAAAATATATTGGCCTTACTGGCTTTTGGGGAGAAAAGATTTGACTTTGTTATGTTGCAATTATTTTTATTTTAAAATAAAATTTGATATTAAAAAAAAATAATATTTTATTAAAAAAATACATTTAATTTTTTCAAACAAATAATATTTATTTTTAAAATATTTTTAAATGTTTTTCACACACAAGATATTGCATCATAAAGGACGGAGGTGTGTTAGGATTTATTTTCCTTCTTGGTACAACGATCTAAAAGAACTTTGTCCTTCCATATGATTGAATACTTTGTTCATTGAATTATTTTATTTCAAATTAAATGTGACACGCAAGATATTGGGTCATTCAGAAAGGAGAACGTGGGTTCCGCATTTGAAAATCGGTGGAAAACAGACTTGAATATTATGGAAACGGACTTGTCAGGAACCCACACAAATAAAAAAAATTGAAAGGTGTGTGCATGGAGTTCAAATGTGTTACCACGAAAATGATCTCAGCGATATCTTATGCTCGGTCATTTATATGATCTCTATTAATAGAAACCTCTAAAATAGTTTTCTCTGGTTATATGCACGTCGCTTGTGACCTGTTGTTGTACGTGATGGCATAATTCACAACTTTGAAATTCATAAAAGATTAAACTGGGAGAGTGGATGTGATTCATATCTTAAAATGTGTGCGGAAAGTTCCCACATATGCCCACATAGGCCTAGAATTTCATTCTCTCTACTTGTCAAATTTTAATGAAAATTTGATGACTTTTTTTGCATTTTTTTATGCATGTCATTTTACGTTTTAATCCAATCAAATTTGTGAGCATTTGCCTGCTTTTATTTGAAAACTTTCTTTCAACAACTCTTACAAATTTGTTTTATAATACAAAATAATTAAATTTCAAGCTAATAATAACTATTATTTATAAGCATTCATTTTAAATTTCCATCATTTACAAATATTTAATAATAATTTTTTTAAATGAATTTTTTTTTCAAAAAATCAATTTTTTTCTAAAAAATAAATTCTTGGATTTATTTTGTCGCAGGAAAATTATGCAGCTTGAGTGATATTGTAACACCGGTGTTGTAATTAAAACTATTGGTTTTTGTGTCTCGTTTATTATTACTAGTGGTTTAATTAGGGATTGAGACTAGTTGATTCTGGTTGGAAAATAATATTTTTTAAATTAATAAATAAGTATTAATAAATAAAGTTTGTTGTTTTGTTGTTGAAAATCATAATGGGTGACACTAGAATAAATGATACTTTGCCGGAATTTAGAGGAATTAGATTCAAATTAAAATTCCTAAATTTAAAATATATTGGCAGCCGGGCAATTCCGGGAATCACCCAACGTAAACTAGAAAAGCTTTGACCTTGTTATGTTGCAATTATTATAACTGTAACCACTCCAAAATGATGCATGTAGATTTATTTGATTCCCTATTAATGTTTAAAAAAATATCATGTTATTTGATTCCCTGTTAATGTTACTGAAGTTACTATTTTATCATTTTAACTCTTGGATTTTTAAATGAGGAATTAATAAAGTGGATTAACAACTTTGGTATCACTTAAAATATAATGATAAATGTTTTTTTTTTTTTAATAATGTTAAAAAAAAAAATTAAATCGAAATTTTAAATTTTAAATTTTTTAATATAAAATTTAAAATGTTTTTCTTTTAAATAAAAAATATGTTTTTTTCTTAAATGTTTTTTTATTTTTTATTTTTTTAATTTGAAAATACGTATATTTGTTTAAATTTTAAATGCTTTTTGGTTTTTTTTTTTTTAATTTGAATTTGAATTTTTAGTTTTTTTTTTTAAATGTTTTTAATTTTTATTTTAGTAGTTTTTAAATTTTTTTTGTTAATTTTCTAATTTTTTTTATTAAATCTAGTTTGTTTTTATTTTTTTTAATGTTTTTTTAAATTTTTCTATTTTTACTTACTTAATTTTACAGTTTTTTTTTAATATATATTTTTATATTTTTTTTATGTCAAAAAAAAATTGACATAAAAAATTTAACGTGTCAAAAATCATTAAATTTAGAAAATAATTATTTACATTTCATACATTAGAAAATTTAAAGTCAAAAAATAGGTCTTTTAAAAAAACGACATGATGCAGAATCATCACTTTTTTAAATCAACATGCAAATCACTAACATTCTAAAACGTAATGTACATAAAAAAAAATTAAAGTGCCAAAAACTATGCTTTAAAAAAAATATGTGTGTTCTGCATCGCCCCTTTTCAAAATCGGGTCACTTTTTCACTATCTCTACGAAACGGGTAACAATATCAGTTCCCGTTTCAAAGTTTACATTGTTAAACGCGAGACTACTCACCAATAATGATAATGAGAGTCAAAGTACCCAGTACAATCCAACAAGTGTAAATAGATGAACTGAAGTCGAACACCTGGACGAATCTATCAATCAAGAGACAATGATGATTTCCCATTGTCGATAGTGAAGGATCTGCCACTGATGACTGCAAACCCCAAGGCACTGCCAAATGGACTGTAGATCTTTGCCCCAGAGCAATGAGTCGTAGTCGATAGGAAAAGATCCGCTAGAAGGAAGGAATGAAGGCATCCTTCATCAATCTAGCGTGAGTGTAACCCGTAGGCCAATAATGTGGAAGGAATCGGACGAAAAAAGATGTAGTAAGCCGACCGAAGCACGTTTCCAGCATACACAAGATGTAGCTAGTGCACGATAGAAACCCTCTGAACCAACCAATAATGAAAGTTGACACAAAGGCGAGGAATCCACCAATAGGGTCAAATGGAAACCAAGGCACTGCATGAATCCCAATGTGTGATAATGAAAGCTGATGTCAAACACAAGGGAAACCACTCAGTCAAAGACCCATGATACTGATTAATGTTGAGCACAAGGTGACCTATCAATAATGAAAATAGGGCCAGGGTGCGGCTCTAGGCCTGTCCTCAGAGCAATATGTCATCGTTGATAAGGACAAGACCCACCAGCAAGAAGTCAATGGAGACCTTCTCAAACCGGCACGAGTAAAGGACCAATATAACTGATGTGATGATAAACAAGACACTGACAACCAGGGATGGCTGACTGAAAAATAGGTCAAGAGACACCGCAGAGAGGCCGACTCAGGCTTACTTCCCTTGAACAAAAGCACGACTCAATGATGACTATGTGGCAGCATATGATAACTCTGTATAAGTTCATCATGTAGGAGGCACGAATGAACTCTCCATATGATTGGAAGAGATAACCAATCGGAGGAGAACTGACTCAATAACAAGGTTAAGGCATACCTAAGTCAAACTAAATCCCGCCCAAATGGAGGAGAGACTTTCTTTTGAGTGCTTTGTTCAAGGGCGATACAACTGAGTCACCAATTCTGTTAAGGGAATAAGTCCCCTAGGGCTTTTGGTCAGAACCCTAGCGAAGCAGGAGTAATCTACAGCAAGAAACAAGCATTCAACTTAGGCAACATGCTTAAACAAACTAACTATGCGAGGATGAACATACCCGGATGTCCTTCGTTTGGGTAGTTCTAGCCAGGGTTCAAACCCTCTGCAACTCCTAATGATCTTTGAATCTGCAAATCAACCAATTCGAATACACATAGCAGCATATAGATAAAGCATTTTAGTGAAATCAACTTTATATCATATAAGTAGATGGTTAGTTATACATTGAAATAGTCATTCATATATAAACCATAACAATAACATCTGATGCATAAACAAAGTCGATATCAGGAACAAGATAGTGTTTCTTTTTATTGTAGAAAACTATAATAAAAACATGGAAAGAGTTCACTTGAGTCTTCCTCTTCCGACTCCAAGTGGAACCGTCCTCTAGGTCCGTCCAGTCCTAGTCTTCAATAGCCTCCTTCCATAACCAATACCATGATATCTCCAAGCATGTGAGAGAATATCAACACTCAAGGAAACAAGGGTTTCCTGAACTTGGGGAAGTGCTTGAAGCATAGGGATACTTCACACTTGATCAGGGGATAATCTCAGTATAGTAATTCTATCATTTCTCTCCTCCTTAAGGTCTTCCCATTGAAGTCTTTTTATACTTCTCCCAAATTAGTTTTTTAGTTGGGAAACAGTTGGGCCACGGGCACTAGGAGGTAATCAACAGGTAAAACCCATGATCTCCGCCCATAATTAAGGAAATTTAATTTTTTTAAGTGTTTTAACACATATACGCGGGTTGTGTATAGACTGACCCGAATGTACACGCTTTTAACACAGGGAAAAGTAGCGTACAGGGAGTAAAACACCATTTTTAAAATATTTGGACCAATTCTGGAAGGAGGGGTTGCCCTAGGCCATAAACCAAGCATCACAAATACAAAGGGTGATATTTGGAGCTATAACACCCATTTTCACTGGAAATTTTTGGACATAATTATTTTCTTATCTTGGTACTCAGTTAACTCATAGCTCATCTTATCATCCTCAATCTGATGGGCAAACTAAGATAGTAAACAAATTTTTGGAAGGATATCTTCATTGCTTAATATCTGATAAATAGACACAATGGGTCAAATGGTTTCCTTTGGCTAAATGGTGGTATAACACTTCCTTCCATACTGCAACAAAAATGACCCCATTTATGGCACTTTATGAATATCATACACCATCCATCACATCATATTTAAGAGAAAATTCTAAGGTTCAAGCAGTGGAAGATCACATCGAGCATCAATGACAAGTCCTCCAACTCTTAAAGGATAACCTCACCTTGGCGCAGAATAGAATGAAACAGTAAGCAGAATAACATCACAGCGAAAGATGTTTTGATTTAGGTGATTGGGTATTCCTTTGGCTGCAACCATATAAACAAATGTCCCTCAAGCAAGCTAAGAAGGATAATAAATTATCACCAAAGTATTATGGTCCATACAAGGTGTTGCAAAAGATAGGTACTGTGGCATACAAATTGGAGCTTCCTGCAGCTTCCCGAGTGCACTCAGTTTTCCATGTGTCATGCTTAAAGAAGGTTGTAGGTGACAAGTTCCCAGTTCAAACAATATTGCTAAAACTTGATGAGGAAGGAAAAATCATATTGGAACCTAAATCAGTCAAAGAAACAAGAACTTGACAGCTACGAAATCGATCAATTTCAGAGTATCTCATCAAGTGGAAGAACTTACCTGTTGAAGATTCCACATGGGAGGGTGATAATTTTATACAGAAGCATCCAGAACTACTCAAGCATTGAGGACAACACTTTTTTGAAGGATAGGGGCATGTTAGGTCCCTATAATACTAGTGATTCCCCCATTACTATTGTCATTTTATCCCTTATTGTTATTGTTGTGCCCCTATTGTCCCCATATTGTTATTATTGTGCCCCATAGAAGCCCACTATTGTTATTTTTGTGCCCTTATATTATTATTGTTAGGTCGACTTTGGTTATATTGTGACCCCTTAGACTCCTATATATAGAAAGGAGGTTTTGTCATTTGTATCATCCAAGAATTGTTCATTTGTGTAATGTAAAGGAGGTTGCCCCCTCAAAGAGGTTGGTTTCTAAGTCGTTGATCTATCTTTTCTATCTTTTTGTGAGCTGGTTTCATAACACATTCAAAAATTAGTATGAGACATTGAAAATGCATGATGATGAAAGCATTGCAACATTTTTTCTTAGAGTAGATGAATTTTTGAATTCCATGAGAAATATTGGTGAAGAAATAAAAGATGCCTCTATTATTGAAAAGGTTTTTAGATCTCTAACTCCAAAGTTTGAATCCAAAGTATCTTCTATTGAAGAAATGCAGGATCTGAAAAGTATTACACTTGATCAACTCCATGGAATATTGACAGCATTTGAGATGAAGAAAGGTGGTCCTTCAGATATGAGAGAAGCAACCTTCAAAGCTACTACAAAAGGAAAAGAGAAGGAAGAAACAGGTTATGTATTAGAAGAAGAAGAAGCAAACTTCGTAAAGAAACTCCAAGTAGGTACAGGAAGATTCAGAGGTAAGCTTCCTTTCAAATGTTTTGCCTGTGGTAGAGTTGGTCATTATGTTGCTAAGTGTCCTTATAAAGAAAATCAGGAGAAAGGAAAAGAAGCTCCCAAAATAAATAGGAAGAGGTTTGAAAACAAGAGAATTTTTTATACACATGAAGACAATGATGGTCTTTCAAATGGTGAAGAAGGTGAGTCTGATCAAGATTTTCATTTACTTATGGCATTTGAAGATGATTCTGATGATAATTTCATTGATTCCCTAGAAGAAAAGGATACCTTTATTGAAAACTTTGACAGGAATAGATCAGATGCAGTAACAGTTACAAATGTCAACAAATATTCAAATATGAGAGCAAACTACTTTCTAGTGATCAAGAATGAAGATGAAGCATCATCAGGTATGGATTCTTGTTCAAGATGTGATCCATTTTCTTGTCTATGCAACAATGATAGTGATGATGATAGTGAAACTACTGAGTTTGCACTTATGGGTAAAAGTGAAAGTAAGTCTCTTGAAGCAACAAATCAAGGCAAATTAGAATCAATAGACAATGTAGATGTGCCTATGCTAAGCAAAGATAATTATCAAAAATGGAAAGGAAAGATGAAACATAATCTAATGAATCTTGATATCTGGCATCTACTGTGCAATGGTTACACTAAGTTTCCTCCATCAGACAAGGAATTGTAAAAGAACAGTAAATATTTGAGTAACATCTTTTGTATCATATCGAATAAGTTTATGTAGTATGCTACTACAAAGCAAGTATGGGACAAGTTACAAGCAATACATGAAGAAGTCCCAAAGGAAGATCCCACGGGTAATCTTATATCTAACAATGTGTCCAAAATGACAAATGGAGTTGTTGATTCAAAATAAGTCAGGTTAGAAGAAATTGTTGATCTTAGAACAAAACTTGATCTTACTTTGAAAAATAATGATAAGTTGCAGGCTTATGATAACAAGGATCATGTTAGTATGGCATCTAACCAATATTGTGAAGGTCTTGAAGCTGAGGTCATCTCTCTAAGAGCAGATCTTGAAAAATCAAATAAGCAGAATGAAGATCTACTTCAAGTTTTTGAAGAACAAGAGAATGGGTTGAAAGAAGAGATTCTCAAATTGAAACAACAAGTGGAGGAAGGAAGAAAGATTGAGGAAATCTTGAAGAAGCAAGAAAAGAAATATCAGGTTGAGGTAAATATCCTAAAAGGTAAATTAGAAGAAAAGGATAAACATTTGTGATTTCAAGATAGTACTAAGATTTTGGATAATATTCTTAGTAGTCAAAGGTCTCCTGCCATCAAATCTGGTCTTGGTTTTCATGAAACTGTTAAAGGTGAATCTAGCTCACAAGCTAAAGCAAGGAATTCTAATGCAAAATCTGAAATGCTCAACAAAGAGATAAGAAGTCAACCTCATCAACAACCAAGGAAAGAAAGTCTTCAAAGGAAATCATTTACTCCTAACTATAGAAGTGTTAATCGATTTTCTCCTCTGATCAATAATGTTGAATGTTCTATATGTCATAATTTTGGACATGTTGCAGCCAGTTGCAGAAGTAGAATGTTTCAAGCTAATAATTGTCTCACAAAAAGATCATCAGCTTCCAGGTACTTTAAGGGATATTGTTTTGCTTGCAATACGTTTGGTCACAAGACCATGCAATATAAGGAATATGAAACATATAATATGTTATGCTTGTAACAAGTTTGGGCATGTAGAAAAAGAATGTAGGAAAAAATCTATGGATCGCCGTAGACAATATGGTAAGAAACCAAATAAGAACATTGATATCAGAAAATATGAAAAAGATGGATCCACCAATAAGCAAGAAAAGGAAGAACATATAAGGTGTGGTCTTTCTCTCTTCTCATTCGAAGATGAAGATGAATGGTACATAGATAGTGGATGTTCTCATCACATGACTGGAGATAAGAGTAAAATGGAGTCTCTCAGGAAAAACCATCATGGTAATGTTATTCTTGGAACTGATGTTTCAGCAAAATTTCTAGGACAAGGTAAAGCCAGAATTAATAAAACTAGAGCAGCAGTTGATGCTTTGTTAGTTCAAGGGCTAAAGAAGAATATCCTAAGTGTAGGACAAATGGCAGATAAGGGAAATATAATTGTGTTTACATCAACCAAGTGTAAGGTTATGAATGAAGTAACTGGAAAAGTCATAATAAGAGGATACAAAAATCGAGACAAATTGTATGTGTTTGAAGATCGGAATTCTCATAGATATGAGAAAGGATCAGACTTAGAGTAAAAGAATATTTTTCCTATTGCAATCTCTTATTCTTAAATGAATATTTCTAACATTGACTGCAGAAGTGGTGAGAGGTTCTTGACCTCATGAAAAACAGAAGATGGTTATCAGGTCCTCAGGATTAGTGATGTGTAATATCAAGGGGAGTAATACATATTAATTCCCATGGTTGTTTTTTATTTTCATGTTGCTTATACTATTGACAGTGTCTCTGGTGAAGTAACAGTAAACAAGTACAGACATAACACACTTAGGGGGAGCTAAAAATGTGAAATTTCAATATTTCACTTTTGTATGCGGATCTTATGAAGAAAAAGCACGTGTATATGTGAATTCTATGTTTCAAAATTGCATATATTTTGGTTTGATGAAGAAACAATGGGACAGACTCAGGAAAAGGGTCTGATATGCTTCAAGTCAATTATCAATTTCCTTTTCTGTTATGATGATTGAAGTTTACAGTCTATTGATGCTATTTGAAAGTGCTTTTGGCTTGTATAAGTTTTTGATGACTTGATGTATTACTGGTTGATGATTATGCCTTGATGATTCTTATTGATATATGAAATGATATGATTAGATCTGATAGTGAACAGTTGGCACAAGTTTAGGGGGAGCATTTTCTATGCTTCTAATAATGCATTGTTGGCATTATGTTTGCTTCATACCTAATGATTCTTTGGTGTTGTTGCTTATGTTGATGAAGTTCTTGAATGATGAATTTTCTATGACAAACAGTTGAAAATGTTGCATATTAATGAAGTGGTGTTGGTGTGATAAATCTTCTTATGAAGAATCTGGGCCAAGAAAATGATGTTGTGAAGACATGGTCATGTGATACTGCTACATTTGTTGAATAATACTTGGAAACATGGAATATTGAAGAATGATGCTACATTGTCCTATCTTATGATGATTCTCACTTATGATGTTGTGACTACATACCAGGTCATAGGTTGATGATATTGAAGCTACATTGTTCTATCTTATAATTGATGATGAGTTGATGTTGACAGATGTCTATGGTGCAGATCATATATGGTGTATGATAGTTGTTGATAACTATCATGGTCTTTTTGGGGTCTTTGGTCTTGGTTATCAATGTCTTATCTTTAATTTAATGTAAAGGTCATGTAAATACCTACGATGTACTCTTTGTAAAATTCAATCATGTATGGACTATCGTGGTCAAGTCATTTTTTGAACATGTGATGTAATTTGTAATCCAAATGTGTTTGGCAAGTTGATGTAATAATGATGTCAAATAGGTAAACCCATTGTAAGTTTGAGTCCTTGGTGATAGAGTCATAGAGTCATGTACTTCATTGTCAAATATTTTGACATGTGCTCAGGAGAACATGATCAAAGATTTCAACATGTGCTCAAGGGGAGCATGGTCAGTGTTCATATTCAACAGTTCAAACATGGAAGTCTTCATTCAACATTGGTCATCCATTTGCCCTTGATGTCAAAGGGGGAGAGTAACTTGGTGTTTGGGTTGGTGGTTGAAGAGTAGCTTGATGTTTGGCTTGATGTATTTACAGGTTGTGGTGACCAAACACCAAAGTGGTTGCCATCAAGTCCAAAGGGGGAGATTGTTGACATTATGAATTAGGTGTTGTCCTTGATGGCAACCTACCTGATGAGTTGTCCTTGATGACAAGCTAAATGGAAACCTACTTAATGAGTTGTCTCTTGATGGAAACCTACTTGTTGAATATGTAAACAGGATGTGACAGAGTGTTTTACAAATGTGACAGAGTGTTTTGGCAAAGGCATATCAGTTCAGAGGCAGAGGTATGATAAAGTTGAAATTTCAAGAAGTATACATGGGTTCTGTTAAGAAAAGTCATGTACACACATGAGTTTGAAGAAGCAAAGGCGCGTACATTTTCCACACCATGGTATTCTAAATACTAAGGGTCCTTACCATGGTATTGCCCTGTGGTATTGAGCCTAGTAACAGATGTTTTGATCTCGTCTAAGAAAACCATCGGCTGGAGTATGGTTTTGACCTATGGTATTGAAAAAGGCTAAGATATATAAGGTGATGAAGATCAAAGTGGTGAAAAATAGTGTAGTGTGTGCAAGTGATGAAAATATTATGAATAGTTAGATCTAAAGAAAATATGCATGTTATGGGTTATTGATGCTTTTCTTGATTTAAACTAAGTATGCACCTGGGAGTTTGATGATGGATCATATCTAATAGATTTGAGATGACAATCATGATTATGAGATGATATGTTTTGTGTTAACGCATTATTTTCTATGTATGCCAAGGTATGGGTATGTCTGAATTTTTGTGTTGCAACGAAGATTTGAGTCTGAATTTGCAGATTTGTATGTGGGTTTTATAGCCTACAAGGCATGTACACACGTGGATATGTTTCTGGTAAGCCACGTACATGTGGGTTTGGTTCCTAAAAAGCGCATACACACAACTATGATTTGAGGAAAGAATGTACAGAAAGTAGGGCTTTTGATGAAAGGATGTCTGATCAAGTTTATCTGTTCTAATGTATTTCTATTGTTTGTCAATGAAGTCTTCTTATTGATCTAGGTTTAAACAATTGTGTTTTGATTATGGTTGATTGATTGAAGAATATTGAGATAACTTGCTAATTATGATCGAAGATAAGAGACTATTCTATGATTGGTTTAGAATGTTGTAGTAGATCTGAGTATGATTCAATCTCTGTTTCAAAATGACAGTGGTCCAGTTTTCAGTTTATAGAAATTTAAGATCTGTATGCTGGTATGCTTCATGAAAGGCATGTACACATGCAGGTTTTCTATGGAAAAGTAGCTTATACATTTTGGCAGATGGTTGATCAGGGTTTGTAGTAACAGAATAAGGTTTCTATAATATGTAGTATGATGGTTGATGTTCTGATTACAGTGATCTGATTGATTGGTTGAGTTTTTATTGAGTTTTAGTTGATTGGGTTTCAATGATTGGTCAATTCAGTTGTGTCAAAATTTGATAATTATGTTACAGTGATGAGTTATTGTTTGATTATTGATATTGAGCTTAAATTTTTGTAGTGGGTCCAGTTTGAAAATTTGATGAAACTTGGCCTACAAGTTATGATGTGTTGTAGTAGGTGGATCCAGTATGAAAAATTATGAAACATGGTCCCTGGATTTGAGGGAGCTAGAGCTTCCTTCCAATAGTAGCTAGTAAATTAGATCAGGGGGTTGGAGCTCCCTTCCAGTAGCAGTTGGAGAACAAGTGAAGGTTATAGCCTTCAGTAGGTTGGCATCTGCGTGCTGGTACAAGTTTACGCCAGTACAAGAGCCAAGGGGTTGGAGCTCCCTTACAGTAGCATATGGAGAATGAGCGAAGGTTATATCCTTCTGCAGGTGGGTGCCTACATACTAGTATGAGACTGCACCAATACAAGATTGTAAAAACCTTTTCTTTATATTTAAAGAAGACAAAGACAACAACAACAGACGGTTTTTCCCACATTGGGTTTCCACCTTAAATCCTGGTGTTCATATGTGTTTCTTATGTGTGATGGTTTATTTTGTTCTTACTGCACATGGTTACTGCCTATCTAATGTTTAATAAAGTATTGATGCACTGGCTAAAGATAAATAGATGATGAATTAACTGAAACAGAAGCTTATTGGATGTACTCTAGGTGTCTTAAGAACAGTCACTTACACACGCGGGTACCTTTCAGTAAAGTTGCATACAAAAATTAGAATATGAAATGAAAAGATTGTGATTTTGAAAACACTGATTCACCCCCGCCCCAGTATTTTTCCTATCAAGCTATATTTTCTCAACTATCGAACAAAATTCTCTCGATAAAATGAAATGCCTCTTCCTCCTAGTGGTTTGTTTATAACATAGCTTGGTAGCCTACTAGTGGTTAAGTTTGACTACATCAACTCTTAACTAGAGTTAAAATATAGACTCTTCTAGAGTCTTTTACGTCACAAACACGTCGCTAGCCCCTTTTCCATGAATAATGGGGGTTGACACGACATCCACTCGAACCATGGTGGTGAAAACAATAAGGTAAACTTCTGAGTGGCATAACTTTTGCATATGGACTCTGATTGACGTGTTTTTTGTGTTGTTGGAAATATCTTTGTCTGTAGAATAGCATGAAAAGGTGAAACGCTAAAGAGACAAATTTTTACCCCCAAAAAACATTGTTTGATGCCTCAAAATGTTCCCAAAAGTTTTCAAACCTCGTTTTTCCAAACTGGGTCCTGCCGGTAAAATGCTCTAATGAGTTGATTCCTCCACTTTTTCCACTCTGGATGCATTGAGATGGATAGAAAAAAATACAATGATCCAATTCAAATCATATGTATGGATGAAGTCATGATATGATGAAGCATAATTGACACAGGGATGGCCAGCTGAAAAATGTTAATAGGCTACCACAGATGGCTGAAACGAGTTGAGACTTCCCTTGAACACATAGTGACATGACACAATAGTGACTCGGTAGCATGAATAATGAGCACCATGTGATATCGTGTGACAATGTAGGAGGGAATTGAAGCACGTCCCATATGAATGGAAGAGTAACCAGAAGGAGGAGTAAGTATACTCATATGGATGGTACGACTCCTAGGAAAGCTAAAACCAAACTATGAGATAGTGATGTAGACAAGTGTCATGTTCAAAGGCGATACGATTGACACTACCATTTGGATGATCAAAGGAGATGAATGTTCCCTTCCATTTGTCTTCTTAAGGTTCCTTTTCATAAATTTAGTCCCCCAAGCCCATAAAAGAGATAAAAGTATACAAGGGAGAACCTGTTATCCATAGTAAAATAGAGTATTCCTTTTTGTAACTAGTCTACTCAGTCTAGAAAAGGGTTAAACTTATACTGAATAGACGACCCTTCAAGTACTTTAACGAGCATGAAGGAGAAAAGTGCACTCTAAAATCTTTTCTAAATTAAGGATTCTGAAAAGAGATTAAAGGCAACTCCTCCTGGAAGAATGAGTGGTATAAGGGGTAGAAACTGGTTCCAATTGTGATGGAACTGCTCATGACATAAAGAGGATAAGAGGTTGTCTCATAAGATCACTCATAGTAGTGGTTCCTCCAAGGAAGGAGAAAACACCAAGTGAAAATGAATGGTAGGCCAAATAGACAATGACAGTGGAATGAGAAAACCATGACTCATCGTGCAAAAATAGGATGATAAAAATGGAAATCATGAGGGATAAGGTGGTGGAATTATCTTGGGGTATAGCTAGAAATATGACAAAGAAGAGGACATGAGGCTCAGATTCTAGGCCATGGCAGGTCAAAAGGAGGGATTTCGAAAGGAGAATAAAATTGATTGCATGGATACCAAGATGGAAAAAGGGTGTTATACTAGGGCATCCATGTATAGGTAAGTTATAACAGCAAGCTATAATGTGCATAGAGAAGAGTGGCTAATGTTGCAACTTGATGGGGTCAAACCTAAGGCACAATGATGGCAGAGAAGAGTGGCTAACGTCGCAACTTGACAGGGTCATACCTAGGGCACGATGATGGTACTACCAGTCAATAATGTACAAGTGATGGTGATATATGACATGTTGTCACCTATCATACCCTCTTGTGATTATGACAAATGGTCTTATTTTCCATCCCTAGTACAGAAAAGGATGGGTGCAATCTTGGATAGCGAAAGGAAAAACCAAAGTCTGAAATCCAAAGGGAGAGCCAAAAAGGGAAATCCTAAGTCTGAAAGCAAAAAGGGATGGTTGACCATCAGGGCATGATATCAAAAGGATAGGTCAATAATGTAATTGGGATTTTGAGATATCAGAGGTCGAAAACAAAGAAAAGTCGAACTTTGGAGTTGAAATCAAAAGGGTAAGGTCGAACATCTAGATCCGGATTTCAGAAAAATATCAGCACATTGAAACCTGAACTTCGATGCGTCAATCATTTCGAAACTTTGGAGCATCAGAGTTTCATAAATCCTTAAAAATACGAACTCTTTTGAAACCATCAAGGGTCATGGAGCAAGGGAAATACAAAGGAAATCATCGCAAGACCAAGGACACCAAGGATCTTTTCTCTCTCCTCCAAGAAGACACATGGAAGATGGTGATTGGCCCCAAGAAGAAAATAAGGCAGATGAAGTTAGCGTGAAGTGGTCGTACCAAGACACATGGTAGTCAATTTCAGCATTTTTAGGTGGCCTAGTGGGGAAATTCGTGTGACACGTGTCACCACTCCGGAGATGCCACATGGAAATGATGACATCAACATGACGTGACCATATCAGAGATTGGAAATATCAGAACTCATTTATAAAAGTTTCGATGAGAGGGGTTCCGATGAGGACTAGCACGTGGTCGTGAGAGATACAAAGAACCCAGAGCGGAGAGAAGGTTTAGCACCTAAGTGCTATGGAGAAAATCAGGGATGGAGATATTGAAACTCCGTGGTAGAAGTATTTTGAAAAAGTTACGATGCCTAGAAAGCTCCGACGATGAGACTAGTGACTGGTCATAGGGACCCAAAAGGACCAGGGTCGCACAACAAGGTGAACACCTAGGTGTTATAGAAGTACATCGGAGGCGGAGGATTTTGTAAATGTGTTGTAAATCGATTTTGAAGAACTTTTGAGGAAAGGAACTTCGATGCGTTGATAGCTCATGGTTGTGGGAGACGTAAATGAACCAAGGGTGGAAGAGAAATTACAAAGGGAAATAGGCCCCCGACAAGAGCCTGAAGGCCTTAGCACCCTATTTCCAAGCCTCTGTTCATGGCACCTGGTTCTATGGTGGAGTTGCGATAAGAAGACCAATAGAAAAGGGGCTAAGAGCATCAGAATTTTATGATTTGGTAACTTCTATTTTAATAGAGTTATGATGGATGAAGGCTCCGATACTGCAACACCTAAGCACTACACCAGTGGTCACAAGCAAAGGCCCCATGGAGGAAAAACAAGAAGGGGGATAAGGGAATTAAGGAGTTGAAATCCAATCAGGACTTCATAATTCATAATATTCTTTTAAATAAAGTTACGATGCATGGGGGCTCTGAGATATCAAATGTAATGTTGTATGAAAGCCTTTGGTCACAAGCAGTGGTTCTATTGTGAATAAGCAATAAGGAGCTAAACGTAAAGGATCTAGGGGCATCGGCATGTTCTGATTTCGTAACATTATTTTGATAAGAGATACGACACATTAAGGCCTGATACTACAGCACAAAGAGTATGGAATATGGATGGGTTGGCAGATAATCTACATAACACCTCTAACATCACCGCACTCGACCACGTCCAACTCTAAAAAGGGAAAGTTTCTATTAGGTCCCTATAATACTAGTGATTACCCCATTACTATTGTAGTTGTATCCCTTATTAATATTTTTGTGCCACTATTTGTCCTCATATTGTTATTACTGTGCCCCATATTTTTGTTGGGAAAAGTATCCAATTCGGAATGCCCCTATCCCACTCTAAGGTGTGATAGTGCCTTAGCAACAAACAAGGTAAACTAATTGAGTATTCTTCTTTATGAAATGTAAATGAGGAGCAAGGATGTAACTAACCTGTGTCTTCCGCTAGTTTGTTGATCCAAATCACTCCTCTCTTCAGTAGCTCCCAGCTCCTTGCTCCTTCACCGGCCCAGCTTCACCGAATTCCTGCAAGATCACAAGAGAGAGAAACTACACGAAGATATAGATATACATTCATAAAAATCTCAAGATCAGATTAAGGTAAACATGTAAGCATAACAAAACATCATTGGTACACAGCATGTAGGAGAAACTCAAATAGTTTATTGACAGAATAAGAAAGTCCAAGAGGAGATACAACCAAGTGAGTTCCGATCCAGCATCTACCTCCCAGCAAAGGAATCCCTTCCTCTCCTCCAACAAAGCATAAATCACCCAATGTACTAATCTGAATCTCAAACCAACAGCAATTCTCTGCAAAGTACAAAATTCCAGCCTCCTGAACCTCTAGGTGAGAGATCCATATATAGATGTAAGCAGAGAGGATGAGTCAGCTTATGTTTTGACTTGTGGCTTCTCTCTGTCAGTTCTTGCTTCCACTTGGAGGTTGAGAGCCTCTTACTCATCACTAGGCGAATTCATTGAGGCAAGTGTCATTGGAGAAGATTCTGGAAGCTTCCATGGTCTTTCCACCTCGTTGAATGAGATTGCCATTTGTCATTTCCCGCTCAGCGCACCCTGGTAGTGCTTCCACCTGCATTGCAGTGCACCTAGCCAATGTAGCCTCTGCATTTCAACGCAGGTAGCTAGTGGAGCCTCTGAATTGACCTTGAATTGACTGTTTTTGAGTTGTTTTTGGTGGAGAACTTCTGGGAGAAGCTGTCATTGGTTGACCTTGTTCCTTTAGGGGCAGGAACAACTCTTTTAGGGACTTTGGATCCCTTGGATTATGGACATTTCATGCTCAATACTGTAAGGCACAAAAATGTCTATAACACATATAATCCCTCTATTGTTATTTTTGTGGCTATATATTATTATTGTTAGGTTGGCTGGGTTATATTGTGACTCCTTAGACTCCTATATATAGAAAGGAGGTTTTGTCATTTGAATCATCAAAGAATCATTCATTTGTGTAATGTAAAGGAGGTTTCCCCCTCGAAGAGGCTGAATTCTAAGGCATTGATCTATCTTTTCTATCTTTTTGTGAGCTGGTTTCATAACATTTGGTATCAGAGCTTTGGATTCTAGGGTTTCGCTGCTCCAAATAGGTCATCGTGGCATTTTCGCTATAAAAAAATTTCTGCGATGTTTCAAAAGTGAAAAAAAAAACCCATTTGAGATGAAATCGCACTGAACCTCGGGTCTGAATTTCAGAGCTTTTTGCGCTATATTTGCGGAGATATGATCTAAAGAAGTTGGTCTTTTTGCAGACTCCTGAATTACATTCCAAACAGGCGACCTGGGGAAAATCGTCATAACTTTCTCTCTGAGCATCAGATTGAAATTTTGTAAGGTACAGAAAGAGGATGGACTGTAGTTTCTTGTATATATTTTTCAAAGCCAAAGGTCGAAACAGGGACACGTGGCACGTCGTACAAGTTCGCTCTACTGAACTAGTCTATAATCAAGTCACTGTGGGAGATTTGGCATAACTCTTCCTTGGAGAATCCAATTTGGATCATACTAGTGGCATTGGAAAGAGGACATAGAGGGCTACTGCAGAGCGCAATTTCAAAACTGGATGATCCAAAATTAGATAGATACATCAAAGGCAATATCAAGCTCCTACAAAGTGAAAAAATGTGTGTAGATTTTTTTAAATTTTTGCTTAAGCTTGGTTTGAAAAATTATTTTGAAGGAATTCAAAGGGCATAGTAGAGCACTATTATCGATAACTGATGCCCCGAGGAAAGAAAATGCAAACACCTAGTAAGCAACCTGAAATCTCTAGCATGACTCATGAAGAAGAGGAAGAAATGCTACATGATATATCAAAATTACAAGACCAAGTGCAACAAATGTCACTCTCACAAAAGCTAACAGAAGCTAAGATAAATGGTGTGGAATCTAAGATAAAGGGCATGGAAGCTAAGATGAATGGCATGGAAGCTAAGATGGATGATTTGAAGATAGATTTGAAGACAAATTTGACAACAGGCATGGCAGATTTGAAGACAGATTTGACAAATTTTCTACAAGAAATACTTACTAATGGTGAAAGGGTAGTAAATGAAACTCATGATGCAAATAAAAGAAATGTTAATCATGATTTCATAGACTCTAATGTTGGATCGAAGACCCACCATATTCCAAAAATTGATATGAGGAAGTTTGATGGCAAGGATCCCGCAACATGGAAATTATAGATGGAGCAATTTTTCGACCTCAATAATGTGCAAAACACACAAAAGGTACGTATTGCAACTTTATATTTGGAACCAAATCAGTTTTTATGATATCAATGGCTTTTCTCTCAAAAACAAATTATCACTTGGGCAATTTTTACAGAAGAATTGACAGCACATTATGAGGATACAAAAAGCAACACTTTTTTTAGCCAATTGATAAGTCTCAAACAAAAGGGTTCAATAATGGAGCACATTGAAGAGTTCCAAAAATTGAACATAAGGGTAAAAAATATTCCAGAGGAGCATAGGATTGATGTGTTCATAGGGACTTTAAATGATAATATCCAACATGATGTTCGCCTTTGGGAACCTGATTCATTAGAGAAGGCATTCAGGTTAGCAAGAAAAATGGAAAGCAAAATTATGGCAACCAGGAAGCATACCACTTACAACTATAAAGATGGAAGTGTTGTTGCCCCTAGTCTTCCACAACCTATAAGGTTGACACCACAAAAATTGGAAGAAAAAAGAGCAAAAGGGCTTTGTTACAGTTGCGATAGAAAATACACTAAAGCTCATAAGTGTGTTGAGAAGAAATTATTCTACATAGATTGTGAAGATGAAGAAGAAAAGGAGCAAGAAAGGTCAAAAGAAGAGGATATACTCCAAGAACAAAGCCTAGATAAAGAAGAAATGAATCTGACCATATCTTGTAATGCATTGGCTGGAATTACCACTCCTTAAACCATCAAGATAGAAGGATAAATCCAGAAGAAAAAGGTAATAGTGTTGATTGATTCAGGAAGTACCCACAATTTTATTCATTGTAAGGTAGCAAAAGAATTGAATTGCTTCCTATATCCAACACCAGAGTGTCAAGTGATGGTTGCAAATGGAGGAACAATAAATTGCTCTGGAAAGTGCCATAATATCAAGCTATCCATGGGAGAATATGTATTGACTAGCCCAATGCTTTCCATTCCAATGGGAGGTGCTGATGTTGTACTAGGAGTCCAATGGCTACAATAGCTTTTAATTTTCAAGAACGTTTCATGAAATTTTATGCAAAAGGAAAGGAAGTTGAATTAAGGAGTATTGCAGGGAAACCGGGAAAGATAATCAGCTCTAACGGTATGACAAGCTTCTAAAAAAGGAACAAAGAGGTGTAATTGCACAATTATGTTCGCTAGATGTTTCCACATCGGAATCATCTATTTCTCTAGATCTCCAAAAAGTCTTGGACAATCATTCAAAGGTATTTGAGACTCCCAAAGGTCTCCCACCTATTCGTGATCATGATCATGCTATTCATCTGATTCCAAGAAGTGTTCCTCCAAACATTAGGCCATATAGATATCCCTATGCCCAAAAGAGTGAAATTGAACGTATGGTTGCAGAAATGCTAGAGGCTGGTATAATTCAACCTAGTCAAAGTTCTTTCTCTGCTCCAGTAGTATTGGTGCACAAGAAGGATGGATCATGGCGCATGTGTCCGGATTATAGGGAGCTCAACAAGCTCACTATTAAAGATAAGTTTCCCATTCCTGTCATTGATGAATTGCATGGATCAATTTACTTCACCAAGTTGGATCTTCGTTCAGGATATCATCAAATCAGAATGAAGACTGAAGACATTCCGAAAACGGCATTTAGAACTCATGAGGGTCATTATGAATTTTTGGTCATGCCTTTTGGCCTTACCAATGCACCTTCTACATTTCAAGGTTTGATGAATTCCATTTTCAAACCCTTCCTTAGAAAATTTGTGTTAGTATTTTTTGATGATATACTAATCTACAGCAAGTCTTGGAAGGATCATGTTGAACATGTTGACAGGGTGCTACAACTATTGGAGGAGAAACAATTATATGCAAAAAGATCCAAATGTTTCTTTGGAGTACAAGAGGTGGAATATCTAGGTCATATTGTATCTCATGAAGGAGTTAAGGTAGACCCTAGCAAAATTAAAGCCATTAAGGAATGGAAAATCCCCACATCCATAAAGCATCTGCGAGGATTTCTCGGGTTGACAGGGTATTATCACAAGTTTGTTAAGAATTATGGGAGAATAGCAGCACCTCTAACAACATTATTGAAGAAAGATGAATTTTCATGGACTCCAGAAGCAACAAAGGCCTTCGAACATCTTAAAGAGGCAATGTGCCAAGCACTGGTCTTAGCTACACCGGACTTCACAAAAACCTTTATTGTGGAATGTGATGCTTCAGGAAATGGAATTGGTGCTGTTTTAATGCAAGATGAAAGACCCATTGCTTTTGAAAGTCGTCCAATCAAGGGAAAGTTTTTACACAAAGCTATTTATGAGAAGGAAATGTTGGCAATACTACATGCACTTAAGAAATGGCGACCCTACCTAATGGGAAGACACTTCAAGGTAAAAACGGATCATGATAGCCTTAAATACTTTTTAGAACAAAGATTATCCTTTGAAGAGCAACAAAAGTGGGTCACAAAGATGTTGGGTTATGACTTTGAAATCATCTACAAAAAAGGGAAGCAAAATGTGGTGGCAGATGCACTCTCAAGAAAGGATGAGGATGTGGAAGCATTGTTGTGCGCCATTTCTATTATCCAACCAGATTGGATAAACGAAGCAAGGGAGGAATGGAAGAATGATGAAGAAGTGTGGGCACTTATTCAAAAGTTACAACAAGATTCCAGTACATCTGATACATTTAGCTAGCAAAATGATTCGTTATGGTACAAAGATCGCTTATACCTCTGTAAGAATTCCCAACTCAAACAAAATATTCTTATGGAATTGCACGCTTCTCCCTTAGGAGGGCACTTAGGATTTTTAAAAACTTACCACAGGGTTAAGAAGGAATTTTTTTGGGATGGCCTTAAATCGGATATTCAAAAGTTTGTGGCGGAATGTTTGGTTTTCCAACAAAATAAAGTTGAAACAATTAAGACCCGGGTCTATCACAACCTTTATCCATTCCAAGCCAATGTTGGGAGGAGGTTTCAATGGATTTTATCATAGGTTTACCCAAGTCTGAGGGAAAGAGTGTCATCATGGTGGTAGTTGACAGACTTACCAAGTATGCACACTTTTGTGCATTATCACATCCGTTTAAAGCCAGTATAGTTTCTACTGCATTTATGGAAACAATTCAAAAGCTACATGGAAACCCAAAGATTATTGTAAGTGACAGAGATCCCATTTTCACTGGAAATTTTTGGACAAAATTATTTTCTTGTCTTGGTACTCAGTTAGCTCATAGCTCATCTTGTCATCCTTAATCTGATGGGAAAACTGAGATAGTAAACAAATGTTTGGAAGGATATCTTCATTGCTTTGTATCTGATAAACAGACACAATGGGTCAAATGGTTGCCTCTGGCCGAATGGTGGTATAACACGTCCTTCCATACAGCAACAAAAATGACCCCATTTATGGCACTTTATGGATATCAGCCACCATCCATCACATCATATTTACAAGAAAATTCTAAGGTTCAAGCAGTGGAACATCACATCAAACATCAACAACAAGTCCTCCAACTCTCAAAGGATAACCTCGTGTTGGCACAGAATAGAACGAAACAACAGGCAGATCAACATCGCAGCGAAAGAAGTTTTGATGTAGGTGATTGGGTATTCCTACGACTACAACCATATAAACAAATGTCCCTCAAGCAAGCTAAGAAGGATAATAAATTATCACCAAAGTATTATGGTCCGTACAAGGTGTTGCAAAAGATTGGTACTATGGCATACAAATTGGAGCTTCCTGCAGCTTCTCAAGTGCACCCAGTTTTCCATGTTTCATGTTTAAAGAAGGTTATATGCAACAAGCTCCCAGTTCAAACATTATTGCCAGAACTTGATGAGGAAGGAAAAATTATATTGGAACCGGAAGTAGTCACAGAAACAAGAACTCGACAACTACAAAATTGATCAATTTCGGAGTATCCCATCAAGTAGAAGAACTTATCCGCTGAAGATTCTACATGGGAGGATGAGAATTTTATACAGAAGCATCCAAAACTACTCAAGCATTGAGGACAACACTTTTTTTAAGGAGAGGGGCATGTTAGGTCCCTATAATACTAGTGATTACCCCATTACTATTGTAGTTGTATCCCTTATTAATATTGTTGTGCCCCTATTTGTCCTCATATTGTTATTACTGTGCCCCATAGAATCCCTCTACTGTTATTTTTGTGGCTATATATTATTAGTGTTAGGTCGGCTGGGTTATATTGTGACTCCTTAGACTCCTATATATAGAAAGGAGGTTTTTTAATTTGAATCATCAAATAATCATTCATTTGTGTAATGTAAAGGAGGTTTCCCCCTCAAAGAGGCTGAATTCTAAGGGGTTGATCTATCTTTTCTATCTTTTTGTGAGCTGGTTTTATAACAGTTTCAAGTTGTTAAAGGGAGAAAGCGATAGGCGAATTGACTAGTAAACGTGGAGGAATACCGTGACATAGGCATCGCTTGATTAAAGGAAATCAGAGGAATTAGAATTGGAGATATTTTCCTGTGTCGATCAGGACACCCCACATTTTTCATGTTTTGTTAATTTTCCATTTTCTAAAAAAGAATCAAATTCATTATGCATTTATTGGGACATATAAGACATTCACAATTTCAAACAACTAGTAGTTCAGACAACTATATCATTTTGGGATATTTTGTAATTGTTGTTAGATCTCTCTCCCCCTATATAAGGGAAGAGGAAACTCATTAGAAAGGTTCTGAAATTCTGTTCTCATGGGTCTGAATTCTATCTTTTCAGATATTCTGAGTTTTGTTTACAGAGAGAGAGGTTCCAAGTTTTGGTTCAATTGCTTGTTCATGAGGTGGTAATTGTTATACAAATTTCAACAGTTTGAGTCTATGATATGGACTCCATTTTCTAATATTAATGACAAAGATTTGGTGATTCCAAGGATAGAAATGTGTAGTATGTGTTCTTCCTCTGTATTTTACTTCATATGTGTTTCTCTTCCTCAGAAATTGTGTAAGTTGTAGTTGTTAGATTCACTCATAAATCATGGATTTACTTATGTTATATTGTAGCAGACAGTACCTGTGAGATTGCAGATTTACTATGTTATACTATAGCAGAAAATACCTATGAAATATTGAGCTGGAAACCTTAAAATGTGCTCCATAATTTTTTCACTTCATTTCCTTATTCTTTCATGGTTCTACTAGGATTTATTACTTAGGATTATGGGTTTGTCCAACCCTATGTGTTGAATTCCTTCCTTATTTTCCTCCTTCCCATCTTTACTGCAATGACAAATTGAGTTGCATTTACTGTGTGTAGACCACCAGAATTAGAAATTTATTCTTGGGATGATCTATATTGTTTATGTGTGTGTTTGAATATACCTTTGTGAAAGGTAATTGAATGAGATTTAAAATCATTTTTTAATTTATCTCTTGAGCATCAATGAATTATCTTCAAGAGACACTAAGATGTCCTAGGCACTAACCTATCCTCAACCCAAGGGTTTTCTCTAGGAGCTACAACATATTTTGGCACCGTTGTTGGGGACGAATCATAATATTTTCCTTGGTTACGACATTTTCTACATTCCTTTTGTTAGGTGAGTGAAGGAAGTGTGGGTTGAAGATATCTCACCTTGGAAACCCCACTATTTAATCTCGTGTTTCATCACCCTAAATTTCAAAATGCCCCATAGTCACTCTGACACTTCTTAGCAGAAAAATCCTCCTATATTTGACCCTGAAAGAATCATACCCAGAAGAGTTTGGAAAGAGAGGACCCCTATTACTCTAGATCCTACAATATCTTTTCCTGAATTGTCAACTTCCACCTCTCAAAAAGTTGAGATAAACTGCTCTGATTCATCTATCAAATCCTTGGGATATTCAGAAGAACGATACCAATTGTTTGGCTCATTTCCCTCCAAAGTTGTATCTAAAGAAGCGTCAGTCAGTTTTCCTCCTCTCATATTCCCTACCTACCTAGAACCCAAAGAAGTCAAATATATCCTCATAAATAGTCCCACTCAGAGCATTTCTAGCACTCCATCTCAACTCCATACAACCATAATCCATACAACAACTCAACCAGATCCTATGGTAAATCTTCTACCCCCTCTATTCCAAAACATGGTTGTCCCTGGTTTTCTACTTAATAGATATGCTCCACTTAACTTTCCATAACCTCTAAATGGGTATGTCACGAGATTGCCTTAAAAATATGCCAAGATTCACTAGATAGGATGATGTTTCAACCCAAAAAAATATAGATATTGTTTTTCCATTTGTTGAGAATCTGAATGTAGAACATATGTATGTAGTACTGAGACTCTTTGTTCAATCCTTAGATGGAGAGCTAGGAAATGGTTCAAGACTCTAAAAAATGATTCAATTAATACCTGGGAGGAGATGGAGAATGCTTTCATGTAGAAATGGGGGAAGAAAAGGGACTATGGCTATATTTTTATATAATTTAATGAAATTAAGAAAAAACATAATGAAGATGTTTCTGAATTTATAAGGAGATTTAATAAATTATATAATAGCCTTCCTTCCGAAATTAAACCTCCACAGGTTGTTGCCAAAGTGGTTTATGTTGGATCCTTTGAAACAGGGTTTGGGTTTATCCCCAGAGAAATAAAGTCTCGTACTCTGGACCAAATCCAAACAAATGCCCTGGAAGTTGAAGCAAATTTCACCTCTACTTGAAAGTGGAAATGGAAAGTGGAATATGGTGACAGGAGAGGAAAGGGAGAAGCCAACTCTCCAGGCCTTGTAAAGTAAAATCAAGAACAATAGTTAGAAGAGATGAACAAGCTAATAAGGAATTTGTCTTCAGACTGGTAAAACTGGAGTTGGAGAACAAAAACCCCCCTCGACAAAGTCAGCCAGCTCCTAACATAAATTTTAATCCTCAATACAGGAGGTTGCCTTTGCATCTCTTGCAAAGGGAGAGGAAGGATCAACATGATCACATTCAACCTCCTTTGTACTTCGAAGATGATCCTGAGGAAACTATTAAAGAAACCATATAAGTTTAAGAAAATCAGTTCCCTTCTCTCTCAGAGGGAGAAAATGAAATAGAATCCCATGAAGAAGGGGATGATTTGGAGGTCCCACTGGATGATGATTGGATAGATAGTTATTGTAAATAGTTTGTGGATTTCATGCAAACCCAATTACCCAGGAAATATGATCTCAGGTCGTCTAGGAAAAGGTACAAGGGGAAAGATAAAAATGAAGAAACCCTTTATCCAAGTTTCCCAAAGACAACAAATAAAGGGAAGAAACCACTCAACCATGTCCCACCAACTAAGAAAGAATCCTCCCATCCCATTCTAAATGAGTCTCAAGCCTCTAAAATAGAGCAATTTCCCCCACCAATGAAGCCAATATGTAATGAGGATAAAGCACCTATTGAGTCTGCTAAAATTGATAAGAATCCCTCTACCTTCAATCTCCAAAAAGAGTTAGAGAAAGTCAAGATAGTTGTCCCTTTGACTAAATTATTGAAACAACCCCAGTATAAAGCTCAAGTGTCTTAGTTTATGAGTTCACCCACCACTAACCCCTTGCAAGATAGCCTTAACCTTCAAGAAGAGAGGCATATGGTTGTGTTTGGACCCCATGTGGAGGAGCAGGACCCTTCCACTCCTCCATTCTATGTCACCTTGGTAATTCATGACCTGCTACTACATAATTGTATGCTTGACTCAGGAGCATCTCACAACTTAATGTCATTATCTGTGATGGAACAGTTGGGACTGCAGATAACAAAACCATACAAAGACCTATACTCCTTTGATTCCAAAAGAGTAAAGTTCTTGGGTATGATCAAGGATCTAGTGGTCAATTTGGATCAAATCCCAACAAAAAGTGTGGTAATAGATATTGTAGTGGCAGATATCCCTGCAAGATTTGGTATGCTTTTTTCTAGGTCATGGGGAATGAAACTTGGGGGTTCCATTAAATTGGATTTAACCTATGCTACCATTCCTGTGTTTGGTGGAGAAGAGCATCAACTGTACAGGGAATCTAGATTTGTGAAGACAGTTACAAGAGCAAGTTGTTCAAACAATGCTCCTGTGTATGGTAAGGAGAAGGATTTTTCTTGTTTATTGTTAGAAGAAGATGATCAAATCATGGGAGACACCCAGGTGGAATGTACAACTCAGCTGAGTAAACAATCATTGGAGCATGACAAGGTATGGAAATTATATTTCGATGGTGCTTATTCTAGAGAAGGAAATGGGGCAAGTGTGTTGTTGGTGTCTCCAGAAGGAAACCTGATCCCTCTCTCTTTCAAGATGGAGTTTGAAGCCACAAACAATGTTGTTGAATATGAAGCTTTGTTGTTGGGGATGAAAGTTGCTAAAAACCTTAACATTAGGTGCTTGAATGTGTTTGGGGATTTAGAACTAGTGGTGAAACAAATAAAAAATCAGTGTCAAACCAAGCATCCAAGATTGAAGGCCTACAAGAACGAAGTATGCGACTTGATCGAAAACTTTTTCTTAACTTTCAATATTCAATTTCTACATAGGGATATGATAGGATGGTAGACACCTTGGTTATCACTGCTAGCAATTTTAAGCCTCCCCAAAATCCCTTGCTCAAATATGAAGTTGAGGTCAGGTATAGGTCATCGGTACCTGACAACATGAAGTACTGGCAGGTTTTTGAAGATGAACAACATATCAAGCACTTCATGGAGGTCATTGGAGAATTCTCAAACTCGGTGATTGATCAGGAGGATGAGGAAATGACATGTGAACAATAGGTCAGTTGGGAGGAAACCATTATTTGTCACAAGATATTGTAGTTAAAGGGGAATACCATCCCCAGAGGATTGGTTCCATTGGAAAGGATTTTCAACTCAAATGATGTGGCTACTAAGACAACTAAGAAATATCTTGAGGAAGAGGTCGAGAATTGTAATATTGGTAACGAAAAAGATCCAAGAATCATCAAATTAGCTAAAGTAGTTCCTAGGGAATACACAAAAACGTATTTGGACCTTTTTAAAGAGTACATGGATGTGTTTTCCTGGTTATATGATGATTTAAATAGTTTTGATGTGTCATACAACACAAAATTCCTTAAAAAACTGGGGTGAAGCCATATAAGAAGAAGCTTAGGCAGATTAATCCTCTATTGCTCCCATTAAATGGAAAGGAGGTGAATAAAATGTTACAGACTAAGATAATTGTGCCTTTAAGGTACTTTGATTGGGTAGAAAATTTGGTTCCTGTCAGGAAGAAGAATGGAGAAATAAGGTTGTGCGTAGATTTCAGAAATTTGAATAAGGCCTCGCTGAAACATAACTATCCTCTGCCTAAAATGGATTATATTCTGCAAAAAGTGGTAGGGTCTGCCTAAATGTCCATGATGGATGATTTCTCTAGATACATCCAAGTCATTGTATTCCCTTAAGATCAGAGGAAAAAAACTTTACCTACACCATGGGGAACGTTTATGTATGCCAGAATGCCTTTCGGCCTCATACGTTGGAGCTACTTTCCAGAGAGCGATGGATATAACATTTGTTGGAGAGCGGGATAAATTCGTAGTAATCTACCTAGATGACATAATTGTTTTCTCTGAGTTAGATGAAAAGCACCTCAAGCACTTGTAGCTCACTTTTGAAAAGTGCAGAAGGTATGGTTTGTCCTTAAACCCAAAAAAATATCAGTTTTCTTTAAGTGAAGGGAAGTTATTGGGCCACATTTTAGCAAAGCAAGGAGTGAATATTGATACCAAAAGGGTGGAAGCTATTAAAAATATTCCATTACCAAGGAATAGGAAGGAGATTCAGGTTTTCTTGGGCAGAATAAATTTTCTGAGGAGATTCATACCAAACTATCGTGAAATTGTTAAAGAAATTACAAAAATGTTGAAGAAAGACAGGGAATTCAAGTGGACCATAGAAACTTGTGAGTCATTCTCTAGAATAAAAAAAAATTATGCAGAAGCCCCAGTCTTAGCTAGCCCAGACTACCATAGGTCATTCCTCATTTTATCTTTTGTATCTCCTAACACAATGGCAGTTGTTTTATTGCAAAAAATTAACAAAGGATAGGAAAACCCGATCACATTTTTCAGCGAGGTGTTGCAATATGTAGAGCTAAATTATAATATCTTAGAGAAACAAGATTATTCCTTGGTTAAATCCCTGAAGGCCTTCCAAATTTATGTCCTGCAATCCAATATAATAGCATATGTCCCAACTGTCATTGTGAAATACATTCTCATGCAAGGAGATAGTGAAGGTAAGAGAGGCAAGTGGATTGCCAAAATTCAAGAATATGACATGGAGATCAAACCCACTAAGTTGATCAAGGGGCAGGGATTGGCTAAAATATTGTCTGAGGCTAACTGTCAGGCCCTAGGTATAAATTTGCTGACAGATAAGGAAGGAAAAGGTGGAAGACTAGAGGAACAAAACAATATTGAGACCTCAATACAGAAAATCCAAATGAAGTACCTTGTCTCATAGTGGTATAAGTATCTGGTCCATTATTTACTTTTTCTGAAATTCCCATTGAATTTTGACAAAGTTAAATATAGGGCATTAATGTTGCAAGCCCAGAAGTTTGTCATTTCAAATGGCCAACTGTACTGGAAAGACCCGGTGGGGATTTTTCTTTTATGCCTGGTAGAAGAAGAGATTCATAAGGTGATTGATGAATTTCATAATTGTGTTTGTGGAGGACATTACAGCTGGAGAGCCACAACCCATAAGATCCTTAAAGAAAGTTTCTATTAGCCCAAGTTGTTTGGTGAGGTTCATGCTTATGTCAAATCTTGTGGAAAATGTCAATTTTTTGCTAAGCAACAGAAGTTAGCACCCCTCCCCTTGATTCTTTTTTTTATGGAGGACCCCTTCAAGTAATGGGGGTTAGAATTCATATGAGAAATACATCTAGCATCTAGTGGTCAACACAAGTGGATTCTTGCAGCCACTGGTTATTTCACGAAATGGGTGGAGGCCATCCCTAACTGGAAATGAAACCGATGCAGTGGTCACTAAGTTTATGGAGGAAAATATCCTTGCTAGATTTAGTTGTCCAAGGAATATTATCACTGATAATGCTCAAGTTTTTAAATCTGCCAAGTTTCTAAGTTTTTTCCAAAAGTACAACATCATCATGAGACACTCCACCACATACTATCCACAGGAAAATGGGCTAGTTGATTCTTCAAAAAAGACTTTAGTAAGGATTCTGAAAAAGACCATATCAGAAAATCATAAAAAATGGGACTCACAATTGAAGTTTGTTTTATGGTCTAGCAGAGTTACAACCAAGAGGTCAATCAGGAGGTCCCCCTTTGAACTGGTATATGGAAAGGCTACGATTTTCCTTGTCTAATTGATCATGCCAGTGGCTGAAATTCTACAAGATGTTGAGGAGGAGCCAAATTCTCTGACCAAGAGAATCAATTAGCTAGTATAACTTCAAGAAACCAAGGGGGAGGTAACTCATAATCTGATTAAATATCAGGAAAAGATGAAGGCTCTTTTTTACAAAGGGCAAGGGATAGATCCTTACAACTAGGAGACTTGGTGCTTAGATGGGATGTTAGGAGAGAGGACAAAGGAAAACATGGGAAGTTTGATCCCTTATGGTTTGGATCTTTCAAGATATTTAAAGCAAAGGGAAACAACACCTTCCTACTAGAAAATTTGGATGGTGAGGTGCTTAAACTACCTGTGAATGGGCAGTTTCTCAAGCTTTATTTCCAGCATTAAAGAGGTCAATTTTCACTCGCTGTATATATCGGTGAGTAATTGTACATATCAGTAATGCTTTAAGTTCTTACTATTTCTGTTTTTCTTTTTTATGTACTTGAATAAAATGACTCCATGCCCAATAGATAGAAGGCACTAATCTGTAGGTTCTCAATGCATTTCTTGCAATACATTATCCCCATTGGAGCCGATGTTGTCACCTATCATACCCTCTTGTGATTATGGCAAATGGTCTTATTTTCCATCCCTAGTACACAAAATGATGGGTGCAATCTTGGAGAGCCAAAGGAAGAATTGAAGTTTGAAATCCAAAGGGAGAGCCAAAAAGGGAAAGCCTAAGTCTAAAAGACGAAAAGGATGGTTGACCATCGAGGCCCGATATCAGAAGGATCAGTCAGTAGCATAATTGGGATTTCGGGATATTGGAGGCCGAAAACAAAGCAGATTTGAAATTCAATGCCAAAATCAAAAGGGAAAGGCTGACGTTCTGGATACCGATTTTGGAAAAAGCTCAGCACATTGGAACTCAAATTTCCAAGGGTCAATCATTTCGGAATTTCATATCATCGAAGTTTCGTAACTCCTTAAAAATTGAAACTCTTTTGAAAGCGCTGAGGGTCATGGAGCAAGGGAAATACAAAGGAAATCATCGCAAGACCAAGGACCCCAAGGACCTTTTCTCTCTCCTACGAGAAGACACATGCTAGATGGTGATTGGCCCGAGAAGTAGACAGAGAAGATGAAGTTAGCATGAAGTAGCCGTACGAAGACACGTGGTAATCATCTTCAGCGTTTTTAGGTGGCCTAGTGGGGCAAACTCATGTGACACACGCCACCACTTTAGAGATGCCATGTGGAAATGATGACATCATCATGACATCGCCTCAGAGGTCAACATATTGGAGGTTGGAAATATCAAAACTCCTTTATAAAAGTTTTTCTAAAATTTTCCATGAAAGGGATTTCGATGAGGACTAGCACGTGGTCATGAAAGATACAAAGAACTCGGAGCGGAGAGAAGGTTTATCACCTAAGCTCTATGGAGAAAATCGGGGATGGAGGTATTGAAACTCCATGGTAGAATTATTTTAAAAAGGTTATGATGCCTAGAGAGCTTTGACGATGAGACTGGTGACTAGTCATAGGGACCCAAAAGGACCACGGGCATGAAGCAGGGCTAGCACCTATGTGCTACGGAAGTACATAAGAGGCGAAGGATTTCGTAACTCCATTGTAAATCGATTTTGAAAAACTTCTGAGGAAAGGAGCTCTGATGCATTGATGGATCATGGTTGTGTGTTGGGAGCGGGATCCCCCAAGTACAGTTTTGGGGCTAAAAGCGCATGTTTTGGTCAAATTTTGTAATAAACTTGTAAAGACTCTGCATTTTGTGGTTGTGGAGCACGTAGGTATCATAAGTCATAAAGGGTTGTCCGCCCTTAGTTTTGTAAAGTAAAGTCATCTATAAGAGATCTACCCATGGTCTGTTGTCCATGGGATTGTATAAAAAGAGCTAAGCTCTAAGTACTTTTAGAGACATCAATGGAAAAAGATCATGTAAAAGAGTCATAGCTCTGAAGTAAGAAGTCTAAGTTTTAGGTTGTAGCGTAGGTAAAGGCTCTGTAGCTGAGTGTGCAGATGCCTAGGGTAGAAGTCTGCAGCTGAGTGTGCAGACCTCTGCAGTTGTGTGCACAAGGTGGATAGAGTCTGTAATCACTTGGAAGATATCAATAAAGAGAAGTATTCTGCAATTTCTATGTCTTTGGTCCGATTGATGCATGTTGTCATTTTATGTATGAATTTCATTTATAATGCTTATGTGATGCGTGAATGTGTATAATTATGTTGGATAACTAAACGCAATTAAGAATATATCTGTTTCTGTAGTGCTAATTGTGAGTATATAATAAGATAAGTAAGATTCTCAAGATAACTAGACAATCTATACAATACGCTACTTTAGCAGCACGAAGGTATCTGAATCAAAGGTTAGGGCTACGCAAAGGTCAGTCGTACCCTTTCACGAAGGTATTGAAGGAAGGAATAAGGGGTTAGGTAAACAGAGCCCTAAAACTAAGTGACTTGCATGAACGCAAGAAAAGAAGGAACAAAACGACATCATGACCATCTCAAGGTGTGGAAACCTGGTTCCAGCATCCCCCCATACTACTTCGGGTGAGACTTCGGTCCGCGCTCGGTAGGTTGATGCCGAAAGGGCCAGTAGTGTAGGGATTTCTTTGGCTAGTTAACGTTGAACCTAGGTCAGGCCCCCTCAAGCCAACAAATGGTTCTGTTGTCGAGACCAAAATCTACATAAGAGATGTGTGATGTCGTATCAATGGAATCCAACTAAGAAAGAGATTGGAGACTGGTTGGATAGGAAGATCCACGAATTCGTGGCACAGGAGAACAGAAACCCACGACTGAAAAAGGAACAGTGGCTGGACAGGTACCTATATACAGAAATACATGAGATCTTTTTCTATTCCTTTCCGGTTGAGCTATACGAGTGGATCGCGAAGCTAGTAGATAGCCAAGGAAGGTGGAAACTTGACAGTCTTATTGTGTGGACCCGGGAGCTAGTGCAAAGGTTGGAAGCATCGGAGGATAAGATCGCCCGCGTTGTCGATCATTGGCTCAATCGTGTAACTCTTCATATTTTCCATTATTTATTTACATCAGTTACACTTATTCACCCAATCCTGATGATTTGGTATGAAACTTCATATGGTGGATTTAAGATTGGTGATTTTAATACATTGCTGTTTTAATTATCCCTCATTATCTTTTTTCAAAGTTAAACAAAGTTTGCCACCAGAAGTACAATTTTTTTTTACAGTATATTGCCAGAAGTATTTTTTTTACAGCACACAGATTTTACAATGCATTCATTCATATCTATTGTGGGAATAGTTCTCACTGGCAAGGAGAACTATCCTGAGTGGTCCCGGATGATAAAACACACCCTCATTTTCAATGAGTTGTGGAAAGGAGTGTGTTTTGGAGATGAAGACAAAGAGCCAGAACAATCTACCTCAGACAAAGAGTTCGCCATTTGGGAAAATAAGAACAGCAAAGCCTATGCATTAATTGCAGCATTTGTAAGTGAAGAAGTGAGTCGCCACATTTCGCCATTTTCAACTGCTTTTGAAGCCTTACAAAAGCTGAAAGAACTCTATGACTCACACTCTGCACTTGAAGTTGTTCAACTCATAATTAAACTCTTCACTCTTGAATTACAAAATAATGATCCTCTTGCTCTTGCATCCGAAGTAAAATCTATAATGCATGATATCAAAGCCACTAAGGTTGAATTGGATATTCCTCTTATCACTTTTCTCAAGGCACTTTATCCTACTTACTCCAATTATCTTGAGTCATTGCAAGCAAATGGAAATATCAAAGATATTACCTTTGACTCTCTTGTGAAAAAACTTGTTGAAAGAGAAAAAGCTTTTGGAAAGAAGACAGCCCTTGAATCTTCTAAAGAGGTTGTGTACCTTGCTCATAAAGAAAATAATCTTGCCCAAGATTCTTCCAGAGCAAGAGGTGGTCGAAGAGGAAGAGGAAGATATTTCAGAGGCAAGGGGGGCAGACACTCTCAAGGAGAAAAGTCAGATTTGCACTGCATACGCTGCAAAAGAAATGGATCACATGATGCCTCTACATGTAGGTTACCTTGGGACAAAATTGAGCAGCAAAGAAACCAACAGAAAGGTAAAACTAATGACACAGACAAAGTTAAAGCACCTGAATCCGCTCATTATGTTGTGGAACAATGTAGTATCGGAGTAAATGAAGATTTATTTAATGCTTCACTTGCTTCTTAGAAAAATGATTGGTTGCTTGATTCAGGAGCAACTTGCCACATGACTCATAGAAAAGATTTTTTTGAAGAATTTACTAACAATGTTGATGGAGCAGTATACTTTGCAGACCAATCAAAAATCAAGCCATCAGGGCTTGGCACAATTAGGCTTAAATTTCCTGGTCTTCTAGACTTCCTTCTACATCATGTTCTATATCTCCCACAGCTAAAGAGAAACTTGTTGTCCTTGGTCCACATCTGCTAGCAAGGTCACTCCATTCATATGTTTGATGGCAAGCTTGAGGTGAGAAAAGCATCTGATCACTCACTTGTCATGAGGAGGATAGAAGAAGAAAGGCTTCTCAAGCTGCAGGGTACCTCTGCTCGTGCACAACATTTCTCATACAATTCTCATTATGAAGAAGGTACACTTCCATCAAGTTTATTATGGCATGCTAGATTTGGACATTTGAACTATGACAGCCTCCGCTTGTTGAAGAAAAATGGTATTACTGGTTTGCCTACAATTCCTAGGAAACTTAAGCAATGTGATGCCTGCATTCTAAGAAAGCATAGCAAATAGTCTTTTCATGATTCACATTCAAGAGCACATAGAAAACTTGAACTCATTCATTCAAATTTATGTGGTCTAATGCCTGCTCCTTCTGCAAATGGAAATAAATATATGATGACATTTATTGATGACTACACCAGAATGTGTTGGGTTTATTTATTGAAGAACAAATCTGATGCTTTTCAAACATTCAAGAACTTTCATACATGGATTGAAAATGATTCACAATCTCATATTGGCTCTATTCGCACTGATAATGGAAAATAATATACTTCAAATGAATTTGAAAACTATCTTTGCCAACATGGGATCAAACATCAAACAATTGTGCCTTATAATCCCCAACAGAACGGTGTAGCTGAAAGAATGAATAGGACAATCTTAAATATGGTGCGCTTCATGATGTTTTTCAAAAATGTAAAATTGATGTTTTGGGCTGAAGCAGTTCTATGTGTTGCATATATAAAGAATAAATGTCCATCTAATGGCTATCAGAAACAAGACTCCCTATGAAATGTGGTATGGGCACGTTCCTTCGATAAAGCATCTCAGGGTCTTTGGTTCCACCTGTTATGCCTTGATACAAAGATACATAGAAACAAACTTGGTGCAAGAAGTCGTAAGTGTATCTTCCTGGGGTATTCAAACACCTCCAAAGCATACTGTCTCTATGATGAAGTCAATAAAAAGTTTGTTGTATCAAGAGATGTAATCTTTCTTGAATCATCCAAAACTGACAATGTTGTTGAGCGACAACTTGATCGCTTGGATAGATTCGCAAATGAAAAATCATTTCAAGAATTTGATAATCAGATTCCACATCTTGAAGGGGAGATTCCTATACTAGATCAACCTATGGAATCTTCTCCTGAAGAACTCTCTCCCCCGCATGAAACTCCAACAATGGATGATACTTTAAGTGATGTGATTGATAGAATTGGGAGACTCAATCTTGATTCAGTCCCAACTCAATCGACGAAGCAGCCTGGACCATCTGAGAAAGGTCCCCCAAAGTGGCTAACAAAGACACTTGAAAGTGCTCATCCTGATGAGGTTGGAAAGATAGGAACTAGAAATTCAAACCGAAAAAATGGAGGTGATGTAGATGACTCTGATTCACCTGTTGATATGGATGTTTCTTATGATTGTGAATTGAATTTGTCTACAGATTTCAAACCAACTTCCTTCAAAGAAGTTGCTTCTCATGATGAATGGAAAGAAGTGATGAAAAAGGAGTATGATGCCTTGATAAAGAATGACACTTGGAATCTGGTTGATCCTCCATTAGGAACCAAACCAATTGGCTGCAAGTGGGTCTACAAGAACAAGTATAAATCAGATGGCTCACTGGACAAGCACAAAGCCAGGCTTGTGGCAAAAGTTTTTGCACAAAAGGAAGGGGTCGATTATGAGGAGACTTTTTACCCCACAGCAAAATGGGATACCATCCACATACTCTTTGCCCTAGCAACTCAGAACAGCTGGAAAGTCCATCAAATGGATGTAAAAACTGCTTTCCTGAATGGAGATCTAAAAGAAAATGTTTTTATGTCCCAGCCTGAAGGATTTGTTGTGAAAGTACATGAACATAAAGTATGCAAACTTGTGAAATCCTTGTATGGCCTCAAACAAGCACCGCGAGCCTGGTATGAAAAACTAACTGAGCATCTTCTGAAACTCAATTTCAAACATTATGATCTTGATGATGCAACTTTATTTGTCAAGAAAGTTGGCAAAACAGTTGTATATCTTGTGGTATATGTAGATGATCTTTTGATGACAGGGAACAATGAAAGCTACATTGCATCCATAAAGAAGGAATTGAGGAAAGGTTTTGAAATGACTGATTTGGGCTATGTTCATTACTATCTTGGTATTGAAGTAACTCAACATCCGAAGTCCATATTTCTTTCTCAAAAGAAGTACATTGGAGATCTGTTGAACAGGTTTGGCATGACAGAATGCAATCCTCTTACTACTCCAATGGAACAAAACTTAAAGCTCACATCCATTGAAGGAAAAGAATTTGAGGATGCAACAAAGTATAGACAGCTTATAGGAAGTCTCAACTACCTAACTACTACCAGACCAGACATTTTGTTTGTTGTTGGAATCCTCTCTAGGTTTATGAAAAAGCCTTGTGAGGGACATTGGTTTGTTGCAAAAAGAGTTCTAAGGTACTTGAAGGGAACTTAAGACTTTGGAATCAAGTATACATAGGTGGGCGACTTCAGCTTGATTGGATACTCTGATTCAGACTTCGATGGAGACAAAGAAATTGGGGTATCTACTTCATGTTATGCTATGAGTCTTGGATCAGGAGTTGTCTCCTAGAGATCACGCAAACAATCAGTTCCAGCAAATTCCACAACAGAAGCAGAATATGTGGCAGTAGCTGAAGCAACAAAATAAATTGTGTGGCTCAGGAAAATTCTTGAAGATTTGCAGGTAAAACGAGTACAATCGACTCCACTCATGATTGACAATACCTCAGCAATAAAGTTGGCCAAGAACCCAAAGTTCCATGATCGAACGAAGCACATCAATACTAAATATCATCTTATTCAACATCATGTTGAGGCCAAAACAATCCATCTCCACCATTGTTCCACTAATGAGCAAATTGTAGACATCTTCACCAAAGCGCTTGGAAGAGAAAAGCTTGAAAGATTTAGAACGATGCTTGGACTCACCAACATCCCTTCAGATTAAGGGGGGAAATGTTGACACCTAATCATCAGGATTGGGTGAATAAGTGTAACCGATGTAAATAAATAATGGAAAATTTGAAGAGTCACCAGGAGATGAAATGAACAATCTCTCCCTCATGTATATAATAAAGACCAACCTAAATGAAAAGAACAAATTGATTTGAGGAGTTACTACCTGGTCTGACAGCGTCATGGGAGGATTTGTAACTGAATTTGCAGTTGATACCTCAGTCAACTACAACGAGGCGGAGCAGAGCTTTTTCAAAAGACTGTGAGGTAAGTACATAAAATCTTTGAGTACCTAGATTAAAATTTTATTGTGCAAAAAGTGGGTTAGCAGCTACCTTGATGTTCGAGGCTACGCAAAGTGGAAAAACTTACAGAAATGAAGGAAAAAAATGTCTTGAATATAGTCGATTGATTTCACCTCCACGAGGTGACGAAGAGGGAATAGCGCAGGTTTCTCCGCAAAGTGTTATTCAGTTAATAAGGCAAGGATTACCGCGAATACCACCTCCACCTACACCACCTCCAACTTCACCACCATCGCCTGCAACTTCACCCGTACCACCTCCACCTCCACCACAGTTCAGTATGGAAAATTCAGTGAAGCTGCCTTTGTTTAAAGGCTTGGGAAATGAGGAACCGGACCAATTCTGGTTCATTGTAAAGGCCGTATGGGAAGCTCAGGGCATTACAGATGATAACATGAAGATGGGACGGGATGGGAAATGAAACTGACCTTGCAGATAGGAGAGTATGAGATGGATCAGGTTATTTTGGACCTGGGGTCAAATGTGAATGTCCTACCAAAACAGACTTGGGAGCGGATGGGAAGACCCGTGCTACAATGGTCCTTGATTCAGCTAAGAATGGCGAATCAGCAGAAGATCATCCCCATGGGGCCTCTACAAGGAGTGATTGTAGATATTGAAGGTGCGAGAACGCTGGCTGATTTTGAATTAATAGAAATTGTGGATGACAGCAACCCCTATCCTACACTCCTTGGAATTGATTGGGTTACTGATATGAACGAGGTAATCAACCTAAAGAAACAAAAGATGATATTTGAGAAGAAATCACTACGCGTAATAGTACCCCTAGATCCTGTTGAGGGATCGCTCTATACTAAACCAGACCACTATTATGAGAGCGATGATGATCTGGACTGTATCTATAAATTAACAGCACGAGACCAAGATTGGGTGAATCCAACAGCAGATGGATGAATTACCTGGGATCTCGAGGGTTCATCCTCGGACTCTGATGAAGAACTAGAGCGCTGGCAGAATCGGTTACATGAAGTAACCACGCTGAGTTGTAACATGATTACATGGTCGTTGCGCTGTGTGTCATCAGAGGTAAGAAATCTGCCTAGTTATGATGGCCTGAATAATGTAGATATATTTTTGGATGCATTTGAGAGGGAGGTACCAGAAAAGCAGCACTTCTAGGTGTTGGACTAGGCACTGCACACTATGCCCGCAAGATGGTGGGGTACGCACAAGGGAAGCTTTGATGATTGGTGTGAATGTAGGAGAATGATGAGGACACACTTTGGGAAGCCGAAGGTGCGAATGACAGACAAGTATGATGGGCAGGGTGATCCGCGCGCACACTTGACCAAATGGGCTCAAGCTTATGGAGAGAATCCCTAACCTGAATGGGTGAACTTATTCTGTCATACCCTGGATATTGTCCCGATGAACTGGTATGTAGAAAGAAAGCTCCACCATGGCACAGGTGAATGGGATATTCTGCACGAAGGATTCATAAGGACATTTAGTTTTGAAGACAAGTTTGACAGTATGGATGAAGCGCTACAAGAGGTGAAAGCAACAATGTTTAAGATACTGGAGGATCCTTTAGAACTGATTCAGCCTGAATGGGCTACTCAGCTGAGTCACGCGCTAGAATGTTATAACGTAACTGCTGAAGAAGAGGACGAGGATCCGCGAAAGATTAACATCCCTAAAACAGAAGGTCATCGCGAGGTTGAAGGACCGTAGGTTGAGAATCCAGATATAACCGTGCCGCTGAAAACAAAACAAGTGAACATTGGTATGGAGGCAGAGCCCAAATTCGCGAAGATTGGAGATTACTGGGATGATGCGACGATGGATAAGGTTGCTGAATTGCTCCGCGAATACCAGGATTTATTCCCTACCAAGTTTACGGATTTAAAAGGGATAATCGGGGACCTAGGCGTTATGAAGATCACGTTGAAACCCGACGCAAAGTCGGTTAAGCAAAGACCTTACCGTCTCAATCCGAAGTATAAGGAGAAGGTCCGCTTAGAGCTAGACAAGATGCTCATGGCAGGCATCATTGAACCTGTGGAAGAATCTGACTGGGTAAGTCCAATGGTGGTACAAGAGAAGAAGAAGAAGGATGAAATAAGGATATGCGTGGATCTCAGAAAGCTGAATGACGCTTGCGTACATGATCCTTTCACGACTACGTTCGTTGATGAAGTGTTGGACAATGTAGGTGGCCAGGAGGCATATTCCTTCACTGATGGGTTCTTTGGGTACCACCAGATCAAAATCACGCCGGAGGATAGGATCAAGACAACCTTCGTGACTGACTGGGGTTATTTTTAGTACACTATAATGCCATTTGGATTGAAGAATGCACCTATGATTTTCTTGCGTGTATTCGTTGCTACATTTAAGGAGTTTATTCATAAGTTCCTAGAAGTATACTGTGATGATTGGACTGTGTTTGGGCTGGTGAAACGCCATGTAGAAAGCCTGCTCCTGATGCTGGATACCTATCGAAGATACCAGATCACGCTCAATCTGAAGAAGTGCTTGTTTTGTGTTCCTTTTGGGACCCTGCTGGGTCATGTGGTTTGGAGACAAGGACTGATGGTAGAGATCGCAAAGATCACGGTGATACTGAAATTGGAAGCGCCAAGGAGTGTGAAATAGTTGTGCGCCACCCTAAGACATACAGGATATTACAGAAAGTTCATCAAAGGCTATGCCCAGATCACCGCGCCTATGGAAAAGTTATTGAAGAAGGATGTCACATTCTGCTGGAATGAGGACTGTAAGAAGAGCCTGGATATATTGAAAGAAAATATGGTCACTGCGCCGATCCTAGTCTTCCCGGACTGGCAGAAGCAGTTTCATGTACATGTCGACGTATCATGTATAGCGCTAGGAGCAGTACTGACACAGGCTGTTGGAGAAGACCTGGACCACCATATTGCGTTCACCAGCAGAATCTTATCTAAAGCAGAGAAGAACTATTCCACCACCGAGCGCGAAGGGTTAGCTATGGTATATGTGCTCCAGAAGTTTAGGCACTACTTGCTAAGAGGCCATTGTAAGATGTACACAAATCATTCCACCCTGAAGTACTCGGTCAATAAGCCTATGTTGGGGGGGAGAATCTATAGATGGTTTTTATTGTTCTAGGAATACGATTTTGAAGTTATTGTGAAGCCTGGACGATTGAATGCGGGACCAGACCATCTGTCACGCATCGAAACAAGGGAAGAGCCCACTAATTTGGAGGAAGGATTGCCTGATGTGAAACTATTTGCAGTGTGCGTCGCGGATGGTCATTTTGAGGATATAATACACTTCCTAACGACAGTAACTACCCCAGAAGGATACGTTGTCCAGTAGAAGAAGGAATTAGTGGTGTGCGTGACAGATTTCTCTGTCATTGCCGGGCATCTATACAAAATGTGGTCAGATGAGATATTGTGATGATATGTACCCGAGTTTGAGAGGAGCAGCATTCTCATGGATGCTCATGGGGGTGCTACGGGAGGACATTATGCAGGGAGAGTGACCGCGCAGAAGATTCTACGCACAGGGTTGTGGTGGCCAACCCTCCATCATGACTCAAAAGCGTATTGCAAGGCATGCGATGTATGTCAAAGGACTAGCAGGCCATCACAGAGGGATGAGATGCCTTTGAATCCACAGATGATGTTGCAACCTTTTGAGAAGTGGGCAATAGACTTTGTGGGACCCATTCAGCCCCATGGAAAGACAGGAGCAAGGTACATTATCACCATGATGGAGTATTTGACTTGTTGGGTGAAGGCACAGCCTGTGAAGGATTGCATAGGTGCGACTGCTATGAAGTTCCTCTGTGAGAATGCACTGACGCGATTTGGTTGTCCAAAGATTTTGATGAGTGATCATGGTACGCACTTTCTGAATGAGACGATTAGCATGCTAACAAAGGAATTTTATGTATATCACCAGAATAGCACGCCTTATCACCCATAGGCTAATGGGATAGTGGAAACATTCAATAAAGTGCTAGAGAACGTGCTGACCAAGGTTTCCAACGCTCAGAAAAGTGATTAGGACCTATGCACACCTACAGTGCCTAGTCTACGCATAACGACGCTCACAGGTATGATGGATTGCGGAGCCTTGGAGGAAAGGTTCGCACAACTGGATGAGCTTGAGGAAGAGAGATTTTTGGCTAGATTTCACCAATAGGTCCAAAAACAACGCGAAAAATTATTACATGATCGGCACATTAAGTTGCGCACCTTTAAGGTAAACGACCTGGTTTTGTTATATGACAGCAAGTTTGATAAATTTCCAGAGAAATTCCAAATGCATTGGTTAGGGCCTTATGTCATTAAAGAGATTACTGAAGGAGGAGTGGTACAGCTAGTCAAGTTGAATGGAGATCCCTTCCTAGGAAAGGTGAATGGCAGTCGGTTGAAGCCATACACCGGTGGTTCGACCATGTGACTAGATGAAGGCAGCACAGTCTTAGCGCTCCGGGTAGCTGAAAGGAGGTGTGGGACTATAAACTACACTACCCGGTTGGGGAGCTGCACGATTGGATATTTGCGTGAAGCAAGGAAGTGTCACAGGGTCCGCGGCGGCACAAAGGGAGCTGTGCTACCCAAGGAGAAATCGTGCAGGTCGATCGGAAAGTGACCGTTAAAGTCACTGTTCATGATTTGACGGTTGAAATGCAGCTAAATGGAGCGGTTGGCTGGCATTTAAGATGAAATTTATGGCTCAGACCCTTGAAAATCTATCGCCAATCTAGCATTAATGAACCAAATTTGGGGAGAATGGTCGGATTTGAATTCAAAATGCCCTATAAATACAAGTGGTTGTCGAGTGAAAAACACTTGGCATTTTGAGAATTGAGTTGTTGAGCTTTTAGGCACTCATGAACCGAGAATTCTTCGAAGCTTTGAAAGAGACTCCAGCATTTGCAAACTTACCCAAGACGTCACGAGTACTATTGGAGAGCGTTATGTCGGCACCCACAAAAACTATAAATACTGAAGAAATAGTAGAGGAGTCGGTGCCAGATGTTGAGATGGAGGCAGAGGAAGTTGCTCCAGCAATGGCCGAAGTATTGGCATAGGTCCCTAAATCATTGAGGACGTCGAGACCAAAACCAACCCCAACCAAGGAACCATGAAGGAAAAGAAGGGCAAGCCGCCTGCCATACCAGTGCGTGCATCACCAAGGAGAAACCCACCAAAACCCACTGCATAGGAGAAATGCAAGGCCATAAATTTGGATCTAGAGGAGGAACACATTGAAGACATCTCGATGGATGATGAGGCTATGGGAGTTGAAGTGGAGGAAGTTGAAGCCCAGGGTGCAGACCCTATTACTCGGTTGTTGGAGTATGTCCCTCCGTGCAAACCTGAGACCAATGTACCAAAGGTAATCGATGAGAGTAAGACTGCCCTGCAAACCCCTCTGCTGCCGAAAGAAATTGTTTTCGACAGTCCGCGCTTGGCACGAGTGCCTCTGCTGAAACTTAAAGATTGGACTTGGCCAATCATGAGAAGTTCCCACACTTGGCGATCAAGCAGCTGATGCATTGCATCATTGATACAAATACGGGAATAACTGCATTAGAGCTGTGGAGGTGGCTCATGGGAGTAGAGAAGGCAGGGTTGCTCAACCTGCTCTAGGTGTCGCACTATAACCGCACCTCGGTGACAATTTTGGTCATCAAGCAGCTACTATGCTTGGTGCATGATGGGTGCCTGTGGTTGGAGGAGCCGATATCCATCACAGATAGGTTGATTCACCAGATAACGTGATTTCCATATACAAGAGAGAATCCGGCCATGATATTTGGCGAAAAAGGTGTTGAATAGGCTCTTGCGAAGTCTATGAAGGAAAAACTTAAGATGGTGAAGAAGTCGCACGAATACGCTATATCCAACATTCGCGACCCTACTATGAAGGTAGCCACGCAGATCGTCGTAGGGAAAGTGATGAGGAAGTGTCGCGCTGATGAGGTGCCAACGCATGTCGTCGCGCTCGCAGCACACTGCGTTGAAGGAGTCTAGTTCAACTGGTCAGACTACCTTCGCTAAGAGTTCCTGGCAAACTACCGCGAAGTGCAAGAGCTCGGCAATATGTTCCACTATGTGTGGCTTTTGCTATCAATTGTGCTAGTAGCGTGGGAGCTGCCAGAGGACAGCCAGTTCCCTTCGGTCGTGCCAGACCTCCTAGAAGCAGCGAAGTGCGCTTCGCTGTGGGTGACCAAGGACACACAGCTAGTCAGGGACAACGAGATCTTTTGGATCTTGATGGAGATGAACATCTGGATGGCCATCAATCGCAAACCACGATTGTTACCTATGATATACGCGAACCTGCAGGACTACGCCGAATTTAAAGTAGACTTCCATCGAGTATCCATCAGGGCGCAGAAGGACCCTGCGTAGAAATGGTATGACTTACCGTATCTGGAAACAGATGATGCCATTGATGCGGTGCTTAATCAATGGTCGGCAAAGTGGCGCACTACCACACACTTAGCGGTGGGCAGGAGAAAGTCCGCCACAGAGAAGAAAAAGTAGGAGGCCATGGTTAAGATGACACACCTGTCAGAGAAGAGGAAAAATGAGGTTGCTGATAAGGCCCAGGTGGAGCGCGAGGTCACACAGCAGACAATGAAACAGACAAGTGGGACACAGTGAGGCTCTGATAAAGGCACGAGATCGCCTTCACCTGAGACTGAGGAGGAAACAGATGAGCAACATGACGCAAACCCTCAAGAGACATCCACCTGCATCAAGCACCCAAGAGAGCTGGAGAAGGGAGGGCCCAAGAAGAAATCAAAGGCGATCAAGACCTCACTAGACCCCATCACATTAACAGAGGGCGACTTGCATGATATCGGTTACACAGTGAGGGATGACACCGCGGAGGCCCTACAACAGTTTGAACAACAGCAGCAGATCATCTTAGGGGCCATCCAGACAGGGTTGTGGGACTTTCAGACCTGCATGTTGCAGGCTGGCACAGTGTCTACCAGCCTGGCTATCGGCACTTTAGAGGCTTCTGATATGTTGCACGCGAAGGCCTCCAGTGAAATAGTGCTGCTTGATGGAGCACTGACCACGGAGAAAGAGGCTGACAAGCCCACTATCAGTGCCTTAAAGGGAGTCGAGTTGAACCTGGCAGCACTCCCACATGAAGCACTCCACCTCTTGCAGGATGGAGTAATTGCAGAACTGAGGGTCGGTGAGCACCGCACCCTCCAGGTGATTAGTGAATAGTGGATCAACAACGAGCAGATGGCCCTACAGAGAAATGCTGCCATCGTTGCTGAGACCGAGGCACCCAATCAGAGTAAGCTCATTATGTAGGTCGTGGAGGAGGCATGCCGAATGGTCCCAGAGTTGGCTATTCCAGAGGAGGATCCAGTCAAGGTATGCATCCGTAAGCTAGCCATAGGGATGCGCAATACTCGTACTGAGATGGTGCGGGTTCAGTTGGAGTTGAACCTGCAAATTATGGAGTTGCAATTGAAGGCCCAGTGTGCAACCTCGCCAGAAGTCAAGGAACAGTGGGCGACCACTGTCATAGAAGCAGTAGCGGTGGTGGATAGTGTAGTCGCAGACTGCACGCAACTGTTTGAGTAGTCATTTGAGGTCCTAACAAGCTTGCAAGAGGACGCCAATGTACAGAGGCTAGAGATGGAAGTGTGCGAGATACAACAGTGCTATGATGAGGTCAAGGGCACAACGCAAACCGTCACGCTGACACAACGACTAGCCAAGCTCCAGGAGGCCAAGCAGCTGAAGGAACAGGTGGACACAGCGCTGCACAAGGAAGCAGTGCTGAAGGCAAGACTGAAGCCTTATATGGATGGGGCTTTCACAGTGACAGGATCTATCGAAGGCAAGCTTGTGACTCTGCAAGTGACGCAGCAAAAGCTTCAGTCCAACAACGCAAGTGTAGTGATCGAGCAGACAGTAGAAGACGCGAGGCAGGCGGCCGCAGTGTATGGCTGAGGTTGCGATCATACGAATCGAGCTGGAAGGACTTTGCGCAAAGATATCCATGCCTACCGAGTGACTCGAGGGCGAGTCACGATGTTTGTGCTGGGGGGCCTATTGGGAGCGGGATACCCCAAGGACAGTTTTGGGGCTAAAAGCCCATGTTTCGGTCAAATTTTGTAATAAACTTGTAAAGACTCCACATTTTGTGGTCGCGGAGCGCGTAGGTGTCATGAGTCATAAAGGGTTGTCTGCCCTTAGTTTTGTAAAGTAAAGTCGGCTGTAAGATATCTACGCGTGATCCGCAAACCATGGGATTGTATAAAAAGAGCTAAGCTCTAGTACAGTGATGTGTGGTTTAACGGTAAGTCTACTTGGGTGAAGCTCAAGAGACCGCAGTTCAAATCTCATTGAGTACAATGACCTGTTGTGGTGGCGGCTCAAGGAATAGATTCCCCACCCCCGCCTTGGCAGCACATGAGTCTGCTCTTGCTAAAATCATAGGATCTTAGTATATCCAACTTGCAGGTAGTTGGATGTACTCTTGGTGTTATAGAGGCAGCTACGAGGATTGATCCTGGGTCTCCCATAGATTAGGCCTGGCAGTTACCGATTCACCATGTGTTAAAAAAAAAAAAAAAGCTAAGCTCTAAGTAGTTTTAGAGACATCAATGGAAAACGATCATGTAAAAGAGTCGTAGCTCTGAAGTAAGAAGTCTAAGTGTCAGGTTGTAGCATAGGTAGAGGCTCTGCAGCTGATTGTGCAGAGGCCTAGGGTAGAAGTCTGCAGTTGAGTGCGCGGACCCCTACAGCTGTGTGCGAAGGGTGGATAGAGTCTGTAATCACTTGGAAGATATCAATAAAGAGAATTATTATGCAATTTCTATGTCTTTGTTCTGATTGATGCATCTTGTCATTTTATGTACGAAATTCATTTATAATGCTTATGTGATGCGTGAATGTGTATAATTATGTTGGATAATTGAATGCAATTAAGAATATCTGTTTCCGTGGTGCTAACTGTGATTATCTAATAAGATAAGTAAGATTCTCAAGATAACAGGACAATCTGTGCAATACACTGCTTTAGCAACGCGAAGGTATCTGAATCGAAGGTTAGGGTTGTGCAAAGGTCAGTCGTACCCTTTCGCGGAGGTATCGAAGGAAGGAATAAGGGGTTAGGTAGACAGAGCCCTAAAACTAAGTGACTTGCGAGAAGGCAGGAATAGAATGAACAAAATGACATCACAACCATCTCAAGGTGCAAAAACTTGGTTCCAGCATCCCCCCATACTGCTTCGGGTGAGACTTCGGTCCACACTCCGCGAGTTGATGCCGAAAGGGCCAGTAGTGTAGGGATTTGTTTGGCTAATTAACACTGAACCTGGGTCAAGCCCCCTCAAGCCAACGTTGTGGGAGACTTAAAGGAACCATGGGAAGAAGAGAAATTACAAAGGGAAATAGGCCCCCAAAGGATCCTAAAGGCCTTAGCACCCAAATGCTAAGCCACTTGTCATGGCACCTGTTATCACTGAAAATTTTGTTGCCAAATTTTTTTTTAGCCTAGCTTAAGGACAGGGTGTTTTTGCAGCGCATGAATCCTCTTTTAACAGTTTCGCAGCGCAACATGCTTCAAGTGATTTCGTAGCGCGCTACGAAATTGGGGATTTGCTCGGGTTTTCAGTAGAAGGTTCATATACTAAATTTAGATGATGAGCAGAGTGATGCAAAGGCCCAAAAGGGAATGCAGTGGCAATGTATAAAGTTGGTGTATTCTACTACTTTGGTTTGAAGGGGGTTCCCCGTGACCATGCGAAAGCATTATCATGGTTTCTTAAAGCGGTTGAGAAAGGAGAATATATTGCTAATGTACATGTGCTGAGTGTTAATCAACTATTAGAATCGGCTCTGGACACAGCACGGCATGTGGCAAGTAGTATATTCACCTCGACTACTCCTGTACCTTACACCCAAATGACAAGCCAGCGTGAAGCTTTTGTAATTGGCAAACCGACTCTTCTCTGCGGTCTGAACCTGGGTTGGGATTGAATATTCCGAGGAGAACATGACATGCAAACTGGTACCTACAGGTTGCCATTGACAGGGTGAGGGCGAGGATTAGAGTTTTTGTAATATGAGAAATCTATTGAAGTATGCTCCGTCGGCCACCAGGCAAATTTTATGCCATCGCAGGTATAGCAGCGCCCCGAGGGTTTCATTTTATGCTCGGCCCTTCTGTAGCAGCAATAGAGATGGAGAGGCCTCTTCCGAGTTGACGGAAGTAGAAGAAGGTTTAAAGAAATTATCTTCAGCGTTAGTAAAAGACGTTGAGACCATTGAAATTTTAAAGGAGCTGAGAAAGTACTATGGAGACAAAGATGATAATTTGGAGGCGATTGCGGAACTTGTAATGAAAAGAGCGCTCTCAAGAAAACACGATCAGAGCGACGAAGAGTTGATGGATGAACTGCAAATGGAGAGGTCCAGTGACCGCATACATTAAGAAGAGCAGTATAAACACGACGAAGAAACCGAGGGTTTGGCGATTCGGAAAATGCAGAACGAATCGATGAGCAGCGCAGAGGAGCAGGAGAAATGGCTGGCCGAAGGCATCGCGGGCCTCCAGCAGAACGCCTTTTATATGCATCGAGCCCTGGACTCGAATAATCTTCGGGACGCTCTGAAGTATTCGGCTCAGATGCTTGCGGAACTCAGAACATCCAAGCTTTCGCCTCACAAATATTACGAGCTCTACATGCGAGCATTTGACGAGCTCAGGAAGCTGGAATTCTTTTTCAGGGAGGAGACCAAGCGAGGATGTACAATTATTGACTTGTATGAGCTCGTGCAGCACGCAGGCAACATCTTGCCTAGATTGTATCTCCTTTGTACAGTGGGATCTGTATATATTAAGTCAAAGGAGGCCCCAGCCAAAGATGTTTTGAAAGATCTTGTTGAAATGAGTCGTGGAATCCAGCATCCTATTCGTGGTCTGTTTTTAAGGAGTTACTTGTCCCAGGTTAGCAGAGACAAATTACCAGATGTTGGGTCTGAATATGAAGGTGATGGGGGGACTGTAATGGACGCAGTGGAGTTTGTACTTCAGAATTTCACAGAGATGAATAAACTGTGGGTCCGAATGCAGCATCAGGGACCTGCGAGGGAGAAAGAGAAACGGGAGAAGGAAAGGAGCGAGCTTCGTGATCTTGTAGGGAAAAACTTACATGTCCTTAGCCAGATAGAGGGGGTGGACCTTGAAATGTACAAAGATATTGTGCTTCCCAGAGTCTTGGAGCAGGTTGTTAACTGCAAAGATGAGCTTGCACAGTACTATCTTATGGACTGTATCATCCAAGTATTTCCAGATGATTACCATTTGCAAACTCTGGAAACACTCCTCGGTGCTTGCCCTCAGCTTCAGCCAACTGTTGATATAAAAACAGTGATGTCTCAATTGATGGAACGTCTCTCAAATTATGCATCTTTAAGTCCAGAGGTTATGCCAGAATTTTTGCAAGTAGAAGCTTTTACCAAGTTGAGCAGTGCCATTGTTAAGGTTATTGAAGCACAACCAGATATGCCACTTGTTGGAGCTATTAGTTTGCATGTATCGTTGCTTACATTCACACTTCGGGTTCATCCTGATCGACTTGATTATGTCGATCAAGTGCTGGGAGCTTGTGTTAAGAAGCTTTCAGGTAAAGGCAAGGTAGAAGAGTTAATTCATAAAGAGAAAGAAAAGCAGGACAAGTTAATTCAGAAACATACTGTAGTAGTTGATAGCTACGATAAGAAGCTACCAAGTAAGGAGATTGACAGTCGCATATCTTCTCATGAGCAGAAGCTTATTGTTTTGAAACAAGAGGTAGATGAGTTGTTGCAGGCAGTTGATGAGATATAACTGATGTCCAGTTAGTCTGATAGGTATAAAGTTCACTGAGAGGAAGGTTTTCTTTTTTGTTATAATTGAGAATGAGCAGCTGTGCCGTTCTGAAAGATTTTATTATGAGAGGATGACTTTTCTTCCTAGCTTTTAATGTTGCAGAATTTAAATAGTCCATATGTACCAGAGACTGATGGATATCAGCATTCTGCATTTGTAAATGACATTGGATATCATCTACCAGTTTTTCAACATGAGGTTTCTCCTTTGTTTTATCCATCAATCGATGGCGGTCATCCTCCTCAGACCTTTTACAGCCCTGGATGGACGTCGATTTCAACATTCAACACAGATAATATTTTTTATGGTCATCAATTTCAACATCCAGGCTCTATTTATCAACACGTACATTATCCAGAGAGTCAATATTGGCCATTTCCTTCAGAGGTTCCTCCAACAGAGGCAATTATGCCAGTGTTAGAAGAATTGGGAATACATGGATCCTATGTCAATAGCATTCAGTTTGGAAACAACAATTTCTTTGGTAGCAGACCTGGTTTTAATTCTTATTTAATGCCTCTGAATGGTTCTTATGTCAGAGGCTTTATGACCTAATGCTTTAAACAATTATGTTCTGGCGGATGCTGCCATTCATCTTGATAGTATGAGACCAGCTATGGCACAATGGATGGATTCGAGAAATATAGGGGACCCTCAGTAATGATAAAGACTTTGTTGACTCCAAATTTAATTTGGCATTAGCAACAGATAATGATGTAATGTCATGTGAATCAACTAAAGATGCAGAGGAATTTCCTATTGAGGATGGCATGGTGGAGGGACTTGCAGATTCCACATCAGAATTAAGGTCATTTGAACACCAGCACTTAAAGGAACACAGTGATACATGTCAAAATGAGCAGAATGGATGTCTGGAAAATACACAGGGTGCAATGTTAGAAGGTTCTACTTCTACTAATAAACTTCCTGTTGGTCCACTAGATTCTGGTAAAATTGTCACTACCTGCGGTAATGGTAAACCGACCAGTACACAAGCAAAGGTTACAGCAAGAAATGCAGAGCTATTTGTTATTACAGCAGAAATTGAAGGATGACAATGAACTTGTTTTAACCTCTTATGTCAGGCAGCTATTGAAACTAATCTCTCAAGCAGTGAACACTTTAGTGGACCTTATGGGGAGGGTTTTGTTTTCATGGCCAATGATTGGCATACATTTCTTCTTTCAGATTTTGAGGTGAAACTGAAGAATGGCAACAGCAGCTATTCAATTTTGTGAGGAGTTTAGAGGAAGACTGTGTTTTTTAAATCACACAGCAGTTTCGTAGCGCGCTACGAAACTGCTGTAGGTGATGTTTTTAATGCAGAATAAACAGTTTGACCGGGAATGTTAGAAGAGAGACACCTATACATCAATACAGCCTACAGCTCATTTGGAAACATGGTATTTGGTAGCAGCGTTCAATACTTTGAGTTATTAAAGATTTGGGAACATGCTGCTACATTTTCGGAGAATGTTGGGAGACAGAGACCGTAAAAACAGAGCACATCTTTTGGTCAATTAATGAGCCATCAGCGCTTTCAAGCATCCAAGGTTAGCTGGTTTATTGCATCTTTAGCTCAGCCATCTCAGCCTAACTGAAGGAGGACAGCTGTCAAGGATCCAAGAAGAATCATGTTACGAGGAGAATGGAATTAGTGTTTTAGTTTGATTAGGATTTTGTGTAATTACAGCTCAGCACTTTTGTAATTAATGAATTAGTTAAATAGCATATAGGAGTAGTTAATAGAGCCTTTGAGCTCGCTCTAGAGAGGGAAGAATGTATTCCTATAAATGGATCAGATTAGGATGTAATAGGGGTTGGAGATTTATGAAAAAACAGAGTTTTTATCAGCTTATGTAAAAAGACTTTTTGACAGTAATATAAGGATTACTTTTTCTTCCCAAGATTCATCATGTGTTCAATGCTCAGAATATGTGTGGTTTTGTCATTATCCTTTATATATTTTACAGCTCACTAAATATGCAATCACTCTGAATTCACCTAGTGCTCAGACTTCCTGTGTATATTTATGAGTTGAGGTTCTTTTGAGAGATGTTTTGAGTGTTAAACATTATATGCCTTGGCTTCTATGATTGAGTGGTTTATAGTTTACTGCAGAAGTATTTGACTCCATGAGCCCAATGGAAGAGATGTTATTTTGTTGTTCCAACCAGCTTGTTTTCATAAAATGTTTGAAGAGTTAGCCATCTTTTCTTGTTAATAATTCCTATCACAAATCTGTGAGAGAGCCCTCTCTGACTAAGGAGGCTAACCTTAGTCTAAAGCCTGGTCTGAAGTAGTTACATAAAATCTAACTGGTAGCAGCCATCAGTACACGATTTTGTGATAACAGCACCTATTTCTATGGCAGATTTGGGATAACAAGGCCAATAGAAAAGGGGCTAAGAGCATTGGAATATTATGATTTCATAACTTCTATTTTAATAGAGTTACAAATGGACGAAGGCTCTGATACCACAACAGTGAAGCACTACACTAGTGGTCACAAGAAAAGGTCCCATGGAGGAAAAACAAGAAGGGGGCTAAGGGAATGAAGGAGTTGAAAGAAAATCGAGATTTCGTAATTTATAATGTTCTTTTAAATCAAGTTATTATGCATGTGCACTCCGAGATCTAGAATGTAGTGTTGTATGAAAGCCTCGGTCACAGGCAGTTTTTCTATGGTGAATAAGCAATAAGGAGCTAAATGAAAAGGAGTTAAGGGCATCAAAATGCTGTGATTTCGTAACATTATTTTGATAAGAGATACGATACATTAAGGCGCAATACTGCAGCACATAGAGTATGGAATATGGATGGGTCGAAAGCTAAACTATAGAGCACCTCTAACGCCACCGCACTCAACAACGTCCAACTCCAAAAAGGGGAGGTTTTAATCTGTTAAAGGTAGAAAGGGACAAGTGAATTGGCTGGTAACCGTGGAGGAATACCATGGCAGAGGTGTGGCTTGTTCAGAGGAAATCTGAGGAATTGACGTTGGATATATTTTTTGTGTCGATAAGGACACCTCACGTTTTTCATGTTTTGTCAATTTTCCGTTTTCAAGAAAAGAATCAATTTTGTTATGCAATCATTAGGATAGCTAATACATTTGCACGCTCAATAGTTGGTAGTTCAGACAACTCGAGCATTTTGGGATATTTTGTAACTGTTGTTAGAGATCTCTCCCTCTATATAAGGGAAGAGGAAACTCATTAGAATGGTTTCAAAATTCTGTTCTTAGGGGTCGGAATTCTATGTTTTCAAATATTTTGATTTTTGTTTTCAGGCAGGGAGGTTCCAAGTTTTGGTTCAGTTGCTTGTTCCTGAGGTGGTAATTGTTATACAAATTTCAAAAGTTTGAGCCTTTGATATGGACTCCATTTTTCAAGATTAATGAAGAATATTTGGTGATTCCAAGAATAGCAATTTGTAGTATGTGTTCTTCCTCGGTATGTTACTTCATATGTGTTTCTCTTCCTCAGAAATTGTGTAAGTTGTAGTTGTTGGATTCACTCATAAATCATGGATTTACTTATGTTATATTGTAGCAGATAGTACCTGTGAGATTGCAAATTTACTATGTTATACTATAGCAGAAAGTACTTATGAAATATTGAGCTGGAAACCTTAAAATGCGCTCCATAATTTTTGCACTTCATTTCCTTATTCTTTCATGGTTATACTGGGATTTACTGCTTAGGATTCTGGGTATGTCCAACCCTCTGTGCTGAATTCCTTTTTTATTTTCCTCCTTCCCATATTTACTACAACGACAAATTGAGTTGCATTTAATGTGTGTAGGCCACTAGAATTGGATATTTATTCTTGGGATGATCTATATTGTTTATGTGTGTGTTTGAATCTACCTCTGTGAAAGGTAATTGAACCAGATTTAAAATCATTTTTCATTTATCTCTTGAGCAACAATGAATTATCTTCAAGAGACACTAAGATGTCCTAGGCACTGACCTCTCCTCAACCCAGGGGTTGTCTCTAGGAGCTACAACGTGGCCTACCCCTGTATGCCAGTTTAAGAGAAACACACCTAAGGTCCAATGGATGTGGCAATAAGATGCCACACCTATCCTGTAAAAACCATCCAGCAAGACTAGACCCATGGTTAAATCACATAATGAAAGAAGTAAAGCATGAAGGAGGTCAAAACAAGGCCACATATTTTTTTATTTTATATTTTTTTTGTATTTTTGGCATAAATAAGGCATGCCAAATACTCACATCACACACCAAACCAAAAAAAAATATCAAGCATCACACTCATGTGTAAATATGTGCAAATGAAACGTAGTACAATAGGTCATGCTAATGTGTTCCCACAGCCGGGCACAGACCAAGGGTTTCCATACGCGAACTCATGCAAGGTGAGGGGACCATATGGCTCACCAATGTGGGGCCATGCCAAAGGAAATCAAACTGCACAATCCAGAAAGGTTGACCATGTCGGGGACATTCTAACATAGTTGCACTCTCGAAATTAACCTGATGACATAAGTGAGGATCAAGACATAAAGGGGGTACAAAATGCTCATCAATAAGTGGTAATGAACTGGGAAATTAATTGGAAATTTTGATAGTATAAACCCAAGACTTAACTCGTTCTAGGGGTGGCAATTCCAAGGAAGGCCAAGGTTGTGCCCTCTAAATTATTCCGTGATTTATGTTGCCAAACTCTACTTGTTTCGAATGGGGGAGACTAGAGGTAGGAAGAGGCATAAACTCCCTAGGATTAACAATGGGTAAGTCCATGACCTTCAAGTTGACTAGCCAGGGGGGTTTGTCATCAAAAGAGTCACGTGAAACAAGCAAAGTGAAAACCCGTGTGGGCAAAGGAACCTGGTCATATTCCATATTGTGATGGAGTTTCTAACCAATGTCAGGAGGGGAAGTCTCTTCCATAACAAGTGGCAAAGGATGCTCACTAACTTGATCAACTTCCATAAGATCAAGCGACACCACCCAAGAATTGGGAGGTCTATGGGTTCCATAGGTGTCGAAATAGATCATATGTATAGGAGCTTTAGAGGATGATGCAATGTCGAGCGGTGTTAATTGAGGAAATACCCCAATAAGAGATGACCTTTTAAACAAGCCCACACCAATGCTCTCATTGAAAGCACCAATTATGTTGTGGAAAAATTCACACACAAGGAGACATTGCTCTGTAACCCTATGGCCCTAGCAAGGTTACCAGACAACAAAATATATGACTAACTCAATCACATATATAAATCCTAATCTATATGCTCAAGCAATCAATCATGCATGTAGCCTCTACACTAAGGGTTTGAGCTCACACCTACAACCCTCGTAGATTGGTGAAGGGTGTTGGGTTTGATGCAGAAATTATATGCTCCAACCAAGAGATATCACCTCCTACAATAGATCTACTACCTGCACACATGCATCACCAAACAAAGACCACAAATAGCCTTCCACAGAAGATGTTAGCTCAAATAAACATTAACATGTATAATCAACCATAAGCATAGATTAATAGGAAGGAACATGTAATTTCATTAATCATGAATCAAATGGTACAATTATACCTTCAACAAATGAGATCCTCTCCTCAAGCTTGTAGCATGGTCTCCTCTCCCAATACAACAGAGCTCTCACGCTATAGTGTGGATACTAGATCTAACCCCCTTTCCTCTTGGTGAGATTATATAGGCTCATTCTATCCTTTGGGAGAATGTATCTATACACCTAGGGGCTTGAGAAGTTAGGAAACCTCTAAAATAATGGACCCCTAGAAAACTCATATGCAAGTGGGTCAAGTTGATCTCTTTGGGAATGGAAAATTCTAGTAACCTTTTTCACAATTATGAGTTTTTTCTTAATTACCTCAATTATGGAATAATTATTATCACATAATTATATATTTTGGAAAAATAATGATGAGAAATTGCTCAATTATGTAATTTCACCCTTTTAACACAGGATAAATCTCACATAAGTAAAAGAAAAGGTGAAAAGGGAATGCATTCTAGCCAACAATTGAGGTAAGTTGAACTTGGGTTTCTCTCACTATAATGGAGTGATAAATAGGATTATAACAAACCTAATTGATCTGAAGCTAACCATGTCACCTGCGAAAATCTATTATATATTTTTTAAAGACGTGCTTCTCTATAAGTATTCAATAATATGATTAGGATTATTTTGATTTCACAAATGATCTTCCTGTGATTTTTTGTTCCAACCTTTAGAGAAGTCAAACAATGATGGGTGTCTCAATATCTCATTAATGGACGAATAAGTTGCAAGTGAAAGAATTGGTGTCATGACATTGTTTTGGAATCTCATGATTGAATCAGGGTTGTAACCTTTGTTTATGGAGATCTGCTAAGTTTAAAGATGACACCTTTCTTGAAGACCAATGTCTCTCTTGATAAGTGTTGGCATGAATATTTGACCTGAATGATGAAATCTATTGCAAAGGAAACACAGGTGTTACATTGGCATTGTGGTTAAAGAGTTTCTTGATCTGAAGCAGGTAGCTTTGAACATTGGAAATAATTACAGAGATGTAAAAAGCAAGGATGATGTAATGATTACTCTGAAGTCTGATCAAATTATTGTTTAAATATGGAATCTTGATGAGTTTGCTAAATCTAGGGTTTGAAAACCTAGCAAGTGTTTGAATAAGAAAGCCCTAAGGTTTGTTAAACCCTAGGATTGTCGATGTTGAAAATGATGAAGTTAAAAAAGAACACAAGGAAGAATGTTACTCAAAATCTTAGGACTGATTATTTATGATTCTGATATCAAAACATGAAAGATGAAGATAAGTGTTACTCATCTAGGGTTCACATACCCTAAACTCAACCTAAAAGATCATTAAGGTTTGGAGTTAAAACCCTAGCCAAAAAATTGTTAACCCTGTCTAGAAAAAATTATTGAAGAAGAAATCCTTGGGCTTATAAATTGATTACTTTCGCTTGAAATAAGAAACCCAATATTTTGGAAGAAATGACATCTAGATGATGGGGTTGATTTGCAGGTTGGATGCAAGAAGGCTAAGATTAACAAGGAATTGCCATGTTCTCAAAAAGATAAGTATTTTGTATTTCTCATATTTTAATTCATTATTAATGTTGTTTTTCTTCTTTTCCTTGCATATCTTGCTTGCTTGTATTTGTTATTCCATGGCCTCCTAGCAAGGATTGCAGGTACATAATGAAGATTGACATGTTGTGGCAATCGTTGATAAGGATGGAAGAACAATGTGACAAGAAGACTCGTGATTGGATGGCCTTTGGACTCAAAGGAAGCATACATGATAAGCCTTATCGAAGCATGTTTTGACCTATGCCGAAAAGAATTCTGTTGTGACTTCCGAGACAAAGTTGGCTAAATGTCTTGAAGAATGATGCTGATCCAAATTTGTTGAAGATGAACTTGTGATTTTTCTTGCTATGTATTGATGATATGTTTTTGAAAAAGGGTTGAGGACTTTTGTGTCCTGTGTAAGAGGGATATGTTCTTGTAAATGCATGAGCCTATTGATATCCATGCTGCTATGGGCTGTGAGTCCATGGACATCATGATTAAAGTTTCAAGAAGTTGCAATAATTTTGATCCTCTAATTGGCTCGTTGAACTAACTGATGCATGGAATTTCTAACTCTATTGGGACTAGATGTATTAAAGACAAAAAAAACACTTATGGGTGTTGCGTTGGTCTAAATTACATAAATTTTCCTATTGCATTTATCATGATTGAAGATGGAAATGCAATTTATTTGTGAAGTAGTTTGGCCTCAGGAGTTGTTTGTTGATCTATTTGATCTTGTGCTGGAATCAATCTTGGTATACATGTCTACTGATGAGAAGGTTGCTAATGTTTGTTTATGTGAGAAACCATGACTAAAGTTGAATATGCATTTGGTTGTTCAACCTATTGTTGTATGCTAGAATTATTGATCGAATGTTGAAATCCACCATGGCTACTTGTGGGATACTTTTCTATTGTTGAGCGGGATACTGACGTTTTCTTCTGTGAGAAGCCTGGAATGGATAAGAACCCCTCTTGGAGAGGAAGCATTGATTGATAGCATCATGAGAATCTTCCTTAGGCATTGGTCATGTAACAACCCCGGGTTAAAAGTTCATGTAATAAAGTTAATAAAGGAAAAAATAAGACCAAGGTCATGGGACATGTATTCCAAGTTGAATGTTGGGAAAAATACCCTTGTGGGCATCACGTGTTATTTATTATGGCTAAGGAAATTGGCAAAAGAAAAGATGTATTATTTGGCATTTTATTTATGAATATAACGGAAAATGGGAGAAAGGGGAGATGAAAGGTCACACATTTGCACGAGAAGGAAATTGAAGAAAATAGAGACCTCAATGAAAATAAGGCTTCTAAGGATCAATTCACAACCTTTTATTAGTTTTAGCTTGGAGCTCTCTCTATTCTCCCAAACTATTTCACACTTAGAGCATCCTTGGAGCACTTTAGCATTAGAGAAAGGAAAGCAAAGGAAGGACAAGAAGGTAAAGGAAAGCAAGGGGAAAGCAAGGAAAAGTTGGTTAAAAAAACTTCAGCTGAAATACTTGCAAGTAACAGGTTGCATGTGTGATTTCCTAGCTGGTTTGTGAATGCATGGTACATGCATGTGTATATTTAGTTCTCTTGTTGTCATTATCATGGGTTTTTGCAGGTGTGACAATAGTTTTAGCCTTGCCTTGTTATTTCTGGATAGTCATGGTGCGATGGGGTCTTTATTTGGTTGAGCTTCAGATTGTCAGGTGGTTTTGGATCGAGTGAGGTGGTCTCAGGAAAATTCCCATAGGGCCTAGGAATCCCTTAACCAGTTTTGGCGGGATTGTGGTAAAGCTTGAGGGTGGAGACAGGAAAATTCCTCAAGGTATTGGTGAAGAAATTATGAGGCATCCAATCTTTTTTTGAGCCTAGTAATCCTTTGACTGGTTTTGGTGGGATTGTTGTAAAGCATGAGGGTGGAGGTGGTTTAATATTCAGGAAGCCTTGGTTGTTTATGTATTGGTTTGCTTATGTGATCTCTTGACCGAATTTAGCAAGATCACGAGAGCATGAGGGTGGAGGTGGTTTAATCTTCGGGAAGCCCTAGTTGTTTTTTCTCTAGTCCCACATTCATTCTTGGAATATGGCACATGGGTGATTAGCTAAAAGAAATATTTGGTTCAACCCAATCTATGGTCGGGTGGTACGTGGAAGTCCCTGACTTGGTTGGATTTTTCATATGTTAATAAGAGATATTTTTCTATTGTATTTCATGAGTAATTTTACTTACTATTATGTGGATTTGATGGTTGTTCTATCATGGTTATTATTTTGGTTATATGTTGGTTATAAGCATGGTTCCATAGCAGGTTCTATTTATGGCTCTTTACATGTTATGATTAGTTGATGAATGGCTAATCAATTCATGAGATAACAGATGTTTTAACAACTATTATGAGAGGGCATTCTAACTTCTTGATAATTCCCAGATAAGTATCAATCCTATGTTCAAATATGCATTCATGTCCTGTAGATTACATGTTCTCAATATGTTTGATGAAATCATTGTCATGGCTAGGTCTAGTTAGGTCAAGTCTTTGATTAAGTTTGGTGTGGATGGTTTTGTCTTGATGTTATTTATCATTCTAGAAAGTATCATTGAGTTTTGGGCATTGGTCTAGAGGTTGACCTGAAATTTAGGCTCACAATCTGGGATCGCACCCTCTGAACTGAGGAATTTGGGTCATAACCACACTCTAATAGGCATATGCATGAGGTTGGAGGCTCTCAACCACATGTAGGCCTTGTCATGCATGCAGTTGGAAGTCCAGGTCACTGAATAGGCATTCTAGCTCAGCGTTTCAGTAATGGGAGTGGTGGTTTGGCTCCTGGGTGTCTTGTAGCTCCTGAGGAAAGTCAGTATGGTTTCAGTTTGTCGATTCCACTCCCTTAACTATACTTAGGAGGTTGAGTCATGTGATAGTATCCCTCAGCTCATGTTTACCCCGACAGGATAATGAAAGTGGGTAAATGTGGTAGGTTGCATTACAGACAGAGAGACCATGATTACAGTCAAGAAGATTATAACTCCCTTAGGTTAATTGACCAAGAGGGCAGTGAGTCTGGTTGGGGAGTTTGATTTTGAGGCCTGAAGTGATCCCTTAGGTTTTTACTGGGAGACCAGTTTGGTCGGGGACACTGATTTTGTGATCTCTCCCTTAGGCAATTGCTGAGAGACCTATGGGTTAGTTAGGGAGATTAATCTTGAGTTCCCTTCCTTGGTTCGTTGACTGAGAGGCCAATGAATTTGGTTGGGAAGGATGAGTTATCTCCCTTAGGTCATGGAATGAGAGACTATATAGTTAAGGATTGAGATAAGGATTCCTCCCTTGGGTCATGGATCAAGAAACCTAGTTTATGATTGGGGAGATGGATCCTATGTAACCATTTCATATGGTTGGAAAGTTTGGCCTCATGAACAATATTGATTGATGGGATGTATTTGATGTTGTGTATCTTTCTTGATGACAAGATGTGTGATCTCTCCCATGGAAGTTGCTGAGAGACCTATGGATTGGTCAAGTAGATTAGTCTTGATAGAAAGATAGACTTGTACATCTAATTTCTCCTTCAGGTGTTTACTGGGAGACCTATGGTTTGGTCAGGGAGATTGATCTTAAGAGAGAATGAAAAGTACCTCCCTAGCTAGAGGGAGTGCTGGAAATATGGTAGCCATGGTTGGTATTTTCATCATGTGAAGAAATAGAAAAATTTGAATTTCGATTATGCCTCCTAAATTGCTTAAGTTGGCCTCCTATTGTTTAAGTCAACTAGGCCCCTTGGAGGCACCCGTTAGACCCCCTTTGGAAGACTATAAATATCTGAACCTCTCCTCCTAATATGGCATATCGATGATCTATTGTTCTGTCTATGTTGTACCAAAAGAGGATGGAGGAGGAGGCTGAAAATCTCAGGGAGACTTGGCAATTATTTCTGGTCAGCTATTATGGTTTTTTTTTTTTTTTTTTTTTTTTTTTTTTTATGTATTGATGAATTTTTTAACTATCTCTCTCTCATAAGGAAATATTTCTAGGTTTTCCCTTTGTGATTTTTTCCTTGGTCTCGGGCCTAATTTTTGTGTCTCTTGTATCATTGTCTCATGGTTACTTTCTATTGCTCTTTCATGTTTATTGGTTGAAATTTTCTTCTATATAACTACTTAATTATATTGGATGTTATGTAATTAAGGCTAACTGATCATTGGAAGTAATTATCTATTGAAAATAATTGCTCTAGCTCATTTTCCCTAGAAATATCAACAGGGGTAACCCAATGAATATAGTTGTACTTGGGCCACAAATGCTTAAGGAAATGGAACAAGAAATTGCTAGAATCAAGTAAAATTTGAAAGAAACCCTAGATAGCCATAAGTATTACATAGTTAAAAGCATAGTGCATATATAATTCAATGTTGGATATCATACCCTCCTCATAATAAATTCAAGTAAGAGTTCCTTAAAGCTTGGAAATTATGCTAATCTAGAACCTGAATATTGTGGGTCATTTAAAATCCTTGATAGGATGGGGCTAGTTGCATATAGGTTGACATTTCCTACTAACATTAGAGCTCACAAAGGGAGAGTTCTAGAGAAAGCCATATTGCATCCCTGGCAAGAAAGTAACATTGCTTTGAAACTTAGCTATATGACAAGTAAGGGTGTAATGGAAACACTTTAGTCTCGATGATGTTAGGTGGAAGTTGGAGGTTGCTATTAAGTAGTACACACATTTTGTTTTGATCCTAATTGCATTAAAGTCGATACTATTCAAAGGAGGAGGGGAACATAATACCATAGTTTTGGCCCCCAATAAGTATTGGATAAAATTATGTATAAATTTTAAATGTGTGGTTAATGACAAGAATCAATCCACGTAACCTTAATTAATGACCCAATTTGTAGATGGTATAAATATGTTAGTATGGGTTCCAAGTGCAGATCTCAAGGCCAATGTCCAATTAGTTAATGGATAAACATGTAGATGTCATAAACATACTCTCTAAGGATGTGTCGTAGGATTACTATAATGTGATCAATATATGAAACTATTAATTTTGAAATGTGATATATATTGGTCCAAGATGGTTCCTGAAGAGCATGAGAGGGGTCATGATTCCTTTATAGGGATAAACAAAGGAGAGGATATTGGAAATTAATCCTATATTACCAAGTGTTGATGCATGAACTCATCTATTTTCTATCATGTACCCTTAAACAAATCCATTCAACTCCTTACACTTAAAGAGTTAATGGTGAAGGTAGGTAGAGGTTAGTGAGGAAGTCTTTCCAATGTGGTTAGTGAGGAATGGGATGAGTACAATCATTATAGGGAAATGTAAGAATACTTCATTCTCCTATCGAAATGGAAATCAACTGTCATTCCTTTAACTATATCCTCATCATTCATTTTATTTTCATTCTCATGTTCATGCCCTCCACTTATGCTACATATCCATTGTTATCTAGGCAAGAAAATATGAAGGTGATGAAAAAAAATGCTATAGAAGAAGGAATTTCAGGCCTTAGATGCTAAATATATGGTTGTAGGTGATAATAGAGATTGGGAAAACTAGTAACCCTATGCCCACTATGCATTTATTATTCATTGGATGCTTGAGAGCTAAGTTTTAGTCTTCCAAGTTAATCCTAGAAATAATTTAGTGGATAGGATTCTTTTTACCGAGATATAAGAGCATTGGAATGGAAGAATCTCCCTAAGGGATCGTCGAGTGGAGAAAGGGAAGATATATTATGTGTTGTGGAGAGCAAGTGGAAAGAGTTACATGGTTGTGTGGACACGCAATCTACTTGGAGTGTTATGTAATGAGGAGGTTCACTAAGCTATGAGAGAAATTAGTTAGGTTGAGTAAGCTCCAAGCTTGTAGCTTGTTTCCTTCACACTGGTAACCTCATAGCTAAGATTAGGGCTCACATCTCCTTGGATACTTATAATGTACTTAGGGGTCTCATTAACAAAGGTCTATTAGGTAGTTATGGGTTTATTATGCTTAGGGTTTCTTAGCTAGTTATAAATAAGGACACAATCCCTCTTCTGATAGGTGTGAAAGATTATTATATTCGAAGCTTAGCTCAAGTGAACAATAGTGGATTCCTTTGATAAAAGTATCATTTGTAAGTTGTTTCCCCACCTTAAGGGTTTTTATATTAATAATGTGTGTAGAACTCCTATCTTATTATTAGATATCTTGTATGTGATAGCAATTTCATATCTAAGTTACATAATGAGCAGCATCAAAGCCCTTTATTCGACCAAAAAATGATTTTTTTTCTTTTTTGTAAATCTTTAAAGGGAAAAATAGGATTGTGGACTATAGATTGATTTTCGAAACGTTTTGTGTGCAATATGAATAAACTACTTGTAGATATAATTTCCTCTTAAAATGATAGCCAAGTTCCAAGAAAAATCCTCTAAATCGAAGTCCAGGTAGTGCATTTATTAGTAATTTTAAATTAGTTGTTTTAGGGCCTTTCCAGGGATGGCCTTGCATTTTTCAGATCAATTTTATTTTAATATTACACCTAGATTGCAATCAAACCAATCCCAACTGATGCATAATGGTTGTGGCATTTCATATTGTGGTCATACTAGCCAACTAGAGAAGTATCACCAAATTTATGATAATTTTACAATAGCCTCATTGAAAAGTAAGTTATTTTTATAAACCCTAGTTTTTGTTGAAGATTTTTTTTCCAAGCAAAATGTTTTTAAGGAAAAATTTGACGCCCTAGTAATAAAGAATATATAGAATGGATAAAATATGGACATCCACCATTTTGGAGACTATTCCTTCCATTAATTTAAAGGATGACGCTAGCATATGGTATGGACATAAGCATGGTGAGATGAAGATAGTTTCAGATGAGGAAATGAGAAACTATTCTTAGATAGAGGGTCTCATGCCAAGAAGAAGGATAATGAGATCTATAGGGGTTTATTTTCATGCAATAATTTCATATTACAAATTCATGAATGTATTTAACAAGAGAAGGCCATTGTTTTTATTAACCCCAATGCATGATTGCATCAATATTAACTTGGCTAAAACATTACAAGCTTCAACATAGCATATTAAAAGTGCACATATTTAGGGTGATAATGTTCAAATTTTTAAAGATGTGAAGCTCACCATGGATAAATATATGTTGCACCAAATTTGCATGCTACATATATGAATGATGTGCATGATATTCTTAGATATCCTTGGTTGGAATCAATTTGCATAGTTAATATTAATGTGCAAAACAAGTTTACAAAGTTTTGATACTTGAGAAAAGGAAAATTATGCTATAGGATATGCCTCTTAGTAAACAAGAAAGGCCCAAGGGGGCATATGAATTAAGTCCATACAAGGGAAAATATTGCAATACCAACTGATGCATTAGATGAAAAGTCAAAGATTGAAGCTATAGAAGCACATGAAGAAAATCCCTAGGAAGGGCATAAAAGGAAGAAAATGTTGAGCTAAATTAATTAAAAAAATGTCATGAGTCCAAACAAGAAGAACTAAGAACTAAGTTTGATGTGTATTTCTACCCACACCGCCCAGAGAAATGAAAAGCATCAAAGCAAGGATGTGACCCTGAACAAACTTATTAGAAATCAAAATTTTACCAAAAGGGAAACCAGAGGAGGAGCACGTGGAGGCATAACAACAATACATGGATATATTATAGTAGCATAAGAAGGAGCAATTAGAATCTAGATCAAGGTGACGGGAAGTAATTAGACCCCATGTTCAAATTTCACTAGGATTGATAGATACTTATGCTTGACACTAGTTCACTATATGTCTTAACCAACCATAATGTGCCTGAGGGGGATAATATATGATTCCTATGGAGGTACTCAAATGGGATAACAATGGATAGGTGGCATGTTGCAAAAACAATAATTGCAAAAAAGTTTACTAGAAAGTTCCACATACTAGAAGGTTCCTAGGAGGTTAGATTGAATTATATAAAGAGCAAAAGCAATGTACTGGGGGCATTGTGAAGAATATTACAATTGTAACAAACATGGCTCATGGATGAATTTCCTTCCCTAAGGAATAATTCATGGTGTTTCCTTAACTCATGGGTTTCTACACAATTCATGTGTTCATTATTTTGTTCTCTATTATGTGGATCTATTATATTCAAGTTAATGTTTATAATATATTTTCAAATCTATTAAATACACTACCATATGGTTTGTTAGAAAAAATGACCATTTTCTACTAAAATACAAGTGTTTTATCTTTGTTTATATCTTTGCATTTAAATGTCACTTTCAACTATATAAATATATCTTTGCATGCTATGTGTCTAGATGCAATTAGGAATATGGACATTTATTGCCCCGATTCCATATTATTTAACACTTCAATATTTTGTTGCATTTTATTATTTAACACCATGCATGTGTTTGAATAATTATGGGGCTCTAGTGGAGACTTTCTTTGTGGGGAAATGGTGTCTCGAGGGTTGGAGTTTTAAAGAACTAAATGTGGCTACCCATGGTATGGCTAAGAGTGTATGATGGGTATGTCACAACATCAATATTCAACAAACAAATATTTTCATATGAAACACTTAGAGGACCATGAATATAAATAAAATAAACTTTTAGTATAAAATTTCCCACGTGAATTCACATTGTTGTCTATTAAACAAAGGATAAGTTCAATGGAAACATACACATAAAAGGAATAAAGGATAAGTTCAATGAAAACATACACATAAAAAGGAATAAATGTGTAGAAAATTATGATTTAGGACTTCCTATACAACCAAAAATAAATAAATTGGCCACAACATAGCGCATTTGAAGCCCTCTCACCTTGTCTAAACTGGGAAAAAAAGCCATCAATAATCTTCTTCACTTTCTTGCAAAACTCTTATAAAATGCAGTAAGTTTTTTTTTCCAAATTCCAAAAACTCCCAAACCCATTATAACACATTAGAGTTTCCATAAATTTAATAATTATAAAATGCAGTAAGCTTTTTTTTTCCAAATTCCAAAAAATCCCAAACCCATTATAACACCTTAGAGTTTCCATAAATTTAATAATTATAAAATGCAGTAAGCTTTTTTTTTCCAAATTCCAAAAAATCCCAAACCCATTATAACACCTTAGAGTTTCCATAAATTTAATAATTATAAGAAAGATAAAAAAACTTCATGACCCTATATAGTTAAGTCAAGATAGATTGACACAAGCAAATACCATAATGGATTAAACCTTCGTCTCACAAAAGAAAAAGTTATCATCAATTTCATTATACCATATATTTTGAGTAAGGATTCTTTAAAGTATTGCAATTCTCTGCTGTTAAAAAAAGTATAGTTTAATATTTCTGGTATGTTAAATTGTTTCGATATTATTTGTTATTAAAAATAATATTTATATTCTAAATATTTAGGATAAATTTTATATTTTTATTTGTATTGATTATTTATAATATATATTATATTATAATATAAAATTTAAAAATAGATGGAAGGATAATATTTTTTTTTATAATCACTTTGAATTAATTTATTATTAGTTTAAATTTTTGAACCTTTTAAGTATTATAGGAATTAAGTATTAAAAAAACAACAATAATTGAGATACTATTCTTTTGGTATATAATTTCAATAAGTGATCTTGGTTTTCGGTATATAATTTTATGGAGTGATTTTGTAGGGTGAGAGATTGAAATGGAGATGAATAATAAATTAAGTTTGTTATTATAATCAGAAAAGTAAAATGAAGAGTAAAATATAAAAATAATTATGAAAATTTATATTAGGAAAGAGATTAATTTTTTTATTGATTAAAAAATTATATTATAATTAGTATTATTAATTAGTTTTACAATTTTTAGTTGATATATTGCAACTTTAAAAATAAAAAGAGGAATAAGATATCTTATTAAGCTAATAATAATTTGAATATTTAGTTTATAAAGATGTACAAATTCTATTTTTTTAAATTTGATTTGAATTTATGATTTTCAAAGAAAAAGTATATATTCTTGACCATTAAACCCACTCAACCTATAACATATTATATGCATCACTTTTTATCAACTAGTGGTTTTGACTAAAATTAAAATCTTAGTAATATGTAAAAAACATTAATTACACATTACTTATTATGGTATGGAAGTGGATATTTAGATTACACAAATATAAAATATAAATTTAAAATTACTGTCTCTCAAGGTGGAAGTACATTAATTGCATATTACTTATTAGTCCCTGCAAATGCATGATTCTAGCAATCTATTTGTATGTTGACCATTATTTGTTTAGCATTGACCAATACAACTTATAATGTTTAACTTTGAAAAACAAATATTTGTTTTTCAATATCATTGCAAAAAATATTTTTCAAACCTTTGATTGGATTATAAATTTAAAGGTCTTATGGTAGCCTTTGCACCATGTGGATAACTGCCTCAAATTTTTCTCCCATAATTTTTAGATGCAGTTGCAATATTTATTTTGGTATGGACGTGTATATTTAGATTACATAAATACAAATTTAAAAATTAAAGTTACTTTTTCTTTCAAGGTGGAAGTTTCCAATTAGTATTGAGAATATGTATTATTTATTGAATTTAGGCTTCTGTGATCCATATCAAGTTTTTTGAGGTGAGTTTTCGGTGAAAATCACATCAAAATTCATTTTTCGATGCGTTTCGAACCAACAAGTGTGGTTCATTGTCAGGACAAGATGAAGAACCAGATCATGGCTATAAGTTAAATAGAGAGAGCAGATCAATCTAGCCGTTGATTGATCTGCTCTCTCTATTTAACTTATAGCCATGATCTGGTTCTTCATCTTGTCTTGGCAATGAACCACACTTGCTAGTTTGAAATGAAGAACCAGATCATGGCTATAAGTTAAATAGAGAGAGAGAGAGCAGATAAATCTAACTATTGATTGATCTACTCTCTCTATTTAACTTATAGTCATGACCTGGTTCTTCATCTTGTCCTGGCAATGAACCACACTTGCTGGTTCGAAATGCATCGACAAATGAATTTTGATGTGATTTTCGCCGAAAACTCTCCTCATAAAACTTAATATATATTATTGGTTATTATGATAAAATGTAGATTGACTCATTTGTATTATTTGAGGAAAACCATATCACTTTAAATAACATATTAGTGATTTGTAAAAAAACAAACTTCCAATTATACTAAAATACATTTAGATCTTGGATTATTAATCTATTTTCTTATATCTAAAAAATAAACTTTCAACTAATCAAAAATAATTTTAAATCTTACTCTAAAACCAAAATATATTTTAGTTTAAATAATATTTTTAAAAAATCACTCTCCCATACTCATCATTAAAATTAGAACATTGAAATCATATAGTTCAAATAGCATTTATCTTCTCTTCCCTATACGATTTGATTACATTAACCTTTTAATTAATATCATTAACAAATTAGAAAAGTAAACCATTATGACTTATGTAATATATCCCCATCCTTTATAGTGCACCCGTGATGTGAGCTGACCATACTCTATGGCATCATTTGCTTTGATGATAATTCTAACCCATAGTTGAGAAGAGAGAATTTTGGGAAAACGGAATGATTACTATTTACCTTTCATAGTTCCTTTATATTATATTATATTAAAAAGCACCCTTCGTGTGAGTGAAACCTATTCCATGACATCATTTTGATCGATTGGATAACAATGAATCAAACACATAGTTGATAATAAGAAGCTCTCAAAAAAATTGAATCATAATTGAGAAAAATATGTATAGTATTATATTGAGACAATATAAAGAGTACATATGAGATACAGCAAGAGCTAAACAATTCTTTGCGATCATATGGAACCAAAATCTTATAAATATAGGGCCATCATCATGAAAAACAGAAAACATGGGTATAGCAAATAGTATGACAAACTACAAGGAACTAATTCAGATGTAGAAAATACTAAAAGCCAAAAAGAGAAAACTGTGTAACATATCTTGATAGGGAAGAAAGCAAAAATGTTCAGATCATATTCCCGGGATGAAGAAATCCTGGATGTAGCATGTACGGTCGTCCACAGATATCATCAAGGACCAAGCACCAGGCTCAAGAGACAGAGCATCCTTAGACAGATGGTCCGCCTGATCATTAAGGGAGCGGGGAATGTGCTTGATAGATGGCTGAACTAAATTATTCCAGAAATACATAATTCGATTTATCCATCCAAAAAGATGTGGGAAATTGATATGGCAGGCACCCCTGACATGGTCAATCATGACTTTCGAGTCCCCAAAAATAGAAATGTTATGAATCTCCATAAACACGCAGAAAGCAAGCAATCCATCTAAAGCCCTTGCCTCAGCCAGGCTGTTAGTACCTCTCCCCACGTTCCATGATAAAAATATTGCAACTTCTCATCCATGATTATATGAACCCCGCATCCACATATATTGAACTATTCGGCCCCATCAAAGAAGGCCGCGGGCAGAGTATTGAGAGGGACTGTCTCGTCAATTTTTCGTTGCACATCCTTCTTAGGTTCCTTGACAAGCAGCATATCGTGAGTGGCTAAAATATGTTGCAAAGAAGACATCAGAGGCTCTTTAGACTCCTGGAAGATCTTGGCGTTCCTCCATTTCCATAAATACCATAAGACATAATTGCTATTTACTTGAGATAATCACTACCACCCCAATTAGGAGTTCATTTTGGTTGTGTATTCCTGCATTTTCAAGGGTGGTTATATATATAATTTTAATGTTAAGGAATGAAATATAAATATCGATTTTTGTTGAGTTTTAATTGGGAAATTTTAAATTTTAATTTTAATTTTGAAGAAAGTTTTTAATATTAAGTATTAATTTTTTTATAATATTTAAATTATATTTAGAAATTGGTTTTATGATATATAAATTATGTTTAAAAGTTGTTTTTTATTAGGAGATTCTAATTTGTATTTATAATATACTAAAGAGAAGTTTATAGATAACATTATTGTGATAATGGATATTAACATGAAATGAAATTATTGAATTTTGCAACACTTGATGTGTATGTAAGTTTTTTAAACTTATGGATAATTTGTTTTAGGATGATTGATTATTGAACAATAATATACTAAAGAGAAGTTCATAGATAACATTATTGTGATAATGGCTATTAACATGAAATGAAATTATTGAATTAAGTAAGTTTTTTGAATTTATGGATAATTTGTTTTGGGATGATTGGTTATTGAATAGATGAAAGGTAATTCTATTTTACTAATAAACAATATTAAATTTTTGAAAATTGATGATGATTGATATGATCTTTATAATATATTGTATCTTGTTATTTATTATATAGATGTGATATTTAATTTTTTTTCGTTTTTTCTTATTAATGATTAAGTTTTATTGAAAATGATTGAGAAAAGATTTCAGTTAGAACTAAAGTCTTTGATTAAAACACTAAACCATACAACCATTCAAATTTATTAAACTTATAACTAAAACCGTTTGAGTCACCATTATTATTATGCTCTTTCTAAAACTAAAAAACTCATTAACATTAAAAAAAAAAAAATAACAAAAAGACAAATAAGTAATTATGATAACAACCTAACTTAAAAAATTAGCCAACCCCTACAAAGTTTCATCTTTTCTCTTTAAACACAAGCAAGCAAGTACATAGCTACCTAGCTGGCTAAGCCAATTTTATAATTAAGTGTTTTTTGGGGACCTAGACACTAATCATCCATCACACTCAACAATGTTTATGCTATTAATTAATGAAAAATAAAATAAAATAATGAAAAAATAAATAAGTTAGTAAAAAAACCATTTTCCTTCCTGAAATGAAGATAATAGACCTACGTTTGAGGCAAACCTCGAAATCTACTCCAAAAGTTGGTCTATGTTTTGAAAATCTTCCTGTCATAACTTTTTGGTCCACGAAATAGGCTAAAAGTCCACTTGAGTATCTTTTATGAATTGGAAAAAGAAAACCCACACTTAGTTTTCATGCAATGGAGGTGGAGGGTAGCATTTTAGTGGCTTAGTCCCTTGGAGGGTAGCATTTTAGTGTTTTAGTCCCTTATAAACCTTATGGTAAAGCATTCCAAGTAAGTTTAAATTGTGCCTAACATTATATTTGGCAAGATTCTCATTATTTAAAAGCACAGATTCCCATAGTACATTAACATTAATGAAATGAGGGGCTACAATATTTTACAATTGCACTAAAGCCTGTGTTCATAATTGTCCTTTATTTTATAGCTCTAAGTTAGTTCTGTTTTCCTTTTGTTGGAAAGGCACTTAAGCAAATAAACTTCAACATTTCTAAGATAAATTAGCTAAATCAAAAGAGTGTCTATGTGTATGGAGGGTCATATAATTTACTCATAGTAAATGGTTGGTTTTTATGTTTACGAAAAATTTTATTTTTCCAATTATAATGTAAAATGATTAAAAATAAAATTTTATTACAAAGTATAATATTTTGGTAAATTTCACTAATCCTTAATATGTAATCTGTAAAATATTTGGAAATACATTTTTGTTTGAAAATATTCAAAATTTTAATAATTTTATATATTTTTTATAAATTTATAACAATTTTTCAGGTGAAATTATTTCATTCCATAAAATTTGAGCCAATCATCTAAAAAAAATATGAAAATCAGCAACAACAACAAAAATAAAATTGGAAAAAACATGAAAAAATAGCCCATTTGCAAAATTTAGTCCCTAACATTTTCCTTTGCTATAATGAGTAACAACAATGACAACTTAATCACAAGTGTAATTTAGCAATGGCATTTCATATGCATTGATTAGTATGAGAATAGAACCTACATGTAATGTACTTCTTAAAGAAACCAAGAAGCAAGTTTTATAAGCTTAAGGTATAATTGACAAGGTATAGTAGAGCACTTGATCATATTACATAGAAGTAAGATTTTTAATCTTAGAGTATTACTAACAAGACATTGTTGATCATCCAAATGTGTTCAATGGAAAAAATAAGTCATCCATCCAACCCCCAACTTCTGTGTGTTAGAAAAATATTAACCTTAGTTTTTAATACAAGCATGTAGACTTTCACAATGTATTTAGTTGTCTATATGTGATTTTGGATTTAATCTTGTTAGAGATTCATTGGACTTCTTCTAATGCAGCAACAATTTAAAAATACATATGAACAACTTAGGATTGAATCTAAAAAGCTTAGCACTTGACATAAATTAGTGCTTATTTTCATTAATATATTCTCATATTGACTTGGGAGGCATGCAAGAAGATGTTATTGCTACAACAAAGCAGCTCCATGTTGGCTTAGTCTCATTGAGACATGGGAGATCCATGTTGGCACATTCTCACCATGAGATTTGGAAAATTTACATGATTTCGCAACAACTTGGAAAACTTTATAATGATAAGCCAAGCATTTTCACCATGACTTGGTAGGTTAAGGTTTACATTAGAAATATTTTCTCTATGATTAGGAAAATTTACATAATTTCACTACAACTTTTAAAAAATTATAATGATAGGCCAAACATTTTCATTGTAATTTGAGAAATCAATCTTATTATGACTGTTTCTGCACGTGGCCTCCACCAATAAACCACTGTAAAGCGCGTGCCAACAGCCATGTATCTACAAGTTTGGTTGTTTTGTCTCATTAATGAACTGATGACTTCGCATTTAATGTATATGGTCCCCACCTCAGGTATGTAGTGTGTCAACACTGGAATACGATCTACAACGTTCTATCTAGGTCTGCCACGGCTTCTCATGAACCATTAGCTTGTTTTGTTTGCCTCCACACGTCGAGACCTTTCGGGACACAGGTTTGTAAAAGAATGTCGTCTATTATCTAATTAAATCAAGTTTTTTCAGTGTCATAAGGTTTTTTCTCTGGCTCCCTCCTCTAGAGGATAGCGTCTTTCCTTTCTCTAACACAACCATTCTTCTAGTTTTTCTTTCACTATCTTTTATGGCCTGAACCTTAGCTCCCAATAGACAATGGTTATTCTATGAGTTTATGGTAGTTTTTTTAGAAGTCTGAGGAGGCGTCATTACTTCATTTGATACAGCCTTTCTTCTAGTTTTATCTTCTGTTATTTTCTTGCCTAGAACCTTTGTTTCCCCATAAACAATGGTTTTTCTCTGTTAGGCTGTTTACACTACATCCCCTGGGTATAGTTAGCATTTTCAAGAGTTTTTGACAAGGCGCTTAGTTCTAGTGGCTTCGGTGGTTCTGGCTTCTCCCATTCTCCTGAGGGCTATGCGCGGAGCATGAGGTAAGTAGACCAAAAACCTGCTCTAAAATGCATATAGCTTTTACGTATAAAACTTTATAAAGGGCGATTTTCTGAATATCATGTTTTTACTTTCTGGTTATGTATACCATGGATATTTAGACATGACCTTAGTCTGGTTAGATTTGTTCTTTCAAGGTTCTATATTGTTAATAAAGGAGGTCCTCTCTACAAATTTTCCTTGCATGATCTTTACAAAATTCTGTATCATTTCCCACCCCTGTGTATATTTTCGTTGTAAGATAGGTCATTGTTGGTGCAAGTGTTTCGGCTGTGTCTGTTGTTGTCCCGATTTCTCTTAATATCGACTGTTTTGCATTTTTCTGGGAAACCTTCGTCTCCTCCTCCCTTGTCTGTCTGTAGGTATCCTGGATCTTTTTCTATAACAATTGTCTCAGAACGGGCTACAGTTTTGGTTTTCGGTTTCTATTTCCTGGTCTCGGCTCCTCGGCGTCGGCCGGAAGTTCTGGTCTTTCCAGTGCCGCTTTCCTTTCCCAGTTCTTCTGTCAAAAGATACGCGGGGAGGAAGGTGCTGGAAGGCAACAGATGGAACGGTTGGCATGCGAAGTTATTTTCATCCGTCGTCAATTTATCTCATCTACTATCATTTTCCGAGATAATATTTCTAATTAATGTTAGCAGGGTCTCTCATCAGCTAATTGTACTTACAGGAAGACTTTTTCCTTTCTATGAAGGATTTCCCATAACATTGCATAGATCCTGTCAGTTTCCCCTATATAAATAAGCCCCTTCCGTACTTTCTACCACTTGCCTTATCTGGCTTGCATACGTTCTTCTGTCTCCCTTGCTTTTTGTGTCTCATTTTGGACTATCCACTTTTGTACTCCGTCGTATAGTCGTATTGCTGACGTAAATTGTGATCTTCTCACGGCACACATGGAGATCCTCTCCGATGTGTCTGCCTCGTCAGCTTTAGTGCGGGCCACTATAGAGGCAGAAAAGGCATATGGTGGCTTCACTTGCTAGGAGGGATGGCAATATGTGTTGGAAAATACAATTATCCCTCCATCTTCCCTGGCGGCACGTGAAATAGAAGGTGGCGGAGATGATTTCCCGCGATGTAGGAAAAATCAGCATCCCTTGAAAACCTCTCCCCCCCTTCTGCGTGTAATCTTGACAGTGTCTTCCTTGCTGATAGAATTACAAGTCTTCAAAATAGAGCTCTGGTAGGTCGTTGGCACTTTCTGGATATGGAGGATTCCCAGATGCGTTTATGGCTGGGAAAACGATGGAATGGCTTGTTGGGATATATTCCTACTATTGTAAGATTAATGAAAGACTGGTATAGTTTTCATTTTCTAAATGAGAAAGATTTGAAGACTATTCTTTCTCTCCCTTGGGTTCAGGGGAAGAGATTTTTAGCTTTACATCAATGGTATATAGGATATAACCCGCTAAAAAATACTCCTTCAAACAACCTTATCTCGGTTAAACTTCTAGGGCTTCCTATAGAACTACGGACTCGAGAGACTTTGTCTGATATTGGGAATGTAATTGGAAAATTCGTTTATGTTGACCCTAAGTGTGTGGGTGCCAAGGATAAAAGAGTTGCTTGGATTCTTATAGAAAAAGAATACCACGGGGGTTTTCCTGATCATATCGAGCTTCTATGGGAGGATTTAAATCTGCGTCAGAGACTGGACTTTTGGGGGGTACCATTTCAATGCTCTTCATGTCATAGAACAGGTCACCTAAAGGAAATTTGTCCTTTTCGTCGAGGGGAGAGGAAATTTGAAAGGAAATACAAATCAAATTTTCCGGATAGCAAGCGGAGGGACTCTGTAGGGGGTAGAGTTTCATCTATTAGCAGGTCTCCTTCATCAGGTATGGCTAAATCATTCTCTCCTTTTCTATCTCCTTCTTCGAAGCTTTGTGGTTTCCCTTGGAAGAGTCATCGCTCTTCCTCGTTATCTCCTAAAAAGTTATCTTCCAATGGTAACGAATCAGTCCCCCAGAGTTTTTCTTTTCCTCATGAGCCTTATCCGAGTAGAGAAGTTCCCTTGCCATCTTCAATTCCTCATCCCTTGGCAAATATTCCATCTACTTCTCATATTACATATGTTCCATCATCCTCTCCCTCCCCTAAAAAACCAAACTCTCTCTCAAAAGGGAAGGGTCTTTGCTCTGACAAAACTCCTCCATCCTCATCTCGGAAAGATATTAGCCTTGTTGGGATCCCTCAGAATACAAAAGGAAAACTTCCATGCATATATGTTACTCCCCCAAACTCTCCAGTTACTTCTCCTACAAATTCTGTAAGAAGTGATTTGGACATCCTTCTGAAGAAGAAATCTCTGGACCTCTATCCGCTTACTATTCATAAGCCTGGAATCGTCTCTTCTCCTCATATCAGTCCAAATTCCGCAAGGAATATCACGATTAGAAGAAAGCATAGTAGAGGTTCCAAACACTTTCGGGGTAGAACAGAAGTCTCTATTTGGAATATGGATCAAACATTGATAGATATTCCTATAATCGACCTCTTAGAAAATGGGCCCCTTAGAGAAAGAAAGGTCAGGGATTGCCTAACATGACTCACATTATTTCAATGAACATAAGGGGTCTAGGGGCAATCCAAAAATTTTTAGCCCTCAAGGAGATTCTCACATCTAATCTTCCCAATACAATTCTAATTTAAGAGACAATGCATGCTGATGATGTCTCTATCAGATATTTCTGGCGTATGTTTCCTCTATGGTATATTGTAGCAACTGATGCAAGTGGTTTATCCGGGGGACTGGTAATACTATGGAATCCGTTATGGATATCGGCGAAGGTGTATAAATGTTTTGCGGGATTCTTTTGCTTGCAAATATCCGGGGTTTATCTGCCTCCATGCATGTGTTAAATATATATGCCCCGTATAAGAATCGACGTCCTTTCTGGAATAGGTTTTTGTCCTCGGAATATTTGGAACTAGACTGTCTCCTCATAGGGGGAGACTTAAACTATACTTTGTGTAGTGACGAAGTCTGGGGAGGCGGTAGGAAGGTGGACCCTCTAGCTGGTTTTATTAAAGGAGCTATCCTCCATCACAATATGATTGATATTTCCCCTCAACTAATGGGTCCCACATGGGACAATGGAAGACTTGGTGCTTCCTATCTCGCCAAAAGACTAGACAGGTTTTTGATATCTGACAATCTGATGGTCCGTATGGGTAGGCCAATATCTAATATCATTAACTGCTTTATATCTGACCATAGACCAATATCTTTACAATGGGGAAATAGGAGTTACAAGAAGGGTCTTCCTTTTAAATTCAATAGAGTTTGGCTGGAGGACGAGGAGTTTAATGATCTTGTTAAGAATTTTTGGCCAACTAGCTGTCCGAAGGGGAATTCATCTCCATCCCAATCCTTTTTGGATAATCTGCATGATCTAAAGGTAAAGGTTAAGGCTTGGCAGAGGCAAAAGGAAAAATTAAATAGGGATGCTTTGAAAGAGATACAAGAGAAGCTGGATGCTTTGGCAGACAAATTGAAAGAAGGAAATATCTCCCTGCAGGTTCGCAGTAGAATAAATGAATTGGAAAAGAAAAGACATAAAATTCTTGCAATTGAGGAAGCTTCTTGGAGGTTGAAGAGCAGGGCGTTATGGCTGAAGGAAGGAGATAGGAACACAAAGTTCTTCCACAGATTTGCAAACAATAGGAGGGAAATAAACTCTATTTGGGAAATCAAATCTGAAAGGGGAGTTATGCTTCACTCTCAGGAGGAAATTTCTAAGGAGGTAGAGGCTCATTTTGGAAAATCATACAAAAGGGACAAAAATTGTAGGATGGAGGACATTCTATGGGGAATTGATCCTTTCCCCACTATGTTTGACAATGAACAAAATAATGCTTTTTTCCAGCCTGTGTCTGAAGATGAGCTTTTTCAAGTTATGAAGTCTTTCAAAAAAGATAAAAGTCCTGGCCCAGATGGCTGGACCATTGAATTTTACATCCATTTCTTTGAATTACTCAAGAAAGACATCCTGGCAATGGTGGAGGAATTGAGGCTGAAGGGGCTTTTCCATTCCCATATCTCATCTACTTATATAGCTCTCATTCCTAAAAAGAAAAAAGCTACTGCTTTCTCAGACTTTAGACCAATCTCTCTTTGTAATGCAATATACAATATTTCCTCCAAGATCATTGCTAACAGAATCCATGGCATTTTGTCTAATTACATATCAACAGAACAACATGGTTTTCTTAAGAATATGAATATCATTGAGGTTGTGGCCAACACACAAGAGTGTTTACATACATTACATACCAAAAAGCTGGATGCAGCCATCCTTCAATTAGATTTAAGGAAAGCATATGATAGCCTTGATTGGGGCTTTCTAAGATGCATTTTATGCAAGATAGGACTAAAAAACGAACGCATAAGTTGGATCATGGCATGTGTGGAGAATGTCAACTTTGTTGTCCTTATAAATGGCCTTCCTACAAATTTTTTCTTAGCCGCCAGGGGTCTTCGACAAGGATGTTCCCTGTCCCCTCTTCTTTTTATCCTTGCAATGGACTCCTTAAGTCTACATATTAATAGAGCGGTTAAAAATAACCTATATAGGCCTATAAAGATATGTCTTGGGATCTTTATTTCCCAGAGTTTATTTGTGGATGACATCATGTTGTTTGGTATGCTCTGCAGATTTTCTTGGGAATGCATACATGGTATTCTAAATAATTTTCAAAGAGCCTCAGGAATCCACATAAATGAAGGCAAATCTTCTTTCTTTTTTGATGTTGAAGACAGGGAAACTATGGTTTTTCTGAGTACTCTGTTTAATATTGGAACAAAACCAATAAAAGATGGCTTTAAATATTTGGGTTTTCATCTCAAACCTACAGGTTACAAAAAAGTCGACTGGATGTGGTTGTCTGATCGTTTCAACAAAAGAATAGAAGGATGGGAGTTTAAGTGTCTTGCCATAGCAGGCAGAGCGGTCCTCGCTCAATTTGTTCTGGCTCAGCTGATAGTTTATTGGGCCCATTTATACTATCTCCCTTCTAGAGTTATTTCTATATTGAACAGACTCATAGCAAATTTTATATGGGGAGGTAGTAAAGAAAAAAGCAAATTCCACCTGACTAGTCTTTTGAATATTTCCTTTCCAAAAGTTTTGGGAGGTTGGGGAATTATGGACATTAGGTATTTTGGTAAAGCCCTCTTATGTAAATCCATTTGGAGAAGCATAAATGGGGATAGTTTTTGGGTCTCTACCATCAGAAAGAAATACATGGGGAATAAAGGCCTCATACACTGGTATAGAGAAGGTACACTCGGAAAATCACATGGATCTGCAATTTGGCAGAGCTTTCATAAAGTTCAATCCTTTTTCCTCAAAAATCTCTTTTGGAATGTCCAGAATGGCAGGGATGTATATATTAGATATGATCATATCTTAGGCTTGGGGGAGAGTCTTATCATTCCTACTCCCATCATATTGCTCTTCACAGGAATGGGATCTTTACATGGAGCCAACTAATAGAAGAATGGCAAGGAGGCATTCCTATATGGAAGGATCTGCATGATTTGGGCCTTAGCGATGAACTAGCTCAGAAATGGGTCACTATCATGATGTCTATGAGATGCTCTGGCATATGTAGATTTGAAGGGAAGGACTATCTAACATGGAGGGGGATTAAGGGGTGGGATGATATTAAAGTCAAAGATATCTATTTAGTTCTGGTGAAATCTATTCCTTACCCTTATCAGAACATCTTTCCTTTATCACTGTGGAAAACAGGGGTGCCAAACAAAATTATATATTTCTCCTGGCTCGTATGTCACAACAAAAATCTAACTTGGGAGAATCTACAAAAAAGGAACTGGCCAGGACCAAGTATATGCCTATTATGCAAAAAAGGGGAAGAAAACATCAATCATATTTTCCTCACATGTAGCTATACTTATCAGTTATGGAGGGATTTAGCAACGTTCTTTGGTTTGTGTTTGGTGGATCACACAACTATACAAGAGGCTTTATGCTGGTGGAGCTCGCAGAATGTTTCTTACAGATCAATTCCTCTTCTCCTCTTATGGACAGTTTGGAAGCGAAGGAACAAATCTATATTCCGAGATGGGAGAGAAGAACAAATGCCTGTTTTTGAGCAGATCATTTCTTTGTACAATTTTATCCCTAAGAGGCTGTCCACAAGCAAATAAAAAATTACAGTGCATCAGAAGAAGATTTCAATGAGTTATCCGCGAGCTTTTTTCGACGGAGCTGCTCAACGGGGTACATGTGCATGTGGTGTTTTCATATCAATGAACGAAGATATACATTTATCCATTCACTGGAATGGTGGTAATGGTTCAAACAATAAGGCCGAAGCAATCGCATTGGCGGGCCCTCTTCAGTTCAGCACCTTCCTGAATATTCAAATGCTTCAGATTCATGGGGATTCCAAAATCATAATAGAACAGGCTTCTGGGAAATTATCCAACAAGAATCCTATGTTATTTGGATGGATGAACATGATTAAAATGTTATGGAATAGCAAACCGGACTACTCAATCAATCATGTGGACAGGTCACTGAATTCTCGAGCGGACGACCTGTCAAAGAAGGGCCTTGCTATACAGCCTGGTTCATGGAAAATGGAGGTACAAATGCAAGCTACAACATATCAGATAGAAGATTTCTCCCTTTCGGGTACCTAGTTTTTCCTTTTGGTTTTTGTCTTCCTATGCTTCATAGACTATTGCCTCTACATAAAAGGTATGTTGGTCTCTCCTTGACTTTCTATTTTTGATGAGAAGGCTTATTTTGGTATGGTCTAGTATATATATACATGAGTATATGGCTAAACTCTATCTGTCCATGCTTTTGACATCTCCTTCATCAAGAGAATTTTGATACTCATGAATCTTTGCTGGCTCTGTTTACAGCGAATATTTCTACATACATATGTTTCAGCGCTTATCAATGATTTCCTCTTATGTAAATATCTTTATTATGAATATAAATTATGCTTTTTTTCCGTACTAAAAAAACACAACCACATTAAAGCTTTCAAAATTTACATTAAACTTATTTTCACTATAATTTAAAAAATTAAAAATTATATGATTTTATTTCTACATATATATGTTTCAGCGCTTATCAGTGATTTCCTCTTATGTAAATATCTTTATTATGAATATAAATTATGCTTTTTTTCCGCACTAAAAAACACAGCCACATTAAAGCTTTCAAAATTTACATTAAACTTATTTTCACTATAATTTAAAAAATTTAAAATTATATGATTTTATAATAATTTTAAAATTAAACCAGTTTTAATAAAATTTTAATGATTATAATTAATTTTTATTTATCACAATATCCCAATTTAAAATTTCACTAATTATATAATTTTGTAATAATTTTAAAAATATACAAGTTTTAATAAATTTTTAAAGATTATAATTCGTTTTTACTTATCACAATATCTAAATTTAAAATTTCACTCACTCACAATAATGCAACATAGAAACATAAAATATATTTATGTTCACTTTGAAATAAAATATTCAACGTTAAATTTTTTAATTATCACAACGGAAATTTGTTCTCACCTTATAATTAGGGTCACAAGGGTGGATGACATTTTTAATCACCTATCACTTTGGACCACTAATATTTGGAGAAGATACTTGTATTGAAAAGATAGGGCCGAGTGAAATTGGGAGGGTGAGTGGTGAAATTATAGAGACATGAGGGAGGCATGACCGGCAGAAATAGGGATTCCCTGCAGACAATCCGCCCGATGATCGCGAAGGATCATGCGGGCCAGCCATGGGGTTTCCCGGCAGGGAGGGTGGCCGCCGGGCGGCCCGGCGGTCGGTTCGTCATCGCCGTCGGGCTCCGGCACTCCAACTCAGACTGCGGCCCGGATGTCCCCTGGATGGACCGGTGTGTCGCCTCTTGTCCCCCAGCCCCTCCAGAATTTACTAATTGTGATATCGCGTAACGACCCGGCAACATTATCCTCGCTCCACCGTCCGATCCTCGCGTAAGAAACTCCATAGCCCCGTGGCCGACCGATGGCGTGGATCAAGCATGCTGGATTACGATACCCACGGCAAAAATCATTGCAGCGCAGAGGGGGCTTTGAAATATGCCATTCAGCGAAGCCGATGCAGAGCGAGCTGTGCCGGATGAATGTGGGATTTTGATGTATTGGGTGAGGAACTTGGATGGAAAAAAAAAAGACAGTCCTTGGGATTTACTGTAGCGGTGGCTATGGAGGGGCCCTAGTAATAATATTGTTGCTGATACAGTTGGTTGGTGGTTATGCATAAGGTCCAACTCCTCCCCTTGCTTGGTATTCTTTTACTTGATATATTTGTTGGGTATCGAGGATTATTGTTTCTGGTCCAGTTAGTTGGTTTATTGCTGAGTTTTTGGAGATAATCAATCGAGTGTTCTGTCTGATACAGGCGAAGAAGAAGCTTATCAGAACAAACAAAAGAAGATTTTTTGTTTTTAATTCTTTTTCCTTCCCAAGGTATGCATCAATGCTTTCATGTGGGTTTAGTGTGCTTGATGGTTGTTGGGGCCTGTGATTCTGCCATTGTTTGCTCCTAATTATCATGGGTGGGTACTGGGTATGGCTGTCATGCAATGTGTGTGTGAGGAGGGAGTAGTCTGGTTTAGGCTGTCCATGCTTTTGATTAGGAATTATGTCTCCCATTATTTGATGAGACCTGGACCTGGCATAGAAGAAGTCATTGGTACTGCTTTTTAATAGCAAGGTTCAAGCTTACTGCACATGTTGTGGGATTCCTGTCACAGGGAACATCGAGCTTGATTCTGAAATAATTAGTGTCATTCTAGTGTTAAAGGCTAATGTTACTATAGGAATTATTGGTTTTGTTTGACTGCAATAATGGAGTCATGGTAGGCATCAAACCATCAGATGAATTGTTAGTGTTATTAATGCATTTGAAGTCCTTCATGACAGAGATAGAGATGAGTGTGCTTCTTTTTTGGTGGTCTATAAAATTTATTTATTGAAGTTTCTTGCTTACCAGGACTACTTCCTGCTTGTTGCAGTTGTTGGTTTTGTTATTTATCTTTGTATCATTGTCCCGTACATTCCTTTGGGCTGTGTATGATTTGCAGGGAAAAGTAAGCAGCAGTGTGGAAGGATTGATTTTGTTGCCCTTTTTTATGTTTTGGTTTGTTGTTCTGTGATAACCCAAGTAGGATTCGAGGATAACAGTGGCGAACGAGACTACTGAATATCGGCATTGCTTTGGAGATTCTCATTCTGATGCATGTAGCCAACCAGTCAGTGAAGTTTACAGTGCGCAGTATCCTGATTTCGTGAAGGAAGAGAGGTGTAATGTCGTCTAATATTAATGTTTATATCGAGGAGGGCTTGAGCAACGTCCCCCCTCCAGGTTCTTCAACTATAGCAGATGACAGCAGTCAGAATAACCCAGGGGGACTGAAGGAGCACGATTACATCGGTCTGTCGGAAGTTTCCTCGTCGATAGAGAGTTCTGTGGTCTCTTGTGATGGTGAAGAGAACAATATGAACCTCAAGGAAACTGAGTTGAGATTGGGCCTTCCTGGTTCACTTTCTCCTGCAAGGGACTCATCTGAGCTGAATTTGTTAAGCCCCCTGACCATTAGGACAGAAGTGGAAGAGAAGAATCTGTTCCCTGTTGAAAAACAACAACATTCAACGAAGGATGGGGTGGCAGAAGAGAAGAATGGGCAAGACAAGTATAATATTCAGCCATCTGGAATGGGGAGGAACATGATGACTGTATCACCCAAGAATATTGTAACTGGTTCAAAGAGAGGCTTTTCAGAAGCGATGGAGTCGAGGAACTGTTTCCCGGATTCTAGAAATAATGGATTTTCAGCAGAGGGTAAGTGGGTGTTTCCTGCACAGGTTGGAGGAGTTATTGTGGCTGGATCCGAGGTTGAATTGCCCAAGACAACCACACAAGGAAAGTTTTTGCCGCAAGGACTAGCATCTGCTCCAGGAGCTTCTACCATGATGCAAGGGCCTACATCCTGGCATACAGGGGGCCTGGATCACTCAGGGAGCTCTTTCATGTCTTCTAGGAGTTCCAATGGAACAAACCTCAATGGAAAATCCATCAAGGATGGAGCTGCTTCAACTGGTGTCAAAGATATTGCACAGTCTAAGATGCCGCAGGAGAGGTCTCGTACTGAATCACAGCATGGGACTAATCAAAAACAGGTGCCTTCTGCAAATAACCCTGGAATGGCTCCTGCTGCCAAGTAAGTATTCAATCAGTTGGTGTATATCCTTGACAAAGATAATTTTGAGAACTGTTTTTGCTAGGCTATGGTCTAGTTTAAATGATATGATAACTGCTGCTGTTTGGAATGAAGTTCCCAATGAGAATATGTTTACAAGACCATGATCCAAGTTAATTTTCTTGTGATCCAACTTAAATTTCCTGATATTCTGTATAAGTTAGATGGTCTGGCATCTGCTTATTGAAAGCTCTCCATTAACCTCAGTGACTAAACAATAGGCGTGATTTTAACTGGCAGGGCTCAGGTGGTAGGTTGGCCACCAATTCGTTCTTTCAGGAAGAACAGTTTGGCTGCTCCAAAATCAAATGATGAGGATGATGTAAAGTCTGGATCAAGTGCTTTGTACGTTAAAGTCAGCATGGATGGGGCTCCTTATCTGCGGAAGATAGACTTGAAATTATACAACTGTTACCTTGAATTATCGTCTGCATTAGAGAAGATGTTCAGCTGCTTTACTATCGGTGAGTCCCTACTCTGTATGCATTTATTGTGTTTCTGTTTTATTACGAATTTTGATAATCTTGGATCTGAATAAATAGGGCTTATTTGATGAGTCGCAGGTCAGTGTGGATCTCATGGAGTACCAGGCAGGGATGGTTTGAGTGAGAGCAAATTGATGGATCTCCTGCATGGCTCAGAATATGTGCTTACATATGAGGACAGGGATGGAGATTGGATGCTTGTTGGAGACGTTCCATGGGAGTAAGTGCGCAAGTCTCTACTTCTTACGTTCTTTGTTTCTTCGAATTAGTACTTTTATGTAATATATGTATATTAATTATAATTCACAAGTAGGAGTTGTTCCTTCATTTGCCCTGCTATAATTTGGAAACCAATGAGAACTTTAATATATGCTCCGTCCAAGCTCTGTCCAAGTTCGCGTTAGATATCATATATACCATGTCAAAAGAATGTCTAGGCCATTCTCACATTTTAATTTTTTCCTCTGCAATTAATCTTACTGTTGTCATTTTTTCTATTCCTAGAATGTCAGCGTCTTCTTTGTGGCTCAGACAATGTTTTCAACAAAACAAATTGCTAATATGGAATACTCACTGCAGGATGTTCACTGACTCTTGCAAGAGGTTACGTATCATGAAGGGTTCTGAAGCAATTGGCCTAGGTATTTGAGCAAATCTTTCTTTTGATCAATTTCATCCGTGCAGTGAACTTATAGTTCTGGATCTAAAAACTTCAAGCTGACTTACTTTAATGGCTTGCAGCTCCCAGGGCCATGGAGAAATGTAAAAACAGGAACTAGATGTGGAGCATGACCTGCTCCCAAGTCACTGTGGGGGTTGACATAGGTCCAGATGGAGGGACGTGGAGTAGCCAGCGAATGAAGTAGATTATGTTTCTTTTTTCGTTCTTAGACTTCCTTATTTATCTTGGGCATCAAGGCTTGCCCAGCCAGTCAGCAACAATGTTGCTCAGCTTATCATACATCTTCTTAAGTGGGCTTGGAAATTCATTGTTGGTACTAAGTCTTTGGTGGACTGAAGGGAGAGGGACTTGGATTTTGTGACATTGGTATGCACAGGTCAAGAAGCAGGTCATGTATATCTGGAAGGAAATTAACAGGGAGATAATTAAAATTAGAACAGTGTCTGTTGTGTTGTTTTATTAGGAGTTGAAATGCTTGGGACCAAAAATAGGCTTATGGTTTGATGAGACATTATGTAGACTGAAATCTATCACTGAACATCTCTGGAGCATATAGATCTAGCTCTTTCAGCAAGGGAAATGGACTTATTGAAGGTCAGAATCATCAAAATTCCAGTTGAGCAATTCAGGAGCTATTTACTTTTGAAATCTGGAGGGATGAAGTGTAAAATCCTTTTTAAGATTACGAGAGAGACATTTTCTCTCGATGTCTTTGCAGTGCTTATATTGGCTACTTTAGTATTATGGTTTGGGATGAATCTATTTTCATCCACCAAACGACATCTGTCCTGTTTTGTGGAACTTGTTGCTACATTGCCGTTTAGGCTGGGTGAACTCTAAAGACTTTGGTAGTTTTATTTGACTGAACTATGAGTTTGATAAAACTCAATATGTCAATATGCAGCTTGAAGTGTGGCTTTATATATTATTGTATAGCTTTCAATGTTTCTATATAACCAATGCTGGTTTTTCTGAAGAGAGGTGTTTGGATGTTATTTGTGTCTATAATTTCTATTGCAAACATGTGAATTGTGTTCATTGAAATTGTTTGGTAGTATAATGTTTCTTGTGTAGGGATCATGGCATGATGGCCCTAGGAATCAGAGCAATTAAATCTTTATGGGAAAGATTATTATTGGTCATGCATTTGTGTGCTTTGTTAAGTGTTACAACCCACTTGCATTGGAATGATTCTATGAAGATTGCTTTAGTTAGATTGCAAAGAGATCATGGGCGAGGGCTTGACAGAGTTCAGTGATAGGGTCTTTATTGTAAATACCATAGATAACTAGTTATATATTGTGTGCTTTGTTAGATGGCAACCTTGGATTCCTTCAGACTGTGTTGTTCTCTTTTGGACTAAGTTATAGTGTGTTTAGCATAATTTTTGAAAAGAAAAAGTTAATCAATAGATGGGTTTGGATTGCAACTTTTAGCTTTGTTTTGCCTTGTACACTTAATTCAAGTTCACAATTATATGCTGATGACATTTTTGTTTGATGCATTGCAACTAGGAGAGTTTACTATCTATATTTTTGGAATGGAATGATTAAGGAATGAATTGACTGTTATCACTTGCTATGCTTCTTTTGATTAAAAATAAGGTAGAATTATGTGCTTTTAACTCTACTGCATCCTCTCTCCCTTTTGGTCAGTAAATCCTTTCAAGATCAATGTTGCTTTGATGGTCTTCTGTTGTTCTCTAACATTGATTATTGTTTGCTGTAATAGTTGTCTGTGATGGGATGTAGGGGCAAGGAATTAGATGAAGTGGAAAACGAGTAATTAATATGTTGCTTTCCCTTGCTCATTCTTGTTGGTGTGGGTTGCATGTATGATTGAATGGGAAGTTGATGAATTAAGTGCGATGGAGCCTGTTGTTTTCCTTTGTTCCTTCTTGCTGCTGTGAATTGCATCTATGATGGAATTGGAAATTGTGTAGATGACTAGTTGTTTTCCACCGTTAATGCTATGATTGCATGTAAAATTGGGGAGTTGTTCATGGAAAAATGTCAAGAAATGAAAAGTAATAATTGTAGCCTTGTTTTTCTGTTTATTTCTCATCTTTTTTCCAAGTAGAGGTGGCACTGTGTGAGTGGTACCATAGAGTAGAAAAATTACTTGACAAAAAAATGTGAATACAGAAGGGGAAAATGTCTTCAACCTTTCACAGTTGTTTGCTATTTTTTGCCCTAGCTAGACAGCCAAAATGTTTGGTGCTTTCAGTTTGTAATTTTTTTTCAGCTGACAAACTTCAGGTCTTAAATGTAACTCCATGCTCAGTAGAGGTAAAAATGTTCTCACTGCTGCTTGGGCAAGGGAAGTGATGATGTAGCCCATGTAACAAAGAAATAGATATTTATTGATGTGTTTTAGAAACATTTAATAGGGACTATGTTTGATGGGGAGGCCTCAGGATTCCGTTCAAGTTATTGCATCATGGGATGGTCCTACAATTTTTGCTTGATTTCATATATAGCTGGAAATACATGGCTTTGCTGATGAGTTCATCCTGTTTTGTACAGTATCCCATGTGGTGGAGAGCTGACGACCAAATATTAGATTCTCTCTCTTGTAGAATCTGTAAGGTATACCGCAACAAGCTGCATCACAACAGCTGTAATCATTGGCCCATTCCCACCAAACCCACCTAGAAGTTTTGTTCTGCAATCTTTTTTTTAATGTAAATTTATTTGTTAATCCCTGCCAAATGCCATTTGTTTGATAAATAACTAAATAACTCACCGCTGTCAAATAACAACAATGATGCCTTGTCTCCCATGTGGTGCATTAAATAAATTGAAACTGTGAGGGGGACAACACGATATTTCTATTCTGTCACTGTGATCTCTTGTCTGGTCTCGCTCATATCTTTATCAACTCAACCCCGCTTCTCACTGCCATTGGATATCAGGTCTTGCCCATTTCTTTATCAATTTTACTCCTCATCCTCACTGCCATTAAATATCAGGTCTTGCCCATTTCTTTATCAATTTTACTCCTCATCCTCACTGCCCTTAAATATCAGGTCTTTGCCAATTTCTTTATCGGCTACCCTGATCCTCACTGCCATTGGATATCAGATCTGATTACAATCATGTTCCACCTACTGTTTATTCGAACAGTGCGACTTCCCTTTTCTCAATCCCAAGTTCCAACCACCTTCCAAGATAATAATAGATGGCGGTGAACATGGAAGGGGACCATTCTCTGTGCAAAATTTCAACTCCACTATAAAGCCACCATCCTGGACTATCTTTGTCCAGAAGGTTTTTAACTACTATGGATTAACTAGATTAAAAGGTTTTTATCTAGTTTAGATTAGATTTTTCATCGTTGTTTTGATGATGATGAGTCACACTGGTTGACTCGAAAGGTTGATTCAAATAACAAGTTAAATTGAAAGATTGATTCAAATTGTCTTGATGATAAGCCACACTTTTTGACTCAAAAAATTGATTTAAATAACAAGTTACGCTGAAAGATTGATTCAAATAACAAGTTACACTAGATTAAAAAAATCAATTTAAAGCTTTTTACCATTCATTTTCTCTGAGTAATTTTGTATTTTTCTGATAATTTAAAGAGTATTCGCAAGACATTAAAACAATAAAACCAAAATCTCAAACGATTGAATTGTGAATGACTTGTGCGAATCTTCCCCGCCACCATAAAAATGTGAATGCCTAATATTAGATTGAGTTATATTTAAGCTATTCAGCGTTGTCCACACAAATAAACTTACTGAGTTTGTCGAGTTTCTTTTCCATTTGCAGGTACGGATCCCTGATCGTGATAGCTTCAATCCTGGGCCATGGAATCTGCATTTGGAAACGATATATTTTTGTCCTATTGTTTGTCCTACTTCAATGAGATTAATATTTCGTCCATGGCGTTTTATCAAGATTCACTTTCAACGGGCTGCTTTTCCCATAATGTGAACAATTATTGGTTATTAATTGATTCTGGTTTTGAGCTAGTGAAGCTTAATTTAAACGTTTTGGAAACTTTCACCTTCACCTCGTTGTAAAAATGGTTAAAATTTTTTGTTTTTGATGTCAAGAGTACATAAAGAAATTATAAATTTTATTATAGAGTTCAGGTTTCTGTGATCCATATCAAGTTTGTGAGAGATTTTTAGACGAAAATCACATGAGATATTATTTATCAGGACAATATTTTTATTAGAAAAATTCACAATAACATAATGTTTTTATTCGTATTCGTGATACAGGATTGATTCTAACTTCAATGATATTCGTGTGACACAAAATTAATTCCAACTCCAACTGCTACTCCAATAATCTTGCATGGTAGATTTAAAGAAAATAACTCATCATTTCAAAATAAGTTGACATAGCAGAGACTTGCCAAGTAAACTATGCCTAAAAGCCATGGCTTACAAATTTTTAACAACCTTCACAAAACCTACAAATATTTACAAAATAACAAACTGTTATTGCATTCAATATTAAAACATACTTTCATTTAATATTAAAACCTACCCTAATAATTTTTAATCTACTTTAATATTATTTATCTTAATAATTGCACATTTTAAATAGTCGTCTGAGCGAACAATCAATTATTTTTATATATTCATGTCAAAATGCATTGAATACGCAGAGAGAATATGAATATCAGTTTAAATCCATTCAAAATGCTCAGATATATATTTAAAAAATGATGATATATACGTTAAAAAGTATAACAATCACATACATATATTTCCAAAATATAATAATAAAAAGAATTGATATTTGCAGTAGTTAATTATGGAATAAATGTTTTTAGAAGAATTTTTAATTTGATATTTCGGATTAACACTTCAACCATCGTTATCATCATTATTCAATTTCTTATTTTATGATCAGTGAAGTGTTTACTAGAAAAAAAAATTATACGTTCAAAAAGATTATTCCAAAAATATTTATTCAATAAAATTTATATTTTGTATTTTATAATAATAAAAGGAATTGATATTTTCAAATAGTTAATTATTGAACAAATGTTTTTCGAAAAATTGAGAATGAGTATTTTTTTTAATCCGACATTTCAGATAAACACTTCATCCATCATTATCATCATTATCATTCAATTCCTTATTTTATGATGAGTAAAGTGTCCACTAAGGAAAAAAAAATATGCATTCGACAAAATTATTCCAAAAATATTATCCAGAAATATTCCAAAAATATTTATCCAATAGAATTGATATTTTCTATTTTACAATCTTAGAAATGATTACTCCAAAAACATTTATCCGAAAAATTTGATATTTTCTATTTTGCAATCTCAAAATGTATATCAGACTGATTGAACAGCAAGCTGTACAACCTCTAGGCATATATCAGATTCATGGACACTTATCAAAAAAATATAGTTTCAGTTAATACTTTTAACTTGCAGACAAATTATGCAAGTGGAAATAAGAAATAAAAAACCCAATTGACTCTCCAGACTCACTGGCATTCCGGCTTATCAAGTGCTGCGGTGGCCTGTGATGTACTTCACGCCAAATTTAGCAACATATTTGACGGTTTACTAAATTAATCCAACTTCGGGAACCGCCAACTGACGTCTGCTAGACAATTTTAATCAAACACAAAGATAGCAAAGAGTTCCAGGCTTAGGATGCTCTACCTGTGTCAGCAGACAAATTTGGCCATTTCCTGCAGTGTACCCAAACTGGAATTTTAGGGCCCAGAGAGAAAGCGATATCTGCCAGCCGTTCTACTTGTCAGGAATCTTTTAAGTGTACCCAGTGGGGAATTATTGGTCTTTTGGTCTCTACCCCTGTTATGCTTGCCGGAAACCTCCAAACTGTACTCAAGTTTAGCAGCTCACAGCGCCCGCAACGCCATGTTGTTCTGAATTTCACGAGGCCGTAAGAGTACGTGAAACACAGAGACTCCGCTATTATAGCGGGTGTGTCCTGCTAAATTTGGCAGCAGTTATACGGGGACAGCCAAAATGAGCCCTTCGTGGTTTTGCACAGCAGTGTACTGTAGGTGCTGATGTGGAGATCTGTCGTCCGTAAAAAGCGGTTTCAGTCACCCTGTAGGATTGGGCAAAAGTGCCGCGCCGAGAATGACAGCTGTCGGTAAACTATTGGAGTCGGGATGATGATTGGGACGTGACTGTACAGATTATCGGCTTTTTAGATGCCCGGGAAACCACCGTACAGTTGTGGAAGGCGGAGATTGTTGCAAGTCCACGTCTGTCGCGATACCAGGGCAGTTTTATCCGCACGAATCGGTGGTTTTCGGGCACGAGAAATGTCGGTGGAACATTTCCCACTAAGGTAGTTTTATCGAGAAGATATTTCTTAATTTGTTCATTGAAAGATTGAAAAATGAATTTCTCAAACGGCTTTAGCATTTGCAATATTATGGTGACAACGACTATCTGGTGGAGTGTGGACTTGTGCACATCTTTTCATGTTTCAATAAAAACATGTTTACACATTGAAAAGGTTAGTTTAATAGTTTAATATTAAATTTCGGTCACATCAAATCATATTAGTGGGTCTAATACGGTGGTTGCAAGGGAATTAAGTTGTGGGACTACATGTAAAAGTTATGGACCTTGCAATTCCATGAGTTCTAAGAGGGACATGATGTGTTTTAATATACTTAGAGGAGGGTTGTTAGGGAACATCTTTCTAGAAACACACCAAAGTAATTAATTAAAGATGGGCCACTAGTTGACCCAAGGAGAGTCAATGACTCTTCTTTGGCTTTTGTATCGCTGTAAATCTAACAAGAGTCCATGAATGGGTAGCAGACCATGCCTTTCAAAACCTTACTAACTATCATAAGAAAAGTATAAGGAAAATGCCACAACATGTACTTGTGGGCCAAGAGGAAGACATGGACATTTTGATTTGTAGTCATGTAGTTAGTCCCTCTCAACTTAAAGCTTTTATGAATTCAGTCTTCTTGGGTTTATTGTGTGAAGACTTAACCTATCCACCAACTACAATCACTTGTCTTACTCCTAGCATTACATGGGACCTTAGAAGATGATGCCATTATTTTGTTAGTAGGAAAATGTTTAAACTCCTCTTGACCTAGTCATCTATGGTTAAAAGGTATAAAGTGTATTGTCCTTGCCTGTACACTCATGGCCCATGCAAAAATGCCTTCCTCCTCTTGTACCCATCAGGTACAATTTTGTTTTCATGGGTACTGTTTGTTTTATGTGATCCATAGATGTGAATAAATATTTTTTTGGGATATATAAGATAAGATAAATTTTGGATGTGTTTGAGAAATATATAGGTGGCTTTGATTTTCCTATGAAATGTATATGGATGTCAACTTTTTTTTTTCATTTTTCCTTATTCATTTTTTCTAAGAATTTAAGTTGGGCTAGCACACGGTGCTTTAAAAGTAAAAGGAATTTTAAAATTATAACAATAATTTTGAATACATAAAAGTTTAATGGGAATATATATATATTATTAAAATTTTGAAGTTGTTTTTTTTATAATTATTTTATTTATTACTCATAATATTGTATGTGTTATAGGTGAAAGGTGAATAAATGATATGTATGTTTTGATGCTATATTTTATTATAGGTTAATATGCAATGTTATATATCTTGTAAGTTATGTATCAATTTATAACATAATATTTTATAATATATATTTTTATTTATTTAGGGTTTTTTAGTTTAATATGAAATAGATGTTGTAATGTAATTTGACTCAGTCAAATTACATAAAAATAAAATTGAAATTAAAAAGAATTAAATATAATATAATAAATAATAATTATACTTATTAAAATTAGATTAAAAAATAAGTAAAAAATTAATAATTAAATCAGCCTAGATCCATTTTAATTCTAGGTTTATGAAGTGACAAGAGGGATCAAAACTCTTGAGGTGCAAACCTCTTTTAGAGTGAAAAGAGTTTTAATCCCTCTCGGCACTTGGTAGATCTCGGGTTAATATGGATCTAGGCTAGTTATATACATTTTCATAAGTTTAATAGAGATATGGTATTAAAGCTCTCTCATTCACCATCAAAATCAAGGAGATACATGATAGTACAACCAAAAATAAGATTTGGAGTTAATATGGATCTAGGCTAGTTATATACAATTTCATAAGTTTAATAGAGATATAGTATTAAAGCTCTCTCATTCACCATCAAAATTAAGGAGATACATGATAGTACAACAAAAAATAATTGAGAGATCGAAGCATCTTATACGTCGAAGTGTTGAGGAGCATTATGGGGTAGAACTATGTTCATTGTGTGACTATTCAAAGAGATGATTCAAGTGATTTAACAAGATATATGATAGAGATAGTTACATAAATGTGCCAAGACTCAGTGACAAAATATTTGACATTCCATAATGGTCTTTAGTGACAATTGACATTCTTAGTTGCAAATGCATACACAAAATGCTAAAGTGTGCATGTACAAAGATGAAACTTGGTGCAAAATCTATGCACTTAGATGTGCATGGAAATCTATGTTCTAAATGCTATAGAGGTTTTGGAGCATTAACCCTAATAAATATACTTGGTGTAAGGGGAACGTTAAGGTGTAAAGATTGACTCACATAATTGAGGACACTAAAATGGTTCATGTGCAACCCTCTATATTTGTTGCAAGTCATTTGTAGTGAGTATAAGATCATTTTAGCAAAAAATCTCAAGAGTTTGTTTTATAAAGACTACTCCCTTATGTGTTTTAGGGACAATTGGTAACTAGAACATACACTTGTCATTACCAACAAGTCTCACATATTGTTGTTGCCAAGAAAAATTGTTAAGGTGCAAAGATTGACTCACATAATTGAGGAGACCAAAATGGTTCATGTGCAACCTTCTATATCTGTCGCAAGTCATTTGTAGCGAGTATAAGATAATTTTAGCAAAAAATCTCAAGTAGCGAGTATAAGATAATTTTAGCAAAAAATCTCAAGAGTTTGTTTTATAAAGAATACTCCCTTACGTGTTTTAGGTTTATTTGCTTTTGTATAATGGGGACAATTGGTAACTAGAACATACAATTGTCATTACCAACAAGTCTCACATAGTGTTGTTGCCAAGAAAAACCACTTGGCCTAATATGATAACCTACAAACCATATTGAGCAAGACTAGTTAGGGTTCAAATCAAAGTAAATATATTATCATTATGAGTCTTAACCACTTAGACCACCCTTATATACCATTGCTCTTTTATTTTAGATAGCTTATTTATTTTGTAAAAGCCACTTAATATTTTATTAAAACGATAGTAAACTTTTTAAGATGTATCATATTAAGAATAAACAAATAAATAAAACAAATGCTAACATCAAATTTTTAAAAATTAAATCAAAATTAATTAAAATTAAATCTCATTAATATATTATTTAGTAGCCTAATCATACAAATTAAATGATTGTAAATGTTAATAGGTATTGTCCATGATCAACATTAAAACTGTTATTTTTGGATACATCTCACATTACTTATATTAAAAAAAAAAACCATAAAAATTACCTATATTATAACACTGTGTTAAATTATTATTATTATTTAAAAAAATCATATATGAGTTAAACATATATCTATTTAAAAAACATATAGCAATATTTTTAACCATGGTGACTCCTTTTTATTATAGAAAATATTAATTTATAAATAGCTTTTGTTCCAATACCATGGATCAATATCATGGTTTATCAATACCATATGTCTAATATAACGAATGTTGATATGACGATTTATTTAATTAATAAATTAAAAAAGCATAATTATCTTAATCTTTAATTTATAAATATTATTATGAATATTTTAACATATTTTATAAAAACTAAAACTCTACCAGATAATTATTAATCCGAAATATATCTAATAATATGATTAATCCAAAATACATTATAATGGAGTTCACTTGACAAAGACATTTAATGCCAGAACATGGCTCACATGAAATGAAATGGGTAGGCACTTGTCTAATTTAAATGTATTGGATGAGACGCACAATGTGTTTTTATCCCACCATGATTGTTAATGATATCTGAGGTTTTCTGCTTTTTGGGTAATTGTTTATAGTCATGACTCCATAAAGTCCACCTTTTTCCATGCGCGAATATAGTGAATGGTCGAACATAAGGGAATTTGAGATATGATGGAATTAATTCAGTGGGAATATTTAATATTTCAGCATTTTTATAAATATATAATATTTAGCGTTTATATATATATTTTAATATTATTTGTTAGTAGTTAGTTGATAATTTGTATAATTGTATTATGTAAATGTGAAAAAATAAATATGGATTTAGAGATGAAAAATAATTAATATTTGAAATTTTATTGGTTAATGTAAAGTAGATAATTAGAATATATCAGTATTTTTCATTTATAACTTTAATATAAAGATTTAGATTGAAAACAAAAATAATTTATCGACATTCAATAAAAAGATGCCTATCAAAATAATTAACGAGTAGTAAAATGTTATAAGTATCAATTGATAATAAACATCAAAACACTTCATTATACATCTCATATTGTTAAATTAATGTATATATTTTTAATTATTTTATAAAAACTAACTAAATTAACTTTACTTTAAATTATTATTATTATTATTAATTATTAACAAATTAATATATAAATTCAACATATATGCATTTAAGAAAACATGGAACAAGATTTTTGACCATGGAGATTTATCCCACTTTACCATGAAGATTTTTAATGTATAAATAGACTTTGTTATGATACTATCAGTGAATATCATGGCTTATCATTACCACATGCCTAAAAACTATAATTACTATATATATAAAAAAAAAAACATAACTACTTTAAAGATAAATCTCAATCTCTGATTTGTCTATATTATTAAAAATATTCTAAAAAATTTTATAAAAATTATATCCAAACTATTTATTTAATAATAATTAATAATTAAATTTAAAATTTAAAAACTTATTCTAAAATAAACACATTTATACTATTTAAAATTTAAATAATAATTTTAATATTAAATAATATTTAAAAAATAATATAAAAATAAAAAAAAATAATATTAAAAAAAAAAAAAACCAAATAAAATAAATTATATTATATCATATCTAAAATTTACAGAAAACGAAACAATTTTATCTACATTAAGTTATTCAAAAAAAAATTATGTGCTGGAATTTTTCCAGCAATTAAAAAAACACTTAAAACTAAATCGAATATATATTTTGGATTAAACCATAAGAATATAATTTACTTAATTGTAATTGTTTTAAGTTTTTTTCTAAAAATATGTTGGAGAATTTGAACCAGTAATCTTTTAGCATTAAGTGTGTGGAAAGTAAACTCATGTACCATCAATCTAAAAACTCATAAACTATAATTATTTAAAATTCATTTAAATAATAAAAACTTTTTTTAATAATATATAAAAATAAATATTATCTCTATTAAATTACATCTTCATACTTAAATTTTAATTTAGAAAATGGTTAAATTTCATTAATATATTTTGTTATTTTATTTGTTAATTATAATTTAAATTTAAATTACTAATATATTAATATTTTTATTTTTTTAAAACATTTAATCGGAGACACATAATTTAATAAATTTTTAGAAATAATAAAAGATATATTATGATACTGTGGAAGTAACATATGAATCTTCGTAACAATAATTGACTTTGGAAAATCAATATACCATTCTCATAATTATATAGCATTCAATAAACTATCAAATCTCATGACCTATCATTGTAATATAAACAGAACTGAGATTAAAATATTGTTAATCTCTGATAGTTGTTTAGTATAAAATAAAATATTAAATTCCATTTCTGTAATAAGAACAGAATATGAAGTAAACCATGTCTGCCCTCTAAACAAGCAACAAATTATTTAAAATAAAAGGGACAACAAAGAAACATGTCATAAAATAATAATTTTATGATGCAGCAGAAAACACCATGTTAGAAAGTCTTAGTAGTAACCTAATCCTTTTAAGTATAAAATAAAGATTAAATATTATATAATTTAAAGGGTTAAGACCAACAACTACAGCTAAGTATGACCAGGGTTAACCAAATTAAAAGGGATCACATAAGAGAGTTTAATGAAACAATAATGGACCAGAACCTCTCCCCTCCAACCCAACATCGGTTAGTTAAGAAATCTACCTTCATATTACTAATCATTGTACTTCTGATTCTCTCTCAAGTTTTATCAAGGTGAATCATAATGGTCTTCAAGTTTTCATTTTTAAAGTGAAATAAGGGTACTATGTCATATGATATACATTAGTTTAATTAAAAATTAGTTTTGAAGTGGTTTTGGTGAGTAGTTAAATTTATTTTGTTTGTTTGTTTGCTTGTTAAGTTAGTTAAGTTTTGAGATGACCAATAAGTTTAATTTGTGGTTTGAATAACTATTATTTAGGGGTATTTAAGTCGTTAAAATCATCTGGGATTATATTTGGCCTCGACCACATCAACGCTTAGTATAGCTGTATTTTTGCCCACTAAATTTCTAACTGGTGGCCTTTACACCAGGGAATGTCTCTATAGAACACCCTGTCAGTGTCTTTTACCCATGAACAAGATCAAACAAAATTATTAATAACAATTCAACTAATTAATCTTTCCATATAAGTGCTTTTATAGAACAATCTTTTGTGTTGATTGTTTAATTTTGGTCAATTTAAGTGGTTAATCTTTCAGTATAATTAGTTTTAGAGATCTTTCCATATAGGTGTTTTTATAGAACAATTATTTGGGAGTTGTCTTTAGTGCGATTTTTTGGACTTTAATCTTTTGGCAAAATTTCAGTTGAAATCTTGATTTGTGTTATTTAAACTGGTTTTTTGATTGTATATATGAATTCGACACCCTTAAAAACCCTTAGGGCACTTTTATTGTGTAGGGGTTACCATCAAACTTGTGATTTTAGTAAATTCCTATAAGATTTTACAAAAATTAAACCGGAAAAACCAACCAAAAAGACTTCCAAAAAAACTTACTAAAAACAAATCAAATCTTTTATATTGATTGTTTAATTTTGATCAATTTAACTGATTAATCTTTCAATATAATTAATTTTAGAAATCATTCCTCTTTGTGTGGATTGGTTGATTTTTTATTGCAATTGTTTTTTCGAAAATGGCTCATCTTTCCTTGTAAAACACTCATCTTGGCTCGATTGATTAGTCTTTCCATACAATTAGTTATTAGAAAGTACTCCTATTTTGTTAATTTGTTTGATGCTTAGATATTTGAAACATTTTACCTGTAATCTTTTTAATCAAGCTTATGATTATAATGTATAAAACTTAATTATATTTATATTGTATATTTTCTTAACTTTGTTGTCTAAATTTGTCTCTTCTTTATTGTTTGAATACTATAACTTTATCAAAAATACTCGTCTTCTATTCATTTAGTTTATATTATAAAATATTTTAAATTAGGTTTTTATTAAAATTTGTAAATTTATTTTTTATTAATTTTATTATATTATTAAATAAATTAAATTATTAAAAAGATAATTTTATTTTTTTGTTTTTAATGTGTAATTTAATTGGTGACCGAATATTGTGTAAACTAAGAGTCAAAAATTAATATCGTAAAACTAACTTTACTTTAGGGAGAGGAGGACATATAGAAACCCTTAGACGTATAGTTGTAGTTGCTAAGATGGACCTTGTGTACTATGAGATTGACCAGTTGCTGATTCCTCTAATTACAAAAAAAATAAAAAATAAAATTTCTTTCTAATATTTGTGTTTTTATAACCATCTATAATATAATGGAAAAAAAATTCTTAAATTTCATAAAATTTATTTTTATTTGATATAATTATTTTATTTCTTATAATCATTAAATAATTGAATTTAATAACAATTTAAAAGACAAAACTCTTTCTCTAATTCAAATTTTTATCAAATTTTTATTTGAAAACTATTATGATTTTATTTTTTGGTACCATTCAAAATATAAAATTTAGGAAACCCATGATCCATTTTATGACCTCTAAACCTAAAATATTTTTAGAACCAAAATGAGAGAGTACGAGATTGACCTAGTTGCGATTCCTTTAAATAATAAATTTTTTTTTCAATATTAAAATATTATGTATTTTGTTTGTCTACCCATCTATAATATAATGGAAAAAATTTATAAAATAAAATAAAAAAATTATCTAACAAAATTATTTTATTTCTTATAACCATTAAAGAATTCAATTTAATAACATTTTAAAAAACATTTTTTTTCCTTCTATAATTCAATTTTTTATCAAATTTTCATTTTACGAGTATTATGAATTATTTTTTCTTAACCATTCAAAATATAAAATTGGTATTTTTTACTCAAAATATAAAATTTAGGAAATCCATGATCTATTTTTTAACCTCTAAATCTAATACTCCTAACACTAATGTTAATTCCTTTTTTTATTCTTCTTTCTAAACTAATCCCTATTTCTAATGAAATACAATATAAAAACAAATAATTTTATTTTTATAATATTTTTAGAACCGACCCCTATCAGAAATTACAAAACTTACCCACTTATAAATTCAGTTGGTTCCCAAATAAAACATAAAAAATAAAAATTAATATTCTTTTCCATACTGGAATATTATGAATTCCATCTATATATAATATAATGAAAAAAAATTCTAAACTTTGATAAAAAAATCCTTTTTATTTGATTTGTTATTATCATTAAATAATTTAATTTAATATGAATTTAGAAAACAAAAATTCTTTTTATAATTCATTTTTTTTAATCGATTTTTAATTTTAAAAGTATTATGATTTTTTTTTGGACCATTCAAAATATAAAATTGGCATTCAGTTTTCCATCTTTAAATGCAATGCACTGAACATTGATGTCAATAACCTTTCTCTAGACAATGTTATCAATCCCATTTTTTATCATCTCTTTCACTCTCTTTTCCTTGCATTTTCTAAACTTATCTCTATTTTTAATCAAACATTATACACACACACACATATATATATAGTTTTAATATAATATTTTAACTAGTTTTAAATAAAATTACCTCTAAGTATTGTTGCACGAGTATTCAAATGATGATGATGATGATGGTGGTTAGCGTCCACTGAGACCAAACTTTGGTCTATTCGACCTAAAGAAACGAATTATTTAGTTTGATTTAAGATTTTATTCCTATGCTCAAAAAGCTTGGAGAGAAGCCTCCCAAGCTCACTATAATTTTGACATCATAAAAGGCTAGGAAGGTCATTATTGCAACAAAAATTATGAAACTAAGATCTAATGTGGTTGTACACAGGGAACTTTAAGAGGAAGATTTTCATCCTTGATGTTCATATTCTCACAGAGAGGTGTTTTAGGAACTGCCTAATGACCCATTTCACTATGGAGCTCATGAGAGTTCATTCTAATCTCGGCTATATTAATTTTCTTCTTTGAGCTAGTTAAAACAGAGAGATACTTTTGATCTTCTAGGGTGGGGTTGATGACCTCCTTATAATATCTTAATTTTCTTTTAGTTGCTAAATCTATTTTTTCTTTGAACTTAGAAGTAACAATATTTTTAATGTTATTAATGTTTTGCAATGCAACATTCTAGTCGACCTCCCAATGGTTTAACCAGGCTCTGGTGTCTTTATACCAACCTCGTTTGAGCCTTAGGTGGTTTTCGCTGGAATTTAAAGCTAGCATAGGAAGTCTATGGTCTCCTATGTTATTGAGTTTGTGCTTGTACAACAGAAGCCTAGTCATAGCTAGGCTCTCGATAGGGGAAAGACCCACTTTTATAAGGAGAATAGGATATGGTGTATTGCTTTTAATTTTGAGGTAATACATTATAAAATGCTTCTGGATTTGCTCAATCTTTCTCCAGGATTCTCTAGAGATGCTACAACCCCAAACCTCACATCCATATAAGATAACAGGAGTGACTAAAGTTTCAAAGAGGAACTTCTTTCTATCCCACATTACTTCTATTTTACAATTATTTTCAAGACCAAAATAAGCTTTCCACCCCACATTAATCCTTTTCTCAATGCTATAGTCCCACTTGAGCTTGTGATGAATATCAATTCCTAGGTACTTGTAAGAAGACACTTCCTCCAAGTTACTATTGTCATACAACCCGTATAAAAAGATGTGTAATTATGTTACTTATCCAATAATAATAATAATAATGTCAACCCAATACAAAAATGAAAATAACCATATAGATAAAAATCTACAATACAATTCAAGATAAAACATGAAAGTCCTACTTCATTTTTTTTTAATATTTCTTTTAATTAGCTACTTGTGAAATGAATCGTTGAAAGGAAAAACCATATCCTATTCAACATAAAGCATGAAAATCTAATTAACGAGTAGTAAAATGTCATAAGTATCAATTGATAATAAACATCAAAACACTTCATTATACATCTCATATTGTTAAATTAATATATATATTTTTAATTATTTTATAAAAACTAACTAAATTAACTTTACTTTAAATTATTATTATTATTATTATTATTAATTATTAACAAATTAAGAAATAAATTCAACATATATGCATTTAAGAAAACACAGAACAAGATTTTTGACCATGGAGATTTATCCCACTTTACAATGAAGATTCTTAATGTATAAATAGGCTTTGTTATAATACTATCAGTCAATATCATGGCTTATCATTACCACATGCCTAAAAAACCATAATTACTATATATATAAAGAAAAAGCATAACTACTTTAAAAATAAATCTCAATCTTTGATTTGTGTATATTATTAAAATTATTCTAAAAGATTTTATAAAAATTATATCCAAATTATCTATTTAATAATAATTAATAATTAAATTTAAAATTTAAAAACTTATTCTAAAATAAACACATTCATATTATTTAAAATTTAAATAATAATTTTAATATTATATAATATTTAAAAAATAATATAAAAATTAAAATTAAAATAATATTAAAAAAAATAAAATAAACCAAATAAAATAAATTGTATTATATCATATCTAAAATTTACAGAAAACGAAACAATTTTATCTCATATTAAGTTATTCAAAAAAAATTTATGTGCTGGAATTTTTCCTGCAATTAAAAAAACACTTGAAACTAAATCGAATATATATTTTGGATCAAACCTAATTTACTTCATTGTAATTGTTTTAAGTTTTTTTCGAAAAATATTTTGGAAAATTTGATGTTTGGATAGTAAACTCATTTACCATCGATCTAAAAACTCAAACTATAATGATTTAAAATTCATTTAAATAATAAAAAACTTTTTTTTTAATAATATATAAAAGTAAATATTATCTTTATTAAATTACATCTTCATACTTAAATTTTAATTTAGAAAATTGTTAAATTTCATTAATATATTTGGTTATTTCATGTTGATTATAATTATAATTTAAATTACTAATATATTAATATTTCTTTTTAAACATTTAATCGGAAACACATAATTTAATAAATTCTTAGAAATAATAAAAGATATATTATGATACTGTGGAAGTAACATATGAATCTTCGTAACAATAATTGACTTTGGAAAATCAATATACCATTCTCATAACTATATAGCGCTCAATAAACTATCAAATCTCATGATCTATCATTGTAATATAAACAGAACTGAAATTAAAATATTATTAATCTCTGATAGTTGTTTAGTATAAAATAAAATATTAAATTCCATTTCTGTAATAAGAACAGAATATGAAGTAAAACATGTCTGCCCTCTAAACACGCAACCAATTATTTAAAATAAAAGGGACAACAAAGAAAAATGTCATAAAATAATAATTTTATGATGCAGCAGAAAACACCATGTTAGAAAGTCTTAGTAGTAACCTAATCCTTTTAAGTATAAAATAAAGATTAAAGATTATATAATTTAAAGGGTTAAGACCAACAACTACAGCTAATTATGACCAGGGTTAACCAAATTAAAATGGGTCACATAAGAGAGTTTAATGAAACAATAATGGACCAGAACCTCTCCCCTCCAACCCAACATCGGTTAGTTAAGAAATCTAGCTTCATATTACTAATAATTGTACTTCTGATTCTCTCTCAAGTTTTATCAAGGTGAATCATAATGGTTTTTAAAGTGAAATAAGAGCACTATGTCACATGATATACATTATACATTAGTTTGATTAAAAACTAATTTTGAAGTGGTTTTGGTTAGTAGTTAAATTTATTTTGTTGGTTTGTTTGCTGGTTAAGTTAGTTGAGTTTTGAAATGATTAATAAGTTTAATTTGTGGTATGAATAACTATTATTTAGGGGTATTTAAGTCATCAAAATCATCTCGAGATTGTATTTGGCCTCGACCACATCAATGCGTATGTTTGCCCACTAAATTTCTAACTGGTGGCCTTTACACCAGGGAATGTCTCTATAGAACACCTTATCAATGTCTTTTACCCATGAACAAGATCAAACAAAATTATTAATAACAATTGAACTAATTAATCTTTCCATATAAGTGCTTTTATAGAACAATCTTTTGTGTTGATTGTTTAATTTTGGTCAATTTAAGTGGTTAATCTTTCAATATAATTACTTTTAGAGATCTTTCCATATAGGTGCTTTTATAGAACAATTATTTGGAAGTTGTCTTTAGTGCGACTTTTTGGACTTTAATCCTTTGGAAAAATTTGAGTTGAAATCTTGATTTGTGTTATTTAAACTGGTTTTTTGACCATATATATGAATTCAACACCTTTAAAAACCCCTAGGGCACTTTTATTGTGCAGGGGTTACCATCAAACCTGTGATTTTAGTGAATTCCTATAAAATTTTAGAAAAATTAAACCTGAAAAACCCACCAAAAAAACTTCCAAAAAATCTTACTAAAAACAAATCTAATCTTTTATATTGATTGTTTAATTTTGATGAATTTAAGTGTTTAATCTTTCAATATAATTAATTTTAGAAATCATTCCTCTTGTATGGGTTGGTTAATTTTTTATTGCAATTGTTTTTTTCGAAAATGACTCATCTTTCTTTGTAAAGCACTCATCTTGGCTCGATTGATTAGTCTTTCCATACAATTAGTTATTAGAAAGTACTCCTATTTTGTTAATTTGTTTGATGCCTAGATATTTGAAACATTTTACCTGTAATCTTTTTAATCAAGTTTATGATTATAATGTATAGAACTTAATTATATTTATATTGTATATTTTCTTAATTTTGTTTTCTAAATTTGTCTCTTTTTTATTGTTTGAATATAGTAACTTTATCAAAAATACTCGTCTTTTATTCATTTAGTTTATATTATAAAATATTTTAAATTAGGTTTTTATTAAAATTTGTAAATTTATTTTTTATTAATTTTATTATATTATTAAATCAATTAAATTATTAAAAGGATAATTTTTTTTTTTTTTAAATGTGTAATTTAATTGGTGATGGAATATTGTGTAAACTAAGAGATCCAAGATTTAGTATCGTAAAACTAACTTTACTCTAGAGAGAGGAGGACATATAGAAAGCCTTAGAGATATAGTTGTAGTTGCCAAGATCCACCTTAGATTGACCAATTGCTAATTCCTCTAATTACAAAAAAATAAAAATTAATATTTTTTTCTAATATTTGTGTTTTTATAACCCTCTATAATATAATGGAAAAAAAAATTCTAAAATTTCATAAAATTTATTTTTATTTGATATAATTATTAAATAATTGAATTTAATAACAATTTAAAAGACAAAAGTCTTTCTCTAATTCAATTTTTTTTTTTTTTTTTAACAGAAACGGTTATGGATTGGTTATATTCCTCTTGGCGTGAATGCCGAAATAGCTGTTACAATTGAAAGCTCCATGCTTTGTTGCTGCTTTCCGCAGAGATAGAGAGTACAGTTAAAGCTTGCCGATTTCCTAATTGTTAAAGATACCAAGAATTCCAAATCTGAGATTTTCCCCCACTTGAAGGTGCAGACAAATTGGTTTAATAGCCAGCAATAAAACATGGCGAAAATCAGATTATGGGATTGGTTCCCAAGTTTCTTCTCCGTCCTTCAACTTAGTTCCTACAGGGAGGAGGACTGCTTTATTAGCTTCGCTGTCCGCCGCTTTGTTATGCATTCGCAGCACATGATAATATCTTAGCTTCTGAAAGTGCCTTTCCAATCCTTTAATTCGGATTATCATTCTTGCTAACTTGAGATCCTTGACTGGGGAGTTGGAAATCATGGAGTTGATGATGATCTGGGAATCTCCAATAATATTGGCTTCTTTTATGTTTAAATCTTTTAGACATTGGAGACCTTGGAAGAGGGCTAAAGCCTCCGCTTGGATGCTGGAGGCATAGCCAAGGCCCCAGGCAAAGGACTGGACTTTTTCTCCTGTTGGAGTTAGCACGATTCCTCCTGCTCCTGCTTTGCCCGGGTTACTCTTTGCTGCCCCATCAAAAAAGAGGGAGTGATTTTCTTGCATTTTGATCCAGCTTTGCATATCACTTTCAGATTTCCTTAGTTGCCAGTATTTATTAATAGGGATCTTTTTTTCTGCTGGCCTGATTTGAAGGCCGAGAGACAGTGCCCAGGCCATGTCTTGCTGACTCAAATTGGTATCATCTCTAGTATCCCCCAGGCATTCCTTGATTTGGCTTTTGATTTTATTTTCCAGAATCCTGTGGTTGTGCTTTGTGTCCCTGAAAATCCTTCTGTTACGCTCCAGCCATATCTGCCAGCTTGTGATCTTGGGTAGAATTGCCCACGCCTTTCTGATGATCAGATTTTTAGGGGCAGGTCCTGGATAATTATGAGCCCAGGTAGCAAAGAGGTCTGCCGTGGAGCTGGGGAGGTTAAGATATGGCTGAGGGCTGAGAGCGGTCCATAGATGCTTAGAGAATGGGCACTCGAGGAACAGATGGGCCGCTGTCTCCTCGCTTTCTCTGCATAGCTGGCAGATGGAGGGTCCATTCATTCCTTTTTTCTGCAGAATGTCAAATGTGAGTATTTTGGAATGACATACCTGCCAAGCAAAGATGTCAATCTTCGGCAGAGAAGGAGAACTCCAAACGCCGCGCCATGGAGCAGGGTCCGGAGGAGCGTAGGGGATCTCGCTGAGCTTGATATATCCTTGGTCAACTGTATAGCCTTTAAGGCTCGTGCCCCATCCCTTCCGGTCTCTAGATCTTCTGCTGATGGGCGCGATTCCATGGAGACAGTTAAGAAGAGTGTCCCATTCCTTCCCCAGCTGCGCCGGACCGTTGAAATGGATCCAGCCTGCCCAGGAGCCATCGTGCCATTTGGAAATATCCCAGAGCGTGCGCAGGGAGTTGCTGTCCATCCAGCGACGCAGCTCATTCAAGTTGACTCTGGTTTCGATCGGATGCTGGTTCATTATGCGATCGCTCCAGATCTTGATTTTTTTGCCACTGCCAGGTATCCAGAACGCATGGTCTGTAATCAGATGGGCAGCCTTAGCGTGGAGCTTCAGAAAGGACGAATTTGGCATTTGTCTGGCGTTTTCTAGACACCTGGTGCGCGGTCCCCTGTAATATTTCTTCCAAATTGCTGTTTGTGCCCATCCCGGCTTTGGAGCAGTAATTTTCCAGAGGATCTTAGCTGCCAGTGCCACATTCTGTTGGCTGAGCTTTTTGAAATTTAAGCCCCCTTCACAGAGCGGCCTAGTGATGATCTCCCAGCTGATTAAAGGAATTTTTCTCGCATTGTTTTTTCCTCCCTGCCAGAAGAATCTCCTGATGTATTCTTCCATTTTTTTAATGATTGTTACAGGAGCGAGGAGGGCAGTGAACTGGAAAAGAGGGAGACTGTGAAGCACTGATTTGATTAATGTTGCTTTCCCAGCGATGTTTAACCAGGAGTAGCCCCAAGCTTGGATTTTTGATTTGAGCTTTTCCAATTGGGGAAGCCAGTCCTTGCAGGAAAGATTTTTGAGGTGCACAGGAAGCCCCAAGTAATTGAACGATGTCCAGGAAGAAGAAGCAGCAAAGCCCAAGCATCTAGAGATATCAGACAGCGCCCTTGGAGTAATGTTCCAGCTGTAAATATGACATTTGCTCTTATTTACAGTGCAGCCTGTAGCATTGCTGAGTTCATCTAAAACCCTTTTGAATTTTGATGCGGAGGGGAGCGTGGCAGGCCCCAGGAGGAGAGTGTCGTCCGCGAACAGTGCATGATTTATATTTTTAGCCCCTCTTGCGATGCACAGTCCGTTGATTTCATGATCTTGCATGCTTTTGTTTAGCAGGAAACTGAGGACGGAAGCCTGGATGACAAATAGCAGCGGGGATAGGGGGCACCCCTGCCTTAATCCTCTCGAAGCTTTAAAGAACTCCGTGGCTCTTCCATTCACAAGAGGGGCGATCCATGGTTCCGAGATGCATGCCCGGATCCATTTGATGAACTTTTCTCCAAACCCGAATTTATTCATAACTTTTAACAGAAAACTATGATTTACTCTATCAAATGCATTGGCTAAGTCGAGTTTGATAGCCATACCTTTCTCTTTTCGCCGAAGACTTGAGTGGATTGCCTCTTGGACGAGCAGGTAGTTGTCCACGATCTGCCTTCCTTGGATGAAGCCTGCTTGATTCTCAGGAATTAATTCCGGGAGAATGGGCTTCAATCGATTTGCTATGATTCTGGTAATTATTTTATACCCAATGTTGCAGAGAGAGATTGGGCGGAATCTGCTGAAGGTATTGGCGCCTTTTTCCTTGGGGATAAGGGCTAAGAACGCAGAGTTGGTGCTGCCTCCTATCTTCTGAGTGTTCTGAGATTTTTGCACCATTCTGAGCAAGTCCTTTTCTATAATCAGCCAGCAAGCTTGAAGAAATCTAGCTGTGAATCCATCCGGCCCCGGGGCCTTGTCCGGGTCCATATCAAATAGGGCTTTTTCCACTTCTTCTTTGGTGATTTTGGCCTCAAGAGATTCCTTTGTTTGCTGATTTATTAAAGAGGGAACAACATCTAGGAGGTCTGAGTTTTGGTTCAGGTCCTTATCCTCGGTATACAAGCTTTGGAAGTGTAAGAACGTTGTTTTCTTTATATAATCAAAATCTTTATGAGTGACATTGTCAACTTTGATCTCAGCAATGGAGTTATGGCATTTTCTTACCAGTGTTTGTTTATGGAAAAAGGCGGTGTTCCTGTCCCCAGCTTTGAGCCAGAGATTGCGGGATTTCAACCTCCAGAGTTCTTCTTCAGCTAGGCAGGCCCTGTGGTAGCGTTGCTGCAAATGAGATTCCTGTTCAATCACCTCCTCAGTAATAATGTCCTTCTCCATGCTCTTTTGGTGGGAATCGAGCAAGATTTTCAGGGATTTTCTTTCTGTGGTCGGATTAGACAGAGTTTTTGCCCATCTCTTGAGGTCCCTTTTTAATCTTCTGAGCTTTTCTTCCCATATATAGAAAGGCGAGCCTCTGACCGCCTGGTTCCAACTGTCCTTGACTATTTGCATAAAATCTGGCTCCTTGATCCAAAGCGGGCTGAAGCGGAAAGGGATAGGCCCCAGATCCAAATGGGCTAGAAGCTCCAATTTAATGGGCTTGTGGTCCGAAATACTGTTAGGAAGAATGAACATTCGAGGTTCTAGTCCTAGCAGCAAAAAGGAACTTTGAATAAAGAATCTATCAAGCCTGGCGGCTATATGGCCCGGGCCTAGTCTTTTATTAGACCAAGTGTACTTACCGGAAGACGGTTTGATATCCAGCATGTCCCACTCCTGCAAGATGTCCTCCGCCCATTCCCTTGCTGGGTCACGCACTATGCTGCCTCCCCTTTTTTCAGAAGAATGAAGAGTGAGGTTTAGATCTCCAGCTATTATGATGTTCTCCATGTTTACCAAATCGGCTTGATGTCTTATGGAGTCCCAAAGCGTTTTTTTGTCCCCAGCAACTGTTGGAGAGTAAACGTTAAAAAGACAAAAAGTTTCCTTAGTGACTAGGTTCTGCATTTTCAGCAGTAACCAGTGGGTATTTCTGACCTCGAAAATGGCTGCAAATTTACTCATATTCCATATAGTGGCAATTCCTCCCGAGGCACCTCGGGCAGAGATTGCTCTTGCTTCACTTTTATACCAAATTTTCTTACTTGCTTGGATGAAGACGGTGTCTTCCAGCTTTGTCTCCTGGACCAGAAGGATGTCTGGGGTTTCTGTTCTGATTAGATTTCCGATTGCTTCTTCCTTAGTTTTGCTCCCCATACCTCTGCAGTTCCAGGAGATAATCTTCATTATTTGTGTTTCTGATGGGCTCCCTTGGAGCCTTGGATCTGACTTTTTAACATCTTCGCCTTTGGTGCCAGCAGTTTTTCCAATGTTGGTTGACTGCCCTGAAGTTTTTCTCTATAGGTTTCCTGTTCTCTTTTTTCTTTATCCGTTTTCCGTCCTCTGGTGGATCTTCTTACTGAGGTTTGAGACTCACCTATTTCCCCTTCCTCTTCTGACTCTTCTGTTTCAGGTTCTTCTTCCTCCCCTACTAGATTCTTTCCATTGAGATCTTTGGAGGAGGGAGTGGGGTTACTTTTTTCTGGGGGAGCTGTGATTTGACCTTCAGTCTCCTGGACCAATTCTGATTCTTTTTGGATCTCGATCTCCTTGGCGCCCTTTGTTTGCGAACTCAGAGGATCGAACTTGTTTTCTGACGCAGTCTTTGTTGGGTTCTGATGAGAAGAATTCTGCTGGTTCGCTTTGCCAGGAGGGCCTCCCTGTTTCTGAGCTTTTGGATGAGCTTTGGTTCTCTTGACTTGATTCCATCCGTCCTCCTTCCCTTGCGCTGTCTCGCTGCTGGAAGGGCAATCTCTGGCGAAATGCCCATAGACGTGGCATTTCCGACATTTGAAAGGCAACTGTTCATAATCCAATTTCTGAAGATGCGTCCAGCTTCCTACCTTTAGGGTAATGGCCTCCGGTAACCCTTCCTCCAGATCCACCTCTACGCAAATCCTGGCACAGTCATATTGATCTTTGTTGTTGGCTCGGTCTATGAATTTTCCTAGGGCGTTGCCGATATGCCTCAATGAATCCCAGTTCCAGCAGTGAACCGGGAGGTTTGGGAGTCTGACCCAAACCGGTACTGCTTTGGGGATGTCGACTGTCGGATCAAAGTCTGGGGTCCAGTTGTTTAGATACAGTCCCTGAGGGCCCATGAAATAGGGGCCATTTTGGAAGATCAACTCCTTGTCTTCTTTAGATGTGAATTCAAACAGGAAGAATCCCCTTCCCAAAAAATATGAGGTGACGTTTTCTTTAATAAGCGGCGCCCAATTTCTGTTAACCCAGTTCTCGGTGGACTTTGGAGATGGCCATAAACCCGTAAATTGACCGATGAGAGCCCGATCTGCTAACGACAATGCGACTTGAATTGGGGTTTCAGGGGGAAGGGAGATCACCGGGATTTCATCTAATCTTTTGACAAACTTCGCTGCCTCTGAGGTCTTCTTCTGCGGGAGGCCAGCCAGGAGCTGAGAGAAGGCCTCAGCTGGCGATCTCGGCGGGGGAGGCGGGGACTGAGGGGAGCCCAACCCCTCCATTGAGAAAGCTGGGAGGTCAGAGCCTAACAGCTTCCATTTGCAGCATGCAGAGGCTCTGGAATGCGAGTCTGATCTGATGCTGGACGATCCTCAGCATGCAGCAGAAGAACAGATACGCAGGCTAACTCCAATCCGATCCTGAGGCGAGGGCCAGTCACTGCATGCAGCGCAGGGAGGCCGGGGAGAGTCAGGATGGCGCAGGTAGCGCACGATCTCTCTGCAGAAACGATCAGGCACTCCCAATCCGACTGAGGCGATCCGAAGGCGAGGGCCAGCCACTGCATGCAACGTAGGGAGGCTGAAGGGAGCACCTGGATGGCGCAGAACCAGGTCAACTTCTCTAATTCAAATTTTTATTTGAAAACTATTATGATTTTATTTTTTGGAACCATTCAAAATATAAAATTTAGGAAACCATGATCCATTTTCTGACCTCTAAACCTAAAATATTTTTAGAACTAAAATGAGAGAGTATGAGATTGACCTAGTTGCGATTCCTTTAATTACAAGAAAATAATAATTTTCTTTTTTCAATATTAAAATATTATGTATTTTGTTTGTCTATCCATCTATAATATAATGGAAAAAAATTCTAAAATAAAATAAAAAAATTATCTAACAAAATTATTTTATTTGTTATAACCATTAAAGAATTTAATTTAATAACATTTTAAAAACATTTTCTTTCTTCTATAATTCAAATTTTTATCAAATTTTCATTGTAAAAGTATTATGAATTGTTTTTTTTAAACCATTCAAAATATAAAGTTGGTATTTTTTACTTAAAATATAAAAATTAGGAAACCCATAATCTATTTTTTAACCTCTAAATCTAATACTCCTAACACTAATGTTAATTCCCTTTTTTTTATTCTTCTTTCTAAACTAATCCCTATTTCTAATCAAATATAATATAAAAACAAATAATTTTATTTTTATAATATTTTTAAAAAACCGACACAATTACAAAACTTACCCACTTATAAATTCAGTTGGTTCCCAAATAAAACATAAAACATAAAAAATAATATTCTTTTCCATACTAAAATGTTATGAATTCCATCTATATATAATATAATGGAAAAAAATTCTAAGCTTTGATAAAAAAATCCTTTTTATTTGACAAATTTATTTGATTTGTTATTATCATTATATAATTTAATTTAATATGAATTTAAAAAACAAAAAGAATACATTTTTTATTATCATTATTTAATTTAATTTAATATGAATTTAAAAAACAAAAATTCTTTTTATAATTTTTTTTTTTTATTATAGATTTTTAATTTTAAAAGTATTATGATTTTTTTTGGGACCATGCAAAATATAAAATTGGTATTCAGCTTTTAGTCTTTAAATGCAATGCACTAAACATTAATGTCAGTAACCTTTCTCTGGACAATGTTGTCAATCCACTTTTATATCATCCCTTTCTCTCTCTTTTCTTTGCATTTTCTAAACTTATCTCTATTTTTAATCAAACATTATATATATATATATATATAGTTTTAATATAATATTTTAACTAGTTTTAAATAAAATTACCTCTAACTATTGTTGCACCGAGTATTCAGATGATGATGATGATGATGGTGGTGGTTAGCGTCCACTAAGACCAAACTTTGGTCTATCCGACCTAAAGAAACTAATTATTTAGTTTGATTTAAGATTTTATTCCTATGCTTAAAAAGCTTGGAGAGAAGCCTCCTGAGCTCACTATAATTTTGACATCATAAAAGGCTAGGAAGGTCAATATTGCAACAAAGATTATGAAACAAAGATCTAATGTGGTTGTACACGGGGCACTTTAAGAGGAAGTGATTTTCATCCTCGATGTTCATATTCTCACAGAGATGACAGATTCTTTCCATCCATGGTGTTTTAGGAACTGCCCAACGACCCGTTTCACTATGGAGCTCATAAGAGTTTGTTCTAATCTTGGATATATTAATTTTCTTCTTTGAGCTAGTTAAAACAGAGAGATACTTTTGATCTTCTAGGTGGGGTTGATGACCTCCTTATAATATCTTAATTTTCTTTTAGTTGCTAAATCTATTTTTTCTTTGAACTTAGAAGTAACAATATTTTCAATGTTATTAATGTTTTGCAATGCAACATTCTAGTCGACCTCCCAATGGTTTAACCAGGCTCTGGTGTCTTTATACAAACCTCGTTTGAGCCTTAGGTGGTTTTGGCTGGAATTTAAAGCTAGCATAGGAAGTCTATGGTCTCCTATGTTATTGAGTTTGTGCTTGTACAACAGAAGCCTAGTCATAGCTAGGCTCTCGATAGGGGAAAGACCCACTTCTATAAGGAGAATAGGATATGGTGTATTGCTTTTAATTTTGAGGTAATACATTATAAAACGCTTCTGGATTTGCTCAATCTTTCTCCAGGATTTTCTAGAGATGCTACAACCCCAAACCTCTCATCCATATAAAATAACAGGAGTGACTAAAGTTTCGAAGAGGAACTTCTTTCTATCCCACATTACGAGGTTTTCCATTTTACAATTATTTTCAAGACCAAAATAAGCTTTCCACCCCACATTAATCCTTTTCTCAATGCTATAGTCCCACTTGAGCTTGTGATGAATATCAATTCCTAGGTACTTGTAAGAGGACACTTCCTCCAACTTACTATTGTCATACAACCGGTATAAAAAGATGTGTAATTATGTTACTTATCCAATAATAATAATAATAATAATAATGTCAACCCAATACAAAAATGAAAATAACCATATAGACAAAATCTACAATACAATTCAAGATAAAACATGAAAGTCCTACTTCAATTTTTTTTAATATTTCTTTTAATTAAATACTTGTGAAATGAATCTTTGAAAGGAAAAACCATATCCTATTCAACATAAAGCATGAAAATCCTACTCCAATTTTTTTTAATATTTATTTTAATTAAATATTTGTAAAATGAATCTTTGAAAGAAAAACCATATCATATGGATATATGAAAATCTTTAAACACATAAATATTTATAGGTCAAAGTTGTAATATTTGAAAATATTAATTTGATGTAGTTTTATTATAAACTTTCTTATCATTCCATGAAAAAACATTATTAAATCTAGTATTAATATCATTAGATTAAATAACTTTGGAAAAATAATTTGAGGAAATGTTTATATCTCGATATATTTGACCCCTCTAGGCACATGATAGATCCAAAATTAAATAGATGTAAGATAGTTATAATACTCTAATCTAATAATTTATTGCTAATCTATTCTAATTTCACATACCTTGAATTCTGATTTAATACCTATCACCCTTTATTCAATCTTAAACTCTCTTCCCATTTTTGTATTAAAATCTTTTAATCCAAACTTAAATTCATTATTTCACTAGTCTCATTAACTCGATCTTCCATCTTAATCTTATCTATCACCTTTAACCCCTTTATTAATCTTTCTCATTTAGCTCTCCTCTAATTAGATTCTATTGTGTTCTATAAAATAATTTGTAAATTCCTTATTATTATTTTAATTTTTCCCATTTTCTAAATATTTACCCTTTTTAACCTCACACGGTAATCTATTAAATTAATATTTTAACAATTTTTCTTCTTAATAATTTAATTTAACCAATGAACAACCCCCTTTCCCTATTTATTTCAATTTATTATTTTATTTTATTCTAAATAATTTATCTTTTTATACCTTTAATTAATTTTATTTATCTTTATTTAATCAGTTTCATTAATTCACTTTTTTAAGTCAAATCTTTTTAATTAAATTTATTTATTTTGTTAATTAATTAAACTTAAACTCAGTTTTCTTAGTTTCTATGTCTTAATTTATATTTATTTATATTTAATTGTTACTTTATAATATATAATGACCTCAACTTTCTCATTCTTAACTGTATTTTCTTTCCAAATTAAAAATTAATATTAAATTGTTATTATAATATTTTAAATTTTTTATCCATCTCAATCTCATTTTTTTTTGACTCTTATTTCCTTATATGGTGTAGCATTCTTTGTATGATCATTCAAAGTTACTGTTTTTGAAAATGGTTAAAGTGTTCACCGAAAACCTTAAACACCTCAATAATCTTACTCTAGAAGCTCTCATCATAAAATATTTTTAAATTAATAAAATTATAAATATAATAGGTTAATATTATACAATTTGGTTTGGATTATTAAAGTATTTAAAATTTAAAATTTAAAATCTAAAATAACAATTTTATCAATTAAAATTTATAATTTGGAGAATAACCATTTAAAAAATATGAAAATATAAAATATTTAATTTTCTATTTAAATTTGATTTTATCATATTATTCAATAGGGAAAATTTTGTTGTTTTATTTTTTAATAACTAAATACAAATTAATGTATTAAAAATTAATTAATTTATAATTTTTATAATATAAATTTTTATATTATTCTATTGATCTTGATATGTTTTATTTTTTAATAACTAAATACAAATTAATGTATTAAAAATTAATTAATTTATAATTTTTATAATATAAATTTTTAAAATTAGCTTAACTTATTTAAATTTGGAATATAATTACAATTTAAATAAAAAAATTACAACTTAAATAAAAAAATGGTAAATTAAATGATAAACTTAAAATATTTCAAAAAAGAAAATGTTAAATAATAAATTTAAAAAATGTTTATTTTAAATATGTATCAAAATTTAAGTAATTTTTTTTTGGATGAGGTAAGCTTTTTTGATTGAAAATATAGTTATGATCAGATATCTTATATAAAAAATTATACAACATGAATGCTAAGAAATTTTCTAAAATTGTTTAGAAATTCCTACTTTCAACTCAAGTGAGAATGGCAAAAGGATAGGGACATTAGAGAATAAAGAAGGAGAACATTTTGTAGAATAAGAATAATATTATAAAGAGGTGACCAACTAAGAGGGTGGAAAACTAAAAGCATTTTTATCTTGTTATCACCTAGATTGACCTCAGGCTGAAGGGAGGCAATGCCAGGGTAACCACAAACCAAGCTTAGCCAAGTAGCTAGCCCTACTAGGCTGGGAGAGGGCTCTCTCCTTATGGATCTCAGTCAAGGTGACTGGATCAGGTAAAGGATTTTAGGCTAGGTATAGTAGCTCAAGAGTTTTGATTGGATTTTGTAGAGGTTTTGCTGGATCAGGAGGAGTTGGGCAGTTTAGGTCTGGGAAATTAGGTCAGAAATGCAGGGTGTTCTATGGGGCAAGGTAGGCATAGGCTTTAGCACTTTAGGGCTTGATGAGGTGAGATGTTTAAGACTGGTGAGAAGCTAAGAAGGGCATGTGACAATCATGGATCCTTCTTAAACAGTAGAAAACATATAAATGTGAATATTTACCCAAAGTAGAGCAGTGTTGTGATGGATTCTGCCTATCAACTTGAAAACATTCACTAAGAAGCAATGGAATGATTAATGAAACATACAAAACATTCTAACATATGATCACAAAAGAAGAAACTGTACTAAAACTCCATACCACATGGATCCCATAAAAATAGCTGCAATTCTTATTAGTCTCCTGCCAAACTGCTTACAAAGATGTACAATCAAGGTCTGAGCATCCAACTGAGTCCAACCCTCTACAATGAGGAAGAAGAAGAAGATATAGGCATTGTTTCAACCTCCTCCCATCCTCAGGGGTCGAATCCCCAAGATGAGGAGCTAATCTAACCAACACTGAACAAGAAAATAGGAATATAGGCATCTCAACAACTTGCCTCTAAAAGTGAAAAACTGATTCATTTGGGCTCAAACTAACTCCTAAGAAATGAATCTACCTTCTATTACTATTTATCCATCATATTTACAAGCCATGACATCATTTACATAGGTAAATTATCCACCATGAGAGAGAATCCATGATTACAGTAAAAAAATGGAAAAATAACAACCCTGAGCAAAAACTGTGAAAAGCACAATGCCACTTTCAGGTCCCTTTTGGAGAACTTCCCAGCATCCAAATTGAGCCCAAGATATCTCATTGGAGAGGTATTCAAGTATACTTTCCGAAAAACCTATAATTTCTAAATTTGGAGCTCATTTGACCCCTAAAAACTTGATTCTCCCAAGGTTGCTTCTGTGTGTCCAAAAAGTGGCAGAAAGGTCATTTTTAGGGTGTTTTTTGACCTTTTGGTGGACCAGTTCTGCCCCAAAACTTTTGAAACTTGCTAGGGTGCATGTCCTCATCACTCTGAATCCAAAAATGCAAGCCATTTCTTCAATGGGTGCCCCTAGGAAAAGTGCAGCGCTTAGGCAATTTTTCTGTGTAATGAAATTCAAAATTGCAAATGACAAAATTTGTTTAAAACTTGCCCAAAATTGGTGTGAAGCACCACCATCATGTGCTTTGATGAGCCAAGGAGGCTTCAGCTAGCATTCTAAGTCTATCCTCCTCTTTCTTGCCTTTCAAGGCCCGCCTTAGCCTAGCTTTCATTTTCTTGACCCTCATATTGCAAATCTTGTTTCAGGTCCTGTAATGATAAGCCATGTGTCTAATCATCTGATTTTATCTATTGGCCTTCTGTAACAACTTCTCAAGGTGCAAGTTGACTCTCTCAAGCCAAGTTTCTCTATCCTCTTCAATCTCCTTCTCCATAGAATTCAAAGTGACAGGTGCATCTTCACCACTTTGTCGTTTCATGTTGAGAATTTCTAGCTCCATGAGGACTTGTTTATCGCTCAATTGCTTGTTTTCTTGCTCCAAATATGTGATAACATATTTTGCCCTCTCCAAATTGTCTGCCAAAGCTTGTACTTGAGCTTCCCTTTCTTGTATGATGATGTCCTTGATGGTTTCTTCATCCTGAGCCTCTAAGTCAATGATTTCAACTCCGTGACGAGTATAACGTTGCTCCGGCTCATCATGCTCAGTCAAGTCAAAATCCCTTTCCTCCTCATCATCAAGACTCTGCTCTGGCATCTTTTCCTTCCCTTTGTGCAGCTGCTGCACCTGTACCTGCTGTGCTGAAGAAGAAGGCAAAGCCCCTTCCACATCTTGTGGAGCTAGCATTTTCCTATGAGTTGATGAAGAAGGCAAGGCCCCTTCCACATCCCGTGGAGAAAACACTTGCCTATCTGCTACAAATAATCTCCTAGTGCCCCTCTGATATGTCATGAAAATGGGCACCTCAGTAGTTCTTGTCTCCTTGGCCTCCTCATCTGTTTTCGCTGGGCTAGAAGGTCCTCCTGCTTCTTGAGGCACTAGTGGAGGAATTTGAGGACCCCTGAAGATCTCATGAGAAATAAAGGTCTCCCAAGGGATGTTAAGGAGACTGAGATGATGAAGCACAATGACCTTGATCTGCAATGATAAAGGCTGCTCATCTGCTGAGGGTAAGGCTTCCTTTGGACAATAAAAGCCATCTTCTCAATACTCCTGAACAAGTAATAAGGGATGTTTAACATCCTCACCCTGGTAAAATGCATGAGGAGCTTGATATGATAAGTATACAACCTGGAGAACCGACCCTCACAAGTGAAATACTTCATGATGATTTTCATCACGGGGACATACTTGTTCTCAAGAAACTTGAAAGGAAATAGTCTCTTCACCTGATTTTTGTACTGGGGTTTGATATAAGGTTCATAATAGTACTCATCTAGATCCTGGTGCTTGAACCACTTCTCCCCTACATTAGGAATCCTGGTAGCATCTGCAATAATAGAAGATGAAATGGTGAAAGTTACCCCAGCAAGAGTCACCCTGTTGTCATGAAGATGTGTTGCAAAAAGTCTAGTGAGCTCCGGGTGATATTGCACTCTCTCAACCTGTTCACAGAATTCATAGCAGCCAAGGTACCTGAAGCATGTGACAACCAACTCTGAGGCCTGCAATTCCCTAAGGTTTGATGGCTCTTCTCTAATAATCTTGCCTCCCTTGTGTGGTTTTCTCGGTTGCATGGCTCTATCAGCTGAGGTATCACTGCCTGTGTTCTCCTCCTCATAGTCTTGGTCTTCCAAGTCCATGTTTGCAAGGTTGAGGTGTATGGAAATGAGGAATGAGGGGATGGAAAATGGGCTTGCAACTAGGAAATGAATGGAGTGGGAAATGAGAAGAAGGGTTTTGTGTCTTGAGCTCTTGGGGAAGAGAGACAAAAGGGAATGTGAAGGAATAGTGGGAAAGAGGGAAAAGGGATAGGGTGATTTTAGGACTGTAGGGCTGGGTGCTAAGAGGAATAGGAAGGAGTTAGGGTTTAGGTAGAATTAGGGAGAATTTAGGGTTTCGAGATTACAAATGACCAATGATGCTTGTAACTTAGATTTAGCAACCCAAAACCAAGATGAAGGACATGTACTTACTTGTAATAATGGAGAGCAAAACAAATTTGAGGTCTGCTGGAAGATTTGGAGGTTTTTGGTCACTTCTGGGAAAAGCGCAGCGCCTTCACTCAGAAGCGTAGCGGCCGTTCATTTTTGTTCTAGGAAAATCGGGGAAAAGCACAGCACCGGGTGAAAAGTGCAGCGCCTGCCTCCAAAAGCGCAGCGCCAGTCTATTTCAGCCAAAAGCGCAGCGCCTCTCTACCAAACGCACAACGCTGGGCTTTTTTCGCTCAAACTCGCCTTTCTTTCTTCTCCCTTTCACTTCTTGCTTGGAAAATGAAGATAATGAATTTGAAAATGAAGTATGAGGGCTTAAATAAAAGAAGATTTTGATTTTTCACTTGAAAAACCCACTTTTTCAATGTTTCTTGTTCTCCTTTAATGCCTTTTCCTTCTTGTGTTTTTGCAGGTGGATAAATGCTCAATTTGACCTGAATTTTTGCAGTGTTTCTCTGTCTAGCAGCAAGGAGAAATGATCTGGTGTAGCTGAGATCAATTATTACATATAGGAACTTAAAATTACTTATGAAATACAAATAAACTAAAAGACTTTGTTTTCACCTCAAAAACATGATTTTGATGTGAAAATTACATTAGTTTAAAAAGATAATAATTTTATTAGCTATGACTTACAAGCCATCATGCTTGATTTATTGATCACCCTCATACCCTTGCTGACCTTTATTTACACTTTGAATTCAGTTTCTTGACCTTGGTGATGAAACCCTAGACCTAATGAAATCATGCCCTATGACCTTGTTATCACTAAACAAATTTCAAAGGAAAAGGGTAAGGTAAGAAAGATTTGGTCTTGGTTATTCTCATGCTCCTTTCATGCATAAGAAGCACTTGACAAACCTCAGGTCTGGGATCAAAGTAATGAAGAAACAAATTGAAGACTTAAAGATACAGTTGAGCCAGCAAAAAGAATCTCCATAAAGAAATCTCACTTCAAGTAAGGTTATGTTTCAAAGTTTTGATGGTTTTACTTGGTATAATCTTTATTGAAGAATCAAACATTCCCATGTAGTTTTGAAAGGTCTTGGAGCTGTTGGAAGAATGCTTAAATAGTAAAAGGCTCAAAATGGCAAAATTATGGTTGAGACTGTGTTTTTGAAATTACACAGCAGTTTCGTAGCGCGCTACGAAACTGCTGTAGCTGCATGTTACAATTGAGTTGATCAATTATGATTGACAAAGCGGCAAATATTTTTGAAAGGTTTTGTCATCACACAGGTACATGGGAAAGGCTTACAGCACATCAAGGACGTGGCACCCCATGAATAGATTGACTAATTCAAGAAGATCAACATAGTTAATTACTTTCGATTATCTTTAAGGAAACCAAAAGCATAGAACAGGGGCAGTTTCCTGTTTCTCAGCAAAGGTAAAGGGATGTTGCTGCAAAGGTGTAATCAGATCACTTGAGAATGTTTGAGCCCTAATTGAAAAGGAAATACAAGAAATGAAGACATATACACGTGCTCAACCTTGCGCTGCGAAATCACTGAAGCAACGTTTTTCAGGAGAAAAACTGTTTTAGGTGGTTAAATTCCAGGAGGTCTCTAGAGAAACTGAAAGCATATTTTTGGAAATTGAAAGAGGTTTTTATTCCTAACACATTTAACTAGAAAAACCTCTTTCATTTTCTTCAAATTGATTATGAGCTGGGAGAAACGGGTGACTAAAACTTGCGCTACGAAACTGCTGTAGGTGCAAGTTTTTCACAGGCATATTTCTCTGTTTGACACAAGTTTTTCAAAGACACATTCTGGGAGGTAGGGAAGGTTTTTCAAAAAACCAAGAGAGGTTTTTGTTCAGCATGGATTGTTTCACAAAAACCTCCTTCAGTTTTTCCAAATACATTTTGTACGAGAAGTTATGAGCTCTGTCCCAAGACCTATTTTTCAGCCAGAACAGAGCAAGGGACAGTTTCCTAGTTTCTAGGAACAACAAAAGGATGAGTCATCAAGGGCCAGCTGGAAGGTTATGGGCTTCATCAAATTCGACTTCATGGAGTTTTATGTGTCAAAAGGAGTGTTTAATGCTTAGATAAGGTTGTTGTAATCATGATAAGGAGTTACACTCCTAGTTGTATTAGGTCTCTAGCACTGCTAGTTAGGTGTCATTTGCATTTAATAGTTAGTTTTAAGTGTCAATAGGTGTCAGCTCAGGTAGAATTCGAATTTTCCTCTTCCTAGAAGAGGAATCTAAGCATGTAATGAACTCTATATATAGCAGAAGATCTGATGTACAAGGGGTTGGAAAATGTTAGAGAAAAAGACTACTTTTGTAAATGATATGCAGGGATTGATATATACAGAAGCAGTTGGACTTTTCTGAAGCTGAGATTCTTAGTGTACTTCAGTGAGCTTCATCTTTTATCTTTGAAATGCTTTACTTCCATAGTCTTAATGCTTACTTCTCAGGATTCATGAAGGATTTTTTATGTTCAGAATATGTGATGTTGTCCTTTCCTTAATTCTTACAGTGGTATGGATGTATAATCACTCAGAATTCATTGAATGTGCTCTGACTTCCTGTATACATTCATAAACTGTGTGGTCCCATATGAGTTTATGTTCTGAATGTTTAAATGTTGAATGCCCTGACTTCCATGTAGGTATTAAACTTTGATCTATCACTTTAAATTCTTTCCTTTTGAATACCTTGATGTATCATTACTCAGAATTCATGCCCACATGCTCTGACTCCTATGAACTTCAAGTTATTGAGACTTTCTTGAATGTGTCACTCTTTCATTGAAGTATATACAAGCCTTAGTTTTATAAGAAGAGCTATTTGTTATCCTTATCTCTGTCACTGACTCCATAGCCCAATGGTAGCAAGTCTCCATCTTCCAATCCACAAACATATAAAATCACAAACCATAGAGTTAGCCATCTATCCATATCTTTAATCAATATCATTAACCCTTTGAGAGAGCCCTCTCAGGCTAAGGAGGCTAAGCCTTAGCTAAAAGATTGGTTTGAAATAGTTACACTGAGATAGTCTGATCAGCAGCCTATCAGGGTCCTATTTTGGTGATAACAAACCTAATGAAATGAACTGCAGATTGATTATGAAACCATAATTGAAGACAATCTGAAGAAGGATCAACAAGTATACTCTATGAGGAAATATTTTCTGAAGAGAAAACAACCATCAGTGGATGAGTATATCATGACCTAATGGAATGATGCAAAATTTTCAGTATGAGACCCCTACTATGAAAATGTAAAGAGTGAGTTTTGATCCCTGATGGAAGTATGCAGATACTGACACTAACATTGGCCTTATTGGGGATGGCAGCTCCTTGGAGGTGTCAAGAACACCGTAGAACAAGTGCCTCATCCATTGGGCAATACGGTCAAAACTAAAAAAAATGAAAAATGACTCAATACAACTGAAAAAAGACTCTCAACCAAACTGACTCAAAACTTGACTATAAACCAAATCAACCAAACTTGACACTAATCATTCAAACTTTATAGCCTTCACTTTAGGCCCCAAGCTCAAATGAGAGTGTACTTGAAACCTTACAATGGAAAGCAAACTAATATATCCAATGAAGGTGAAGTAACTTCAGGGAACAGTCTCAAAAGTAGTAATGCTTCAGGAGCCTACTATTCACTGGCCCTCTTGAAAAATCTTGACCATCCATCTCCTTCAACAAAAAGGCATTCTGTCCTCGATAGGCTGAGATTTTGTACGGTCCTTTCCATAGATTTTATAACTTACCATGCTTTCCTTTCTCCTCATTTTGTGCATCCCACCACAGCACTACATCCTCCAGTTGAAACTTTTCTGCTTTGGTTTTGTGGTCATAGATCTTCTTTATCTTTTCTTGCAACTGGAAAGTATTTTGAGAAACCTCTTCTCTTGTTTGCTGAAGGTGAATCATTTGATTAATTCTTCGTTGAATATCATCCTCTTCGCTTCCAGCTTCTTGTAGTAGTCTCATGACCGGGACTGCAAGTGACGTAGGAAATACTGTATCAGTACCATAAACCAACTCAAAAGGTGACATACCTATGGATTTCTTGCTACTCACTCTGTCAGCCCACAAGGCATTAACAAGCTTTTGATGCCAATTCTTCTTATTTGCCTCCAACATTTTCTTGATTATATTCACCAAGGACTTATTTGATGACTCGGCCAATCCATTGCCCTGTGGGTAGTATGCTGTGGAATGACCCAATGTAATGTTGTACTTGTTGCAAAACTCCACCATTTTCTTAGACTTAAATGTTGCTGCATTATCTGTTATAATCTTGTGAGGGAAACCAAAATGAGATAGGATATTAGATTCTAAAAATTGAATAGTTACTGTATCCATGGCCTAGCTTGTCGGAATGGCCTCAATCCACTTGGTGAAGTAATCGGTAGCTGTCAAGATCCATCGGTGCTGTGCTGATGATATAGGATGGATTTCCCCTATGAAATCAAGTCCCCACTGCTAGAAAGGTGCATTTACTTCAACTAGTTTCAAAGGAAGAGGAAGCAACTTCCTTTTTCCTTGAAAAACTTGGCATTCATGGCAACTCATCACTGTCTTATACAAATATGAAAATAAAGTCGGCCAATAATATCCTGCTCTCAACACTTTGTTAGTTGTTGTTTTCCAAAACAAATGACCGCCACAATCACCTTTATGAAAATTGTGCATCACCTACTGAGCTTCGTCTTCAACCAAACAATTAAGAAGAACCCCTCCCGGATCTTTCCAATAAAGAGCATTATTTAGAATGCAAAATTTTGTAGATTTTAATTTTAATGATCTACCTTTACTTCTTGACATTCCAGGAGGTGGCGAAAGATGATGAAGAACATAAACTATATCAGAATACCACGATGATTGGAGAAACATTTATGAGACTTTAATGAGCGAGCCATCATCCTCATCCTCTGACATTGCTACTATGAGATTTATGTCTAGAGCATGCAGATTTGATTCTGCCATCAGTTTTGCTAAGCCTTGTCCCTTGATTAGTTTAGTGGGTTTAATCTCCAGATCATATTCCAACATTGCTGCTATCCACTTACCCCTTCTTCCCTCTGGATCAGTTTGCATCAAAACATCTTTTACCGCTGCATTAGGGACATATGCTATGGTGTGTGAATGCAGAATGTACACTCTAAAATCCTTCAATGCTTTTATGAGAGCCAGCGCTTGTTTTTCAATGATATTATACCGCAAGGTAGCATCTCGAATAGTCCTACTGAAAAAAGCAATGGGTTTCTCAATCTGATCTCTCTTTTGCATCAATACCTAGCCATGGTATGCTCGGATGCAAATGAAAATATAATGAAATCTTGAGTGTAATCAGGACTAATCAAGACTGGGGCTATGGTCAAAGAAAACTTTACCAAATTGAATGACTTCAAGGCATCCTCGGTCCATTTCACAGTGCTGTCCTTTTTCAACATATTAGTCATTTCACGCAAATGTTCTGCCAAATTGGGTATAAATCTGCGTAAGAAATTCATCTTACCATTGAAAGCCTGAATCTCCTTTTTGTTGCGCGGAAAGTCTATATGCTGAATTGCCTCCACCCTTGAAGGATCAATGCGGATACCATCTTTAGAAATGATATGACCAAGGAGCTTACCCTCATCCATGGCAAAAAGACTTTTCTTGGGGTTGAGAGAAATCCTGAACTTTCTACATCTCTGAAAGACAATCCTTAAGTGGTGCAAGTGTTCATCATCAGAACTAGAAAATACCGTCAAATCATCTAAATAAACAACCAAGAAAACATCCTTCTCATTAGCAAAAGCGATGTCCATCGCTTGCTGAAAAGTGGCTCCGACATTCTTCAATCTGAATGGAATTTTGGCATACTGAAAAGTTCCCCAAGGTGTTGTGAAGGCAGTTTTGTCTTGGTCTTTTTCATGCACCAAGATCTGATTATAGCCCGAGTAACCATCGAGTAGTGACATCCATGATGCTCCAAATACTATTTGCAGAATATGGGCATATTTGGAAGTGGATAGTTATCCTTTAAGGATACTTTGTTGAGGTTCCAGAAATCTATGCACAACCTTATTTCTCAAGTCTTCTTTCGTACCGGGACCAAATTCGAAATCCAATCAGAAAATTTGATTGGAACAATGATGCCAGCTTTAAACAATCTGTTTACCACTTTCTCGATGGATGGCAACAGCTTTGGATTGATCCTTCTCAACTTCTGTCTGAAATTCTTTTGATCCAGCTTGATAGGAATAATATGCTGAATTATATCCTTGTCATACACCTTCAAATCTGAATAATCCCATGCAAACACATTAGAAAATTCAGAAAGTAATTTAACATACTAGGCCTTTACCTTGGGAGACAATGCTTTTGATAGCTTTACAAGCTTGGGCTTGTCAGCTGTTCCGAGATTGACATCTTCAACTCCTTTGTCTATAGGAACCAAGCTCGGCGTTCTAGCCACATCATCGTGATAAAAAATCTCCTCTAAAGGTATGAGACCTCTAGGAATAATGTTATCCTTCAGCTGTAATACCTCCATCTGATTAACCTCAATCTCTAGTTCATCGGTATCACAATCATCATCAATGGAAGCATTCTCGAATTTTCCTTCATTTTGCAAAAAGGCATTGATTTCATTATCATCCCAAAACACTTGCCAATATTTTAAATTATCCGGAACAACATGCCGGTGTTTGAAATGAATTTCAAATTTGTTGCTGGAGTTCATTGGGATCTTCAAATTGCTTGCAGCAGTGGCGAGTGAATATGCAATAATGTTTTGAGTTTAGGGTATTGCTGTCAAGGTATATTCAGGAAACATTCTCAAAATATCTAGGACTGCATTTCTGTAGGCTCTCATCTGCAGATGCTTTGCTTGATACTCTCCCTTTACCTGTTTGATCACCAGCTCTGAATCACCATAGACAGAAATCCTTTTTGCATTCAGTTTCTTCAAAATTTTAAGACCTGTAATCAAAGCCTCATACTCTGCTTCATTGTTAGAGCAATCAAAAGCCAACTTGTAAGAACATACTCTAACATTACTTGGGACTTTGGTAGGTTGGAAAGCAGGGTTGCGAATCCAAATTCCTATACCAACATTGTCCTTACCCATAGCACCATCAAATTCCATGCTCCAAAGGTCGGCTTCATCTTCTAGATGTTGAAATTTTGTTTCCTTCCCTTCCTTACCTTGACTGATTACTTCATTTTTCTGCTCTTCACTAACCTTTTGCTGCTCAGAAGAACTTACAACTTTCTCTTTTTCCTGATTAAGGACTGTCCTAAAATTTTTGGAAACTTCTAGTACATCATCTACTTCTACAATCTGAATATTTACATCATTTAATCCACTATCAGAGTACAAAAAAAATGATTCTAAATCAATATGTACAACATTTATTGGATGATTCAATGGCTTCTCTTTGCTGGTGATCATGTATTTCATTTTCTTCTCCTTGTATAATTTTCTCAATTGACCGAAAACGGGAATGGTAGCATAAGAGAAGTCAAGTTGAAAAGTGCCCTTGAGTTTAGCACCCCACGATCTAGACAAAAGAATACCGGATCACGGTGGAATATTAGCAACAACCACATCCATCAAAACATTTTTGGTTGGGATTTGATCTAAAGACACTACCAAATCTTTGATAAGACCAATGCAATGAACTCTCCCGGAGTCAAAGGAGTACAAATCATGATATTTCCAGGTAATATCTAGGCCCAACTTCTCCATAATGGATTTAGGCATCAGATTATGAGAAGCTCCGGAATCAAACATGGCATTATGGAGAATGTATTCATGCAGTCTAAGACTCAGATAAAAGGGAGGAAATTCACTATCTTCAAACTGACCTTCTATGGCTGGACCAAAAATGAGTTTAGGATGATCATCTTCGACATTTACCATGTCTGACAAAGGGTCTATTTGCAAAATTCTGGACACATGGTGTTTATAATTGCTATTCTTTACCAGCTTAGTCAAAGGAATGGACACTTTTAATTTAGCAATTTCACTTTCTAAATTAAAGGATGAAACTTTTTCTACCTCTTTGACAGTAAGGTCCTTCTTCTCTACTTGCTCTTTCGCTGCATTTTGCTGATTATTCTTCTCGTTTGCAATGTTATTTGTTGATGGTACTTTGCTGGAACTCGGATCATCAGGCTCTTTCCCTTTCTTCTGAATGTTTGAGGAGTCATTCTTTGATTGTAGATCTCTTCTTTTCTGAATGGGATTGATCGGTACATCTCTGCTCCTCAAAGAATATTGCCTCTGTTGTGCTGTCAAAGCATTCATATAACCTCGCTGATAATCATCAGACTCAGCCTCCAAAACTGCATCATTTTCTAATATGTAATCTTCATCCCTTTGAATGTCTGGAACCTCTGCATATTCTTCATCTTCCGTCAGAAAAATGGGCATACCATCAGCAGTGAAAAAATGGTTTGCTTCAATTACCGGATCATCATCATCTTCTCCTTCCATTCCCTGAACATAATTCTGCTGCAAAGGAGTTATGATCTGCTGTTGTTGTACTAGTTGGTCTGGTGCCTTTCATTCTCTCTGCTTGATCCGGAATTGGGGCTACTGCTTTCCTCCAAAATTTGGATTCCTGTTTGGTGGTTCATGTCTATCTGTAATGGTTAGCCGGTCAACCATCTTCTCCACTGTTCGGATCAAAGTATCCATCTTAGCATCTGAAGGAGATGCTTCCTCTTTTATGGTCACTCTCTTTTCAGATCTCATTCTTGCTCTTTTGGCCAGCAGATTGGCTTCTACGCTTACAACATTCTTCTGCATGTCTTCTAGTGTGGTGGGATCACGTTCCCGTAACTGATATGCCATATCAGCATCGAAACCGTCTGGAAACTTGAGCAAGGCTAACCCCTATGGTGGTTTAATGTTGGCTGGAATAGCATTATAGATTGCATTAAACCTCACACAATAATCTTGCACACTTTCACCGACATTCCTTTTGATGTTTTCGTACTCAGACAAAATTTGGAGTGGATTCTTCTTTACTTCCCACCAATCCAGGAATTGCCTATGTAGGACTGGCAAAGTGGTGATAGAGGTTGTGGGTAAAGCTTTGAACCATTTTCGAACTTCACCTCCAAAGCTTTGTACAAACAATCTCATAGTCACATCTTCTATCTCAACCTCATGAAGGTCAAAAAAGTCATTCATTCTATCAACATGATGCTGAGTTGTAATGTTTTGAGTGGCATCAAAAAGAGGTATTTTACTTTGGTAATCAGCGGGCATATCACCAAGATTTTGAGGTAAAACAAGGGGTGCATATCGGGCAGCCATGACTCGAGGTGGATTTGAAACAACTACTACGGTTTAATGGAGTGGTTGACGGAGAAGTAGGGTAATAGGTGTTTGATAGGATATGATAGGTTGAAGGGGATGGGTAGGTATAAACTAGGGTTGGGAATGAACTTTAGAGGTTGATGGGAATAATGATGAACTGACGGTAGTGGACGTTGTTTCAGAAAACTTAGGGATCTTAGCAAGAGTAAGGGACGATTGAGGAGAATTTAGAATATACTCATCAATTGACCGGTTCGCCTTTTGAATTTTGAGATCTGCAATAAACTCCGGGTCTAGAACTATATCGTCAAGTGCACTTTCAGATTTGGTTCTAAATAAAGAAAGGTCAAATGACAAATCAAAAGAGAGATCTTCTAAGAATAACCACTCATCCAGGCAGGAATCTACTTTTATTGAAGATGCAGGACTGACTAAACTTTCTTGTTTTTTGAGTCTTCTTGAAATCAAATTAGGATTATCCACTACTGGGGTGGGATTTGGATTAGGATTGGCCCTAGTGTACTTTCTCGAAGCCAGTGTGCTCAAATTTCGAAGTTTTTTATATTGCTTTACAACTTTCTATTTCAGCCTAGTAAATTCTAAAACTCATCATCCAAAGTTCAAGAATTTAAATGAAAGATATTACCAGGGTGATTAGTCTTTCTTCCCCAGTATGGTCGCCACTATGTTATCACCTAGATTGACCTCAGGCTAAAGGGAGGCAATGCCAAGGTAACCACAAACCAAGCTTAGCCAAGTAGCTAGCCCTACTAGGCCGGGAGAGGGCTCTCTCCTTATGGATCTCAGTCAAGGTGACTAGATCAGGTAAAGGATTTTAGGCTAGGTATAGTAGCTCGAGAGTTTTGATTGGATTTTGTAGAGGTTTTGCTGGATTAGGAGGAGTTGGGCAGTTTAGGTCTGGGAAATTAGGTCAGAAATGTAGGGTGTTCTATGGGGCAAGGTAGGCATATGCTTTAGAACTTTAGGGATTGATGAGGTGAGATGTTTAAGACTGGTGACAAGTTAAGAAGGGCATGTGACAATCATGGATCCTTCTTAAACAATAGAAAACATATAAATGTGAATATTTACCGAAACCAGAGCAGTGTTGTGATGGATTTTGCCTATCAAATTGAAAAACATTCACTAAGAAGCAATGGAATGATAAATGAAACATACAAAACATTCTAACATATGATCAAAAAAGAAGAAACTGTAATAAAACTCCATACCACATGGATCCCATAAAAATAGCTACAATTCTTATTAGTCTCCTGCCAAACTACTTACAAAGATGTACAATCAAGGTCTGAGCATCCAACTGAGTCCAACCCAATACAATGAGGAAGAAGAAGAAGATATAGGCATTGTTTCAACATCCTCCCATCCTCAGGGTTCGAATCCCCAAGATGAGGAGCTAATCTAACCAACACTAAACAAAAAGACAGGAATATAGGCATCTCAACAACTTGCCTCTAAAAGTGAAAAACTGATTCATTTGGGCTCAAACTAACTCCTAAGAAATGAATCTACCTTCTATTACTATTTATCCATCATATTTACAAGCCATGACATCATTTACATAGGTAAATTACCCACCATGAGAGAGAATCCATGATTACAGTAAAAAATTGGAAAAATAGCAACCCTGAGCAAAAACTGTGAAAAGCACAGCACCACTGGGCAAAAGCGCAGCGCCACTTTCAGGTCCCTTTTGGAGACCTTATCGGCATCCAAATTGATCCCATGATAGCTCATTGGAAAGGTATTCAAGTCTACTTTCCGGAACACCTAGAATTTCTGCATTTGGAGCTCATTTGACCCCTCAAAACGTGATTCTCCTAAAGTTGCTTCTGTGTGTCCAAAAAGTGGCAGAAAGGTCATTTTTAGGGTGCGTTTTGACCTTTTGGTGGACCAGTTCAGCCCCAAAACTTTTGAAACTTTCTAGGGTGCATGTTCTTATCACTCTGAAGCCAAAAATACAAGCCATTTCTTCAATGGGTGCCCCTAGGAAAAGCGTAGCGCCAATGGCATTGCGCTTTTAGGCAGTTTTTCTATGTAATGAAATTCAAAATTGCAAATGACAAAATTTGTTTAAAACTTTTCCAAAATTGGTGTGAAGCACCACCATCATGTGCTTTGATGAGCCAAGGAGGCTTCAACCAGGTTCTAAGTCTATCCTTCTCTTTCTTTCCTTTCAAGGCTCGCCTTAGCCTAGCTTTCATTTTCTTGACCCTCATATTGCAAATCTTGTTTCGGGTCTTGTAATGATAAGCCATGTGTCTGATCATCTGATTGTCTCTGTTGGCCTTCTGTAACAGCTTCTCAAGGTGCAAGTTGACTCTCTCAAGCCAAGTTTCTCTATCCTCTTCAATCTCCTTCTTAATGGGAGTCAAAGTGACAGGTGCCTCTTCGCCACTTTGTCGTTTCATCTTGAGCGTTTCAAGCTCCATGAGGACTTGTTTATTGCTCAATTGCTTGTTTTCTTGCTACAAATATGTGATAACATATTTTGCCCTCTCCAAATTGTCCGCCAAAGATTGTACTTGAGCTTCCCTCTCTTGTATGATGATGTCCTTGATGGTTTCTTCATCCTGAGCCTCTAAGTCAATTATTTCAACTCCGTGACGAGTATAACGCTGCTCCAGCTCATCATGCTCAGTCAAGTCAAAATCCCTTTCCTCCTCATCATCAAGACTCTACTTTGGCATCTTTTCCTTCCCTTTGTGCAGCTGCTGCACCTGTACCTGCTGTGCTGAAGAAGAAGGAAAAGCCCCTTCCACAACTTGTGGAGCTAGCATTTTCCTATGAGTTGATGAAGAAGGCAAGGCCCCTTCTACATCCTGTGGATAAAACACTTGCCTACCTGCTGCAAATAATCTCCTAGTGCCCCTCTGATATGTCATGAAAATGGGCACCTCAGTAGTTCTTGTCTCCTTGGCCTCCTCATCTATTTTTGTTGGGCTAGAAGGTCCTCCTGCTTCTTGAGACACTCGTGGAGGAATTTGAGGACCCCTGAAGATCTCATGAGAAATAAAGGTCTCCTAAGGGATGTTAAGGAGACTGAGATGATGAAGCACAATGACCTTGATCAGGGAGTAATGATAAAGGCTGCTCATCTGTTGAGGGTAAGGCTTCCTTTAGACAATAAAAGCCATCTTCTCAATACTCCTGAACAAGTAATAAGGGATGTTTAGCATCCTCACCCTAGTAAAATGCATGAGGAGCCTGATATGATAAGTATACAGCCTAGAGAACCGACCCTCACAAGTGAAATACTTCATGATGATTTTCATCATGGGAACATACTTGTTCTCAAGAAACTTGAAAGGAAACAGTCTCTTCACCTGATTTCTGTATTGGGGTTTGATATAAGGTTCATAATAGTACTCATCTAGATCTTGGTGCTTGAACCACTTCTCCCCTACATTAGGAATCCTGGTAGCATCTGCAATAATAGAAGATGAAATGGTGAAAGTTACCCTAGCAAGAGTCACCCTGTTGTCATGAAGATGTGCTGCAAAAGGTCTAGTGAGCTCCGGGTGATATTGCACTCTCTCAACCTGTTCACAGAATTCATAGCAGTGAAGGTACCTGAAGCATGTGATAGCCAACTCTGAGGCCTACAATTCCCTAAGGTTTGATGGCTCTTCTCTGATAATCCTGCCTCCCTTGTGTGGTTTTCTCGGTTGCATGGCTCTATCAGCTGAGGTATCACTGCCTGTGTTCTCCTCCTCATAGTCTTGGTCTTCCAGGTCCATGTTTGCAAGGTTGAGGTGTATGGAAATGAGGAATGAGGGGATGGAAAATGGGCTTGCAACTAGGAAATGAATGGAGTGGGAAATGAGAAGAAGGGTTTTGTGTCTTGAGCTCTTGGGGAAGAGAGACAAAAGGGAATGTGAAGGAATAGTGGGAAAGAGGGAAAAGGGATAGGGTGATTTTAGGACTGTAGGGCTGGGTGCTAAGAGGAATAGGAAGGAGTAGTTTAGGTAGAATTTAGGGTTTCGAGATTACAAATGACCAATGATGCTTGTAACTTAGATTTAGCAACCCAAAACCAAGATGAAGGACATGTACTTACTTGTAATAATGGAGAGCAAAACAAATTTGAGGTATGCTGGAAGATTTGGAGGTTTTTGGTCACTTCTGGGAAAAGCGCAGCGCCTTCGCTCAGAAGTGCAACGCCCGTTCATTTTTGTTCTAGGAAAATCGGGGAAAAGCACAACGCCGGGTGAAAAGCGTAGCGCCTGCCTCCAAAAGTGCAACGCTAGTCTGTTTCAGCCAAAAGCGCAGCGCCTCTTTCCCAAATGCGCATCACCGACCTTTTTTCACTCAAACTCACCTTTCTTTCTTCTCCCTTTCACTTCTTGCTTGGAAAATGAAGATAACGAATTTGAAAATGAAGTATGAGGGCTTAAATAAAAGAAGATTTTGATTTTTCACTTGAAAAACCCACTTTTCAATGTCACTTGTTTTCCTTTAATACCTTTTCCTTCTTGTGTTTTTTGCAGGTGGATAAATGCTCAATTTGACCTGAATTTTTGCAGTGTTTCTCTGTCTAGCAGCAAGGAGAAATGCTCTGGTGTAGCTGAGATCAATTATTACATATAGGAACTTAAAATTACATATGAAATACAAATAAACTAAAATACTCTGTTTTCACCTCAAAAACATGTTTTTGAGGTGAAAATTACATTAGTTTAAAAAGATAATAATTTTAGTAGCTATGACTTACAAGCCATCATGCTTGATTTATTGATCATCCTCATACCCTTGCTGACCTTTATTTACACTTTGAAATCAGTTTCTTGACCTTGGTGATGAAACCCTAGACCTAATGAAATCATGCCCTATGACCTAATGAAATGAACTGTAGATTGATTATGAAACCATAACTGAAGACAATCTGAAGAAGGATCAACAAGTATACTCTATGAGGGAAAGATTTTCTGAAGAGAAAACAACCATCAGTGGATCAGTATATCATGACCTAATGGAATGATGCAAAATTTTCAGTATGAGACCCCTACTATGAAAATGTAAAGAGTGAGTTTTGATCCCTGATGGAAGTATGCAGATACTGACACTAACATATTTTAAGTTGTCTAACTTATACCAATCCAATCTAATTTGCAAATATTTGTCATATTGACAACCTTCTTAACATTTAAGTCAACAAAATTATGGTGATCAACCTTCTTCACATTCTAAGTCAACAAAACTACGATGATCTTAATCTTTAAAATACTTCTCTCATACTTCTAGAATTTAGAAATAAAATGTTAAATAATTCGAATTAATTTTTATTTTCTTAATAGATTTGAGTGAATATTATACTTCTTCATCATCATAAATGAAATAACAAATTTTAAAAACTTAAAATATTCCAAAAAAAAACTTAATAAATAATGAATTTAAAAATTCAATTATTTTAAAATGTATATAATTTTAAGATCGCTGATTTTAAAATATTTTAAATTCAATTTCTATTATTTAATGTAAAATTATTCCACCACATTAAAAAAAAATCAAAGTTCTGAACATTACATAAATTTGTTGAGAATGTCGTATATTTTAAACTTTAAGTAAATGCATAATAAAATATGCAAATAAGAAAATCATTAAATTCCACACATAAGTATAAGTATACATTTAAGGAGAAGCAAAAAGTTCATTGAATAAAATAATAAATTTATTGAAAAAATATATTTTTTCCCAGGACAGGTATACATATAAAAATAGAAAAAGTTCATTCAGTACAACGACAAATTCTTATATATATTAATTGCGTGCTAAGTGTACATATAAAGATTATAAAAAGTTCGCTCAATTTTATATATCAGTTGTACCACAAAATTTGGAAAAGTACCCACCTCCTATTAATACTAATTTGGTGCAAAGTTCAAATATTTGAGTCCTTTCCTTTTGTGCAAAAACCACGTGTAAGGATTCGCTTAAGACAATCAAATAGTTAAATACCTATAAGATCAAGATATATAAAGTCATAAAATAATAAATAAAGGGGGTGATACAGATAGAGAAAATATTAAAGCAGAAAAATTTATTGTAAAGAGTATATTATTAATTCTCATGGAGTGTGTCACACACCCATTAAAGGATTCCTTTAAGAGAATAACCCCCACATTCCTTAGCCGGGGTGGCAATAGGATCTATGCTATAGCATTTCATATTTGCGATTTTATAAGTTCTCTTAAAACACTATAAGACTATATTCATCCTCTGAATCAATATTTGCGATTCTTTTTACTTGCTTCTATATAGGTATAGGTTTTCTTTCCAAAGGAAAAAATTCGAGGGTTTCTCCTCCCTCTACTAGGTTCGAGTTACAATAATCTTTTACGTTTGTAATTTACGCCATTTTTGGGGATAGGCTCCGACACTTAGATAGACGTGACTTTCTCTCAATATTATTTTTTTATTTGAGTCAATGTGTACATATTATGTTAATAACTATAAGTTATGGTTTTCTTCCACTAAGCCTGTAGGTTTTAACTTTGTATATAAATTACCTGCACACGAATTCTAAAACACAGAAAATAAACAATAGCGAGAGAATAACACATAAAACAAATATACACAGATATTTTCCCTTGGATCCCAAAACCGGGACTACCAGATTGATTTTTCATTATTGTCATTTCAATGTTACAATACATATATATACATGCCGAAACATCCAATACCATGGACCAAAAAACCATCGTGCCCAAAACCATGTGTGAAAACCATGCACAAAACCATAGGTAGGTTCACCCACCTAATATAGTGTCAAAAAAAAAAAAATTCCCCGGAGCGCTGCCTCGGACCCCGTAGAGGGGGGCTAACCGCCCCCCTCAAACCCCCGCTGCGCAATTGGTGCAACGAAGGGGGGGCTCTGCGCCCCCCTCTAATCCCCCGGTTAACTAGGGAAGCTAGTCATGGAAAGAATATAACACAACCCAACATTCTCTCACTTGTTGTTTTCTTTCCACATGGGGCCACAGGAGAACTTAGTCGTTTATCTAGCCCTACAATGCCCATTGTTTCTCTACAACAAGATAACTTCTCAGAGTTCACATGTTTTGTCAATGCATCTGCAGTATTCTTCAAAGTGTCCACCTTTACCAACAACACCTTTTTGTCTTCTATCATATCCCTCACAAAGTGATACTGAACATCAATGTGCTTTGTCTTTGAAAGGTAAGCAGGGTTCTTTCCCAAGAAAATTTCACTTTGGCTATCACAGTCTATTCTTATAGCTCCCTGTACTAACCTCATACTTGAACACAATCTCTGCAACCAGACTGCTTCCTTGCTTGCATGAGTGGCTGCCATGTATTTTGCCTCTGTAGTTGATAGTGCCACTATAGATTGTTTCTTACTCATCCAACTGACTACACCTCCAAATAGGTTAAAGACATACCCACTTGTAGATCTTCTCTGATCCAGATCTCCAGCCCAATCTGCATAAACAAAGCCACGAATATCCCACACTTTGTCCAATCCTGGTCTTCCTTGGTAGCACAAATCATAATCACTAGTGCCACGCAAATACCTGCAAACCTGCTTCACTGCTGTCCAGTGCTCCTTCCTTGGTTTTGACATAAACCTGCTCAATACTCCCACTGCATGTGCAATGTATGGTCTAGTACAGACCATTGCATACATCAAGCTGCCGACTGCACTTGCATATGGAACATGAGACATGTCCTCCTCCTCTTCTTGTGTCTTGGGACACTGTTCAACAGATAACTTCATACCTACAGGAATAGGAACCTTCATCGGTTTACTATCTTGCATATTAAACCTATGCAATATTGTCTCGGCATACTTCCTCTAGTTTAACCAAAGCTTCCTCTTTTCCCGATCTCTTTTAATTTCCATGCCCAAAATAAAGTTTGTAGCACTAAGATCTTTCATGTCTAATTTGGAGGAAAATTGGGTCTTCAAATCCTGGATAATTTCTTTGTCATTTCCAACCAGAAACATATCATCCACGTACAAGACCAAATAAATAACATGGTCACCAATTAATTTAAAATACACATAGTGATCTGCTTTGGTTTTGGTGAAGCCAACTCCCTGTATAAATGTATCAAATTTCTGATACCACATCCTTGGTGACTGTTTTAACCCATACAGAGACTTTTTTAAGTTTCATACCAATTCTTTCTTACCCTTCACCGCAAGGCCTTCAGGTTGCTTCATGTAGATCTCCTCTTCCAGACTCCCGTGAAGAAATGTTGTCTTCACATCCATCTGTTCTACCTCAAAATCAAAAGCAGCAACAACATATAAAAGTAATCTAATAGAAGCTACCTTGGCAACAACAGAAAAAATATCACCAAAATCAATTCCCGACACTTGGGAATAACCTTTAGCTACCAAGTGAGATTTGTATTTCTCCACCTTTCCTTATGCATTTGTCTTCTTCTTGAACACCCATTTGTTGCCAATGGGTTTCCTTCTAATCGACAACTCCACCAGATCCCAAGCCTCATTTTTGTGCAAAGATGCCATTTCATCAACCATGGCCTCTTTCCAGATTTTTCCATCCTTTGAATCTATTACTTTCTTCACAGTTCTAGGATCATCATCAGTAATAGATAAAGAAAAATTTGAACGAAAAGCAGATTGACTATACCTTTTTGGCTTCCTTCTTTCTCGAACTGATATTCTCATAACCGACGTTTATGGCTTTTCATCTTATGATTCTTCTTCTGTTGTAGAATCTAATTCTTCTTCCTTTAGCTCAAATTCTATGTTCTTAGGTTCCTTTGGTTGGAATTCATGTTTAATGACATCCCCTTCTTACAAGGTTCCAAAGCTTATAACCCTTTAAACCATCCTTATACCCAATAAAGATGCACTTTTCTGATTTACTATCCAACTTTGTTCTTTTCTCCTTTAGAACATGTACATATGCATCACATCCAAATACCCTCAGATGTGAAAGAGAGGGTTTCTTACTAGTCCATACTTCTTGTAGAGTCTTATCCTCCAATGCTGATGAAGTTGATTTGTTGACCAAGTAACATGCAGTCTCCACCACCTCTGCCCAGAATTCTTGTCCTAACCCAACACCACTAAGCATGCTTCTTTCCCTTTCCATCAATGTCTTGTTCATTCTTTTTGCAACTCCATTTTTCTCAGGTGTGTATGGAGTAGTCTTCTGTTGTGCTATACCACACTTCTTACAGAATTCTTAAAATTTCTTCTTGCAAAACTCTCCACCATTATCTGTCCTCAACACCTTTATCTTCTTCTCTATCTAGTTTTCCACCAGAGCCTTAAATTCTTTAAACTTGTCAAAGACTTCATATTTCTTCTTGAGCCAATATATCCATGTATTCCTTGAGAAGTCATCTATAAATGATGCGTAATACACAGACTTACCCAGTGATGGAACCTTCACAGGTCCAAACACATCACTGTGCACAAGTTCTAATATCTGTTTCGCCCTCTTACCACCAGAGGGGAAACTCACCTGATTCTACTTCCCATATGCACAATTTTCACAGAAATCAAAATCTAGAGAGCTATTAGTCATACCTTCTACCATACCTTTACCATGAATTATTCGAAGTCCCTTATCTCCAATATTTCCAAGCCTTTGATGCCATAACATGGTCTTTTCTCCAGAGACCACTAGATTTTCTGCTCCACTTTCAAGAACCACATAACTGTTGCACCCATTAATAACAGTGCTACCTTGTAGCTTGTACAGAGTTCAAATCCGAACTCCCCGCATCAATACCAGTGCTCCCCGAACCATCTTGCAGGTATCTTTTTCGAACACTGTTTTTACACCTGCATCATCAAGCTTGCTTACTGAAATCAGATTTCTAGCTAATGCAGGAATATGCAGAACACCCGAAAGTGTTTTAATCCTTCCACCTTGCAAATTCAACTTGAATTTTCCGCGACCAACGATTCTACCCTTCATGTCATCCCCCAAGAAGATATCACCACCATCATATTTCTCATACTCGTAGAACCACTCTTTATGGGGAGTGAAGTGAAAGGATGCACCTGAGTCAATCAATGATGCCTCATGATTTACATGTGTACTTGAAGAAGCCAAGTACACATCCCCACCTTCATCTGAGGTGGGTTTTGCCTCTCAGAAGGAGCATCATCAGATCCCTTTCCTTTGTTAGGAGATTTAGATTTACAGTCCCTTTTGTAGTGCCCTTCCTTTCTGCATTTCCAGCACACATTTGCAAGTTTTCCGGGAGATTTAGATCTCCCTCTAGATTTAGATCTCCCACTCGATGACTTATTTTTGTGTCTATTCTGGGGCCGTCCTCTTACAAACAAGGCATCACCATTCTGGCTCTCCATATTTTTTCATCTCATCTCCTCCGTCAGCAAGGATGAGACTATTTCATCAAACTGCAAGGCAGTTCCATTGCTACCTATTGCAATAACTAGATTATCCCACGAATCTGGTAGAGAACACAACAAACTGATGCACTTATATTCATCTGAAATTTTAATATCAATAGATAATAAATGACTTACCACAGTATTAAATGCATGCAGATGCTCTGTCACTGAATCTCCATATTTCATCCCCAGGTTATACAACTTTTTCCGTAGGAACAGTTTATTCACCAAAGACTTAGATTGGTACAAAGTCCCTAACTTGTCCCACAAAACCTTCACTGTAGCTTCCCATGATACATTCAGCAATACTGAATTTGAGACACACAATCGTATTCTTCTCTTTGCCTTTCGATCCAACTTCTTCCATTCTTCATTGGACACTCACGTTGGTTTAGTACTTGGATCTACCGCGATCCATTGATCTTTATCCACCAACAGATCCTCCATCTTGAGTTTCCACTGTTGAAAATAACAACAATAAATGCTAAAAATAGCATTGCTATGGATAGCATTTCAGGATATTCCAATTTTAATTTGTCCTTGAATTAAAATTGGGAATTAAAATTCGAATTTAGTCTCACCAACTATTTGAAAAATAATTAATTAATTCATCTTGAGTCAATTAGTTGGAGAAATTCAAACATGAAGTCTTTGTGAAGTCATGCAACAATTATCCCTTTGATTGAGGAAGTTATCCCTTAATTAAGGAGATAAGGATGTGTTGTAATTAGTTAGCGCAGTTAACTGAGTTAAATCTAGTTAGATTAGTTTCAAACAGTTTGTGGAACTGATTGTGAGTTCTGTTAGTTAATGCATGCATGCATGAAACTAGTATACTCCAAATAACTCAATATTCTCTCATAAATAACTCATGCATGTTAGTTTAGACAAAGGCCCAATTGAGATTAAAGGCAGAGACAGTGTATTATCAGTTTCAAGAATTTTCCTATAAGAAAATATCTTGCATGCAAAAGGAATTCATTCCTTGAGGATTGCACAGTTTTACAGTGTGTTGGAGTAGTGTGTGAGACCAGTGTCACACAAGGTTACAGCAGGAGCACCTAGGGAAAATAGCGCAAAGAAATAGGAGGCTTTGAGGATAGAGGGAAAGGCATATGAGTTTTCTAGTCTATCTATGAGCAGTGAGAGGGATTGTACTGAGAGCTGGATAGCTGTGAGGGCTAAAGCTTTGTGTAATCTTGAGATATTTCCACTTGTATGATAATACAGATAGCGGGGTTTTTAGCTGAGGACTTCCCCAGAGTATTCTTCTGTGTTTCATGTGTGATTGATTCTTCTTCTTTGTTATATGTGTTCTGTTTGATCTTGCTCAAAATCGATTAAGCTTCTGCAAAGTTTGATAGTAGAAGTAGATCAAGTATTTTGCTTTAGTTACATTTCATTATCAGGTGATCTACAGTGAGAATTTCTACATGGTATCAAAGGAAAGGTTATCAGAGCTGTGAACATCATTTTGAGAAGGGAAAAGTTTGAAGTTTGAAGTTCTTTATTTCAGGTACAAAATCGATTTCTTATCACATCTCAAAGTTCACCAATGGCGTTCAATGGCTTGAGACTCGAGTATGCCCTGGTTGGCAGCTTGAATTACATAGCATGGAAGGATTGCATGGAAGCGGTATTAGAAGACAATGGTTTGAAGGACTTCATTGATCAAGAAGTCCCCAAGCCAACAATAGCTAATGTCCAAGAATTGGCGGAATGGAAGAAATGTGTGGCGAGAGCGAGGAGGATTCTTCTGGAGGGACTTCGAGACCATATTGTCTCGGGTCTCCTTCCACGGGAAGGAAACTCTGTCTTAAATCTGGAAGAAATTGAAGGACCTATATTAGAACAACAACGACTAGAGGAAACTGGCGCTCAAGGAAAAGCTTCGGAAAATCAAGTGTGAAAAGGGCAACATTATTTCTACATATCTAAACAAGCTCACCACTTGTAGAGATGATCTTGGAAGTGTAGGAATAACGACATCCGATGATGATATGGTGAGTCTTTCTCTCCTCAGTCTTCCTAAGAGCTAGCATAGCTATCAGGACTCAGTGAATGGAAGAGAGAAACTGTCAGATTGAGAACGGCTGTGGTTGGATCTGATGCAGGAGGAGATCAAGAGGACCACCAGAGATGGTTCTTCATCTAAGCATGATGATGAAGAAAATCTAGCCTTAGCGAGTAAGGCAAGGAAACGGAAAGGGAAGGCTACCCATTCCAAATTGAGTTCTTCTCATGGTGGGAAGAAGATTGACAAATCTAAAGTGAGATGCTTTGATTTTCATGAGGTGGGCCATTATGCAACTAATTGTCCATTGAAGAAATCCAAGAAGGGATTCTTGAAAGGATCAGAAGGTGAGGCACTAGCCTCTCAGTTCAAATTAGATTTTACCCTCATCGCATGTATGGTTTCATCGATGGTGGGTTGTGTTTGGTACCTGGACAGTGGAGCCTCATTCCACATGACTGGTGATAAGAGTTTATTCAGTACCTTGGAGGAGAAAGACCTCAATATTTGCATAGAGATGGGCGATGATGGAAAGTACCGTGTTTCAGGTGAAGGTATGGTTGTGTTTCAGAGGGAGCATGGAGCTCCTCTCACCCTGATTGACGTAAAGTATGTTCCTGGACTGAATAAAAACTTGGTATCGATCTCTATGTTAGAAGACAGAGGTTGTGATGTAGTCTTCAGTAAAGGAAAGGCGTTCCTGAGACACATAGCCACGGGGCAGACCAAGAGGATTGGGATTTGGGTGAAGAATCTCTACAAACTAGAGGTAGATGACTGTGCTGCATTGAGTTCCAAAGCAGAATTGGTGTAAAGCCAAGATATTGGCGAGTTATGGCATAGAAGGTTGGGCCACTTGCATCATGGGGTCTCGAAGATAATGCAACAGATTTCTACCGGACTTCCCAAAGGTAAACTTGAGCAAGTGGACACATGCAAAGGTTGTACCTTGGGTAAGTATGAAAAATCTTCCTTTCATGATAAAGACAATCGAGTTGAAGCAATCTTGGAGCGAGTTCATACAGATGTGTGTGGACCATTCTCGACAGCCTCCACCGCTAAACAAAGGTATTATGTGATTTTCATAGGTGTTTTTTCTCGTAAATGTTGGATCTATTTCATGCAGAAGAAGGATCAAACCTTCTCAAAGTTTTGTGAGTTCAAAGCTTTGGTTGAGAAAGAATCAGGAAAGAAGATCAAGGCCTTAAGAAGCGACAATGGTGGAGAGTATGTCTCTCAAGAGGTTAAGGACTTCTGTGTAGCGAAAGGAATTAAACGGGAGTTGACGACACGTCATAACCCACAGCAGAATGGGGTGGCTGAGAGGAAGAACAAAACGATTGTGGGGGCAGATCGGGCGATGCTGCATGACCAAGGCCTACCACTTCATTTGTGGGCTGAGGCATGCAACACAACGGTCTATTTGAAGAATAGAAGCTCGCATCACATACTTGGGATGAAGACACCAGAGGAAGCTTTCTCTGGGAAGAGATCAGATGTGGGTCACTTCAGGATCTTTGGCTCATTGGTTTGTTGCCATGTGACCAAGGATGCCTGAAAGAAGCTTGAGTTGACAGTGGAGTTGGGGATACTTGTGGGGTACAGTGATACACCCCACAACTATCAGGTGTATTTTCCTACCAGTCGAAGGACAGTGGTTTGCAAAAATCTTAAGTTTGATGAGCAGAAGGCTATGCGAGTTTCCCTTGAGAGGGAGATCCAACTACAGGCTGTGGAGGAACTTTTGGTTCCTAAGGAGGAGGAGCCTTAGACTGATGCGGAGCAACCGCATGCAGAGGTTCCGGTAGTGGAGACATCCACTCAAGTAGAGTCTTCCAGAGATGGGCGGAAGTGCATGAGATAAGCTGACAGATTGTTGTTGGATGCGAGGGAGAATGTGGGAGAACCATCTTCTCAGCGCAGATAGAGGAGGTCACCTAATAGGTACTTTGGATACATGGCCCTTGCTGGGGAATGTGTTGAGACTGAGCCATCTTCCTTTGAGGAAGTAGTACAATAGCCAATCTAGGTTGATGCTATCGTGGAGGAGTATGACTCCCTAGTTGGGAACAGTGTTTGGGATGTGGTTCCAAGACCAGAGAACAAGTCAGTTGTGAGGTCCCGTTGGCTTTACAAGGTAAAGCAAGTTGCTGATGGTAGTGTGGAGAAACATAAGGCAAGATTTGTTGCCCGTGGTTTCTCACAGGTCGAGGGGATCGACTATGATGATACTTTTGCTCGTGTAGCAAGGTACTCATCTATCAGATCAATGTTGGCACTATCAGCACAGATGAGTTGGAAGATGCATCAGATGGATGTGAAGACTACATTCCTCAATGGAAAGATTGAGGAGGAGGTGTACATAGAGTAGCCGGAAGGTTTTGAGACCTTCAATAGTGAGTCGCATGTGTGCCAACTCAAGAGAGCTTTGTACGGGCTGAAGCAAGCACCTCGTGCTTGGTACACCATGATCGACAACTACTTCACCGGGTTGAGCTTCACAAAGAGTGAAGCGAATGTGAACTTGTACCACATCATGGTGGAAGGTAAGCAGTTGATCATTGTTCTTTATGTTGATGATCTGATATCGACAGGTGATGATCAGTTGACCATGTCTTGCAAGGAGGACCTTGCAAGAGAGTTCGAGATGAAAGACATGGGTCTCATGCACTACCTTCTAGGCATGGAAGTGTGGCAGAAGGATGGAGAGTTGTTTATGTCTCAAGGCAAGTATGCCAATGAGATACTTAGGAGATTCCACATGGAGAAGTGCAAGCCCATGTAGACTCCTCTAGCAGGTAACTGGAGGAAGGAGGATGCTATTTTAGGAGAATTAGTAGAAGCTACTATGTATCGGCAGCTTGTGGGTTCACTGATGTACTTAGTGAACATATGACCAAATTTGTGCTATGCGGTGAACCAACTGTGTCAAGCTATGGTTTAGCCTACCAAGTTGTTTTGGAAGGCAGTGAAGCATGTTTTGAGATACCTTAGAGGCACATCTCAGTATAGATTATGGTACATACGGTCAGAGGGAGTGAAGCTACAAGGCTTCATAGATGCAGATTGGGCAGGGAGTCCATCAGATCGGAAGAGCACATCAATAGGAATTTTCAACCTTGGTTCAGCTGCAGTTTCTTAGTACAACAGGAAATAGAGGTCAGTTGCACTTAGCTCAACAGAGGATGAATACATGGCTACAAGTTAGGCAACATGTGAGGCCATTTGGATGCGGAAAATTCTAGCTGGTTTGTTTGATTAGAGGATGGATCCAACTGTGATCTATTGTGATAATCAGAGTTGTATCAAACTCTATGAGAATCCAGTATTTCATGATAGGTCCAAGCATATCGAAATTCGAGGATCATGTTGTTGCAGTATATTTCGACCGAGGAGCAAGATGCTGACATTTTGACTAAGGCATTGTCAAAGTGTAAATTTGAGTTCCATAGAGATACGATCGGGGTGGAAGATAATCCATTTCTTGTTGAGAGGGAGCGTTGAAAATAGGAACAAGAAATTCTAAAAATAGAAATGCTAAAAATAACATTGCTATGGATAACATTTCAGGATATATTCCAATTTTAATTTGTCCTTGAATTAAAATTTGAATTTAGTCTCACCAACCATTTGAAAAATAATTAATTAATTCATCTTGAGTTAATTAGTTAGAGAAATTCAAACATGAAGTCTTTGTGAAGTCATGCAACAATTATCCCTTTGATTGAGGAAGTTATCCCTTAATTAAGGAGATAAGGATGAGTTGTATTAGAGTTGTAATTAGTTAGCTCAGTTAACTAAGTTAAGTCCAGTTAGATTAGTTACAAACAGTTTGTGGAACTGATTGTGAGTTCAATTAGTTAATGCATGCATGCATGAAACTAGTGTACTCCAGATAACTGAATATTCTCTCATAAATAACTCATGCATGTCAGTTCAGACAAAGGCCCAGTTGAGATTAAAGGCAGGGACAGTGTACTATCAATTGCAAGAATTTTCCTATAAGAAAATCTCTTGCATGCAAAAGGAATTCATTCCTTGAGGATTGCGCAGTTTTACGGTGTGTTGGAGTAGTGTGTGAGACCAGTGTCACACAAGGTTACAATAGGAGCACCCAGGGAAAACAGCGCAAGGAAATAGGAGGCTTGGAGGATAGAGGGAAAGGCATATGAGTTTTCTAGTATCTCTATGAGTAGTGAGAGGGATTGTACTGAGAGCTGGATAGCTGTGAGAGCTAAAGCTTTGTGTAATCCTGGGATATTTCCACTTGTATGATAATACAGATAACAGGGTTTTTAGCTGAGGTTGTGCCCAGAGTATTCTTTTGTGTTTCATGTGTGATTGATTCTTCTTCTCTATTATATGTGTTCTTTTTGATCTTGCTCAAAATCGATTAATCTTCCACAAAGTTTGATAGTAGAAGTAGATCAAGTATTTTGCTTTAGTTACATTGCATTATCAGGTGATCTATAGTGAGAATTTCTACATCCACAACTCGAAACTCTGACCATTAAATTTCTCGATCTCTATATTTCCACTGCTCTCCATCTTATTTCACCACTAGAATCGATCCCGCAGATCTCCCACTGAACAGGGTCTACCACAGGCTCGAGTGAAACCCCTCAACAACAAAGGCATCCCCTTGAAGCCAAAACAACTCTGATACCAAATGTAGGTTTTAACCCCGTACATAAATTACCTGCATATGAATTCTAAAACACAGAAAATAAACAATAGCGAGAGCATAACACATAAAACAAATATACACTGAGATTTTCCCTTGGATCTCAAAACCAGGACTACTAGATTGATTTTTCATTATTTTCTTTTAAATGTTGCAATACATATATATACATGCTGAAGCATCCAATACCATGGACCAAAAAACCACTGCGCCCAAAACCATGTGCGAAAACCATGCACAAAACCATAGGTCGGTCCGCCCACCTAGTATAGGGTCCAAAAAAATAAAAAATTCCCTGGGGCGCTACCCTGAACCCCGTAGAGGGGGGCTAACCGCCCCCCTCAAACCCCCTGTGACCCCCCCACTGCGTAATCAACGCAACGAAGGGGGGGCTCTGCCCCACCTCTAACCCCCAGGTTAATTAGGGGAGCTAGTCATGGAAAGAATATAACACAACCCAACAAAGCCATTATTGTACATTTTCCAAGATGATAGCAGGTGGTTTTTTTTTTTTTTCCCAGTTATCCTATGGTAGAATAGTGTGTATTTTAAATGAAATTGTATATTTAATTACCCTTGATGGGAATTGTACATTCGTCAACTGATTTGTTTCTTAAAGTTCGTCATTTTGACAATGCATTTTCCTGGGTAATAACCCTTCCTGTCTTATATTTGTTCTTTTCCTTCTTTTCTTGTAATATGTAGGAATGCATATATTGTTGCTAAATATCCAATGGTTTATATTTCATTTTTTTTTTCTTATTTACACTAAAGGTTAGATGCAAGCGAATTTTCCCTGACTTGGGGTTCTTTATTGCTTATCATTTGCTTCTCTTAACCTAAGGCCCCAACCCCACCATTTATTTCCCAGGGACTGTGCTGAGCAGTTGCCCCTAACCAGTAGCGCGACATAAACCCTGACGTTGAGTTACACCCCACTCGAAAGTAAAATTTTTGTTTCGAGATTTTTCATCCTTATACTCAGTGATATGTAACAATAAATAAGCAAAGGGAATAATTCCATAAATATTCTTATTATCACAGTGTGCATTCACGAATATTTAAGAAACATGTAATTTCCACACATGCATAAAAAATATTCTAAATTAGTGCCCCTCAATGAGAGAATATTACTTGACAAAACTTTAGGCATGTAAAACAATCACCATACACTTTTAACGCAATCGAGTTCTTCTGCACATACAATGCCATACCTGCCAATTCCAGTACTTATATTAGTTTTTCCAACTACGTGTCCAAGGCCACTCAGGCCTCCCAACCATAAATTGGCACAATTTTAGGTCCCTATAATACTAGTGTATCCCCCTTATTTTTATTGTTGTCGCCATGTAGCCCCCATATTGTTATTTTTGTGCCTCGTAGAAGCCCACTATTGTTATTGTTTTGCCCTTACATTATTATTGTTATGTAGGATATGATTATATTGTGACCTCTTAGACTCCTATATATACAAGAGAGGTATTGTCATTTTTATCATCCAAGAATTATTCATTTATGTAATGTAAATGAGGTTTCCCTCTCGAAGAGTATAATTTTTAAGTTTTTGATCTATCTTTTTGTGAGCTAGTTGCATAACATTTGGTATAAGAACTTTGGATTCTAGGGTTTCACTTTTTCAAACAGGTCATCTTGGCATTTTCGCTATAACTTTTTGTATACAAGGCTTCAGAAGCTGAAACTTTTACCACGTGGAGTCGAAATTTTGATTATCTTCTTGTAAGAATTTCAGATCTTGGTTCACTATATTTTTAGAGGTATGATCTAAGGAAGTTAAGGTTTTTGCAAGCTCCAAAATTTTGTTTCAAATAGGTGACCCAGGGAAAATCGTCATAACTTTTGTTTCAGGCATCAGATTTGAATTCTGTAAAATGTGGCTGAAAGTGCACGAACTTTAGTTTTTTGTGTATCAATTTCAGGGCCGAAGGTTGAAACATTGACATGAGGCATCCTGTACAACTTTTCTCTACTGAACCATTCCATAATGAGGCCATTGTGGGAGATTTGGCATAACTCTCTCTTGAAGAATCCAATCGCGATCAGAATTTTGGGGCTGGAAATAAGACTCAGAGAGATACCACATGAATAAATTTCAGAACTTGTGTTATGCAACCAACTCACAAAATAGAAGAAGGGATATATCAATAACTTCAAAATTATCCTCTTCGAGGGGACAACCTCCTTTACATTATAGAAATGAACAATTCTTGGATGATACAAATGAAAAGACATCCTTTCTATATATAGGAGTCTAAGGGGTCACAATATAATCAGAGCCTACATAACAATAATATTGTAAGGGCACAACAATAACAATAGTGAGCTTCTATGGTGAACAATAATAACAATATAGGGACTACTTGGGTACACCAATAAATTAAGGGAGTTGCACTAATAAACATAAGGGGCTACACTAGTAGTATAGGGACCTAAAATGCCCCTTTCCTTAAAAAAAGTGTTGTCCTCAACTCTTGAGTAGTTTTGGATGCTTCTGTATAAAATTCTCATCCTCCCATGTGGAATCTTCAATGGTAAGTTCTTCCACTTGATGAGATACTCTGAAATTGATCAATTTCGTAGTTGTCAGGTTCTTGTTTATGTGATTGCTTTGGGTTCAAATATGGTTTTTCCTTCCTCATCAAGTTTCGACAATACTGTTTGAACTGGGAGCTTGTCACCTATAACTCTCTTTAAGCATGAAATATGAAAAACTGGGTGCACTGAGGAAGATGCAGGAAGCTCCAATTTGTATGCCATAGTACCAATATTTTGCAACACCTTGTAAGGAACATAGTACTTTGGTGATAATTTATTATCCTTATTAGCTTGCTTGAGGGGAATTTGTTTGTATGGTTCTAGTCGTAAAAATACCCAATCACCTACATCAACACTTCTTTCACTACGACGTTGATCTGCCTATTGTTTCATTCAATTTTGCGCCAAAGTGAGGTTATTGTTTAAGAGTTGCAGAACTTTTTGTTGATGCTCGATGTGATATTCCACTTCTTGAACCTTAGAATTTTCTCCTAAAGATGATGTGATGGATGGTGGATGATATCCATAAAGTGCCATAAATGGGATCTTTTTTTTCTACAATATGGAAGGAAGTGTTATACCACCATTCAGCTAGAGGTAAGCACTTGACCCATCGTGTTTGTTTATCAGATACAAAGCAATGAAGATACCCTTCCAAACATTTTTTCACTATCTATGTTTATCCATCAGATTGAGGATGATAAGATGAGCTATGAGCTAATTGATTACCCAGACAAGAAAATAATTTCGTCCAATAATTTCTAGTGAAAGTGTGATCTCTGTTTCTTACAATAATATTTGGTTTTCCATGTAGCTTTTGAATTGTTTACGTAAATGCAATAGCAACTGTACTAGCTTTAAATGGATGAGATAACGCAAAAAAATGTGCATACTTGGTAAGTCTATCAACTACCACCATGATGACACTTTTTCCTTCAGACATGGGTAAACCTATGACAAAATCCATTGAGACCTCCTCCCAACGTTGAATTCAAATGGATAAAGGTTGTAACAATTTAACTCCTAATACAACATCAACACCACCCATTCGAATGGAAAGCGTCTGACTATTCAATACATATCCTCCCATGGATAGCTTGATATTATGACACTTTCTAGATAAATTTATAGTTCCTCTCTTTGCAACCATTACTTGACACTTTGGTGCTGTATATAGAAAGAAATTCAATTCCTTTGCTATCTTACAATGAATTAAATTATGGGTACTACCTAAATCCATAGATACAATTACCTTTTTCTTCTTGATATGTCCTTCTATCTTGAGAGTCTGAGGAGTAGTAATTCCTGCCAATGCATTACAAGATATGGTTAGATTCATTTTTTCTTTCTTTCGGGTTGGTTCATGGTGTATATCCTCTTCTTTTGACTTTCTTGATCCCTTTCTTCCTCATTTTCACAATCTATGTAAAATAATTTTTTGTCAGCACACTTATTACCGTTACTGTATTTTCTATCAAAACTATAACAAAGCCCTTTTGCTCTTTTTTCCTCCAACTATTGTGGTGTCAACCTTGCAGGTTGTGGAAGGCTAGGAGCAACAACACCTCTGTCTTTATAGTTATGAGTGGTAGACTTCCTTGTTGCCATAATTTTTCTTTCCACTTTTCTGGCCACCCTGAATGCCTTCTCCAATGAACCAGGTTCCCAAAGGCAAACCTCATGTTGGATATTATCCTTTAAAGTCCCTATGAAGACATGAATCCTATGCTCCTCTAGAATATAATTTACCCTGATATTCAATTTTTGGAAGTCCTCAATGTGCTTTGTCATTGAACCCTTTTGTTTGAGATTTATCAATTGGCTAAAGAAGGTGTTGTTCTTTGTATCCTCATAATGTGCTATCATTTCCTCTATAAAAATTGACCATGTGACAAGTGGTTTATAAGAAAAAATCCATCAATACTATACAAAGTGATTTGATTCTAAATATAAAGATGCAATGCGTACCTTTTGTGTGTGTCGCACATTATGGAGGTCAAAATATTGCTCCATCTGTAGTATCCATGTTACCAAATCTTTGCCATCAAACTTCCTCATATCTATCTTTGGAATATGGTGGGTATTCAGTCCAAATTTAGAGTATATTGAATCATGATTAACATTCCTTTTGTTCTCATCATGAGTTTCATCTAATACCTTTTTGCCATTAGGAAGCATTTCTTATAGCAACTTTGTCAAGCCTTCCTTCAAACCTTCCATGTTTTCTTTTAAACCATTCTTCAAATCTTTCATGTTGCCTTTGATTTTTGCTTCTATACCATATTTCAAACCTTCCATGTCTGATTTTAAACCATTCTTCAAACCACCCATCTTAGCTTCCATATTAGATTCCATTTCATTTTTGGTTACTCTTTGCGCGAGTGAAATTTGTTGCACTTGGTCTCGTAATTTTGATATATCATGTTGCATTTCTTCCTCTTCTTCATGCGTTAGAGTAGAGATTTCTGGTTGCTTACTAGGTGTTTCCATTTTCTTGCTTCGAGTCATTTTCGAATCAAAAAATGATATTTATCCTTCACTATGCCCCTCAAATCACTTCAAACTGATTTTTTAAACAAAATTTATGCAATTTTTAAAAAAATACACTTTTTTCTTGCTTTGTAGGAGTTGGATGTTGGATATGTTGTATCTCTATAACTTAGGATCTCCAAGGTCTAAAATTTGGTCGAGTGGTATACCTCTAAGTCTTATTTCCAATGCTGCAAGTTAGACCAAATTTGGATTCTTCAAGATAAGGTTATGTCCAATATCCCATGATGACATGATTATAGACTGGTTCAGTAGAGCGAACTTGTATGGAGTGCCACGTGTCACTGTTTAGATTTTAGGCCCTCAAAACAATATACAAGATACTACAATATGTTCTCTTTCAACCACTTTTTATTGAATTTAAATCTGATGCTCGAATAGGAAGATAGGACGATTTTCCCTCCTCATGATAATAATATCAGCTTCTGAACCTTTGTAGAAACAAAGCTATAGTAAAAATTCCACGATGATCTGTTTACAACAGCGAAACCCTAGAATCCAAAGCTCTGACACCAAATGTTATGCAACCAACTCACAAAATAGAAGTAGGGATAGATCAACTACTTCAAAATTAGCCTCTTTGAGGGGGAAACCTCCTTTACATTACGTAAATGAGCAATTCTTGGATGATACAAATGACAAGGCCTCCTTTCTATAAATAGGAGTTTAAGGGGTCACAATATAATTAGAGCCTACATAACAATAATATTGTAAGGGCACAATAATAACAATAGTGGGCTTCTATGGGGCCGAATAATAACAATATGGGGATTACATGGGTACAAAAATACAATAAGGGTGTTGCACTAATAACAATAAGGGTCTACACTAGTAGTATAGGGACATAACAACTTGGAGATCTGAAATTATAGAGTTACAACCGTTTCAAGATCAAGCTCCTAAAAGCAAGAAAAATGTGAGTATTTTCTTTTAAAAATTGCATAAATTTTGTTTGAAAAATCAGTTTGAAGTGATTCCAAGGGAATATTGAAGCACAAATATCAATATTGGGTTCTAAAATGCCTCATAAAAAAAATAATTCCACACCTATTAATCCCTCAGAAAGCTCTACTATGATGCATGAAGAGCAAGAATTGCAACATGATATATCAAAATTACGGGACCAAGTGAAACAAATTTCTCTCTCATAAAGAGAAACCAAAAATGAACTAAAAGGTGACATGGATGGTTTAAAAGGCGACATGAATGATCTAAAAACAGACATGGAAGATTTGAAACAAGGTTTGACAAAGTTGTTGCAAGAAAGAATTCCCAGTGGTGACAAGGTAATCCATGAATATCATGATGAGGACAAAAGGAATATGATTTACGATTTTAGATACTCCAATGTGGGGTTTAAGAATTACCACATTCCAAAATAGATATGAGAACGTTTAATGGCAAGGATCTGGTAACATGGATTTGCAGATGGCGCAATATTTTGATCTACAAGATGTGCAAACCTCACAAAAGGTACATGTTACATCTTTATATTTATAACCCACTTAGTTTGTATGGTATAGATGGCTTTGTTCTTGTAAAACACTTGTCACCTAGTCAATTTTTATGGAGGAAATGATAGCACATTATGAATATACAAAGAGAAATACCTTCTTTAGCCAATTGATAAATATCAAACAAAAGGGTTCAATGGTGGAGCACATTGAAGACTTCCAAAAATTGAATATTAGGGTAACCGATATTCCAGAGGAGAAAAGGATTGATGTCTTCATAGGGGATATAAAAGATAACATCCAACACGAGGTTCACCTTTGGGAACCTGATTCATTGGATAAGGAATTCAAGGTGGAAAGAAAAGTTGAAAGCAAAATTATGGCAACAAGGAAGTCTACCACTCACAACTATAAAGGTGGAAGTGTTAGTCTTCCACAACCTACAATGTTGACACCAAAACAATTGGAGGAAAAAAAAGAAAAATGGATTTGTTATAGTTGTGATAGAAAATACACTAAAGGTCATAAGTGTGTTGAGAAGAAGCTATTCTACATAGATTGTGAAGAGGAACAAGAAACATCAAAAGAGGAGGATGTACACTAGGAACCAACCCCAGAGAAAGAAGAAATGAATTCGACCATATCTTGTAATGCATTGGAAGGAATTACCACCCCTAAAAATCTCAAGATATAAGGATATATCAAGAAGAAAAAGGTAATCATGCTAATCGATTCAGGTAGTACCCATAATTTTATTCATTCTAAGATAGCCAAGGAGTTGAATTGTGTCCTATATCCAGCACGAGGTGTCAAGTGAAGGTTGCAAATGGAGGAACTATAAATTGCTCTGGAAAATGCCATAATATAAATATAACCATGGGGGAATATGCATTAAATAGTATAATGCTTTCCGTTACAATGGATGGTGTTGATGTTGTACTAGGAGTCCAATGGTTACAATCTTTGGGGTTGATAACTTTCAATATTCAAGAACTTTTCTTGATTTGTTTTGGGAAGGAAAAGAAGTTGAATTAAGGGGTATCACAGGGAAACTAGGAAAGATAATCAAATCTAATGGCATGAATTTTTTTTGAGGAAATAACAACAGGGCGTAATTGCACAATTATGTTCACTAGGGGTTCAAACATCGAAATCATCTATTTCTCCAGATCTCCAAAATGTCTTGGACAATCATTCCAAGGTGTTTGAGACTCCCAAAGGTCCCCCACCTATTCGTGATCATGATCATGCGATTCACTTGATTCCAGGAATTTTTCCTCCAAACATTAGGCCTTATAGATATCCTTATGGCCAAAAGAGTGAAATTGAACATATGGTTGCAGAAATGCTAGAGGTTGGTATAATTCAACCTAGTCAAAGTTCTTTCTCTACTCTAGTAGTATTGGTGCACAAGAAGGATGGATCATGGTGTATGTGTCCAGATTATGGGGAGCTCAACAAGCTCACTATTAAAGATAAATTTCCCATTCCTGTCATTGATGAATTGTTGGATGAATTACATGGAGCAATTTTACTTCACCAAGCTGGATCTTCATTCAGGATATCGTAAAATTAGAATGAAGACTAAAGACATTCCAAAAAAACATTCAGAACTCATGAGGGTCATTATAATTTTTTGGTCATGTCTTTTGGCCTTACTAATGCACCTTCTACATTTCAAGGTTTGATGAATTCCATTTTCAATTCTTTCTTAGAAAAATTGTGTTAGTATTTTTTAATGATATAGTAATCTATAGCAAGTCTTGGATGGATCATGTTCAACATGTTGATAGGGTGCTCAAAGTATTGGAGGAGAAACAATTATATAAAAAAACCTACAAATGTTTCTTTGGAGTACATGAGGTGGAATATTTGGGTCATAATGTATCTCACGAGGTGTTAAGGTAGACCCTAAAAAAATTAAATCCATTAAGGAATGGAAAATCCCACTAACCATAAAGCATCTTTGAGGATCTCTCGGGTTGACAGGGTATTATCGCAAGTTTGTTAAGAATTATGGGAGAATAGAGGAACCTCTAACATCATTACGGAAGAAAGATGAATTTTATTGGACTCCAGAAGCAACGAAGGCTTTTGAACATCTTGAAGAGGCAATGTGCCAAGCACCAATCTTAGCTATGCCAGACTTCACAATTTTTTTTATTGTGGAATGTGATGCTTTGAGAAATGGAATTGGTGTGGTTTTAATGCAAGAAGGAAGACCCATTTCTTTTGAAATTTGTGTAATCAAATGAAAGTATTTATACAAACCTATTTACTTTGAGTAGGGTCCGAAGATGAACCCCACACTAGGTGAACTCCAGAATCAAATAGTTTTGTGCCTTTGATCTCATGGTTTCTTTATGATTTTTGCTTCTTTTTCATGTGTTTTAAGTTACTTGGTTACATGCTCTTTTATATGAAATTCTATATGCATCCTTGAAGCAAAAATATCTGGATCACCTAGGGTGGTTGGTAGGATCCTAAGTGATTTTTAGTCTCTAAAGGATGTCATTTTACTTTTGGTTTGTAGGCCCCACTTCCATAACTGGAACTTGGAGATTAGGTCATATCACAGTAACACTTAGCTCATGTTTAACCTGGAGAGCTTTTCAAAGTCGGTAAATATGGTAGGGGCAGTTACATTGTCATAGAGTGGAGTATGTGATAGTAGCATACTTAGAGTCTACTTGGTTAAGTTTCTTTGTAGAAATCATCTAGTCTTTAAATATATATAGACCATTTTGCATATTGTTCATCTATGCATTATCTAACATTATGTTAGAGGTAGTTATCTTGCTAATTAGGTGGATCATAATGATCCTATAAGAACCACCATTTTGGAGGTTCTTAAGAGAAGCATTATGACAAGGTTAGTATACATTCCATATAGTATGGAAAAATACTTTTTAAGGGATGAAGGAATGAAATGGGTTAGGTTGCAGGCTCATTATGAGACATATAACTAGATGGTGGAATAAGAATCATAGGAATGCATATTGAAAGTAACTCTTGGATAAGAATTATATCTGCATAATCTTGTGACATGCTTTGTATGATTATGTGATGTTTAAAAGGAAGAATTTGACTTACTCAAGGATAAATAAATAATTCTGTAATGGTTAACATCCAGTATAATCTATGGAAGAAAAGATCTAACTTGGTAATGAAGTTTGATCCTTGGGCACTCTGATGCATAAAGGAATATTTGTATGGAGATGGACCATGAGGATATTTATTGGATGAGAAGGTCATCATGATGAGGTAAGTCTAATTTTATATTATAGTAGGTTATCTAGTTAATATATTATTTTTCTACTTGGAAGGATATTGTAGGAATATATATGAAGAATGTTGAGGGAAGCTCAACATAGGATACTTGGAAATTATATGTTGGAAACATTTGAGCACTACCAAGAGAGGGGAGGTGAATCAGTAGTGTGATCTATATATGGTTTTTTCCAATTTATTACTTCACAATTACTTAATCACACATAAGTTAGCAGAAACTCATTAAACATGTGCATCACATAACATAACTGAAACCATAAGCAACAATATAAAAAATAAACATGCACACAATCACATCAATCACACATGAGACACAAGATTTCTAGTGGAAACCTTTCTAGGGGAAAAACCACCCTTGTTGTTGTTGCTTTGCTCTGAATTTCTATTAGTCAAGCAATTGGTATTTTACATATATTTCTAACTCCCATCAGTATGGAGACTCAACCTCATTTACATATGCTAATATCAATTGGCTAGGAGACTTGATACTACTTATCATCTTGGAAGAATTTGTTCTCTACGGATATCCACGGACTACCATTTGTTGAAGGCCACCACGATTAGTCAATCCTCGCTCAACTACCATTGGAATATCCAACCACCATTGGATTTAGAAACTTGTTTCTTTCACTGAATCTTTGACATCACTGCTCCTCTACCACTATGCATAACTCCTTTCATGTATTTTCAAATTGGATCCTAAAACAATATGATCAACAAGAAATCAGTTATGCATACATTTTTCAGCAACAATATCTCACCATCGAATCAATATAATAAAACAATTGCACAAAAACATGTGCTCTCAATACAAATTTGTGGCCACACAAATCTGATATCAAACCCTCACATCAAAATGTAATCACTGCATACTACAATTAGAACATACAACACTAAGTCTATGCACCAAAATTAATAGCAACTCCTGCAAAAACAAGTGTGAGAGTCTCCACAAAAACTCTATCCAACAACGTACACAACTCTCCAATCAATCTCTACACCAGCAACTCCAATTTTGATCTATATTGAAACACGCTTAAGATCTTCTCACTATTTAGTCAATAACACTCATAGATTGAAGCATTTATTCTGTCCACTAGGTTTGAAGCATACACTACCTCTCTGCAGCCTTGTCACTCACATATTAACTTCAAAAACAACCACAAAGATCATAATGTAAAAATATAAAACATGATGGGGCGAAATTGAGCTTCGAGCTAGGATCAAAGGTGAAAAAATTGGAACAAATCAATCCACTAAGGTCACTACTAGTGCACTAAATGCATTCACAACATGAAAGGACCTTTTCAAACAATTTCTAACTTTTCCAAACAATTATGGAAGCCTCGGGGAATTTCCAACCTAATTTCCTTTCGAACAGTGCGAGTAATGCAGAGAAAATCCCGTGAAAACCCTAATTTGCATGATTGACACTATCTAAACTCAACTGGGGATATAACCACTCACATATGCTAGCCTCTATGTGATTGGAGCACCCCAACCGCTCCCATAGGCCTCTATGCATGCGATTGGGGCTAAAACTGAGGAAAACCATCAATCTTTCAGCTCAGGACCTCTTCCATCCATTGCATCCTCTTCCCATGCATATATACATGAAACCGTACCTCTGACATGTCCTCTAACACCTCTTAAAAAATATCAAACAAGCCTCACAATTGTCACTAGCAAGTTGACCTAGAAGGGTGATCAAAAAAGGTTGGAACTTATGTCAACAAGTCCTCCATTCTCACCACAAGCTGCAACACCTCTGTCAGACCTGAAAAAAACTGTGTAGAAACACTGCAATATCAACATCACCATCATGAATTCATGACATTGCAACAAGTCATATCCATGAAGCATAAGCGTGAACACCTAGATGAATACCTAGTTGAAAAATCAACTAGTGTGCCATGAACCATCTCTATCATATGTAGATCTGATCATCACCTGTAAAAACCTCCTCTACCTATAGTAGCATCAAAAAACCATCATGACATGTCCATACAAACTCCTCCAAGACCAACATGCTACCATCAAGCTCCATCAATACCAACACATACCGACACACACCATGGTCCATCAATCTACATCATCATGAGGTTGACATAGGTGCATGACCTCAAGAGTTGACATCAATGCCAACAAAACCATCTCACTATCAGTACATAAAAGCCAACCAATATGAACACCAAGTCAACATCCATCACACATGATCATGACCATGACCTTGTTGACATCAATTCCAACACAACAATGCCAAAAAACTCCTCCTTTGGAATTGATGTCAACCTCATCAACATGTGAGGCTAATTTCTATCCATCCAAATTCTCTCGAAATTATCTCCCCCTTTGACGTTAATGGAAAAGGGTTAACTCCATATGAATAGGTAGCAATAACTAGAGTACATATTGGAGAAATACATCTCTACATGGCTGAAATATAATGAAATCAATGACCATCATGCCTCCATATAAAAAAAAAGCAACTTATATATCTATTCATCATTTAGAGAAGAATACCATCCAAAAACTACTAGCAGCAAGCAAAATATGCCAACATAAGGTAACCATAAGCATCATATGAAACATCATCATAATATCAACTATGAGCAACATCAATTACACACATCAATATGCACATAAGAATAAAACCATCACTCCTCATAGCATCATCATATGATATGTAGCAATACCACATGAGGAAACCACACACAATCTCCCCCATAACTACATATCATCAACTATCATAACATCTCATCACATGAGGCCAAGAGCCCTATTGTCATAGCATAGAATGAGGCATAACATGAACACCTCCAAGTAGATCACGATGTCAACAATATATGGCTGAAGTAAATAGGAACAAATAATGCTCCCCATGAGCACATGCCATCTCCAAGTTGTAGAGATACTAGTTGTCAGGCTGAAATGACCGCTTCCACTACAAACAATGCTTCCTTTGATAAATAGAAGCACCATATGGACTAAGACTCCACATGACCATGACTCATATTATATATACAATGATACATACATGGTTGTAGCAAATATGCAAAGATCTCATACATGAAAATTTCATGACCTTGTGACTCCTGGCTATATGACCAAAGGATATTATAATACAAGTACACGGCTCCATGAGCATCATACAAGATTTTCAATGAAATACATGGCTTCTATAACAACTCCTATGTACCAATGACTCAAAAACATAATTCATCAAGACTATTACATCATCATTAGCCCATACATATGGCTGCAAAATGACTGCATATTACTCCATAACAAGCCTATCACCATGATGACTCATCATACTATTCACTGGACTCAATACCAATACATAATGATGAAACAATAACAAGTACATGGTTGTAGTAATGATCATACAACAACTCATACATGGTTGTTCCATGTCACATGTCATAACAATACATCCTAGAGTCATGATCTCAATCTATGCATGGTTGCACATATTTACAACTAGCTATTAGTGGAAACAAAAAACATATACATGGCTGAAAAATTTGCTCATTTTCACCCATGAAGACATATGTAAAGCTGTTATAATCACATGAGAAAAAAGAAATGAAAGAGACAAAACAAATCATGAGTCTCTACACCATGCGTAGCTCCCCCTGAGCTCAATATACCTCGAATAGACAGGTTGATCCTGTGGACCTGAAAGTACAAGAGGCTCAAATGAACTCGTCATATGTTGCTACAAAAATCATATGCTCCCCTCGAGGTTGTGCACCTCTTGTGATCTGCAACCCTCTATAAGTATGCATGAAATAACCATGGACTGCAAGAAGGAATGCTATTCACTCACTACAACAAAAAATGTCATTGTTGAGGGTTGAAAAATGTCACCATAAGCTCATTAGTGATGGTCAAAATGGCTTTCGTCACCAAAAATCAAACGTCACTAAAGGTGGTGTCTCCAAAAGTATAGGTGTTGTGGTGACATTCAAGGTTTGTCATGAATAATGATTATAATGACGGATAGTGACTGTCACCATTTCATATGAACAACAATGATTTATGGTGATGGACCTTTCATGGCCCTCACTATTGATGCATATATATGGCAATGTTCATTGACCGTCACCTTTTCATATTTTAGTGAGGGTCAAGAAATGTCACCATAAGCTCATTAGTGATGGTCAAAATAGCTTGCATCACCAAAAATTGAATGTCACCAAAAGTATAGGTGTGGGGGAGACATTAAAGGTCTATCATGAATAATTATTATATTGATGGATAATGACTATCACCATTTCATATGAACAACAATGATTTATGGTGATGAACCTTTCATGACCCTCACTATTGACGCATATATATGGTGACATTCATTAACTGTCACCATTTCATATATAAAAAATAAGTTTTGGTGATGGCCCTTTAACGACCCTCACTATTGATACATATATAGGGATAGATAGTGATGGTCACCATTCCCCATGAATATTAGGCCACGGTGGAATCGAACCACAAACCACTTGCTTGTAAAACTTTGTGAAGTCTTGTAGGTTTCATTGGCTCAACTAGCACAAACAACCATCCAATAAATGCAGAACATAATTGTTTTAGAACAAGGAAGAAACTTTCACATGGTTAATCTGCTACACCACAGATCATCTTATGGCATGGAACAATTTAAATGACATTCCACTAGGATAAAACTCATAAATTTGCATATACTGAATTTCCAATATTAATACTCAGTTTACAATAATCTTAAATTTTCACTAGAAAGCATATCACAAGAAAGCAGCAATTGAACAACATTAATAGCATTGCACCAAGATAGAACAATGATGGGTGTTCCATTAACTAAAATTTCTTGAAATACATGAAATTTAAAATCAACTTCTTGTGCATGCCTTTGGGCAACACTAATATACTATTGACAAATAAAAATACATGTTACAACATAACTCTCATATCAATTACAGACAGTCACATGGTCTCCAAAGCAGACATAACATTAAGAAGTATCTTGATCCAAGTGGATATTGGTGGCCACCTGCCAACTCCACTTGGATCCCCACCATTGTTTCTTTTAGCTTTTCAGTTTCCTTCATTGTAGCACAATTTACTATTTTTAGCAGTTTTTCGGGTCTTGAACTTCCAGAGCTGTTTTGAGGCCCTAAATGACGTTTTTTGGGAAAATTGGGAGCAACATGGGTCCATGGATCGATGTTGCTCTTCCCAAAGTTGTAGTTCTTGAATATATCTTTCTAAAGAGATATTGCGCGCGTCAAACGAAGATCGTATGCCAAAGTTACGATCCTAGGAAGTTGATGTACCAATTTACTCAAACGGGGCCCATAGTTTGGCATTTCATCTTCTAGGGTTAGGTTTTTGGATGTTTAGGGTTTTCCATTGTTTCTCAACAATAATAGGCCTTCGAGCCTCATTGTAACATGGTTCAGAGGCATGTAGCCACCACATCTCTTCTCAAAGATAAGCTACCATTGCCCTAGCTGATTTATTTCCATTGCTATTTGTAAGCATATTTCATTATTTTACATTAATGAAATGAAGTATTATTTCCATGGTATCTATGCATTTATGGTTATCTCTGTAATTAGTTGCGTTCTTATTTAAATCCGAATAAGTGGTATCAGAGCAGTCTGATTTTTCTCTGTTTTTCTTTGCATTTCCCCAAGAGGTCGGGATATAAGGAGTTAGGGCTTGAACTGGTCGAACCTTTGCAAGACCAGCCTCGCAAATCTCGATGGCCTCCCATGGCAGATGAAAAGAAAGACGAGGGGGCAGGAGATCCTATCAAAATCTTGCTTGAAGAATCCCTCGAGCGACAAAGGAACGCGATGATGGACAACTTTGCCTAGATCCTTCAACGGCTACCCAGGGGCGACGCATCGGCTTCCAACAGCTACTCTGGAAACGCCACACCATTTAAGGTACAAGTTAATTTTGAAATCCCCATATTCGAGGGTCAGATAGATGTAGATGCCATCGATAAATGGTTAAATATGCTAGAGGGTTATTTTTATGTTCATGATTTTTCCAGTTGGGAAAAGATTATTTTCGCTCTTCTCAAAGTAGCTCCCCACGTCAAGGATTGGTGGGAAACCTACTACAAGCAGAAGGATGAAAGTACAGGCTCACTATTTTCAGTCACACCCACTTGGGATTCATTCCGGGATGCCATCAAGGAGTAGTACTACCCCGTCAGAAGCTATGAGGATCAATACATAAAGTGGACCACGCTATGGTAGGGAAGGGACCAAGACATGACGTAGTTTACCAATATTTTCCATACCCTTCGCACAAAGTTGGGTATCAAGGATTTAGAGTAGCTTTTGGTACTCAAATACTGCAGCTGCCTGCACAAGTACATCTAGGAAGAAATAGAATTCCTGAACATCCCCTCGGTCAGCACGACATATCGATATGCTGTCAAGGTCGAGAAAAAGTTTAAACAAAAGAAGCAAGACTTTGGATCTGCGAATCTGAAGCAAAGGAAAGGTGCCCCCAAACCGTAGAACAAAGGACAAAGCCAAGGCGGGGCGGTCCAAGACAACTCGCCAAAGCTGCAAGCAAAGAACAATGCCATGAAGCCGAAAAAGGACACGAGAAAGTGGTGTGAGTTCCATAACAGCTCCACTCACAACACAAGTGAGTGTCGGGTCAAGCAGTCACCGGTGGCTGAGCTAAAAGTTTCAGAATCAGATGCATGTTCCAACTCTGAGTCAGAACCCGACAAGGGGAATGACAAAGGGAAGCAGATTATCGATGTGGAGCCCAACGTCACCGTTGCCGCCACAAAGATCCAGAAGGAGGAACCCGAAGATCCAGAGGAGTAGGAGCATCTCTTCCACTCCCAGATGTGGGTAAAGGGCTCCCCGCTATAGTTCATTATCAACAGCGGGAGCCAAAATAACCTCATTTTGGTAGAGGTCATGAAGCAGCTGGGCTTATTGACCACAACACATCCACAACCGTATACCATCGGGTGGCTTCACCAAGGACGAGAGCTTCACGTGAGCCAGCAGTGTCACCTTCCATACAACATCAAGCCCTTCAAGGATGAGGTATTGTGTGACATTGCTCCCCTTGAAGTTTGTGATGTATTATTAGGACAACCATACTTATGGAAGCGACATGCTGTGTATGAATCAAGGCCCCGTGTTGTTATTGCTACTTTGGGAAATAAGTTGTACAAGATACCAGAGGTAGCACCGCCTATCGCCATCTCTTTGTTTATTGCAAAACAATGCAGTAAGCTCATTTCCAAAATTGAGAAGTTTGTTTTCCTTATGATACGCCCTCAAGGAAAGAAGAAGACAATGGCCACGACCTCCAGACAGGGCCCCTCTGCACGACAACTATAGATGGACAAGATCATGGAGGAGTACGAGGACATCTTCACCTCCATGGCAAGGGTTCCTCTGCACTGTCAAGTCAAGCACTCCATCGATCTGACCCCAGGTGCGCCGCTGCCCAATGGACCAATCTATTAGCGCTCCATTCTGGAGAATGATGAAATCAAGAAGCAGATTTAGGAGCTGCTATAGAAATTCACATCTATCCGAGTTCATCGCCCTGTGGGAGCTTGATTGTGTAGGTACAGAAGAAGGATGGGACTTGGAGACTCTGTATTGACTATTGGGTGCTGAAAAAGATCACTATCCGTAATAGGTACCCAATCCCATGGATTGATGACCTCCTGGACCAACTGAAGGGGGAAAAATATTTCAGCAAGATTGATTTGAAATCAGGATATCACCAGGTACCAATCGAACCATTCGATGTGTGGAAAACTACCTTCAAAGCCTTTTGGATTGATGAATGCTCCTGCAACCTTCATGAGGCTAATGGATGACATCTTTCGGCCATTCACCAACTCATTTGTAGTGGTATACTTGGATGACATCTTGATCTTCAGCTAGAGTTGGGAAGAGCATCTCCACCACATCTGACAGGTTCTCCAAACACCGTGGCAACACAAGTTATGTGCCAATTTGGAGAAACACACTTTTGGCATGACCCAGGTTCAGTATCTGGGATACATTATTGATGAACAGGGGGTGCATGTGGATCCAACCAAGATCCAAGTCATTCGGGATTGGCCATCTCCAACCACTCTGACAGAGCTCCGCAACTTTCTAGGTCTTGCCAACTTCTACCACAGGTTTGTGTTGGGTTTTTCTCATATCACTTTGCCATTGAGTCAAGTCACCAAGGGAGGAGCGAAAGAAAAATTCTTTTGGTCTGAATCTCAACAGAAGGCATTCATAGAGTTGAAAGATCGCCTTTGCACAACAAAAGTGCTCACATTACCAGACTTGCAACAACCATTTGAGATTGAGACAGATGCCTTTGACTATGCTATTAGGGCAGTCCTTACTCAACACCGGCATCCAATGGCATATCACAGTGAAACACTTTCAGACACAGTCCAGAAGTATCCCACTTATAACAAAGAGATGTATTCCATTGTGCAGTCCTGTCGACAATGGAAGCATTACATTTTGGGGAAGGAAACGGTCATCCACACAGACCACTGACCCCTGTAGTTCATACAGACCCAAGGGAAATTTTAAAATGATTGCCATCAGAAGTGTTCCACATACCTGCAACAGTTCCATTTGAATATCATGTATAAGAAGGGCAGCACCAATAATGTTGCATATTTCCTCAGTCGACCACCGATCATGACATTAACCACTATGCTCAACTCTTGTGGGCACGATACTTTTGATTGGCCACTTATCTACAAAAGCGACCCAAAATTCAGCCACACATACCAGACACTCTTGGAGGGTCAGCATGTTCCAGATTTTCACTTCCAAGATGACCTGTTATGCCACTTGGGTCACCTTTGTGTTCCTTCAAGCGGGCATGCCAAGATGATTTGGGAAGCACACTACAGTCGGGCTGCTGGGCATTTCGGGGTTGAGAAAATGGTGGCAGTACTACATAAGTATTTCTATTGGCCGAATCTTCGACAGGATGTCGGGAAGTACATCAGATCATGCACTGCTTGCACCATTGCCAAACCAACCATTAAGAATCAAGGCCTCTATACCCCACTGCCTACCCCTAGTTGACCTTGGGAATCCATCTCCATGGATTACATGTCAGGCCTTCCTTCCACTAATCATGGAAACGACTGTGTTTTTTTGGTCGTCGGTAGGTTCTCAAAGATGGCCATTATGGCAGCCTGCAAGAAGAATATAACAGCATAAGCCACTGCTAAAATCTTCTTTGAACAAGTGTGAGTACACTTTGGGATATGATAGTTTATCATCTCAGATTAGGACAACGGGTTCCTTAGTATATTTTGGTCCAGTCTCTGGTCGATGCTGGACACCAAACTCACTAAGTCCATAGCCTTCCATCCTCAAACTGATGGCTAGATAGAGGTTGTCAACAGGATGATCGTACACATTCTGTGCATGTACAACTCAAAGAATCCATGCACATGGGACAAGAGCCTCCCCTATGTTTAGCACAGCTACAACCAGGTTCTCCCCAGCTCGACTGGCCACAACCCTTTTAAGGTGAGCTTGGGATTCCAGCCACTATGTCCCATTGATGTGGCCATGCCATTTGCAGCTACCCACGCAGATTCGGATCATGTCCAGTCCGAAACAAATAAGGAAAATAGCTTCATCAAGCACATCTAACATATTCGCCAACAGGTCCATGGCATTCTAGAGAAATCAAATGCTAAATACAAGTAGCGACATGATCAACATCGGGTGCCACACAAGTTTCAGGTGGGCGACAAAGTCTAGTTGCATTTGTAAAAGGAATGCCTTACCGGAGCCTATCGGAAACTCAGACCACTCCGATATGGTCCTTACACCATTACCAAGGCTGTGGGAGACAATGCATTTGAGCTCAGCATTCCCCCATTCCTTGGCCTACACCCATTGTTCAATGTGGACCACCTTCGGCCATACTTTCCACCATTACTAGACACATCCGACATTGCAGAACAACAGAGTTAAATCCAGATTGCATGGAACAAGCTACAACTGATTGGATCATGGACACACAGATCAAGCACACTCGCCAGCAGAATATCCAACTGTATCGAGTTGTCAAAGCAGGGCAACTCCTTCACCAGGGCAAGTGGCTCACCAAGGACCAAGTTCAGCAGAAGTTTCCTCATCTCATGGAGGAACTCAATGCAATGGGGACCGTTACTTCCTAAGGGGGGGAGGAATGATCCAGGTGGATATTGGTGGCTACCTTCCAAGTCCACTTGGACCCCCACCATTGTTTCTTTCAGCTTTTCAGTTTCCTTAATTGTAGCACAGTTTACTATTTTTAGCAGTTTTTCGGGTCCTGAACTTCTGGAGCCGTTTTGAGGCCCTAAATGATGTTTTTTGGGAAAACTGGGAGCAACATCGATTCAAAAGTTGTAGTTCTCGAATAGATCATTCTAACGAGATATTGCATGCGTCAAATGGAGATCGTATGCCAAAGTTACGACCTCGGGAAGTTGATGTACCAATTTACCTAAATGGGGCCCACAATTTGGCTTTTCATCTTCTAGGGTTAGGTTTTTGGATGTTTAGCATTTTACATTGTTTCTCAAAAATAAATAGACCTTCGAGCCTCATTGTAACATAGTTCAGAGGCATGTAGCCGCCACATCTCTTCTCAAAGATAAGCTACCATCACCCTAGCTGATTTATTTCCATTGTTGTTTGTAAGCATGTTTCAGTATTTTACGTTAATGAAATGAAGTATTATTTCTGCTACATCTCTGTGTTTATGGTTATCTCCGTAATTTGTTGTGTTCCTGTTTAAATCCGAATCATATCTATACAATCAACATTTCACAGTAAATTTCTATGTCAAAATGTGCAAATATCTGGAACCAAGACTGACACATACATCAATAGTCTTGTTAGGTTCCTGCAAAGCCCTCTGAGCAGAATCCATATGCTTAAATATAATAAATTCAAATCCCCTTAACTTTATAGTTGCCTTGCCAATGATAACAAAACCTTCTTCAATCTCTCCATATCGTTCGAATGCCTGAAATATCAACAACAATTGGAATTATCATTAAACAATTTTCCATTCAAAAGCATGGCTTATTTTATAAATTCTCCAAGAGAGACTACATAGTCTGTAGTTGTAAAAAACAGGTTGGATTTCGAACCATGGTTAACTTCCCTTTGAGTGAATATTAACAACAACCTTTATGTTAAATCAACATGACAAAACTCAGGTACAAATTACGACCAGTACTAGTGCAATCAACAATACATGACAAAAAATCCAACAAATAACATCACATGATTTCAAGGCCATAAAACAAAAGCATTACCAAATAAACAATAATATGAAAAATATTTCCATTCATACAAATGACAAGCACCCAATCATCATGCACTCAAACATATGCCAAACTATGCCCTGTTCACAAAGTGTTGTAACATTATTGAGAGATTTGGCATTGGAACTATATTGTTCTTGAGTAGCAAAGGTAAGCAATTAGTATAAGGCCATAGACCAGGTTGTTGAGTTGATAAGTACACAAGGAAAAGAACCAAGCATTAAGCAGTTTGATATTATGATCAGAATTGATGTCAAGGACTAGGGAGAAAAAAAATATTTGAAAGGCTTAGAAGTCTACTAATTTGTTACATTTTCTATTGTTGAAAATGTTTCATGTGTTAAGTTATAAATTATGATACATGCACACCAAGACTGTGGCATCAAGGCCCAAATAATAGTCAAATAGGGTTGGGTGATAATGTCTGAAAATGAATATCAAGGAATTCCATAGTAGTGATGGTGGTCACATGAATATATTACAAGCATAAATTAACCCATTTAAAATTCTCTTAAAGAGGGCCACCATTGTTTTAGGGCATACATTTTAGGAAGAAGCATAAAGCTTCTATTATGAAATTCTGCAACCATGCAATTTATGTCCTATTTCTCTCACCTATGATGTCAAATGATAACCTTCAACAAGATCAACATCAAATCCATCTCATCATATTATTTGTGTTTCCATGTCTTGGAAATGCAATTCTCCAGGTATTATGCAAGGCACTTTCATCACACTTTCAACTTTGATTTATTTTTTGTCAAAGGATTCTATATATATATATATATATATATATATATATATATATATATATATATATATATATATATATATATATATATATATATACATTCCAAGTAAGACCCATGATCATTTTTGATGCCAAAGTAGTGATCAATATACCTCTGAGTAACAATGTACATAATATAAAGAAAAGAAAAGCATTGCTAACATGTCATTGTGGATTGGACAAAATGATGAACCCATGATTAGATCAAGTCTACTGTAAATATTTGACCTAAAATGTCTTTCGAGTTCTTGCATATCATTATAATCATAGAGAAAAGGGAAGCCTTGAATATTTGTTTTAGTAGCTTTAATTTCTTATCTATAATTCATATGAAGGATCACAATTATGTGCTAAAATTTTAGTAAAAACCCTATATCTATATAGATATCCCATCTTTGTGATATTGTGCAACATTTGCAATATCCCCAACATCTACTCTACATAAGCATCTATCTATGCAACCCTAATGAACCACGACATAATATCATTCACATGCTTGTTTTCTCCAAATGGAAAAATCTTAGGGCAACATGCTTCCTTATCATCTATAAATTTTCTCAATAATGAGACCTGAGGTACCCCTATGAAGGTGTGCATTGTTTCCATTTGAATTGGAGCAATAGAAACTAAAAATACACAAAGTGTTGAAGCTAAATATTCCTCCAAATGTAGTCCAAAGAAAAACACCAGGATCTCCTTCATATTTATTTGCTAACATTGGTTTTGAATTTTGTGTTCCCTTCCCAAGTATAACATATGCTAAAGCCATGGATCTCTATGAAAAACCAGACCTCCACTTCAAAATAGAGTTTGTAATTTTTACTAAAGTCCTTATTCAAACTTATTTCAAAATTTTCATGAATATGTTGATATCACATTTCTTCTTGGCTAATCAAGTCTCTTGCAAAAGGTTCAGAATGAGCACCCCGTTGCTCATATAATTGACCTAACATTTTACTGTTCTAGAATGTATCATCAACTATAGTTTGAGGGCTATGGGATGTGCCAATAATATATCTTCAAAACATGCCATATGCACCATGTCAAATGAAATTATAAAAGCAGTAGTGGGACTAATAATTTGAGAACGTGTCACCTGAATCTCTCTATGCATTATATCTCAAAAGTAGATACGATGCATTATTGATACCCCCTAAACTAACTTTCAATTTTAGAATAGCCCATCATAGGATAGTATGCATAGGATTTGGGCGCACAACCTAGGAAAATTCAAAATGAGTTTTCAATATTAGCTTAAATGAAATCTAAACTTCCTTTTGTACTGACCTAAAATGGTAGGGATAACCTAAAATTGTTAGCATAACCCCTGTAACTGAAAATAGATTTGAAACCTATCATTGAATTTATGCATTGATGTTACAACTATGTCGTGGAAATGATCCTTCAAATCTATTTTAGAGGCTTTCAAATATTTCCATTGCAGGAAACGTTATGCAAATTTCTTGTTTAATAATAAAGAGATGCTATAAAATAATATTCTTTGGGGAAAGTATTTGTTTCTACAAGTGTCTATATGCTGGAAGAAATAGGCCTATAATGTTGTAGTTGAAAATACCCCTGGAAAATTTGCCTAAACTGGTTATACTATACTTCAATCTATTGGGAGATCTATTTCATAATTTCCCTTAAACAATAAAGTTGTTTCGTGATTATCCCTAAGGTTGCAATGAAACCTGAAACAACATGTGAAATGGTAAAAAAAATACCTAAAGTAGTTGGAAACAATCGTGGCTAAGGTTGATCTCTAAGTTCTCTCTGCACAAAACAGAACCTTTGAATAATTGAATAATTTTGTCTAACAATAGTAATATATCTTATGTACCAAATACATCATTTTTCCCTAATGAATATAATATTTAAAGGTATTATCGGGCTATGTGCTCCACAATACCATAAACAACAGTAGTGACATGTGAATCCCTTTGGTCCAAAATATTTTCCAATCCAAAGTCTCCCACACTGGCTTCAAAATCTTCATCGAGTAATATGTTTGCTACTTTGACATCACAATGAATTATCTTGGGGTCACATTGATCATGCAAATATAAAAGTATCCTTGTTGCTCCAAGTGCTATATATTTGTGAGTATATCAATCCAGAGCTAGTTCCCCACCAATATTATCACTTAGATGATAGGCACACTTATAATTCATCTCTACTTTGTTAACGAAAATCACATAATTCCAAAACAGAATGAAAGCACTGCAATCTTATTATACTGCCTTCATAAATATCAAAATGTTATTATATTTCATCCAAGCATCCATGCATAGATAAAAAGATCTATTCTCCCTTAATGGGAACATAAAACATTCAACAACCATATATTTCCTCTTTTGACTAAAGGACACATGCAAATGCCACACACATTGTCCAAATAAATTAGAATTCCATTCCGAGAAAAAATCAATCATTGGCATTCATGGGAACTACACATTGGGTCCATTCAAGGTCAGGTTCCCTCAGTTGAGTAGGGATGTGTGGCCTCTTCGTATGGACCCACTAGGAGTGTTTTTGGGGAGAAAAACATAGAAAAAATACCCCAATTCCAATCCCAATCAGCGAATCCTACCTTGAGACCATCTAGGACTAGGAAGAGGAAAAACATGCATAACATTATGCCATGAAAATGATAGAACCCAAGAAGCACCTTGTCAACACAACAACAAAGAAGCAAAGAAATATTTAGTGCAAATGATAGTACCTTGTTAGTCTTGGACCAGCAAACTACACCATGACAGTGATGAGTGTGACACAATATTATCTCCCTTAACTTGCTCAACTCCTCTCAAAAGCATTGGTTCACTACACTGGTTCAAAAAGTAGTTATCAACTGATCCATATGCTATTAGAACCTCAAAATTGTTCACAAGAGTTACTACCCACTTCAGACGTATTTTATTTTGCCACAAGATACATTCGCATGGTTTAAAGGCCTCAATAATTTTAGTTTGAAAGATTCAAGGCTCACCATTACATTAATTTGAATTCATCAGATCATTTGCCTCAAATATTGCCATTTAAACCTACTTTAATATTCCAAAACCCTCAATACAACATAAAACCATAGAAATATTTTTTGTTAAATTGGATCTGTGGGATCCATGTGCAAGTCAATTCATATGTGAACAAAATTGATGATTCATTAGCTTTAATCACTTTAGACCTCTACTTCAATTAGAGGCATTATGAACCAAAATGTTTTCTCAATTGTGGCCCAAAATCTATGTTGTTGGAATCCAAGTGTTCACGATTTCGTGAAGAAGCCATAACTTTGAGCCTCCAAAGCAGAAAATGAAGGAATAGAAAGCACTAGGATGCTTCAATGGTGACCAAACCCTCTACATTGTGCACATATCATTTTGGTCCTCTCAAGAACCCTCTCTATCAAATTGTCTATCTACTTCCCCTTGATTTTTTTAGAAGCAGAAATGTGTTTTAAATTATTATTATTATTGAGATTTATTTAGAAAGGGAACATTTTCCAATGTTTGACCTGTTTGGATATTGTCGTAAAAGTCAAGATTTTTTTTTTTTAAATACAAAAAATGCCCTCTCTGTAACTGCAATGAATTGATTTTTTGTCAGTATTACGACAAACCAAGAAAACCATTCGTTGTAATAACAACAATTGCAGGTGGATTAAACAAAAAAAAACAGACATTATTCTTGTAATTTTCAATGGTACAACCGATTTTAGCCATATCATTGGACTATGTCATCAGAATTTAGTCCTATATGTAGTAGTGCTAGAAACAACAAGCATTATAACATCATACCCTTACAATTGCCTTTTTTTATGTCTCAAACATATGCCAAACTATGATACAAATCAATTTGAACATTGAGAAATTAATCAAATGTTTAGGGAAGTTTGAGGTGTACTTAAACTCTCAGGAACGTAACAAGATGCAGAAAATTACATGTGCATTCTTAAAACTATTGGAACATGCCCTCTTATGGTGAGAAAGTTATTCCCAGTGTTAGCAATAGTAAAAGAAAGTGCTTGTTAATTATAGGAATGACCCTAAAGAGTTGTTGTAGAGGAAATTTTCCCAGTTGGGTATGAAAGGGATCATAAAATTTGATGTCAGTACTCAGACATCAGCAAGGACATTTGGTGTGAGATTACATTGTGGAATTTCAAACTGGTTGTCTTACTAAATATTTCAGAGGATGAACATGATGTGCTTATTAAATACATTGGAGGCATTCATAGTTATATCCTAGGAGATATGGCATTATTTGGCATTCAATCATTATATGGATCTTGCATAAAATTTATGTATATTGAGATGAAAGCGAAGAATATCTAGACATCCAAGGAGCAGGAGAAGTAGTTCGATATGACCTAGGAAAAGCAGCGTGAAAATGGATAGAAGACTCCTAAACAATGTAGTTTTTGCAACAATATATGCTATACCGATGAACATGGTTGGATGCTACAACTAGTGCTCCTTCCAAAGAAGCATTCAAATGAGAAACTGTTGATGGTCTATGCTAGAGAAGATAAGGAAAAGTAGGAGAAAGTGACTGAAACTAAAGATTTGGAAGAAGGGGGAAATGAACTAAGAAAATTACTAATATATCGCTATCGCTTCAATCAATCAAATCAAGAACAACTCAATCCTTCAAGAATGAGCTAGTTAGGGACTTAGTCATTTTTGTAGTTAAGATTAGTTTTGGTGTAACCCCCAATCAAAGTGTTGATGGACACTATCAACCTAAAGAGGGGATGTTTGATTTATTTGCACATTGTAACCACATGGGTATTGAAGCCATACTGGCATAAGATTTCATCAAAAAATAGTTATGAAGGAAACATATTAGGAGTTTATATTTTAATTTGGTTGGTTTAGGGATTTTGTATTTTTAATTTGTAGGAGGGAAGAGAGATGAACACACAGAGGAGGAAGAGGTTACAATCACGTAGGATGAGAGGCCTAAGAAAAGCATATGGACCTTGTTGTTGGTTTGAGGTCACAAGAAGGAGCCACCACTGTCTAAATTATTAAACTATATCATTATCAATATAGTGGTTAACAAAACCAAGAAGTCATTTTTGGATTATCGCTATGTTTAAATGTTTTAGAGGAATTTTGTACATTTTGAAGGATTCCCTATGTAAATGCAGTTTAATCAAAATGAGTGATTCATGTAATTAAATTTGGGCTTGTATGTGAGCTAACCATGCAAAGTGAGAAGGATACTCGTTGACAGATGCAGATCTCTGTGTGTGAGGCAGACAAAAAGCTCTTGTTAAAGACTTAGTGGTATCAAACTGATTTGGGTAATTTGAGAATGGGGTTTTCTATATACGAACCAATCATAGAAATGACATATTTGAATTTTTATAAATCCTGTAATGATTGAAGGGTTGAATTCCCTTTTGAGAACAAAAATTAAGCAAGCTAAATCAAGATCAATGCATGGTCCACTCGCAAAATCTAGAGGTTGTGTTGATGAGGATCCATTAGAATATATGAAGTAGAGTATGAGCATAGAGTTATTATTCTGTAATATTTTTGGAAGCCTCTTTTCTTGACAGTGAGTTGAATGTATCCAAATATTTCTTAGTTTTATGTATTTTAAGACAGTATTTGAAGCCTATATGTGTGTTCAATATGATCTTCTCATTTGGACGATGATAACTTGTTGAGTTGGTAGAGACAAAGTATCGAATTGTTGGAAGGAACTTGGAACTCTTTTGAACTTGTCAGATCTAAATTTGAGGCATCAATTGCACAAATCGAATGATGTAATTTCTTCAAAGTGTGGAAGAGGTAATAAAATTTTCATTCTAAATTCTATTACCATATTATCATAACAATGGATCTCTTAATGGATGGTCCAAGCCGATTCAGGTGTCCAAAATTGTTTTGACAAGAAATCTCACGAAGGTGTCAAGATTTTTCTCTGTTGGAATGTAGTGTTTGATGTAAGGTGAAATAGACTGCATCATACAGGAAACAATGTAAAATCATTTCATTTTATGAATATATGCAACAATGTGATTTAAAATGATTATGATTATAAAATGTAAAAAAACAAAGGAAACACAAAGAAAAGGACTTTAAAACTACCAACATTTCAGATAAAACATTGTACAACTCGAAACATGGCACCAGAAAACTCTAAAATATCTACACAGTTCAGTGAAATGGATGGTATGGGGAAACTCTCTCCTAATACAAGGTTCAAGGAAATAAAACATTATCTTAATGTTAAGAAATAATGACTAGGATATCAACTGGACAAATAAATTAATCCATGCATAATTAGTCCACAAACAAAGTGCAAAGCATTGCAAGAATACATCTATCTCAATATATTTGAAGAAAAATGTACCTCAGATGGTATTCGACTCTTACTCCATCTAAGAGTATGTAGAGGGATGTCGAAAAACCAAGATCAAATTTTGTGCTTTGGAAAGGGTTAATGTCAGAGTTAGTGGATTCAGTGGAATTGGCGTTCCCACAAAATTTGGTTCACATTTTAATTCGACCAAATTTTGGAGAAATATGGATTAGATTTGGTCAATATATCATTGACCCCAGATCAATGGAATTTGAACGTGATTTTTCACTAAATAGATGAGCATTGGAAGGGAAATTTCCCTTACATACAAGCTTGAACACCCAGGAAGGAATTACCTTTTGAGATAGCATGGAGAGAGTTTTTCTAGTGAATTGATTTCTAGAAAGTATGATGATTGCTAAATAGATATGTTGAATGGATTCTTGGAATGGATAACCATTTTTTCCCAACCTACAATTAACAAGATGTTTCCAATCTCTAAAGGAAGACGCCAACCACCAATGACTTGCCTGAACTCTAAACAAAAGTAATTGTATTGGAATACATTGTCAAATCAAAGCTCAAATGGCAAGTGATTTAGTGATCACATTGATTTGTATCATCAAAGTAAGAAAACTAAAAAAAAGTTGGAAGCAAACTATAATATGTTCTCTAAATTGGTGCTAGGCTAGGCTAGGTGCTCACCCTTGCACAGAGAACTGTTGTTGGGATGGGGTCCCCTGGGTTAGTTTAGGGTTAAGATAATCCAAGTTTTGGTACAGTTTCTGTAAATAATGTAAAATCTCCACAATTTGTGGATGCGGAGCGCATAGATGAATATGAGTCAAAGGGGCTTAGCCCCTTGTTTTATGTAAAGTTTTGAGTTGGTTTTGATTTTCACCCATGGTCTGCAGACCATGGAATTGTATGAAAATGCTATAAATAGTGAGTCTTAGAGAAGAGACAAGTAGATTTGGAGTGATAAAAAGGAAAAGTGGGTAAGAAAGAAGAAGAAAGGCTCTGCAACTGAGTGTGAAGAGGCCCAGGTAGAGTCTGAAGCTGAGTGCATGAACCCCTGTAGCTGTGTGCGCAGGGCATTTTTGAGTCTGTATCCTTGAATTGAAGATCAATAAAGACAGTTTCTGAAGAATTCCTGAATATTTATGTATATCTCTGTTAATGTTATATGCTGTTGATGAATGATTTGTATTTATGAGATATTGATTGAATGTTACATGATTGTCTTGAATAAGTCTTAATAATGTACGGAATGTATGTTTAACCACTTTAGCAAATACTCTGGTAATATTTCTTGTGTTTACTAATAACTTAAGTAAATCTATGCGAACACTAATTTAGCACTGTTCTCTGATGCACGTAAGTAGGCAAATTGACTATTAGGGGTTCACAAGGACCAATTGTAGAGATCGTAGACCTTCGCAAAGGTATAAAGGCTATTTTAACGGAGTTGTAGTAATGTGCCCTAAGAGTTTATCGATTTGCGCGAAGGCTAGTCTGAGGCGCTGGAAGAAATCACACTAGACATCCCCCCATACTGCTACGGGTGATATTGCAGCCTGCACTATGCGGGTTGCTGCAGAAAGGGCTAATAGTGTAGGGTTTTGTTGGTTAGCATAGCTAACTCTGAACCTGGGTCAGGACCCCCTAAGACAACAAATGGTTCCATTTTCAGGACCAGGATCTTCTTGAAAGAGATGTGTGATGTCGCATCATTGGAATCTGACCAAGAAAGAAGTTGAAATTTTGTTGGATCGAAAGATTCATGAGTTCACGGCACAAGAAAACAGGAATCCGTGTCTGTCAAAGGAAGAGTTGTCGAACATATATCTGTATACAGAGATACATGAGATCTTCTTCTGCACTTTCCCCATTGAACTATATGAGTGGTTAGCTAAATTGACAGACAGTAAGGAATGGTGGAAGCTCGATAGTCTTATAGTGTGGACTCCATAATTAGTGCGACAATTAGAAGCTTCTGACAACAAGATGGCACAAGTTGTGGATCATTGGCTGGATCGAATTTTGGGAGGATTTGTCATAGAATTTGCAGTTGATACCTTAATCATCTATAGCGAAGTGGAGCAGTGATTTTTCAGGGGACTGTGAGGTAAGTATTTAAGATCATTGAATACTTGGATTAAAATGTTTTTATGTGAAAATTAGGTGATGCCATTACCTTGATGCTCAGAGCTACGCGAAGCAGATGGTTCTTTAGAAATCGTGAAGGATCGGGATAGAAGTATAGTCCCTTGATTGGACCTCCTCTAAGTGACGACGAAGGGGCGAGACAGACTCCACCACGAAGTGATGTTCAGCTAATCACTCAGGGGATTCCTTGAGAAAATCATCCTTCCACTCCACCTCCACCCCCACCTCCATCGCATACACCTTCGCCCACACCACCACCTCCACCACCACCATTCAACATGGTGAATGCGATGAAGATGCTAATTTTCAAAGTCATAGGAAGTGAATATGCATAGCAGTTTTGGTTTGTCGCGAATGTTGTATGGGAAACACAACATATTACTAATGACAATATAAAGAAGGCACAATTGGTTACCGCTCTGCAGGATCATGCGCTAACCTGGTATATTAAGTATTGTTCCAATAATCCACTTGCAATGCTAGCAGAAACTAAGGCAGCTTTAAACAAGGAGTTTAGTAAGCCTAAGTCTAACTCATAGTCGGTAATTGGATTCAAAGAAATTATGATGAGGGTTGATGAGATGCCTTGGGAATTATATTAAAGGTTGAAGTGTCAGATTCTAGAAGCTAACATGTAGCGCACAGATAATCAACATCGCCAATGGTTTATAGCTTTGCTTCTGCCCCACCTGAGAATTGCTCTGTCACAATAGAAGATAGGAACATAGATAGAAGCCTTGGAAATATTGATGAGGTTTCATGCCTCACCTATTCAGGATATGACCTTAGGGGTATAGCAGATCCACTCACAATTAGCAATATTACACCTGCAATTACAAAGTTTGAAGAAAGAAAAGAAGACTAAACTAGAAGTGCACGTGGAAGTCTAGTGTTTGAAGTGAAAGAGCCAAGGGAACGATAAAGATCATTGTCCCGTGTACGGGAATTATAATATAGGAGGGGGGCCAATTCCCCTAAAGCCAGAAGCCCCAACAGGGTCGAGCATGGGGGATGTGCTATGGTGTGCTATTTGTCAAGTTGTTGGACAACATGTGACATATAATTGCCATTTACTTCAAAATTTCATCCAAAAGTTGTTCTATAAGTTCTGCAAATCTGTGGGCCATGATGAATGCTACTATTGAAGCTATGAGCTGATGATGGAAAGGACACCTACATACCGGATGCAAGTAGAAACTCAGCCTTTAGATTAGGCCTCCGGAGGAATGCATGGGGCTTATCAGGGTCACAGATGAGGCCAAGGAGGAGGAGGACCTGGTAGAGGCCATGCTTAGATTATCTGCTACAACTGTGGACAACTATGGCACTACGTGCGAGAATGCCAAAATCCTACACACCTGCCATGTCAATACTGCAGATAGTTTGACCACACTATAGAAGAATGCTCGATTCTAATAGCCAAAATGCAAGAGAAGAAAACATAGCCTCAACAACCTATGCAGAATCTACAGATGATGAGGGTTGAGCCCCGCGAAGAAGATCAAAGCGTTAACATTGTGTTAAGAGGTGGAGTGATGACTAGCGCTGATAAGGGTAAAAAACCTAAAGAAGAAGGATGGGTCCACAAAGAACTAGAGAAAGAAGTCGGGTTTGATCCAGGTCACATTAAGGAAATGCTTATGGAAGCCAAGAAGAGCTTCGTTGAGGCCTCCACCTTAGGAAGCCAGGAAAAACGCAAGAAACAATGCGCCTTGGAGGTTGATCCCTCTGTACTCACTACGTTTTTGGAGACCTGCATAAAACTGTTGCACGATAGCAAAGTTGTGGAAGACCTATAGGAATTAATAAATAAATGCGCCAACAAGGAGAAAGTTCCTGATGGACGCGGGTGGTCAGAAAATTTGGTAAACATAGGGCACGAACAGGGTGTGAGATGAGGCTCACCGCGTAGATAGGTGATTATTAGATGGACCAAGTCATCTTGGATCTAGGGTCTGATGCGAAAGTTTTGTCGAAATAAACATGGTAAAGGATGGGGATACCTATGTTGCAGTGGTCTTTGATTCAGCTCAAAATGGTGAACCAACAACAAATCATCCCCATGGGACAATTATATGGAGTAACAATTGATATAGAAGGTGCGAGCATGATGGCCGACTTTGAGGTTATAGAAATCGTTGATGACAGTAATCCCTACCCCACGCTCTTGGGAATTGACTGGGCTATTGATATGAATGGAGTCATTGATTTGAAGAAGAGGACATTGTCATTTGAAAGGAATTCACTTTGGGTTACAGTGCCACTGGATCCTACAAAATGGGCGTGCTATACTAAACCAGTCCGCGATTATGACGAAAGCGACGATGAATTGGATCAGATTTATAAGATAACAACGCGGGACCAGGACTGGATCAATCTAATAGTAGATAGATGGATTGCATGGGATTGGGAGAGTTCCTGCACCTCTGATTCAGATGAAGAGTTGGAGCACTAGCAGAATCGCTTGCATGAAGTGTCTACATTGTGATGTAATATGATGACGAAGTCGCTGCACCATGTTTCATCGGAGGTAAGGAAATTACCCTATTATGATGGTTTAACTGACGTAGATTTGTTTTTGGATGAATTTGAGCATGAATTTCATAAGGATCACTACTTCCAAGCATTAGAGTTGGCACTGCACGTTATGCCCGCACATTGGTGGGGTATGGATAAGGATAGTTTTGCTGGATGGTGATATTACCGAAAAATGATGAGGTTATGGTTTGGGCATGCTAACACTAGAATGAATGAGAAATATAATGGAAGGGACGATCTGTGAGATCACCTAGCAAAATGGACTAAAGCATGGGGAATAGAACCTCAGTCGGAGTGGGTACGCATATTTTTCCATACCTTGGATACAATTCCCATGAACTGGTATTTGGAAATGGAGCTTCGCCATGACACCATAGAATGGGATATATTGAAGGAAGGGTTCTTATTGACCTTAAACTTTGAAGATGGATTCACAAGCATTGATGAAGCACTACAAGATATTAAGGTGGTTATCATCATAACGCCGAAGGAGCCTATGGAATGGATCCAACCAGACTTGATCACCCAGCTGCGCAATGCGTTAGAATTCTATAACGTAATCACTGAAGAGGAAGATGAAGATCTAAGAAACATTAATATTCTAGAGGCGGAAGGACATCACAAAGTCGAAGGCCCAAAAATAGAAAACCCAGACATCTCCACACCATTGAAGATAAAGCAAGTAAACATTGGCAGTAAAGAAGAACTGAAGTTCGTGAAAATTGGAGATTATTGGGACGATGCTACTATGGATAAAGTTGCTGAGTTACTCCACGAATACCAGGATCTCTTCCCCACTAAGTTTTCAGATTTAAAAGGCATAGTTGGCGATTTAGGTGTTATGAAGATCACTCTGAAACAGGGCATGAAGCCTATTAAATAGAGGTTGTATCTCCTTAATCCTAACTACAATGAGAAAGTTAGCCAAGAGTTGGATAATATGCTAGAGGCAGACATCATAGAATCTATTGAAGAATCTGATTAGGTGAGCCCGATGGTGGTTCAGGAGAAGAAACAAAAAGGAAAAATAAGGATTTGCATAGATCTGTGGAAGCTTAATGATGCATGTGTCCACGACCCATTCCCAATGTCGTTTACAGATGAAGTGTTAGACAATGTTGGAGGCTAGGAAGCCTATTCCTTTATTGATGGATTTTCCAGGTATCATCAGATCAAGATCGCGCTAGAGGATAGGAGAAAAACAACCTTTGCGATGGAGTGGGGTTGTTTTCAGTACACTGTGATGCCATTTGGACTCAAGAATGCACCTGGTATATTTTATCGCGTAGTTATAGCAGCATTCAAAGAGTTCATCCATAAGTTTCTAGAAGTATACTTTGAAGACTAGATGATGTTTGGATTAGTAAAGCGCCATGTAGCAAGTCTGCACCTAATGTTGGATACATGTCGAAAATACCAGATTGCGCTGAATTTGAAAAAATGCATATTTTGTGTTATGTTTGGGATCTTGCTGGGTCATGTTGTGTTCAAGCAAGGATTGATGGTGGACCTTGCAAAGATTCCAGTAATTGTGAATTTGGAGGTCCCTAGGAATGTTAAGTAGCTGCACGCGACATTGGGGCATATGGGATACTATAGAAAAATTATAAAATCTTATGCTCAAATTATTGCGCCCATGGAGAAAATGCTAAGGAAGGATGCAACATTCTATTGGGACGAAGAATGTCAACACAACTTAGATGTGTTGAAAGAAGAGATGGTCACTGGGCTGATCTTGGAATTCCCCGATTGGAAAAGGGAGTTTCATGTACATGTGGACACCTCTTGCATTGCGTTGGGTGCAGTGCTAATGCAAGCTGGTGAAAGAGAAATGGACCATCCTATAGCCTTCGCGAGTAGAAAGTTATCGAATGCTGAGAAAAATTATTCAACGACTGAGTGCGAAGGATTGGCCATGGTGTACACGCTGCAAAAATTCATGCATTATCTGTTAGGAGGGCATTTCAAGATGTACACAGATCATTTTGCCTTGAAATACTTGGTCAACAAGCATGTGTTGGGGAGGAAGACCTGTAGATGGTTGTTATTATTTTAGGAGTATGACTTTGAAGTCATGGTGAAGCTAGGAAGGTTAAATGCAAGACATGATCATCTGTCGCTGATCGAAATAGGAGAGGAGCCTAATAATCTGGAGGAAGGGTTGCCAGATGTGTAGCTCTTTGTGGTGTGTGTAGCAGATGATCATTTTGCAGACATTATTCACTTCTTGACTACGGGGATGGCACCGAAAGGATATACAGGCCAGTAAAAGGAGTTAGTAGTGTGCACGATCGATTTTTTAGTCATTGCGGGACATTTATATAAGATGGGTGTAGATGAAATATTGTGACGATATGTATCGGGCTTTGAGCAGGATAGCGTTCTCGTTGAAGCTCATGGGGGAGCCACGGGAGGTCATTATGCAGGCAAGGAAATTCCACAGAATATTTTGCGCGCAGGTCTCTGGTGGCCAACTTTGCATAAGGATTCCAAGGTGTATTGTAAGGCATGTGATACATGTCAAAAAATTGGCAGACCATCACGGAGAGATGAGTTGCCACTGCATCCTCAAGTATCTTTGCAACCCTTTGAGAAGTGGGCGATTGATTTTGTTGGACCAATTCAGCCCCTGGGAAAGAAAACGGGCGCGTGCTATATTTTCACTGCAACAGAATATCTCACCAGATGGGCGTAATCACAACTGGTTAAAGATTGTATAGGGGCTATGACAACAAAATTCTTGTTTGAAAATTTCTTAGCTAGGTTTGGCTGCCCGAAAATATTGATGAGTGACAAGGGTACGCACTTTCTAAACAAAATGATCAGTGCATCGACTGAATAATTCTAGGTCTACCATTAGAAGAGTACACCATATCACTCGCAGGCCAATGGGACTGTTGAAGCCTTCAATAAGATTTTGGAGAATGCAATGATGAAGATCTGCAATGCACAGCGAAATGACTAGGATGTGTGCATACCTGCAGAACTATGGGCTTTTAGGACTACTTGTAAGAAGCTGAGAGGGAAAATGCCATTCAAATTAGTATATGGGGTCCAAGCTATAATCCTGATGGAGTACATTGTGCCTAGTTTGCGCATAGCAACCCTGATGGATATGGTGGATAGCTAGGCCTTGGAGGAACGGCTCACGCAGCTAATGTAGCCCAAAGAGGATCACTTTTTGGTAGGATTTCATCAAAAATTATAGAAGGAATGTGAAAAAGCATGGCATGATCGCCATATCAAGCATTGCACATTCAAGGTAAACGATTTGGTCCTGTTTTATGATAGTAAATTCACTAAATTTCCAGGTAAATTCCATATGCATTGGTTAGGGCCAAATATTGTCAAAGAAATTACAGATGGAGGAGCAGTTTAGCTCGTGAAGCTGAATAGGGAACCCTTCCAAGGAAGAGTGTATGGAAGCAAGTTGAAGTTGTATACAGGGTATCTTGCACAATGACTATATGACAATAGGATAGTCTTAGTGCTCCATGTAGGTGCAAGGGAGCGCGGGACTATAAACTACACTGCCAGGTTAGGAGGGCAACATGACCAGTAGCCTGCGTAGATAATGACGGAGACACAACCCAGGAAGCTACGCTCAGGAAGCTGCGCTATGGGGGAAGGTACTATGCAACGCAACAGGAAAATGATCATTGGAGTTACTATTCATGACTTGACGGCGAGAAGATGGTTAAGTGGAGTAGGGTGGTGGAATTTAAGGCAAAAATATTTGAAGATATGTCGCCAAAACAACATTTATTATCAGAAATTGGGGGGAACGGTCGGATTTGAATTCAAAACCCCCTATAAATTATGCGTGCCAGTCCAACAGAGAACACTTTGCAGATCTCAGATTTGTTGTTGAATTTCATTGTCTATCGCTTATGAGTCGAGCGTTTTGGGAAGAAATCCTGTCATGAACAAACATTTCCTCTGAAGTTCGCGAGTTGTTTATGGAGAGAATGAATGCCACCAACCCTGTCGAAGCCCTGAGTTCGGAAGAAGCTGTGTCCGACGCACCAGGACCTGAAGTGTCAAGTGTAGAGGCTATGCCTGCGGTGCCCATGGTGCCGAGGTCGCCCAGGCCGAAATAAACCATGAAAAAGGAAAAACAACCTTCAATGAAAGAGAAGCAACCCACATCAAAGGAAAAGTAGAAAAATCCAGTGCCAGTGCATGTATCCCTAAGGAATCATACCGAAACACAGAAGCAGAAGAAAGATAAGTAGTCGAAGAAAGTAGTGGACCTGGAGGTGGAAGAAGCCTAGGGAATAGAGGATATTGATGCTGAAGGAGTGGAAAGAAAAGGTCACAAAGGACCCAGACGCTGAGAAATTCACAATATCTACACCCCTACTACCTGAGGAGGTCCCTTTTGAAGGCCCTTGGCTCACAAGGGTCCCGTTGTTAAAAATGGAGGATTGGGACCTTGCCGAGCACGCTAAGTTCCCACACTTGGTGATGGAAAAATATATGAGGAGGGTTTATTATGAAGAAACATGTGTTACAGCACTGGAAAAGGAGGAATGGGTATGCAGTGTCGAGCAATCAAGGTTGCTCAATTTTCTATGGGTGCCACATTGCCACGACACCCTCATTAATACGATATGTGTGCGCCAACTGCTCACATTGGTGCACGATAGATGTTTATGGCTAAGAGGGCCTATCCCCATTACAAACATGCTAATTCATAGAATCACACACCTTCCTTATATGGGCGTGAACCCGGCTAAGGAGTTTGGCGGAAAGATTGGGGAGAAAGACCTTGTAAAAAGGATGAAGAGAGATTATGACCTCCTTAATAAGTTGCAAGGTTATTCCATTATTTCCATAACAGACCAGGCAGTTCAATTGTCGACCCAGATTTTAGCAAGGAAGGTGACATGAAAATGCCGTGCGGACAAAGTTCCAGCACCAGTAGTTCCCTGGCTGCAAAGTGTGTGAAAGGCGTACAACATAATTTGGCAGGACACCTTTGTCATGAGTTCCTAGTGAACTACTGTGAAGCCCATGGCAAAACCAATCCATTCCACTAAGCTTGGTTGTTGCTATCAATTGTGCTCATTGCATGGAAATTTTTGAAGGATAGCCAATTTCATCTGCTTGAGGAAGGATTGTTGGGGGCTGTACAATTCACTTCCTTATGATCTGCAAAGGATGTTGCGTGGATTGTAGAGACGAAGATATTTTGGGTTCTTATGGAAATGGATCTCTACATGGCCATTAATCAATGTCCGAGGTTGTCCCCAACCTTGTTCATGTTGCTGTCAGCCTACACGACATTCAAGGCTGACTTCCACAGAGTCTATATCCAAGCGTGGAAGGATCCATAGCATAAATGGCACCAATTGCCCTATTTGGTGTTAGAAATGGCTGTGCAGGAGACTGTATTGAAATGGCCTACAGAGTGGCGTGCCCCATCAGAGTTACCTACTGGAACAAGCATGAGAGTGGAAATTTTTGTAGCGTAGAAATGAAAGGAGGCCGTTAAGAAGGAAACACATATCCTGGAAGAACAAAAGAAAGAATGAAGCTGCAAAAAAGGTTCGCGTGGAGCAAGAACGTGTCGCGAAGGAGCAGGTGGAAGAAGAATAATGCGAGTTACAGAAAGGTGACAAGTCACCTTTGCTAGAGACAGAGGAAGTAGAGATTTCAAGACAAGGCGACAGAGGAGATGAGGGGAAGAGCACCCCATTTATTTTGAAAAGATGTGGTAAGGAGTAGAAGGGTGGAACATGGAAGAAGAAGAAATCTGATAGAACCCAGGTTGATCCCATGGTACTCACAGAGGGCGATCTCGATGAGATTGGTGATAAAATTTGGGACACCGCCATAGAAGTGCTACAACAATTCGAGCAGCAATACATGCAGACATTGGGGGGTGTTTAGAAGGATCTGTGAGAGTTGTAGCTCCAAGCTACCAAAATCTAGGAAGATGTTGGGAAGATGAGTGATGCGTAAGCCAATCTGACACAAGGAAAGAATACGTTCGCGGAGATGGCCTGGCCGCATGATGTGAGAGTCTTCCCTATACCTGAAGGGTCTGTCCGCGTTGAAACAGATGAATAGTGCGCACTGCTTCACAAAGTCACGAACATGGGACTAAACCTTGTTGTGTTATCCCTTTAATCTCTACATGCATTACTGCAGGGAGTCATGGAAGAACTCAGGATTAGAGAGCAGTGAACACTCACTGCTGTAAGTGAAATTAAAGTTAATAACTAGCAACTGTTTGCTAAAAAGATGCATGCTCTGAAGGAAAAGAGGCGCTACAAGCGCATAGTTCATGTCTAGATTTAGTAGTAGTGGAGGCATGTAAGATAGTGCCTGAGCTTCACATCCTGGAGGATGCACAGCCAGAAGCCAAAATCAGAAAACTAGCCACTGGTGTGCATGAGGCTAAAGCAGAAGTTGGACGAGTCACTTTTGAGTTCAACATGAAGATTGCAGAGCTGCAGTTAAAGTTGCAGCCCACAACTCTACCTGAGGTCCGGGAGCAGTGCAAAGTTGCAATTAAGGAAGGCATGGATACCTTGGATGCCACAGTCACTAACTGTGCGACACTATTAGAGCAGGCTATGGAGCTAGTGACAAATTTGCAGGAGGATCTGAACCTGCCGACATTGAACATAGAGGTAAGGGAGCTGCAACACCAATACGATGAGGTTAGGGTGACTACGTGCTCCTTAGCACTAGCGCAGCGCCTTGCCAAGTTACAGGAAGGAAAAATGTTGCTGGCATAGGTTGAGGAAGTGCAAAAGAAGGAGGCCTTGCTAAAGGCTAGGCTACAACCTTGGTTGGGGGAGGCATATCAGGTCATGAATGCCATTCAAGACAAGCTTAAAGGACTACAACAGACACAACAAATGATGAGTTTGGTCGTAGAAGGACCAACCACGAAAAAATTGGTCGAGGAGGTTCAACAGGAAGCAATGCAAAGCGCTGCCAAAGTTGCAGTGGTCCAGGTGGAGCTGGGGGATCTTTGCAGTAGGATCACGATGCCAATAGAGTGACTTGAGGGCGAGTCATAACCTTTGTGTTGGGGGCCTGTTGGGATGGGATCGCTTGGGTTAGTTTGGGGTTAAGATAACCCAATTTTTGGTACAGTTTTTGTAAATAATGTAAAGTCTCCGCGATTTGTGGATGCGGAGCACGTAGATGAATAGGAGTCAAAGGGGCTTAGCCCCTTGTTTTATGTAAAGTTTTGAGTCGGTTTTGAGATTCAGCCTGGTTCGCGAACCATGAAATTGTATGAGAAGGCTATAAATAGTGAGTCTTAGAGAAGATACAAGTAGATTTGGAGTGATAGAAAGGAGAAGCAGGTAAGAAAGAAGAAGAAAGGCTCTGCAACTAAGTGCGTAGAGGCCTAGGTAGAGTCCGCAGCTGAGTGCATGGACCCCTACAACTGTGTGCGCAAGGAAATTTTGAGTCTGTAACCTTGAAGTGAAGATCAATAAAGATAGTTTCCAAAGAATTCCTAAATATTTATGTATATCTTTGGTAATGTTATATGTTGTTGATGAATGATTTGTGTTTATGAGATATTGATTGAATGTTACATGATTCTCTTGAATCAGTCTTAATAATGTATGCAATGTATGTTTAACCACTTTCGGGAAGACTTTGGTAATCTTTCTTATGTTTACTAATAACTTAAGTAAATCTGCACGAACACTAATTTAGGATTTCTCTCTGATGCATGTAAGTAGGAAAATTGATTGTTAGAGGTTTGTAAGGACTGAGCGTAGACCTTTGCGAAGGTCTGAAGGTTGTTTTAACATAGTTGTAGTAACGTGCCCTAAGAGTTTATCGATTTGCGCGAAGGCAAATCTGAGGCACTGGAAGACATCATACTAGTCTCTGGATGCAGAAACTCGGTTCTTGCATCCCCCCCCCCCCCCCACTGCTTCGGGTGAGAGTGCAACCTGCACTACATGGGTCACTGCCGAAAGGGCCAGTAGTGTAGGGTTTTGTTGGTTGGTGCATCTAACTCTTAACCTGGGTTAGGACCCCCTAAGCCAACAACTGTTGTACTCCTTGGTAAAGAATGGCAATTGAGAATGGCTAAGAATGATGGGTCATTGCCATTTTGGTTGCCACATCCCATGTGAGACTTCAAACTTGTGAAGAGGTCAATGAAGAAGTGAGAACCATGTAGAGGATATTCAGGAATCACTTAAGAGGTCAAATAGCTGTTGATTTCGGGTAGCATCGAATGTGCTCTACCCATGAAAATTGGTGGAGAGGCTAAAGCACATGAGATCTCCAAGAATAAAAAATGGTTTGGACAGATTGTTCCCAGTTTGGGAGATATTAAAATAATTAGTATTTTTAGTGGAGTTCCTAAATCTAAACTTAGGAAAAATAAAATATTAATGGGTATTAATATAAAACTGGGTTAGAAGGTTCTAAAAGTAATGGATCAAGCCAAATCTAATCTTAGCCGCTGATTAGAGATTTAATCTCGACCGTTGAAGGACCAACGAGAAAAGTATAAGAGGAGGCTTGAGGGTCAGTTGGAAGATACACCAGAGTGATCAATCATTCATTTTGATAGAGCGGGGTTGCTAAGCAAAGTTGAATCAGTGATCAACAGTGAGGGGCAGTGAGTACTGGGCAGAGAGGCAAAGATAGTACTGAGAGACTAGTGCAGAAGCAGGGAGAGTAAGAGCAGCAGCTATTTCAGGCCACGCAGAGCCTAGCAGAGACAATGCAAAGGCTAGAGGGACTATGTCATCCACGTAGAGGCTGCTGGAGTGATGCAAAGGGCCCCATAGGCTACACAGTGCCTCAAAGGGCTGACATAGAGGATTCTAGGGCTGACGCAGGTCAACAGGAGGCTGACGCAGAGGCCAAAAGGGCCAACGCTGAGATTCAGTTGTGCCGGAGAGGGTTTCGTGGGACAGGTTTTCTGAATACCTGTTTTTGAATATGGAGGTATTGCTGCCATGTATTTTTCTCTATTGAGTGGGCCGGTTAGGCGCCCAGTTGTACTCAAGGAAATACTGCATAATAATAAACCCTTAGAATAGCTACACCGGTTTTCCCGCATTGGGTTTTTCTGGGGACATTTGTCCAAAAATAAAGGTGTCACTTGTGTGTTTGTTTTCTTTTAGCTGATGATCTGTAGATGTTGTGACTGTATTGTGTTTATTTCGGTATTTAAATGTTTTAAATAACTTGTTCAAAATTTAAAAGTAGAAGAAATAAACCAATAGAATACAGATTAATTTTCTAATAGATAGACTTACAAAATTCAACATGGTACTAGAGTGTGGTTGCAGATCACAGGAGAGCTGAAGGCTTCAGTTGAGCAGAGCATTTGCAGTGGAATCAGTTCTCCCGAGAGATAGTCGTTGATCCTTACAGAAGTGACAGAGGAAGGGTTGGTGCAGAGGGACTGCGTCATTAGTCTGGGCCTGAGAAAGGCCAACACAGAGGCTGAGGAGGGCAGAAACAGGCTCACATAGAGGCCAAGAGGGCTGATGCAGTTGGCTGAGGGAACTATTTTGTCAGTGCCGGGATTGCGCAGAGCCAATATGCTCAATCCTTCAGTTGTTGGGGCGAAGGAAGCTGTGGGCAGTTTATGGCAGCAAAGCTAGTGGGGTACTGTGGTTAGAACAATACCTAAAAGCGAAAAACCAAGGTAGAGGGATTTATAGCCAAGGAATCCCTCTACCTTGGTGAATTTCTAGCTAAGGTGGATTTCTAGCCAAGGAATCCGGATCAATGTTGCAGTTGCACAGATGATTGGAGAGCAGTAACTTGACGATTGGTAGAAGGATTTCCAGGAGGGAAATCGGGACTCAAAGGGAGTCTAGAAGAGAACTTCTAGATGGGAAGTAGAGAGACTCGGAGGAGTTGAACCGAGAACTTCTAGACAGGAAGTAGAGAGATTTAATAGGATTCGAACCTAGAACTTCGAGGTGGGAAGTAGAGAAACTTAGAGGAGTCAACACAGAAAAGAAGAGAGATGGCCTTGAATGGGCTGAGAGATCAAGACAGGCTGAACGAAGCATCCAACTTTGTGGTCTGGAAAGCTAGGATCTTGTCCATTCTAGATAGACATCGTATCAAGGGCTTCGCCTTGAGAGTGATGGTTATCCCATTTGACCAGGTAGCTAATGAAAGGTATGAGGAGACAATGAATAATGCAAAGTGTATCATCCTTGATGGGGTCAAGAATCATGTGGTCCCACATATTGCCGAGAAGGAAACGACAAATGAGATGTGGGACACTTTGAAGACATTGTACTAGCATACTTCCGTGTAGAGGAAGATGCTCCTAGAGATTCAGTTAAGGTCATACTAGATGCAAAGGGAGAGCACATATATGTCTTCCTTGGTCGATTTAAGGAGATCCGTGACCAACTGACTTCCATAGGGGCCATGTTGGATCAGGAGTTGATGGTAAGGACCGCACTTAACGCAGTCTTTGAGGATTGGGAGACATTTGTCCAGATCATATTGGGTAGGGCGAGTCTTCCAGATAGGGAAGAACTGTGGGAGACTCTTCGTCAAGAAGCGATCAGACAACTGACCAAGACTGGGAGTAGCAGCAAAGGAGTCAGGATCAAGGAGGAAGAGGAAGAGGATGTGGCTCTGACATCTGCGAGAAAGCAGGAGAAGAGGAAGAAGAAGGACCTCTCCAAGGTCAAGTTCTTCCACTATGGGGAATTGGGTCACTATGTGAACCAGTGTACGTGGAAGAAGAACAAGGGAGAGGATTCCGAGTCTAAGGCAGCTCCAGTGAAGGCAGAGAAATAAGTTGAGGAGGATGACGATTGTGCCATGAGTGCTCATGTCCCACTAGAGAAAACGTGGGGAGACATCGAGCTGTAGTTAGGAGGACTACAAGCGATAAGGGGCAGGATCCTTGAGGTACCCAACCTCTTGGATTATAGATTGCTACGGGAGCCCCGAAGAGGAGTAGCAGGACTCGCGGATGTAGGTAGAGACGGATGCCAATGAAGTGAGAGAGAATGCTACAGTGCAGGAGTACTCGGGTAGCATGAGGCTAGTAGGCTGCAACAATGCAAGAGGCACAAAGAGTGTTGCACTAGTGCAGGATGGCATAGAGAGGTGTGCAATGGTACGAGATGAAGGTAGTTGTTGCAGCAATGCAGAGGTCAGTAGAGGGAGAACTTGTTAGCGGAAGAGAGAGCTTCAAAATCAAGAGTGTTTCTAGCTTGAAAGGGATGTTAGAAGTTGGGTGGATCAATTACTTACTTCTCAGTAATTGAGTTGCAATGTAATAGCAGTACGCAGTAGCACAATGCAACATAATGGAAGGGGGATGCAATGTTGGGAGAATTGACCAGTAGTAGCACGAATGCAGAGGGAGTTTCTGTATGGATGCAACAGTGGCAGTGGAAGGGCCATGGGCAGTAGTGCAGAGGATGTTGGGCAGGGAGACCTAGCATTAGCACAGGTACTGGTGCCGGATAATCAGAGTGATGCTCAGTGAGGAGTATTACTAGAGCAGAGTCCTCGCTAAGAGGGAGCGTTGATTTGGGGTAGAATCAGATGTTCTATAGTCTACATGAAAATTGGTGGAGAGGCTAAAGCACATGAGATCTCCAAGACCCAGAAATGGTTTGGGCAGATTGTACCCGGTTTGGGAGATATTAAAATAATTAATATTTTTAATGGAGTTCCAAAGTCTAAACTTAGGAAAAATTAAATTTTAATGGTTGTTAATATAAAATTGGGTTAGAAGGTTCCAATAGTCATGGATCAATCCAAATCTAATCTTATTCGTTGATTAGAGGTTTAATCTCGATCGTTGAAGGACCAACGAGAAACATATAAGAGGAGGCTTGAGGGTCAGTTGGAAGATACACAAGAGTGATTAGTCATTCATTTTGCTAGAGCGGGGTTGCTAAGCAAAGTTGAATCAATGATCAACAACGAGGGGCAATGAGTATTGGGTAGAGAGGTAGAGACAATACTGAGAGACCAATGTAGAAGTAGGGAGAGCAAGAGCAGCCGCCAGTGCAGGCTACGCAGAGCTCAATAGAGACAATGCAGAGGCTAGAGGGACTGCGTCATCCATGCAGAGGTTGCTGGAGTGACACAGAGGGTCCCAGAGGCTATGTAGTGCCTTAGAGGGCTGATGTAAAGGGTCCTGGGGCTGACGCAGAGGCCAAAAGTGTCAGCGCTGAGCTTCAGTTGTGCAGGAGAGTGTTTCGTGGGACAAGTTTTCTAAATACCTGTTTTCGAATATAGAGGTATTGTTGCCATGCATTTTTCTCTTTTAGGTGAGCCAGTTAGGCACCCATTTGTACTCAGGGAAATATTGCATAATAATAAACCCTCATAATAGTTGCACCGATTTTCCCACATTGGGTTTTTTTAGGGACATTTGTCCAAAAATAACGGTGTCACTTGTGAGTTTGTTTTCTTTCAGCTGATCATTTGTAGATGTTGTGACTGCATTGTGTTTATTTCGGTATTTAAATATTTTAATAACTTGTTCAGAATTTACAAGTAGAAGAAATAAACCAGCAGAATACAGATTAATTTTCTAACAGATAGACTTAGAAAATTCAACAATGGCCAGTCAAATCAAAGCTCAAATGGCAAGGGATTCAGAGTATAGAGATTTGTATCATCAAAGCAAAGAAAACTGTAATACGCTCTCTAAATTGGTCCTAGGCTAAGTTAGGTCCTCATCCATGCATGAAAACCATCGTCCTCTTTGGTTACCCCTCCAAAGGTTTCTATTGGCTATGTTCGAATTGTGCTCAAAGATAAGGAGATATAAAACCCAATCTTGAGACTGGCATCAAACCGGAAGCCCTCAGTGGGAATGACTTCATCTAAGTTGAAGTTTTTAAGGAAATCAAGAATAGCTCATCCAATAGGAAACAATTTTGAAACTTGGGGTTTCTTGAAGGATTGGTTTAATACTTTCTATTAAGTCATTATATAACATGGCCACAACCAATTTTTATACAAAAGGTAACCATATTTGTTATATATATTAATCAGGCCCCAAGGGTTAGCTCAAGTTGTTTTATTGCTATGTCAAAGCCATAATGGCCAAGGAGGTCATGAGGTCAAATCCACCCAGGTCCCTTGAAGTTAAACATATGCATTGTCCGCCGGCTGCATTAAACCCAGTTACCATTCATAAAATGTGTGGAAGCTCTTAAGAGTTCCCAAGGAAAGTTTCCAATATGTGTGTGTGTGTGTGTGTGTGTGTGTGTTCGTGCCTTCATTTCTTTTTTACTTTTTAGATTGTAGCAAAGTGGTTGAAGGAAGCAGCAAGTTTTGAGGTGAAAAAGCAAACAAAAGATGGTAGGAAAAATTGGGACGAGTAGCTTTAATACAATTTGTTGAATACCAGATGCTGCAATTTATTAGAATATTGAGCCATAAGGCACATAGATAGAAAAACAAATATATCTTTGAAAATCAAAATAGAATATACAAAAAAATGAATAGGTAAAGCAAGTTAATGGCTATATATTTTGTAATGTTGTTATTCAGTAAATAAACTTGACCCCTAGTTGTGGACCTTGTCAATAAAATAATTTTTTAGAAATAAAATATAATTATTATAAAGTTTATCATCATGATTCTATCCTCAATAGTTTCATAACCAAACATTCATACAATATTGAAACAATTTTAGATCAATAGAAATATGATAAATCAAACATCCACAAGGTTTAGGTACCTTTATACCATTGATAAATCTCCTCAAGATGTCATGAATGTGATAAATCTCCTCAAAATGTCATGAATGTGATGAATCTTATCTATGGCTGGTTGTAAAAGAGGTCAAAAGCCCCCTCAAGATTCCAATCACTTGCTTTTAATGATTGAAGAGCAAAATTTTCACTACATTTAGAGAAAGAAAAGATTTTATGTTGTAAATCAAAGACCAAAATTCCAAGAATGAACAGTGCCATGATCAAAACAGGTAGAGAAAAATTAAATTCTTATTTTAAAGCTAAATAATGATCATAACAACGGAATCAAAACAAGATATTTTTTGGACATCACAACTACATCTAAAAGTTATTTGGTTTTCCCTAAAAAGTAGAAGTATGTTTTTGATCCCATAGACAATACAAGACATTTGACTAATGTAAGAGTAGAAAGTCATTAAAAGTTGGAAAATTATACGTAAAAAAGTACATCTGCCCTCTATGCAAGAGAGAAGTTAAATAGAACTTTTTGCGTGAAATTCCCCATAGAGGAAAATGGATAAACTTTCAAAACCAGGAATATACCCAAAATATTTATCAGCACCCACAAATAACTCTACCAACCCCATCATTATTAACAATTTAAATTACTCCACCAACCCCATTCTTATTAACCATCTAACTCAACTATATCCTTCAAACCAAAGAACTCTCAAGCCATTTCTACAGAAAATGCATTATCTTCTAGTAGTTTTTCAAGCTCTCTAGACCCAAAACTAATTTGTATAATCTCAAGGCGTTGAGCACGTAGTTGGTTGGCACTGGTGAAACCCATGCAGACCAATTTTGAGGCTTCCAGAGACAACAATCAAATGAATCCATGCCATCGAAAAAAAAAAAAAAAAATGTATAAAATTGACATGCTTGGTTTAGTAGTTTTATCTTAGGCCCTTGATCTTCAAAGCTCATTCTTGGGGAATATGCAACTTCTCCGTGCAATGTCCGACATCTTTGAGTTTTTTAATATCAATATAGATATATCTTAAATACGGATATAACATGAGCAGAGAGAGATCCAATCCAATTTCTTCCCATGTAACTTTTTTTATGAGCGGACATTATTAAATTGTTTTTTATCAAAAAAAAATTAGATTTTTCATAATTTTTATTTTGGCGGACATGAACAAATTGTTACACATCACACTACACTGGTCTATAGAATGAGCTTTTTGACTCAATGAACAATAGATATCCCACGAACCTGATACTAAATCCAAGGATCAAATTCATTTCGAGGAGATTACATTGCAGCGATCTTGGATTTTGAAAGGTTTTTGAAACTTAATACCTGGAGTTCCTCAATGGGGTAGGGTCCATGTTGTAGCTCTACGTTTTCATCTTCCGTAGAAATCTATTGCTGCTTGTGTTGTTGTTGCACCATCGGAATATCACTGAGAAAGAGTTAAGAGAAAAAGGGGCATTTTTATCTCGATTGCCGATTCCCCGAATATTCGGCAATCAGACCGACACTGGGTTGGTCAAAAATTTGACCGAGCCAGTGTCCATCTGATTGTCGAATATTCAGGAATCAAGATAAGCTCAGGGAGGAAAAAAGGGTGTCTTGCGCTGTCCAGTGGGCCCTTCTATTAGTTTTTGGTTATCTGGAGGCTCTCTATCGTTTTGAATTTAATGTGCGCCAAATTTATTACAAAATTATTATCTTCGCACCTCTCAATTTAAAAATAAATGTGTGGTGCACGCTTGAGCTTGAGCTTGAGGTTGAGCCTTATTGCTTTTCATTTGTTTAAGTTTTTGTTTACGGATGGTTCCCATCCAAAATTTTGTGACCTCTTCTCAATTTACAAATAAATGTGGGGTGGAGGTTTGAACTTCTGCCTTACCACTTTTTATAACTTTGGGCTTAAGGATGGTTCCCATCCAAAATTTTAACAATTGTCATTTCGACAATTGGATTTGAATCGGCAGTGCAAGCCCTTTTTATAAAGGTAAAGACATGTGTTTTTGTCAATGTAATTTTAATTTTAATATTTTGATTTATATTATATGGGTATTTTATATTTTTTATTTAGAAGTTTTTTTTTTTTTAATATGATTAGTTTATTGGTAACAAAAATTATTATTTTAATAATATAAATATAGTTATGGTATCAGTCTAGATCGATCTTAACTTTAGATTTATTAAGAGGATTAAATATCTTTTTATTGTAAAAGAAATTTACATCTCAAGAAATATGATCCTTTTGGACACTTGGTAGATCTAAAGTTAAAATTGATCTAGGCTAGTAATATATATATATATATATATATATATATATATATATATATATATATATATATATATAGATATTTCTTGTTTGGACACATGGTATTGATAATCCATGGTATTATGGAGTGAATCAAATGAACAGCAATTGTTTGGGCACATGGTATTAATAATCTATTGTATTGACTCGGATGCGGGTGACAACCAAGCCATTTATAATGATTAGACTGATGGATGGTGAGAGGACGGGACACATGGCCGTCTGCATTCCTTCCCATGCTAGCCTGAAACGAATTCATAGTGGCCTGTAAGTTTCATTAAATGGGTACTCTGGCCGAGATTTACCCATCATGCGCACAACAATGGATTCAACTCGCCATAATGCTGCTCTTCCCTCCCAGCTCCATAGCATATGTCTACCTCAGGCTGCTGAACCCTGTTCTCACACTGCTACCGGGAGCTATTGCTGGTTGTTAAGCTATGTAGACCTGGGTAATGGGCATCACTTCTCCCAAACCAGGCTTTTCAATTTGACATCAATCTAGCCTTCCCTTGCTCATTCTTTGCCCAATCCTTTAGCCAACTCCCCCACTGATAGCTCGGCTTTGCATTCTGCCATGGCATGCATTCATCACCGAATGTGAAGTAGAAGAGGGGGATGTCGTGGTGGTAGTGTCCGCCCTCTTGCGACGCCTAGCCCTGACTCTGCCTCCCCCTCCCCTTCCCCTGACATTCCCAACCCTTATGGCTCCTTCTCTGGCAGGTATCCTGATACCCACAGTGGCCGTGGACGCGCACAGCTTCAAGGTGCTAGTCGAAGAGACGCTGCTGTCCATACAGCTAATTTTCCTCTCCCCCCTCACCCTGCTCCCTGTTATTGGGAAATCTAGTGTCCACTCGGAGCTGCTAGTCCCACTAAGACTGGTGGATATCTTAGGAACAAACAAACTAAAACTACTTTCGTTTTCCTTTATGAGAAGTAGAGAAGAGTGGAATGAAGGACACCAACCTCAGTCTTGCACTTGGTTCCTTGCTCGGTTCCTCTCCCTTCTGATATATCCTTGCTACTTCTCCTTCGTCTACCCAGCTTCAAAGAGCACCTGTGGAATCAAAGCAGCATAATACTATCGGAGAACAGAGATCTACAATCATAAACAATATAGGACCAGATTTATATTGACCACACAAATGCATATATCATCAAACATACAAGAATGTGGAGGAAAACTTGAATAGCTTTATTAATATTAAGAATAGCAAAGAGGATTACAACCAATTGTTCTGACCCAGCGTCATCCTCCAGCATGAAATCCCTTCTTTCACCTCATGAAAAGCTTAGATCACCCAACACTATGATATTCCAACAAGAAACCAACATCACTTCCTTACAAGATACAAAATTCCAGCCTCTGGATCTCTGGGATGAGGGATCCATATATAGATGATTGCAGGGGGGTGAGTCAACTTCTGGGATTTTGATTAGTGTCCTCTCTCTGATAGTTCTTGATTCCACTTGGAGATTGATGATCTCTTACTCATCCCTGGGCGAATTCAGAGAGGCAAGTGTCACAAGAGAAGTTTCTGGAAGATTCCATGATCATCCACCTCGCAAACTGTCTCTGCCATTTGTCCACTCTCACCCATCGCACCCCATAGAAGGGCTTTTCAGTATGCATCGCACCTCCCGTGTGCATTAGGTGGGATGCATCGCACTTTGACCATGGAGCAGGTGAGATGGTCCAGTTTTGACCAGTTCTGAGCAGTTTTTCATGGAGAACTTCTTGGGAGATGATGTAATCAGCTGACCTTGTTTTTTTAGGGTATGGAATAACACTTTTAGGGACTTAGGAGCCCTTGGTTTCTGGACATGTTTGATTGGGGTTGCAGTGCCCAAGAATGTCTATAACAGTTGCCCCCTAAAGCATGAGGTCGTTAATCTTTTAATGTCAGGTGAAATGCTTTATCATGAGGATCCGAAGTTTTTTCGAGCTGGAAGGCGACCTGTAATAAGATACAATACAATACATTATCTTCATAATATTTTTCATGATCTAGCTGAGGTGGGCATTCCCATGCTCAGATTTATAAATTCATTTTCATGTACATAAGACAGACAACTGTCTGTGCGGGAGACTGATGATTCTGATAGAGTCATCATCCTTTGATTCGGATGATCATCTGTGCAGCAACAATGTACATTTGATGTCTTTATTTTCCTGAATATATCGCATCCTGGATGGATGAAACTAGATCCGGGGTCTTCAAACTCGTTCAATCTTCACTCGGAGTACAAGTCGATCCATGTCAAAGGTGTTCTGGAGTCGAACATGGAAAGACATCACCTGATTACTAGCCAATGATGTAAGCTGTTAACAGGCGCGAGAGGAATCACCGATGATGATGATGACCCTCAAGGTACTACAGTAAAATTCGCGTGGTGTGAATAAGGGACTTGGCGTCAAACACTGTGCAAAATCTTTTGGTCGAAGGCCATTGATGTAAACCTGTCGCCGGAAGTGAGAAACTTGCCAGTGAGGCATGCAAGCTTCAAAGTACTGAAAGGGTTGTTCCTAAGTTGACTTCTTGGATAATGAGCTGATTTCGACAAGAAGCGACCTGTATAGGAGGGCCTTAATGAATCCCACATCTATGACACAGAATGGAGTAAATGATTTTGGAGGTGAAAACGATCTAATGATATAGGGTTTAGGGTGGCATTCATGAAAGAATGGAGTGTGAATGTATTGCAGCAGATGAGACACAGGTGAATTCTCTGAGCGACTTCTCTTGAACATATCGGTGACACTGACATGGATTGGTAGCGTTAACCCCAAATATGGATGGTGTGATGGACCAATGGTAATATGACCGGTGAACGGAACAACCCAACCCGACTCGAATGCGGAGTGAAAGTGTCATGTTCAAGAGCGACTTGCTACCAATAAAGTTTCTTCAAGTTTTCTTCCCAATTTTTCCCCAGTCATTGTTGACCAGTACCTCTTTATTTTTGTCAAGCTTGAGGAGGATAACATATGCTTGTTCTATAATTTTCCCTTCGGGCAAACCCGTCGCTATGTTTTAACGAGTCTAGCGACAGTGAAACTCGTTCTTTTCTGTATGGACAAGTTTGTCACTATTCGGTTTTAACGAGTTTAACGACAAAGATAACTCGGTCCTTTTCAATTTTAGAGAGTCTCAAAGGGACATAAAGGAAACTCCAAAAATCCTTTTTCATCATATAATCCCTCAAGTCCGAAAAAGTATAAAATAATACGAAAGGGATGAATTTTCAGTAATTTTAACGAGCCGAACAAGACAAGCTCTCGATATTTTTGTGTAATAATCCCTCAGGTCCAAAAAGATTAAAATCTAGAGGAGGGATAGCACTTTCGGTCGCTTTAACGAGCTGGAGAGGCCAATCGCTCAGCAATATTTTCATATTTTACGAGTCAGGTGAAAAGAGCTTAAAGGAGACTCGTTTTTTGAGGAACGAGTGATAATTTCGGGTAGCAGCTAATTCCAGGTAAGGTTTGGAATATTCCAACCACGACAGTGTCACAAGGATGGCTAACAGGATCACTCTTCGTAGCTGTTCCTCAAAAGGGGTAAACAATCAAATGGAGGTGAATGATTAGCTAAAACAGAGTGGAGGCGATGATGAGAACACGACTAGGTTCATTTTTTAATGAGCTTAAACTCTGGGGGAAACATTTGCTCATTGCTTATGTTTAATTTTTAACGAGCTTGAACTCCACATAAAAACTGCTCGTGATAATGGTCATCGATTTAATTTCACCGTTAATCACTTTGTTCCTTCAAAGGTTGTACCACTTGTTCAAGTTTTTCATCAAACCAATTAGAAATGAATAATATATGTTTCAAAAATGAAGTAAAACACTAATATTTTACTTGAATTACGTGAAAAGTGATTTACAAGCGGTTTTTACCCCTCATTTTACCATTTCATTTGAACTTTGGTTTGTTGGAGCTCTGGAGGTGCTTTTCCCCCTCGATTTTCACCAACTGATTTCAGGAGATTCTGTGGACGATTCTCGGTGCCGTCTGGACCAGGTAGGAGCTAAACCTGAGCTCTTTAGTTGCATTCCTTCCTTTTTGAATTCTGTGCATGTTTCCTTGTTTTTCTGAGCCTCAGGGGTTTGAAAAATTTGCCTTGGCTCCATCACACCTTCCTACATCGAAAGGTGCAATGCATATTGGCTTGGCCATTGGCCAGTTAGTATGCATCTCACTCAATACACTGCTGGGGGTGCGATGGGCACGAAAAGGGAAATTTTTGCACTGTTTTCTCATGGAATTTTTGCCTGTTTTTTGCCAAATCAGGATCCTGACTCTTCTCTTGCTTGTTTTGCAGAGATTTATTGGAGAAAAATGGCTGTTACATGGCAAGAATGCAAGCATGAATAAGAGGACATGCTTGCTTTACATGGTCCGGTTACGGTAACTGCACTGCAGAACTGTGGTCTGTTCAAGTTTTTCCGCATCTCTAGCATGAGGCAACAAATCGAATTGTTGCAATATCTTCTTGATGCACGGGATCCTACCAACCAGGTGTTTCAGATCAGAGGAAAATCTATCCCCTTGACTGTCATGGACATCTATTTTTTGACCGGTTTATCGAGGTGTGGTGCCCGTCTTTCATTATCAGGTTCCGCCCATGGGGGCGAATCTGTGAGAGATTATATTTTCCGGTATTGCAGAAAGGGATCTTAGCCAAGTAGGGATGGCAAGATCAACATTCGAGATATCAATGATCGGTCCTTGAGGACCATTCTGTTCACTTTTACTAGACTGGCTGGTAGTGCGACTCCTCACGTGGCTAATAGGTCCTATATGCAGTACGCCTTGGAATGCCTTGAACCAAAGGTGTTCAACTGGTGTGATGCAGTACTCCCTATGATGAAAGAACAATTGACCAAGGTAAAAAATGGAAAATTGAAGAACTTCGGCTATGGTTCTATTTTGACCGCTTTTGCCTTGGAAAAGATCCCACTGATGCAGCCGCAGTACATCTCACTTGGCTTACCTCCACCGACTGAGCCACGGATGCAGATATGGGTCGACCTTATGGCCCGACATGTTGATCAGTCCCAGGTTTCCTTTTCTGATACCTTTTTTGAGTGGTTCAACCGTCAGGAGATGGTTTTTTCCGAGTATCCATATGCTGGCATGGATTTCCGGGGTGTTATAGACATTTTTGTGCCTTACAGCATAGAGCATGAAATGTCAATAATCTAAGGGATCCAAAGTCCCTAAACAAGTTGTTCTTACCCTTAGAGGAACAAGGTCAGCAAACCACAGCACTGCAAGTCAGTTCTCCACTGAAAAACACTCAAAAACAGGTCAGTTTTGGATCATTGCAGCTGCTCCACTAGGCATCTGCGCTGCATAGCAGGTACAACAAAGGCTACCTGCGTTGCATAGCAAGTAGAACAAAGGCTACCTGCGTTGGGCGTACTTGGACATGTGGAGGAATCTTTTTCTCAAAGTGCCAGTGCCCAGGAAGCTTCTAAAAAGACACTTGATGATAAGATTCGCCTAATGATGAGTTAAGAGCTTCTAAAACTCCAAGTGGAAGACAGAAACTCCGAGTGAAGAACTGAAGAACAACTGGAGTTGAAGAGGACAACAAGTCACACATCAAGCTGACTTATCTTCACTCCAAAACTCTATATAAGGATCTCATCCCATGGGATCTGGAGGCCGGGGAATTTAGTGCAAAGAATTGCTGTTGGTTTACAGTTGTGAGCATTGGGTGATTGCTTGAGGGAGGTGAAGAAGAGATTTCTCTCCGTCGGGAAGGTGATGCTGGATTGGACCTCTCATGGTTGTATCACCGCCCGAACCTTACTTCCATATATTAATAAAGCTTTTGAGGTTCTTCTATTCGCATGTGTTTCAATGGTGTATTGTCTTACTTGCGTCTTTGATTTATGCTAATCCTTGAATCAGTTATGAATGCATGCTTCTTGTAGTTTCCTTTCTTTGTCTTGTTTGCAGGATCTCGTGTAGCTGGGCCCGTGAAAATACTTGGATCTGGGAGCAAGCGGCAAACAAAGGAGATTGGATCGACCATTTGCGGAAGACATCGGTAAGTGGATCTCTTCCTTCTATCTCTTGCATGTCATAAAGAAGAAACTTTAGATAGCTTTGCTTTCAGCTGTTGCTAAGGAACTGTCACCCTTAGAGTGGGTTAGGGTCATTCCGAGTTGGATACTTTCCCCCACAACAGACTGGCGACTCCCCTGGGGAACGTGTCTTGTTGGTAGCTTGTGTTTATTGCTATTCATTTCTTAAACAAAGGGAGTACCGAATCGAACTGCATTCGAGTCCTTTGAATGCAAAGTAGAGGGCAGCTACTCTAGCCCAGTGTTGGGCATGTTTATGAGTTGAAGAGCTGATCCACAAGGACTCTTTTTAGCTCTTTGTGATAGTGTTCATCTTCCTTTAATCATCCTCTAGTGTATACTTGACTGACAGCCTCTGATTTGGCCAAAAACCGCTCATTTTTGAGCAAACTGTGACCCGGAATCTGAGAGAGACGAGAGTTGTCTCATCAGTGCAGCTGCAACAAAGGCTACCTGCACTGCAACGCAGGTCCCGAAGGGGCTACCTGCGCTGCATCTCAGATTGACAGTGCAGCACCTGCGCTGATCCAGTTTTGCCTTGTGCAACTTGGATTCTCCACTGTCTGTTGCCCAGTTTTCAGTATTGTTTTTGCAGCCAGTTGTCAACCTGTATACCCAGCTGAAACCACTTCTCTTTGCCTTCATTCTGCCTCAGTTGTATGAAGAAACTGTGATTGTTCTTATTGTATTTCTTGCTGTCATTCACAGTTTCCCATAGCGAAAGTGAACTAGTCTTGCTATGACCTCTTGAATCTAGACCTGTGAGAAAGTGTCGTTGTGATTCTAAGAGTTAGTTTATTGCTGTTCATAGCTGCTTGAGAATTTGCTTTCGTTATATGGTTCGAATTTCAGTATTTCTTGTGTTGAAATGAGTGAATCTTAAGGTGTTCTTTTGATTATTGGACAAAAACTTGTTTTCTTTCACTTGAAATTGAATTCGAAATTATACAACAGCTTTCTTTTTGTAATACATCAACATTAAGGAAGAAGAAAAGAAATACTTGCATTGTGCATGTGCATTTTGATAGTTTGCATGTCGATTTAGGAAAAGTGCATCAGTGTGTGCTCTATGATCTGTTTGAAAAGATGATGTCTTTCTTTTCCTTCAGTAGTTAAGGTTTTCATAAGTTGAAAGAATTGAAAAAGCTTGCTTATCATTCTTAGACTGCATTTAGGAGTTGTCTCATACATCACGTGGTGATCCATAAAGGCAAACTGCTAAGAAAGATCAACCTAAAAAGAACTGAATTTATCTAACAACGCTTTGAAACATAACGAAACACAGTAGAGGTCTAGGTAGAGACGTGAACCGGCGTCGTTAAACATAGTGACTGTTGATCTCTACGAAGGTGGGTGATTCCTCCTGAGGGACGATAGCACTAATACGGACTTGTGCCCCCGCGTACCGTCGCGTATATTGGGGGACCCCTATAGGAACAAAGCCTTTATCCATAGGAAGCCGTGTCGGCCGCCCTACTGATCGCGATGCAGTGAACACAGCATTCACGAAGATCGACCACTCGTACCGTAAAACGTATTCTGTGGTTTCGCGAAAGGTTTGGCACACCCTTGCCTAGAACTCCAGAGTAGTTTCTTTTGGCCTTTTTCAAACTCTATAACTGAAAAAGTCCATCCGAGCATTTGTCACTTCGGGCTCGTTAATACATCGAAGGAGACTAGAGTCATCTTTAGCTTTTTCTCGACTCTTAAAACATGAAAAAGCAAGTTGTGTCTTAAAAGCGTCTAAAATTAATTCAATTCGAAAACACATTTTACCTTGTGCATTGTTGGTTGATCAAGTAATCCGCAATCGTGGAAGAGAGTCAATCGATGAACCGTCGTTCGCGGAGGAACACGAGACAAACGTCTTTGTCCCCGGAATCGAAAACAACCCGGGCAAAGCGACCTCGTTCAACTGGTTCCAAATCTCCTGTCAAAGTTAGAACAAGTGTTCCAACGACATCTGAGGTTCCAGTTACTCCAAACATTTCTGGAAACCCTGCCCCTATTGAAGAAGTTCAACAGCCCCAGAAGGACAGTAACACTGACCCTAGTCTGAAAGCAAATGCTTGTGTTACTGAATCAGGTCCATCAGTGATCGGTTCAGAGAGTCTTGCTCCTCAAATAACTGTCGTTGTCGAAACAACCCCTTCTTCGGCACCAGAGATATTCTATGGACCTGACGGTCTTCCTCTTCCACCCGGTCTGATCGCAATAGAAGAGATTGTAGAAGATCCGCAAGCAACTACTCCAACACATTTTGGAGCAGGGATCATTCTACTTCCTACTGCATCAGAAGCTAGCCTATCACCCAGAGAAGTTCCTGAAGAATCACTAGGCAATCTACTGGATAGACTCAAAATGTCTGAACAACCGTCGACATACAGGACTGTGCCAAATGACACAGCGACCGCAGAACTCCCTGGGGTCATTCCGACAATGTTCGCCGGAACACCATCTGTCCCTAACTCTCAACAGCTTGCGGGGGTCCCTTCGGGGGCCATGACGACAGTATGGTCTGTTCCTGTTTGTTCTCCCGCGATAATACCCGGTAACTCCTATGTTGGAACTCAACAGATTGATCCTTTTGGAAATCCGTTGGGGCAATCTGGTCCTCGAGGTGTAATAAATCCTCTCGGTTCCGGACCACCACCGTATGGGGGGCAATATGCTTTCTCATTACCCCCTCCGGGAGGTTACCCATACGGGAGTTCACAACCATACTCAGGTTATACTGGAATAACTACAAGTGGTTGGATACCTATGTCATCCCAGCAACCAAGAGTTGTGTATTCTATGCAACAACAGATGCCTGTGATGAACATCCCGACGACACCAACAATTGTGACTGTGTCGCAAGTTCAAACGATACCTGTTACATGTCAACCTCAGTTTGCTCAGGTTGTAATGCAACAACCCGTTGACCCTGCAACCCAACCGCAATTTCCGGCTAGCGAGGCGTCACAAACACAAACGGGTACCCTTACCCCTAATCTTGGCCCAGTGGTAAGCATAGCACAACAACCAATGGCGTCACAACCATGGTTAGTGCAGTATCAACAACCGCAGTTCCAGCAAGTGTACCAAGGTACCGAGCAGCAGATTTTTGCGAATAATGGACAACCGTACCTACAATACGGTCAAAACCAACCACTCTACGGTGGAGTAGTCCATCAACCGTATCAGTCATATCAGCATCAATTACATTATGCTGGTATGCAAAGACCAACTGCTCAGGCGATTCCATCGTACCCTGGGTATGCTTCACCTAACTTGAGTCAGCAGCTGCCATTCGTGGCAACTCTGGAGTTACCCGATCTACATCGGTTGACAAACGATCCTATCGCCTACGCCCCTTGGTGGCCCATGATTCCTCACAAACTTCCATCGGACATTCCTAAATTCAATGGAAATCCAGGTGAAGACCTGTCGAATCACGTCATGACCTTTCATCTGTGGTGTTCATCGAACACCTTGAACGATGATTCGATAAGACTTCGCCTCTTCCAGAGGACATTGACAGGTCCGGCGGCTAAATGGTATATAGAATTGCCAAGAGCCTCTTTCGACAATTTTAGCTCCTTAGCCACGACTTTCTTAACCCATTTTCAATTACCAATCAGGTATGAAACAGGAACCGAGATACTGACCAACTTCAAACAGACGACAGCTACTCACATATCTGATCATATACATGAGTGGCGTCGCCGTCGTAGGATGGTGAAAACATACGTTCCTGATCAGCTACTAGCCGAATGGTTTATAAAGTCACTGCTTCCAGCTATAACGGAGGATGTGGCCAAGGGAGGAGTCGTAACAGAGGAGCAAGTCATTGCTCGTGCTCAATATTTAGACTTGGTATATACTCAGTCTGGCACACTCTATGACAAAATACCTGATGCCCCCAGACCTGAATTTTCAATTCCCCCCCCTCCTAAATCGAATATTGACTCTCATGCCGGAGATGGCGTGATTGGCACTGCAAGCGCGAAGTCGAAAAAGGCTTCACCTCAGAAAGCCCGTAAGACTTCAGATCGAAATGCCCATGAAGAGATTCTTGCTTCGGAAGTAAATGCCATATCAGCAGATAGAGGCAAAGAAACCAATCAACCAAGAAGCAAGAAGAAACAAAACAAAGGGAAGAAGAAGCAGCAGGATGATCCGTCACCTGAAAAAGCTTCTTCAAGCTCTCCTAGGAAAGGGAAACAGAAAGGGAAGCCACCTCATCCATGTTTTATATGTGACGAGGATCATTGGACACAAGATTGTCCATACAAAGCTGAGCTCAAGAGATTCTTTAAAAGTCCAAAGAACCCGGCTGTGCTGACTGATCCATTTCCCAATCCAGGTCAAAATATGGTTGATAGTGGAAATGCTTCCCCGTCGCAAGTGCTGATGTTGTCGATCTCTAAACAGCAAAATGATGCTTTGATTTCGACAAGGAGCAAAGATTACGGGAATCCGCAACTGTCAAACGAAAAAGGTAAAGATCAACCTAGTAGTTCGACAACAACTTCGACAGAAGTTGTCCCGCCCATAATGCCAGAATTAACGATTAAACCACCTAAGGGTGTAGTACACAAGTTGACGTTTAATCCTCGTGCCAGAGCGGCGCAGCATTATAACATAGTAGAAGATTTGGCTCAATCGCCATCCGCTATGTCGACTCTAGAAGTACTACAAAATTGTCCATCCCAGAGGCAGGCATTGTTATCGGCAATAGGGGGGGTTGATCCTAAGGATTCCAATCTTGTGTCCTTTGATCACAAAGGGTATGACCCTCAGTTACCAACTCAGCTAGCTTTCCTGATTCAAGTGAAGGCCCTCAACAAAACTGTTCACAGAACAATTATTGACGAGGGGGCATCGACATGTATTATGTCGATGAGCTGCTGGAAAACGCTGGGGTCACCAACCTTGTCGAGATCTTCGACAACACCAAAGGCTTTCGATGGTAGGACATATACCCCTTACGGTATCCTAAGTAACTTGAAAGTTGAACTAGGTGGAAAAACAGTAGAGATTGATGTTGAAGTCATAGATGGAAATCTAGATTACAACATCCTACTAGGAAGACCATGGATTTATGCCATGGCAGCTGTCGTGTCGACTTATTTTAGGAAGATCGCTTTCCTGTTTGAAGGAGGGATTACGGTCGTCGACCAACAGAACTTCCTCCTTAATGGTTCACAAGTTACGGGAAGCATTCCCATGATCCATGAAAGCGACCATTCAATTCAAGATATAGGAGTAGGACTGTTGAAAGACCCCACGATGATGGGGACTTTCTCGCTACCAAATCATATGTACATAGGAAATGTACCGTTGGTGGCCACCTGCAACATGATATCTTCCACGAAGGTCGCAAAAGACAAAGTCATCATGGATCGGGCAATGGTGTTACACCCGATCCCAATCGAAATATTGTAGCAATCAATGTTTCAGGCATGGGAGGCGAGCACAAATCAATGCTCGTCAAGCGTCTGGGTAGATAGGTCAGGAGAATGTGGTACCCCTTTGGATCCTTGGTCGCGAGTGCATGCAAGTGACGAAGGAATCCTGCAATCAATGATGATTGATGGGGCACCATGGGATGATAACCACCATCGTTCCCTTCCAAAGGAAGATACTCAAGGCGACCTGTATCACCCTTCAGTATTTGAATTCCTAACAAATACTGTAAATACGGTGGATTCCGAGAGAAACCTATCCAATATAGAAGAGACTATAGCCATAAATATCTCGACCAAAACAGACATTGTAGAGAATATTTATGTTGGCAAAGGTTGTTCCCCTTCAGAACAAGAAATATATAAAGCTCTTTTCCGCGAATTTAGAGATGTCTTTGCTTGGTCCTATGATGAAATGCCAGGCATCGACTCGAGTATAGTTGAACATGAAATTAAGATGTATCCTGATGTCAAACCAGTAAGACAACGGCTTCGGCAGGTGCACCCCAAGAAAGCCGCTGCCATCAAGGCGGAAGTTGAAAAGCTCCTCCATGCTGGTTTCATCTACCTGGTTCCTCTAACCGATTGGGTATCGAATATTGTCCCGGTTATGAAAAAACAAGGAACAATACGAGTGTGCGTCGATTATAGGGATGTAAATCAAGCTTGTCCAAAGGACAACTACCCTACACCCTTCATCGACCAGATAATTGATGAATGCGCCGGATGCGAAATCTTTTCATTTATGGACGGATTTTCCGGGTATAATCAAATTAATATCCGCCCACAGGACCAGTCAAAGACTGCTTTTATTTGTCTGTGGGGCACATTCGCTTATCGAAAATTACCCTTTGGTTTAAAGAACGCAGGGGCGACGTTTCAGAGAGCAATGAATTATGCTTTCCACGACATCAAGAACATCGTTCAACTTTATCTCGACGATCTTCCGGCTCATTCGCAAAAGCGGACTGATCATCCGCATCATTTAAGAGCAATATTTCTACGTTGCCGACACTACAAGATAAGACTCAATCCACATAAATGTGTGTTTTGCGTCGGTTCTGGTCGTTTACTTGGCTTTATAGTCTCCAAGGATGGGATTCGTCTCGACCCTTGCAAGGTGCAGGCAATCATTAATTTGCCTCCACCTTCGAACTTGCTTCATATTCAGAAACTCCAAGGGAAAGCAAACTTTATGAGGAGGTTCATTCCAAATTACGCAGAACTTGCTAAAGGTTAAACCCGTCTCCTAAAAAAGGATGTACCTTTCGTCTGGGACCAGGTTGCACAAGCTTGCTTTGATGCTTTGAAAGAAGCGCTAGTCAAAGCATCATTAATGTACGCCCCAGACTATCTAAGGGATTTTAACCTGTATCTGGCTGCAGCAGATACGACCATTGCGATGGTTTTAGTTCAAGAAGTGGACGGAATTGAACACCCTATATATTACTTAAGTAAAAAACTTAAATGATACGGAAAGTAAATATTCTCATGTTGAAAAGCTAGCATTAGCGGCTGTTCAAGCGATACAAAGATTTCGGCACTATGTCCTCTTTAGGAAGACCACCGTATTGTCACATTGCAACCCCATGACTTATATACTGTCGCGACAGTTGCTTGGGGGAAAATATTCAAAGTGGATAGCTATCCTTCAAGAGTTTGATCTGGAATTTGTGAAATCCAAATCAAAGAAAGCCTTAGTTTTCGCAGAATTATTATGCGATCTCCCGTCATCGTACAACGATGAAACGTCCAAAGAATCGATCATGGACGAAAGTTTGTTTCTGATATCAGCAAGTGATGAGTGGTATGGAGATATAATAATTTATCTCCAAACCCAAAAGTTTCGGCCAGACACCTCTCACTTAGAACGAAAACGCATTCGATATCGAGCAAAAGACTACATGATCGTCGGTGATACGCTTTACCGTCGTGGTGTCGATACGGTCCTGAGAAGGTGTCTAACCCATGAGGAAGCCGAAAAAGCCCTGAATGAATGTCATTCAGGCACCTCTGGGGGGCATCAATCTGGATATGCTACAGCACAAAGAATCTTACGAGCATGATACTTCTGGCCAACCATGTTCAAAGATTGCATCATATTTTTGATAGCAAAACCAGAAGACCCCCCGCTCCTTTACAACCAATAATAGCTGTGGGGCCTTTCGCCAAGTGGGGCATCGATTTCATGCAATGTAACCCCACCTCGACCGGGGGGCATGGGTATATTATAGTCGCGGTTGACTATTTTACCAAATGGGCCGAGGCGATGCCTACATTGGATAACACTGGTGAAACAGCAGCCCTATTCTTTTTTAATCATGTAGTCGCCAGATTCGGCGTGCCACAGGCCATAGTAACAGATCATGGATCGCATTTCCGCAATCACATGATGGTTGAATTAACTGCCAAACTAGGATTGTCTCACGACAGCTCTACTCCGTACTATCCGCAAGCTAACGGACAAGTTGAAGCGATCAACAAAGTCCTGAAGCGCATGCTGCAAAGGATGGTGGGGGTTCACAAAAGAAGATGGCATTTGATCCTGTACTCGGATTTGTGGGCCTACCGAACATCGGTAAGGAATGCCACTGGGTTCACACCATTTCAACTGGTGTATGGCCTGGAAGCGATCCTACCAATCCAGTGTGAAATCTCGTCCCTTAAACTCGCAATTGATCTCCTCCCCGGAACCTCAGAAGAAGAAGCTCATTTCTTGGAATTAATCCAGTTGGATGAAACCCGTTGTGATGCCACCTTGGCCAACGAAGCCCATAAGAAACAAGTCAAAGCGCAGTTCGACAAAAATGTCAAACCCCGTGTCTTCTCGGAAGGTGATTTGGTCTTGCTTTACGACCAAGAATCCGATAAATTGGGAGCTGGGAAATTCAAGTCCTTATGGATGGGCCCTTATATTGTTAAAAGTGTATTAGCAAAAGGTGCCTACGAGTTGGTAGATTATGACGGAGTTCCACTGGCGCAACCCCGCAACGGGTTGTACCTTAAGCGTTACTATGCCTAATAGTAACCTATATGCTTTTGTTACATTTTTGTTTTCGCTAAAGCGTTTGTTCCGGTTTAAGTAATCCACTTTTTACACTTATTGCAGATGTCAAATCCATTGGAACCGTGGGTCGGATATGCTGACGGAGCAAGTCGTAGTTCGAGGAACCTATCCTCTGCAGCATGGGCCATTTTTGACCCAAGCGGCAGGTTAGTGAGTTTCAGGGGGGTATGTATTGGTCAATCAACAAATAATATCGCTGAGTATAGCGCGTTGATAGAACTCCTCTCTGATGCCATCACCCATGGCATACGCCGGCTAGTCGTCAGGCTAGACTCACAGCTCGTGGTACTACAGCTCAATGGTACCTACTCTGTCCGAAATCCAGCTATTTATCGCAAGTTCCTAAGAGTTAAAATCTTGGAAAGACAGTTTGATTTTATCCAATATCAACACATTTCCAGAAACTTAAACACATTAACCGACTCATTAGCAAACTATGTGTTAGATAGACATCTGCAAAATTGATAAAAAGAGAAGCATCATCAATGTTTCATACATGGATCACGTAAAAACTGGAATAAACTCCGAAAATCAAAAATATACATAACTGTTTACGGTTTACATGTAATGTTCTGTAACCAAGACAAAATCGGTCATATGACCCCAAAACTCAAAAATGGCTGGGGGGCACCCTAGCCTAGTGATGCTCATGATAACATGCCACGGCCTGTGCAATCATGCGCAGAAGACGAGACCATCGTCTGGGAACACCAACAGTATGTCGCTGCAATCGTAGAGGCAACTCGTCGATCCGTACGTCCGGAATCCCAAGGGTAAGACCCTCGACATGTTCCTGCACAGCTGTAAGAGTCTCGGCCAAGTCAAGGTCACGGAGAATAGCTCTCCCAAGAACCTCCCCTGCGGGGGCAGCGGCCGGAGCTCTCGGACGAACTGCTGGACGGACAGGGCCCACATCTGCATGCACACATGAGTTTGATTAGAGTCTTGATAGAGTAAAGCACAAGGACATTATAAATAAAAACAGTGATAAGGTCAAAATATTTACCAAGATCATCCCACTGCTCGCCATTCGGTAGTACCAAATCCGGATCACCTCGGAAGTCCATGCCAATATATGGATACTCGGAAAAAGCCATATCCTGCCGCTCAAACCACCTAAATAAGGCATCAGTAAAAGTAATCTTAGATTGACCTGCATGTCTAGCCATGTGGTCAACCCACCTCTGCATGCGTGGCTCAGTAGGAGATGGCAAGTCGAGAATAATGTACTGAGGTTGCATCAGGGGTATCTTCTCCAAAGCGAAGGCAGTCAAAACTGAACCGAAGCCAAAATTCTTCAGTTTCCCGTCCTTTACTTTGGTCAACTGGTTTTTCATCTGAACTAGTACTGCATCACACCAGTTAAAAACTTTCGGCTGAAGACACTCCAGGGCGTGCTGCACATGTGACCTGTTGGCAACATGAGGGGATGCACTACCGGCCATCCTACAAATCGTGTACAAAATAGACCTGAGAGACCTGTCAGTGACATCACAGATAGAAATCTTGCCGTCTCTGCTCGGCTGAGATCCCTCCCTGCAATACTGACGGATATAATCTTTCACGGAATCACTCCCTCGGGCCGAACCAGACAAGGAAATGGGGGCACCCCGCCTTGACAACCCAGTCAAGAAGTAAATGTCCACTATGGTCAAAGGGATGGACTTGCCCCTAATCTGGAACACTTGGTTAACAGGATCCCAAGCATCAAGTAGTTACTGCAGTAAACGTATCTGTGCCCTCATGCTAGATATCCGTAAGAATTTTAGCAAGCCACAGTTCCGCAATGCGCTCACGGTAACAGGATCATGGAGGGCAATCATGTCCTCCTCTTCATGCTCTCATTCTCGCCACGTAAGAGTCATTCTGCTCCAATAAACTCTGCAAAACAAACAAGAGGAGGAGTAAGATCCCTGACTCGGTAAAGAAAATGGCAAAAATCTCATGAAAAATTGTGCAACCAAGATGTTTTCTGCGCCCAACGCAGGTAGGGAAGGGTCTCACCTGCGTTGGGGCACAAACTGCCTTTGAAGATGAGAACCCCAACGCAGGTTTCGATATAGGGAACCTGCGCTGATGGCAGAGCGCCCTAGAGAAACCCCAGGGGCTCATGGGGGCAGGAAAACAAGCATAAAACTGAGAAATTAAACCATGAAAAGATAGAGCTAGGGTTTAGCTCCTACCTGGTGGAAACGGCGCCGAAAATCGTCCACAGAATCTCCCGAAATCAGCTGGTGAAAAATCAAGAGGAAGGGGCACCTCCAAAGCTCCAACAAACCAAATGCACATGAAATGGTAAAATGAGAGGTAAAAACATCTTTTAATTGCTTTTTACGTAGTTCGAAGTGAAATATTAGTATTTTTACTTCATGTTATCCGTTTCTAACAAAGTTTGTTGCAGCAATTGATGATACAGTACTATCTCTGAAAAAGAAGAAGCTAGTCATGGTAAAATATGAATTTGATCTTATCAAACGAGCAGTTTTGGCAAAGTTCATGCTCGTTAAAAAATAAACGCAAGATCCGAGCAGTTTTAATGCGGAAATTCATGCTCGTTAAAAAATAAATATTAAGCATGTGAGCAAGCTTCCCCCAGAGTTCAAGCTCATTAAGAAAAATGAACCAGTAAATAACCATTTGAGACCTTAAAATCATCAGCCATAAAAGCCTTGGTCGTGTTTGTGCACCATCACCTCCACTCTGCAGTTGGCCGATCATTCACATCCACTTGATTGTTTACCTATTTTGAGGAACAGCTGCGAAGAGTGATCTCACCTAGCCATCCTTGTAATACTGCCGTGATTGGAAAATTCCAACCTGTACCTGGAATCTATTGCTATCCCTGTTTATCAATCGTTCCTCAAAAGACGAGTCTTCTTTGAGCTCTTTTCACTGACTCGTAAAATATGAAAAGTTTGCCGAGTTTTGGCCTTCCAGCTCGTTAAAAGGACCGGAAGAGCTATCCCTCCTCTAGATTTTAATCTTTTTGGACCTGAGGGATTATTGCACAAAAAGATCGAGCGCTTGTCTAGTTCGGCTCGATAAAGATATCGAACATTCATCCCTTCTGTATTGTTTTATACTTTTTCGGACTTAAGGGATTAGATGACGAAAAAGGACCCCTGGAGTCCACTTTATGTACCCTTTTCAGACTCTCTAAAAATGAAAAGGACCGAGTTGTCTTTGTCGCTGGGCTCGTTAAAAATATTAGATAGCGACAAACTTGTCTTTAGACGAGAACGAGTTTCCCCATCGTTAGGCTCGTTAAAACATAGTGATGGGCTTGCCCGAAGGGCAGGTTATAGAACAAGCATATGTTATCCTCCTCAAGCTTGACAAAAATAAAGAGGTACTGGTCAGAAATGACTGGGGAAAAATTGGGAAGAACCTCAAAGCTTAATGGTAGCAAGTCGCTCTTGAACATGACACTTTTGCCTCCGTAAATATCGGGTTGGGTTATTATCATTCACCGGTCCCTTCACCATGGTCTCGCCATACCATCCAAATGGGGTAATGCTACCGATCCATCACATCAGTGTCGAGATATGTTCAAGAAATGTCATTCAGAAAGTGTCAACCGGGTCCCATCCACTACCATACATCATCTTTCATCCTTCCATGACCGCCACCCTGGATCATATTTCACAGATCGTTTTCACCATCATCACTAGTTCCGTTCCGTGTCACTGATGTGGGATTCATTAAGGCCCTCCTTTGACGGATCGCTTCTTGTCGACATCAGCTCACTATCCAAGAAGTTGATCTAGGAACACCCCCTCAGTACTTTGAAGCTTGCATGCCTCAATGGCAAGTTTCTCACTTCCGGCGATAGGTATACATTAATGACCTTCGACCGGGAGACTTTGCGTGGTGTTCGACGTCAGATCCTATATTCACGCCACGTGAATTGTGCTGCAGTACCTTGAGGGTCATCATCATTATCGGTGATTCCTCTCGCGCTTGTTAACAGTTTACATTATTGACTGGTAATCAAGCGATGTCTTTCCATGTTCGACTCCAAGAAATTCTCACATGGATCGACTTGTACTTAGTGTGAAGATCGGAAGTTTGAAGACCCCGGATCTAGTTTCATCCATCCGGGCTGCGATATATATTCAGGAGATAAAAACATAGACATGTGCAGTAGATGATCATCCTACTAAAAGGATGATAATTAAAAGCAGAGAATTATCAGTCTATTATCAGACGATCGTCTGTTTATGTACAGCAAATGTATTTATAAAGCTGAGCATGGGAAATGCCCGCATCAGCTAGATCATGAAAAGAAAGTATGAAAAGATAATGTATTGTATTGTATTTTGTTACAGGTCACCTCCCGGCGATTGAATGAACTTCGGATCCTCCTAATAAAGCATTTCACCCGATAAACGACCTCATACTTTAGGGGGCAACTGTTATAGACATTTTTGTGCCTTACAGCATAGAGCATGAAATTTCAATAATCTAAGGGATCCAAAGTCCCTAAGCAAGTTGTTCTTACCCTTAGAGGAACAAGGTCAGCAAACCACAGCACTGCAAGTCAGTTCTCCATTGAAAAACACTCAAAAACAGGTCAGTTTTGGATCATTGCAGCTGCTCCACTAGGCATCTGCGCTGCATAGCAGGTACAACAAAGGCTACCTGCGTTGCATAGCAAGTAGAACAAAGGCTACCTGCGTTGGGCGTACTTGGACATGTGGAGGAATCTTTTTCTCAAAGTGCCAATGCCCAGGAAGCTTCTAAAAAGACACTTGATGATAAGATTCGCCTAATGATGAGTTAAGAGCTTCTAAAACTCCAAGTGGAAGACAGAAACTCCGAGTGAAGAACTAAAGAACAACTGGAGTTGAAGAGGACAACAAGTCACACATCAAGCTGACTTATCATCACTCCAAAACTCTATATAAGGATCTCATCCCATGGGATCTGGAGGCCGGGGAATTTAGTGCAAAGAATTGCTGTTGGTTTACAGTTGTGAGCATTGGGTGATTGCTTGAGGGAGGTGAAGAAGAGATTTCTCTCCGTCGGGAAGGTGATGCTGGATTGGACCTCTCATGGTTGTATCACCGCCCGAACCTTACTTCCATATATTAATAAAGCTTTTGAGGTTCTTCTATTCGCATGTGTTTCAATGGTGTATTGTCTTACTTGCGTCTTTGATTTATGCTAATCCTTGAATCAGTTATGAATGCATGCTTCTTGTAGTTTCCTTTCTTTGTCTTGTTTGCAGGATCTCGTGTAGCTGGGCCCGTGAAAAGACTTGGATCTGGGAGCAAGCGGCAAACAAAGGAGATTGGATCGACCATTTGCGCAAGACATCGGTAAGTGGATCTCTTCCTTCTATCTCTTGCATGTCATAAAGAAGAAACTTTAGATAGCTTTGCTTTCAGCTGTTGCTAAGGAACTGTCACCCTTAGAGTGGGTTAGGGTCATTTCGAGTTGGATACTTTCCCCCACAACACGGGGTGACCCGGATTTGGTGTTGCCGACTGGCGAGCAATGTGGTGCTATCGTTAAATTCTCTGACTATATCTCTGTTCATCGTTTCTTTTTATAATGTTCTTGTGCTTTCTTCTATCAGGACTAATCAAAACTCGTGTGCTCATGCAGATGTTGGACCAGTTCGGCCAGTAGTACGTCTGAGAGTACCAGCTGCCGCTCCAGTAGGAGAGGCTGTGGGGAGGGCTATCCTTTGCGACCTTGATGTGGCCGAGACTCTTTCAACATTGTAGGATCAGGTCAAGGGCCTCACTCTTGGTATTCCAGACGTGAGGACCGATGAGCTGCCCTTGAGGTTGTAGCGACATACTACTGGCGTGCCGAGTCGATGGACTAGGCTTTTACGCATGATTGCACAGGCGGTGACTTGTTATCACCAGCATCATTAGACTAGGGTGACCCCTAGCATTTTGAGTTTTGGGTCATTTGACCGACTTTGTCCTGGTTATAGAACATTATGTATGAACCATAAACAATTATATATATATTTTTTATTTTTGGAGCTTTATTTTGGTTGAGTTACGTGATCTTGATGCAAATATTTAATGAAATGCTTCTTTTATAAATGTTGCAAATGTCTATCTAACACATAATTTTCCAATGAGTCTGTTAATGTGTTTAAGTTTCTGGAAATACGCTGATATTGAATAGAATCAAACTACCTTTCCAAAATCTTGACCCTTAGGAACATGCGATAGATAGCTAGATTTCGTACGGAGTAGATACTGGTGAGCTATAGGATGACAAGTTGTGAGTCTAGCCTGACAACTAGTCGGCATATGCCACACGTAATGGCATCAGAGAGGAGCTCTATCAACGCACTGTATTAAGCAATATTGTTCGTTGACTGACCAATACATACCCCTCTAAAACTTACTAACTCGCCGCTTGGATCGAAGATGGCCCAAGCTGCAAAAGATAGGTTCCGCGAACTACGACTCGCTCCGTCATCATATCCAACAAATGATTCCAATAGGTCCGACATCTGCAACAAATGTAAAATTTAACCAAAACAATTACCCTTAGTGAAAACAAAAATGTAACAAAAGCACACGGGTTACTATCTTGAGTCAAGCATAGTAGCGCTTAAGGTACAACTCGTTGCGAGGTTGCGCCAGTGGAATCCCATCATAATCTACTAACTCGTAGGCTCCTTTTTCTAATACACGTTTAACAATATAGGGGCCCATCCATAAGGATTTGAACTTACCTTCTCCCAATTTGTCGGATTCTAGTTCGTAAAGTAAGACCAGGCCACCTTCTGAGAAGACACGGGGTTTGACATTCTTGTCGAACTGCGCCTTGACTCATTTCTTATGGGCTTCGTTAGCCAAAGCGGCATCATGACGGGTTTAATCCAATTGGATTAGTTCCAAGAAACGAGCCTCTTCTTCTGAAGTTAAGGGGAGAAGGTCGACTGCGAGTTTGAGGGATGAGATTTCACACTGAACCGGTAAGATTGCTTCCAGGCCATACACCAATTGAAAGGGTGTAAACCCGGTTTCATTCCTCACCGATGTTCGGTATGCCCACAAGGCTGAGTACAGGATCAGGTGCCAACTCCTTTTTTGGACTCCAATCATCCTTTGCAGCATCCGCTTCATGACCTTGTTGATTGCCTCAACTTGTCCGTTAGCCTGCGGATAATACGGAGTAGAGCTGTCATGGGACAGCCCTAACTTGGCAGCCAACTCAACCATCATGTGATTGCGAAAATGCGATCCATGATCTGTGACTATGGCCTATGGAACGCGGAATCTGGAGACTACATGATTAAAAAAGAAGAGCGCAGTTGTTTCACCGCTGTTGTTTAATGTAGGCATCACCTCGGCCCATTTGGTAAAATAGTCTACTGCAACTATGATATACCCATGCTCCTTGGCCGAGGTGGGTTTACATGTCATGAAATCTATGCCCCATTTGGCAAATGGCCCAACAGCAACTACTGGTTGCAGAGGTGCGGGTGTTATTCTGGTTTTTTGATCAAAGATTTGACATGCATGGCAACTTCTGACTGTGGTTATGCAATCTTTAAACATTATTGGCTAGAAGTATCCTGCTCATAAAATCTTTTGTGCCGTAACATAACTAGATTGATGCCCCTCACACGCACCTGAATGGCAATCATTCAGGACTTTTTCGGCCTCCTCGTGGGTGAGGCACCTCCTCAGAACTGTATCGACACCACGACGGTAAAGTGTATCACCGACGATCATGTAGTCTTTTGCTTGGTATCGAATGCGTCTTTGTTCCGAGCGGGAGGTATTAGACCTATATGTTTGGGTTTGGAGATAGATTATTATGTCTCCATACCACGGATTGCTTGAAGATATCAGAAACAAAGATTCGTCCACGATTGCTTCTTCTGATGTTACATCGTTGGACAACGATGGGAGATCGCATAGTAATTCTGCGAAAACCAGGGATTTCTTCGATTTGGATTTTGTAAATTCCAGATCAAACTCTTGTAGAATTTCTATCCATTTTGAATATTTTCCCCCCAGCAACTGTCGCGACAATATATAAGTCATGGGGTTGCAATCTGACAGAATGGTAGTTTTTTGAAAGAGGATATAGTGTCGAAATCTATGTATCGCTTGAACAACTAAGAGAGCTTGCTTTTCAACGTAGGAGTACTTTCTTTCTGTATCATTTAAGTTTCTACTTAAATAATATATAGGATGTTCAATTCCATTGTCTTCTTGAACTAAAACCATTGTGATGGTTGTATCTGTTGCATCTAGATACAGGATAAAGTCTTTTTGATAATCAAGAGCGTACATTAATGATGCTTTTATTAGGGATTCTTTTAAAGCATCAAAGGAGGCTTGCGTGACCTGATCCCAGACGAAGGGTACTTCTTTTTTCAATAGATGAGTATAACCTTTAGAAGGTTCGGCGTAATTTGGAATGAACCTCCTCAGAAAGTTTGCTTTACCTTGGAGTTTCTGAATCTGAAGAAAATTTGAAGGTGGAGGCAAATTAATGATTGCCTGAACCTTACATGGATTGAGACGAATCCTGTCCTTTGAGACCACAAAGCCAAGTAAACGATCAGAACTGACACAGAACACACATTTGTGTGGATTGAGTCATATCTTGTAGTGTCAGAAACGTAGAAATATCGCTCTCAAATGCTGCAGATGATCGGTCCGCTTTCACGAATGACCCGGAAGATCGTTGAGATATGGTTGAATGATGTTTTTGATGTCATGGAAGGCATAATTCATTTCTCTCTGAAATGTTTCCCCTGCGTTCTTTAAACCAAACGGTAGCTTGCGATATGCAAATGTGCCCCACAGAAAAATAAATGCAGTCTTTAACTAGTCCTGTCGGTGGATATTTATTTGATTATACTCGGAAAATCCATCCATAAATGCGAAGACTTCACATCCGGTGCATTCATCAATTATCTGGTCAATGAAGGGTGTAGGGTAGTTGTCTTTCGGACAAGCTTGATTTACATCCCTATAATCGACGCACACTCTAATCGTTCCTTGTTTTTTCATTACAGGAACAATATTCGATACCCAATCGGTTAGAGGAACCGGGTAAATAAAACTAGCATGGAGAAGTTTTTCAACTTCTGCCTTGATGGCATCGGCTTTCTTGGGGTGCACCTGCCGTAGCCATTGTCATACCGGTTTGACATCTGGATACATCTTAATTTCGTGTTCAACTATGCTCAAGTCAATGCCTGGCATTTCATCATATGACCAAGCAAAGACATCTCTAAATTTGCGAAAAATATAATTATATATTTCCAGTTCTGAAGGAGAACAAGATTTGCCGACATGAATATTCTCTACAACATCTACTTTGGTCAAGATATGTATGGCGATAGTCTCTTCAATATTGGACAAGTTTCGCTCGGAATCCACCGTGTTTATAGTATTTGATAGAAAATAAAAAACCGAGGGATGATGAAGGTCAATAGGAATATCTTCTTTGTAATCCAGAAGATGGGAACTATGGTGATAATCTTCCCATGGTGCCCCGTCAATCATCATTGACTGAACAATTCCTTCGTCTGTATAATGTACTTGCGACCAAGTATCTGAAGGGGTACCATATTCTTTAGATCTATCTATCCAAACACTTGATGAGCGTTGATTTGGGTTTGCCTCCCATGCCAAAAACATTGATTGCTACAAGATTTCTATTGGGCTTGGAGGCAATACCTGCAGATGATCCGTTTTAATATCGTTTTCAGAGAACTTTTGAATAGAAGATATCATATTGCAGGTTCCCACTGTTTCCACTTCCGCCAGATTGATTGGAGGTGGTAGGGTAAAAGTCCCCATTAATATAGGGTCTTTTACTAGGCCTACTCCGATATTTTGAAGTGAGTGAGGGCTTCCGTGGATCATCAGAATGCTTCCCGTAACTTGTGCACTATTGGGGAGAAATGTCTGTTGGTCGATGATTGTAATTCGTCCTTGAAAAGGAAATGCAATATTCCTAAAATAGGTCGACACAACGGCTGCCATATCATATATCCAGGGCCTTCCCAGTAGGATGTTGTAATCGAGGTTTCCATCAATTACTTCAACATCTATTTCTACTGTTTTTCCCCCTAGTTCGACTTGCAAGTTACTTAAAATCCCATATCGGGTGTATGTTCATCCATCAAATGCTTTTAATGTTGTCGAAGATCGCGACAAGGGTGGAGATCCTAAATTTTTCCAACAAATCATCGACATAATACATGTAGATGTCCCCTCATCAATAATTGTTCGATGAACAGTTTTGTTGAGGGCTTTCACGTGAATAAGGAAAGCTAGTTGAGCTGGTAACTGAGGGTCATATCCTTTGTGATTAAAGGACACAAGATTAGAATCCGTTGGGTCAATCCCACCTATCGCTGATAATAAAGCCTGCTTTTGAGAGGGGCAATTTTGCAGTACCTCAAGTGTCGACATAGCGGATGGCGATTGGGCCAGATCCTCCACTATATTATAATGCTGTGTTGCTCTGGCACGAGGATTAAATGTCGATTTGTGTACTACTCCCTTTGGCGGCTTTATCGTTAGTTCAGGAATGATGGGTGGCACAACTTCGGTCGAAGTTGTTGTCGAACTATTGGGTTGATCATTGGCCTTGTTGTCTGACAGTTGTGGATTCCCGTAATCTTTATTCCTTGTCGATATCAAAGCATCGTTTTGCTGCTTTGAAAATGAAAACATTAGCACTTGGGACAGGGAATCATTGTCACTAGCAACCAGTTTTGTTCCTGGATTTGGAAACAGATCAATCAATACTGCCGAGGTTTTTGAATTCTTGAAGAATTTTCTAAGCTCAGCTTTATACGGACACTCTCTTGTCCAATGATCGTCATCACATATTAGGCATGGACGATTTGGTTTCCTATCTCCAGAAGGGTTTGCAGAAGATTTTTCAGGGGATGACTCTTCCTATTTCTTCTTCTTCCCTTTCTTTTTCTTCTTGCCTCCTGGTTGCTTGGTTTCTTTGCCTTTGTCAGTCGATACGGCATTTACTTCCGAGGCAAGAATTTCTTCATTTGCATTTTGACCTGAAACCGTACGGGCTTTTTTCGACTTAGCCTTTACAGTTTTCGTGCTGGTCGTTCCTATCACGCCATCCCCGGCATGAGAGTCTTTGTTTGATTTAGGAGATGGAGGAACGAAAAATTCTGGTCTAGGAGCATCAAGGATTTTATCATAGAGCATGCCAGACTGAGTATAGATTAAGTCTAAATATTGTGCACGAGCAATTACTTGCTCTTTAGTGACGACTCCTCCCTTTGCCACATCTTCCGTAATAGAAGGTAACAATGACTTAATAAACCATTCAGCCAATAGCTGATTAGGAACATATGTTTTTACCATTCTACGATGACGTCGCCACTCATGAATATGATCGGATATGTGAGTGGTCGTCGTTTGCTTGAAATTGGTAAGAAGCTCTGTTCCCATTTCGTACCTTATGGGTAACTGAAAATGGGTTAAAAAGGTTGTGGCTAGGGTACTGAAGTTATCAAACAAAGCTCTAGGCAATTCAATATACCATTTTGCTGCCGGACCAGTTAACATTTGCTGAAAAAGGCGAAGCCTGATCGAATCATCATTTAGAGTGTTAGATGAACACCATAGGTGAAAGGACATCACATGATTCAACGGGTCTTCACTCGGATTTCCATTAAATTTAGGAATATTTGATGGAAGTTTATGAGGAATCGCTGGCCACTAAGGGGCGTAAGTGATTGGATCGTTTGTTAGCCGGTTTAGATCTGGTAACTCTAAAGTTGCCACGAAGGGAAACTGTTGATTCAGGTTTGGCGAAGTGTACCCAGGATAAGATGGGATTGCCTGAGCAGTGGGTCTTTGCATACCAGCATAGTGCATTTGATGCTGATAACTTTGATAAGGTTGATGGGCATAACCATTATGAAATGGTTGATGTTGTCTGTTTTGAATATATGGCTGCCCATTACTTGCAAAGACTTGGTGCTTAGATCCTTGGTAAACTTGTTGGAATTGTGGTTGTTGATATTGCACCAGCCATGGTTGTGAGACCATGTGCTATTGCCCAATACTGGCTGTTTGACCGAGATGAGGGGTAATGGTACCCGTTTGAGCCTGGGTCACTCCAGTTAAGGAGCCACTAACTGATGATTGTGGTGGTGTCGCAGGGACAAGGGGCTGTTGGATTGCGACCTGAGAGACTTGAGGTTGGCATACAACAGGTAACACTTGTACTTGCGACACCGTCACAATAGTCGGTGTAGTGGGGATATTTGACATAGGCATACTTTGTTGCATTGAGTATACAACTCTTGGTTATTGAGGTAGTATTGGTATCCAACCACCGGATGTAATTCCAGCATAACCTAAATTTTGTTGAAAACTCTCGTATGTTTGACCTCCTGGAGGTGACAATGAAAGGGCATATTGCCCTCCATACGACGGTAATCCGGTGCTTAAGGGAATTATTTGCCTTTGAGGACCAGACTGCCCAAATTGACATTGCGAAGGATCAATTTGCTGAGACTCAACATAAGAGATTCCAGATATTATTCCGGATGAACAAACGGGAATAGACCATACCATCGAAATAACCCCTGGATGGATCCCATCTAGTGATTGAGAGCTAGTTGTGACAGATGGTATGCTAGTGAACATTGTCGGAGTAGCAGCAGGAAGTTCTGCCGCTACTATGTCAGATGACAGTCCTAGATGTCGACGGTTGTTCAGACATATTTAGTCTATCCAAAAGGTTTCCTAGCGATTCTATAGGAACTTCCGATAACGGTAGACTAATTTATGATGAAGAAGGATATAGAGTGACCCCTCCTCCAAATTGCAATGGAGTACTAGACGGTGGATCCTCCATAATCTCTTCTATAGCAATCAAACCGGGTGGAAGAGGTAGACCGTCAGGTCTGTAAAATATTTCCGGTGCCGAAGAAGGTATATATTCTGCAGCGACTGATGTTTCGGGAACAACACCTTGCAAATCAGCTATGGATGGAGCCGGTTCAGGTATAGAAGTGTTTACTCTCACACTAGGATCAGTTCTACTTTCCTCTTGTGGCTGCGGAACTTCTTTTGTAAAGGCAGGGGTACCAGAAATGTTTGGAGTAACCAGAGTCTCCGAGGGTGTCGGAACACTTGTTCCAACCCGACCAGGGTACTTTGAGCCGGTTAGACGAGTTCGCTTTGTCCGAAATAGTTTTGATTCTGGGGACAAAGACGGTTGACTCATAAGTCTCCGTGAACGATGGGGTTTTAATTGACTTTCTTCCACGATTGTGGATTACTTGATCAACTAAAAATAAAGGTGAATTTTTTTTCAAATTAAATGAATTTTAGATGCTTTGACACAACTTGTTTTTTCAATTTTTAAGAGTCGAGAAAAAACAAAAGATGACTCTAGTCGCCTTCGATTTTTAATGAGATTGAAGTGACAAGTGCTCAGATGGACCTTTTCCTTTAAGGAGTCTGAAAAGGAATGAAAGAGACTACTCTGGAAATCTAGACAGAGGGATTACCAAACCAATCGCAAAACTGCAGAATACTTTTTATGGTACGGCAGTCAATATTCCCGAATGCTGTGTTCAGTACATTGCAATTGATAGGGCGGCAGACACGGCTTCCTATGGATAAAGGATATAGCCTATTGTAGTCTCCCAATATATACTCGATGGTACATGGGAGCACAAGTCCATACTGGCACTTTTCGTCTCAAAGAGGAGGAATCACCCAACCAATAGTGAAAGCGACAGTTACCAGGCTTTATGACGTCGGAATACATCTCTAGCCTAGACTTCTAGATGTTGTGCGTTAGGTTCCAAAGCGTTTTTATGTTCATTGAATTTATTTTACAGTTGATATTTCTTAAGAAATTTTCCTTTCAAGTTCATCGCGTGATGTAGATATAATTCCTAAAATGCAATCTAAGATGATAAACAATCGTTTAATCTTCTTTTTGCAATGAAAATCCTAGCTACTAAAGAAAGAGAGATGATATTTTTTCAACATAGAGCAGAGAGCACACATTAAATGCACTGTCCTAAATCAAACCAACAAGTAGTCTAAATGCAAATGCACATGCATGTATTTGTTTTCAGCTTTCTTAATGTGTGAATGACAAGAAGAATGCTAAGTACAAATCTGAATTATCTTTCAAAGCGACAGTACTAACAAATTTCTCTTCAAAAATGAAAGGAAGATAATGACGAAAATTTACTATTTTGAATTGAAAACTGCTTTCGACACTTGAAAAAATACTAATTCAAATCAAATACAAGAGTAACTGTATAATCAACCATCAAGAATAATAGAATTCTTTTCTTTGACTGAAAACGACACTTGGGACACTTCCAAATCAAAATACGACAGTTTGATTATGCTACTTTTTGTAAAAGAGAACTGTAAATGGCGCACAATACATAAAAACATTCACAATTCTTTGTACTATGGAGGCAGAATCATGCAAAGGAAGGGATTTTCCACAGTGATATATTGATCACAGACAGCTAAACTTTTGAATAGAGCTGAAAAGAGTGAAGAAAAACCAAAACCTGGAGGCAAAATTAGCCTTTTCTGATCATCACACCTGTAACACAGGGAAACAGGGATGCATGCCACCTACTGCACACGGGAGGTGCAATGCATACTGGTTTCCTTGAACAGAGGGTGCGATGGTACCAGGACGAGACTTTACTTGGCTCTTGGTCACAGTTTGCAGCTCAGTTCAGGGATTTAGGCCGAGCAAATGATGTACAGTAAATAGAAATCATAGGGGCTGATCTAATGAGGTTACTAGAGTCACCACTAGGGCAATTAGAAAGTTTGCAAATCGATTGCTCAGTTTATAAACAAAACCCGAAGATAGACTGAAGCAACATTGATCTACTTTGCACTTGCATAGCAAATGCAGTTTGAAGGCTAGCTGGCTTGAGTTCAGGCTCCGCCTATAAGTTTATAAAACAAACAAATATAGACAAACAAACAATCTATTCGTTCCCCAGCAGAGTCGCCATTTTGTTATCGGGAAATCTAGTGTCCACTCGGAGCTGCTAGTCCCACTAAGACTGGTAGCTATCTTAGAAACAAACAAACTAAAACTACTTTCGTTTTCATTTATGAGAAGTAGATAAGAGTGGAATGAAGGACACCAACCTCAGTCTTGCGCTTGGTTCCTCTCCCTTCTGACAGATCCTTGCTGCTTCTCCTTCGTCTACCCAGCTTCAAAGAGCACCTGTGGAATCAAAGCAGCATAATACTATCGGAGAATAGAGATCTACAATAATAAACAATATAGGACCAGATGTATATTGACCACACAAATGCATATATCATCAAACATACAAGAATGTGGAGGAAAACTTGAATAGCTTTATTAATATCAAGAATAGCAAAGAGGATTACAACCAATTGTTCTGACCTAGTGTCATCCTCCAGCATGAAAGCCATTATTTCACCTCATGAAAAGCTTAGATCACCCAACACTATGATATTCCAACAAGAAACCAACAACACTTCCTTACAAGATACAAAATTCCAGCCTTTGGATCTCTGGGATGAGGGATCCATATATAGATGATTGCAGGGGGGTGAGTCAGCTTCTGGGATTTTGATTAGTGTCCTCTCTTTGATAGTTCTTGATTCCAATTGGAGATTGATGTTCTCTTACTCATCCCTGGGCGAATTCAGAGAGGCAAGTGTCACAGGAGAAGTTTCTGGAAGATTCCATGATCATCCACCTCGTAAACTGTCTCTGCCATTTGTCCACTCTCACCCATTGCACCCCATAGAAGGGCTTTTAAGTATGCATCGCACCTCCCGTGTGCATTAGGTGGGATGCATCACACTTTGACCATGGAGCAGGTGAGATGGTCCAGTTTTGACTAGTTCTGAGCAGTTTTTCCTGGAGAACTTCTTGGGAGATGATGTAATCAGCTGACCTTGTTCTTTTAGGGTATGGAACAACACTTTTAGGGACTTAGGAGCCCTTGGTTTATGGACATGTTTGATTGGGGTTGCAGTGCCCAAATATGTCTATAACACTCCCCACTCAAGACAATTTCGCTTCCGTAGCACCCTAAACAGACCTGTCATTACAACCACTATCACCATCGTTTTGTCTGAGGAAAACGATCCACAGGATGCTCTATTGGGAAGCATTAGGGTGCAACAATGGGATGCTCATAGGCTCAGGAGTGACCAAGACTCAGGCAAGCAATCGATGGATGAGGAGATGGTCACCCTACATGGCAAGGCATTGAGTGGCAGTCAACGTGCTACGGAAGGAAAATATAGAGACACACAAACATCGGTTGGTAGAGTGGTCGACACGTCAAGGCCGCATGCAGCTGCTGGCAGCTCTGGTGGCGCTCAATCGGCTCGTGGGCCTCAAACCGGCGTGTTGGAGGAGGAAGATGAATGGTATCAGTATGCATGCCTCATCGAAGAGGAGCCCACCCCAGACGACCTCAAGTGATGACACATAGCAGCCACATGGCACCCTTATGCCAGCTGGGTGTTTCTTCTGCTGACTGGTTATTTTCTGAAATGATTGTTCTGATTAAACTGTCCTGGATTTTTTTGACATGTTTTGATATTTTTTGGTTCAAGACTAATAACCCAAATGTGGGTTCTTTTTTCCTTCATGGACTGGTTTCCTCATCTATGGGGCAGTCAAGCTATTTTGATAGATGATGTTCAGTACTACTAAGGCCTATGCCTCATTGTAATCATATTTTGTTTCATATTAATAGATTAGATTTACTTAGAAAAAAAAAAAATCTATGGTATTGGCTCATGGTATTGTAAAAAAACCTATTTGCTTTTTCTTTTTTACCTCAATTTTTTTTTAACTTTTTATTCTTTTTTTGTTTTTATTTATATATATATATGTATTTTGATAGAGTAGAAATGTTTACGTAAGAGGATAGGACATGACATGGACATGACATTACAACATCCTTACTATTTGGAGAGCGTCTCGACACAACTATCTCCATAACAATTATTTTTAATGGAGATCATGCAATACTTAATACTTAAATTTAACATAGTATGATATATGTTTGAGTAGAAAACAACATGCATTGTTATATGTAGAAAATCGAGGAAATTCAACTATCTCCATAACAATTATTTTTAGTGGAGATCATGCAATCTTAATACTTACATTTAACATAGTATGATATATGTTTGTGTAGAAAATAACATGCATTGTTATATGTAGAAAATCCTAGAAATTTTGATCTGTTAATATGATCAATCTGAAATAAAATTTCTTCTCACATAAACACAAAATTTCTCTACTATATGTAATGGAATAAGAACATAAATAAAAGCACAGTCACACAATTCAAAAACTTTTAATTGTCTAGGAAACCCAAGTGGGAAAACTCTATGCTTGTTGAAAATATTATTGATAGAAATTGAGGAATGATCTCTAACAATACAACTTTGTTTTCGATAGAGAATACATCCTTCCCCGTTCCTTGCCCAAGCTTGAAAAACAGGCTTGTTGTAGCGTGATCTACTCCCTAAATCCTTGTGCAATAGGTGCTCCTATTAAATAGGAATTTCTTCCCATTTCTATGCGCACTACGTAAGGGACTTTTTCCTCACAATAATTATGTGCACATAGTTTCTCTTGCACACACCTCCTCACAAGCTCACACACAACCTTGTGCGTAATCTTATTGCTTGGTCTCACCAACTCATGCTCACCAAAACAATTATTAAACTTGGGACCTCTTCTTCACAATAATTATGTGCACATAGTTTCTCTTGCACATACTTCCTCACAAGCTCACACACAACCTTGTGCGTACTCTTATTGCTTGGTCTCACCTGTTAGCTACCTATACCAATAGGTTTCATATTTCATGATTGGCAAGGGAAGGTCCAAATATGCTCTGCTTTGATCATGCAAAGATCACATATTTCCAAGGAAGTACAAGGTGTGTAAATAGATTAATGCATCCCAATTTTGATGGATGGTCCAACAGTCTAATCTGGATCATTCCATGGTTTAAATTTGCAGTTGTAGATTAGAGAAGAAAGTCTGTCCAAACTGTTTAATCTTGGCAGACAAGTAGTTCAGGTAGAGAAGAAAAGGCTCCCAACAGCTTAATCTGGGACCTTGGAAGAGATAAGGGTAGAAGTAGATAGCAAAAGCAAAAGAAAAGCCAAAGAAAAGAAAAGGCAAGTAAGGGTCTGCAAGTCCAAGTGCACCCTCCAAGAAGAAATAAAAAATGCTAGGCAAGTAGCTGGGTAAGTAGTGGGGGTTGCAGAAAGGGTAGCTTTACCATTGCAAATGTGTTAACTATGTTTACCAGAGCAAAGTCAATCAGTTGACAAGGTGTTCTTCTTCATCAAGTTGCAACAGAAAGCATGACTAACTTCCCTTTTCCCTTTTTCATGTCATTTACTAACATTCCCTCATCAGCTGAGATTCATGGAAAAATTATGGTTTCATGGTGGTTCTTAATCTTTTTAGAAGCCACATTTCTTGTCTAAAATATTTTCATTTTGATCTACTCCCTAAACTAAGTGAGTTTCAAGTAAACTTAGTATTTTCTCCCTCCATTCACTCCCCCATCCATATTAACTCTGACTCTACTATGTAAATCCCCTATATTGCCTTTCCCCTACTAGTATTAACACCATGGTGTATAAACCCCAAATTTGGTATAAATATCCCTCCCCTTGGCATTATAGCCAGATGTTCTCTAAAGGGATCAAATGACATCTGGTCATTGTGATAAGCCTAAGCCAAACCCCCTTTCCCCTTTACAAATCCATTTTCTCACTTTTAACCCCCATTTACACATAAAACCTCCTAAAAAGCTTTGTTTATACCCTTACCCGCTTCAAATGGCTAAAAACTTGGAAAACCCATTTCTTCCCTTTTACCTAAAGTCCAAAGGGCGGGCGCATTTCCACAAAAATTCACGAAAACCCACTATACCAAAGTTTTCCGCCCATGCACAGATCCCCAGAATAATCATTAAAATAATCCCCGCCCCTCCCCTTACCTGTCGATTCCTTCGTCCTCCCGACGACCGTCCGATTAGAGAATTGAAGATCCAATGGCTCTCAAGGCATCGGACCCTTTCCGACGACCGTTGGTTACCCGCCCTATCCCCCTATCACATCAACCCTCCGATAGCCGTCCGATCATGCCCCCCAGATCTGACGGCCATCACTGCATCGGAGCAGATCCTCTGTCCGGGCGTTATCTTCCGACGGCCGTATTATTGGCTACGTCATGCGGTAGCCACGCGTCCCCTCCACGGCTCATCGGAGGTACAACTGACACTTACCGCCACCGTACCGTAAGCGGTGCGATATGAAACCGCCTCCGGTTTCCGGTTTCCCCCATTCCATTTGCATTACGTCATTACCACGTCATTTCCCCGTCACCCCACGTCACTGCCACTTATGCCGTCACGTCAGCCTCCCGCTCAACCATTGGCTGACCTATCCTGCCACCTCACCATCCCCGTGGACCAATCAGAGCCCGCCACCTGGCCTGATGACGTCATGCTGACGTCATCCGACCCTGACCCCACCTGTGACGTCATGCTGACGTCAGCAAAAAAACGCGCCACAATCGCCAAAATCCATATTTAGACCGAAAATTTCGCGTTTTTTGCTATTTTTGGCAAAAGCTGCACTGTTTGTTCTGCATGCAATTTACGTATAAAACTTGCACCAGCCTGCTGAGGAAACTTCGAGACCGCCAGAGCGTCCATCACTCGCGCATTAGCAAGATTAAGCCGACGAAATTCACCGGGTATTCTCCATTTTCACTCAGAAAGTCCATTTTTCCGTAAATTCCGGGTATAGCCTGTGAGCAGACCTTAAAACGCCAATTTCACCATTAAAAATCCACCGAACCAGCATTCATACCAAACCAGTGCTACCATTACACGTTTAGGAGGCCACATTGGGCAAATTTAGTGGAAATTCCTCGTTGGTTCGCGCAATCGTGAAACAGCTACCTGCAAGAAACAAATTCACCTCAAAGAAAACTCTGCTCAGTTCTGCTACTGCTCTATTTTGTTCAAAAGCAGTATTGCAACTGCTGCAACCTTCCCATTCACTCTCTGTCCTCTACAATTCACATCTTTCTTTGAAGAAAACCTGATTGTGTTGCTCTACATAGCAACTCCACCCACAATCCTAGAAAAAACCATGGACCCAGCAGTCCCTCCTGTAGTACTAAATGTTCAACCCCTGAATGCCCCTCAAAAGAATTTGAAATGGCAAGCCTTGGCAGATATGGATTACCAAATTGCAGAAGAGAAGCTTATGAGCAGCAAATTCCACCTTCATCTGTTGAATGAATTAAAAGCCAAGCATGAAAATGGGACAGATATACTGGGCTTATGGGACTCTTTCCTCCCTATTTTTAAGCTCCCTCAGGTCAACCAGTTCCCTGAACTAATCCACCTCTGTGCTGAACAATATGATGTTTCTCAGCGAGCTGTTGTTGACCCATCTGGTGCAGTACTTTTCTATGTTACCCCTCAAGCTATCAGAGACATGCTTTGCTTCAACCCTCAGAAGAATTTGGTTCCTTTATCACTGGTAAATCTGATAAAACAAGGGGATAAACTCACAGATGCTCAAATTGTCAAATTCAATCAATTATACATCAACACTAACATTGTAATGGGCCCTCCAATTCTTCATGTATACCTCAATGAGCTGGGCAGAGACCTTGCAGATATGATCTCTCCCATCTTGGGATATAGTTCAATTGAGCATATTGATGCAACTGTGCTGGTAATGATGCTTATGTTTTCTCCTGGCAAGTCACCAATCTGCTATGACTATGCCACCTACATATCAGACAAGATTCGTGAGCAATTGATAAATTTGAGGAGAGATAGGATGTTCAGATACACCTCCTACATCTACCATTTGATCTTGTACCATCAACATGAGAAATTTCACTTTTCAATCAAAAGAATGGATGCCCGAGGCAATCCCAGATCAGTGGTCTACTGGTCATCTGTCTTCCACATTTCACCTGAGTCTCCATACACTTACTGTGAATTCATGGATCTGTTCATCCATCCAACTATGGCAATGCTGATGAGCACACCTCCTCCGAGACTCACTGATGACATGCAGAGAATCCTTCAGTTGTCCAAAGTTTATAGCATTGGGGATTGGTACTTCTACCAAAACCACACTGTCATCAGGATATATGGGTGTGATCTACCTCCTTTCAAATTACCCAAGTATGTGCCTATGAGGCTATTTGCCCTAGAGTACTTTAGGCAATTTGGCAGAGTTGATGTGCTTCATTTTTCAGGAAAAGGCAAAAAGGCACAGTTGAAGGTCAAAAGCCAACTTGGCCATTTTATCTATAATGAGAGGGAGCAAGGATGGAAGGAAGCAGAGACAATGCTTGAGGCCCTCGGCCTGCAAACCAGTTTCATATGGGTACCCTATGACCCTAATAATTTCATATCCATGAGGAGGCTCAAATACAAGTTATCTGCCTATGATCACCATAGCATCCCTCACATTGAAAAATATGCAAACCAAGACAAATGGAAGAGAGGGACCTTAGAAGAGCCCTTGTCACAAGAAGAGCTGAACAAGAGGGCACTAAGGAATCTAAAGAAGTTGGCTGACCTTGAGCTTTGTCCACAGGTATTCACACTTCCAAGTACACAAACGGGAGCAGCTGAATCCTCCTCAACTGCCAAGCAGCAAACTACCAAGGCCACTGAGAATATATCAAGCAGAGGCAAAGAAAAGGAGATGGAGACAGATCAGACACAACAAGAAATGGAGACAGAGCAGACAGATAAACAAGAGCAGCAGCAGGCAGAGCAATAACAGCAAGAACAGTCAGAGCAGCAAGGGCAGCAACATCAAGAAGAAGGGCAACATGATAGACAGCAGCCCTTACAGCAAGAGAGGGTGATTGATACTCAAACTTTCACTGAGCAACAGGCTCAGAACATAGTGCCTCCTAGGCCAGAAGTCACCACTGATGCCTCGGTCCTCCAAACTCCTCAAAAGGAGGATACATTTGTTTTTAGGAAAAGGGATAGAGAAACTCCCCTGACATCATCTATAAACCAGGGAGAGAAAAGGCAGAGATTAAATGACTTTTCAGAGGAGGATATAGCAATAAGACAGGCATTGGGCATGGGCCCACCCAGCAGAGAAGCTTCAGCAAGTTCCTTCCAGCAGGAACAGGACAGGACCATGGGAGGGGAGGTCAGCTCCTCCAGCCAACAAAAAGAGGGACAAGTAAGCATCAAACAGCAATTCATAGACATTAAGAGGAGGAGTGATCCTATCAAAATACAGCTGTACAATCACCTACTAAACATGGCTCCTACCAATCAGCAAAGACTTATGTCTGCCTTTGATGTAGGTGAAGGCAAAATGATCATGAGTCATTTAATGCCCACAGCTTTGCATCCCCAATCTGCCTCAGATTACCTCAGGACCAACCTGGAGGTCATGGCCAAAGATATACACCCAATGGACAAAATTGAACTGCACAAACAAACTGGTGAGATGGTGTATGCCTCCTTAGCAGATGAAACATTGGAAAATTATAAGCTAAAGAGCAGCCTCAATGCCACAGCCTCTCAACTGGAATTGGAGAAGGCATCATCCCAGGCAAAGGACAACAGAATAAGGTCCCTGGAAGACATAATCATTGAAATTGGGCATGATCCCAAAGATATTTCAGGGATACAGGAAATTTTGAAGTTGAGGGATGCTGACATGGCTGCCATGAGGAAGAAAATCAAACTCCCTGCCACCATGCACCCTCAGAGAGATGAGGTAGCCCAACAAAGGCAGGAGAAGGACACCACAGATTTGTTGATCTCCATTTATAAACAGCTTATACAAGCACAAGACAAACTAGGAGAATCAGAGGCTGCAAAGGCAGCATTGCAAGCAGCATTAAAACAAAGAGAAGAGGGTCAGACCTCTCAACCTCCTCCTCAGATCATCAATCTTGAGGAAACTGCTCCTATCACTGCCCCTCCTCCTCAGAAGACTGAACAAACAGCAACATCTACTTCAGCAGCGCCAACAACTACAGAGCAAGCCCAAAGCCTAGATATGCAAAAGCTGAAGAACGAAATCCAAGTCCTGGAAGCTCAAATGTTGGAGCTCAATTCAGCCAAAGAATCTTTGGCTAAAATCAATGATAGATATGATAAATCCAAACAAACTGTGGCAGAGAAGGACAGGGAGATGAAAGCCCTCAAAAACAAAATAAAAGAGCTAGAGAATGAGCTCAAGTTAGATAAAGTGGTGGCAGAACTGAAAATAGTACTATGGGCTAACATTGGTCGATCTATCAATGAGCAGTGGCCATATATTGAGACAATCCATGAGCAGCTGGAGCTCATCCCAAAGGCACAGAGAGAGATTCACAGAGCAAGAACTCAATTGAGCAATATGCCTGAAGTGGCCACTAGAATGATCAATGTACTTAATCATAAAACAAGTTCTCAGTTAGCCATCATGGGAATTACAAACCGGACTGATACTGTCCAACTGATCAAAAGGGTTCTCACACTGAGAAACTTAGTGCAGACATTGGAGAGAAGAACCCAGGATATGCAGACTGAGGTGAACAAGTTTTTGGAAAAGTTTCAAGTATTAGAAAGCAGAGGACTCCCTGGCTTACTGAACAGCGCAGGGAGATTGTTCACACATGACCAGTATGCTAAAAAGGTCAATACATTTGCCACTAGCCAGATCAGTGATAAGCCCAGCACCTCAGAGGAAACAGGGCCAGCCACAGGACAGTCTCTTTACAACAGAGTTGAGAATCTGTTTTTTATAATGAATGAGATCAATCACCTGTTTGGGGTGGCTCCCAATTTCTTCAAATACACAGAAGCAGAGGAGACAATGGATGCTATTCTCAGGCATCAACTCCCTACGCAAGACTGGTGGACAAGCGCAATACAGAAGATTTTGTAAACAGGGAGTCACTTAACAATTTTGTTTCTTAAAATATCAGTTATCATGCAAAGCAAAGTTTAACAAAATCAGCATGCACGGCGAATTAAGGCTGGGCCAACTCAGCAGATGGATCGCCAACAAAGCAGAAATAGAATACTACAGGTGGCAGAGCCGAGAAAATACAGCGCAGCAAGAAATAAAGGCGCAGTTATCAGCATTTAAGCTAAGCGTTGCAACCGACTCAAGGACCTCCAAAGGTCAAATTACCCTCTGACAGACATAAAGAGCATTTATGCCGCATTCAAAACTACAATAACTTCTTCTCTACTTTTTGAACAAATTTATGAAGATATTTTCTCTCTCAGATGACTCAATGCCTGAGATATTTTGTATACGCCTTCCTATAAAGCCCCCTTTGCATGAGCTTGCAAGGGTTGTTGTTGATTTCTCCTGAAGAAGTTCTTATGCTGTAATCCTTTCAGAAGTTAATAAAGAAAGCAATGGAATTTCTCGGATTTCTGAAGTGTTGGATGCGTTCTGGTGTCTGTTGATAACTGCTGGATTCCTGTGTATTTCACCATACAATAAGTCTCTGTATCTCTCTCTGTCAATTAGTTGTTTTGTCAAAATCCATATATGTTATCTGATTTTCAATACTAAACAACAAGGAAAAAGAATAACTTTCAGGATTTACTCACTGAGTACCCTGAGTTCAATCTGTGTTGTTTATGAATGTTTTCTTCAGCTGTAATCTATATAAAGTGTAATTCTTAATTGCTGCACTTTCAGAATACACCTTTCACAGTGGCCTTTGTCACAGGAATTCAAGCTTTGCTCCTGTGCAGTGTGTTCACTTTCACCTCACCAACTTAATAGAAAATTCTTAATTGCTTTCTGTTGGTTGACATACATCACCATTTAAGCTAATTTTGTTTGTCTGTAATACACAATAGGCCCTGCAGTTTGAACACCACCAAATCCAGCGTATCAGATCATTTCACAACTCCAGACTCCATTGCCCAATGGTATTTCACTATCTAAACACTATATCATAAGACCTGAAAGAAATCCTTCAACCAAAACATAAACCAAAACCTGAGCATAATAGCTAGCCTAAAACACCATCATAACAGAGACAAATCATAAAGAGAGAGCCCTCTCTGATCACAGTTTGGCTAGAAGCTGTGATCCAAAGATTGGTTAGTGGTTACCCCGGCCGTATTCCCTTGGGAGTCATAGGGAACAACCTGGGTGTTAACATAATTGGCGACTCCACTGGGGATTCTTAAGATTTTTCAATTGCTATTTATCTTCCATAGCTACCATCAAGCCTGAAATCAGCCAAGAGGCCTTAAAACTGTTTCTGCATCACAGTGACAGCTTTAGGGAAGAGCTTATTTAGGGAATCTTCATCCTAGCTTTGAAATATACATAGCCATTCCAAAATCTTCATCCAGTCCTTCCAGATATAAAAATTTCCCGCAAAATCCTAAAAAACAATTAGAAGCTGGCTCCTAAGAAAAAACCTCGGCATACTAGGGCAAATCCTGACCCTAATCCACCTATTATTGTTGATAATCCAAATACCATCCCAAGAAACATTAGGAGGCAGCAAAGGTAGGAGCAGCCTGCTGACTTAACCCCTCGTACAGTTCATCCCAACCCCATTTCCACTCCAATAAAAGTTCTTTTCCGGTCTACCCCTACTACCCCTAGTTCACCATCCACATCTGAAAGTCCCCCCCTCACATCTTCATCCACTGCACATATCCCCTTGAACCACACTTTAGGTTCAGCTTCACCTGTTACCCCTGTGGTACCCATCGTTCCTATTATCCCAGCAGCACCTAGTAATACACCCAACCCTCCAAATATGGCTAACAGATATGCACCTTTGCGAATACCAGCTAATGCTGCAGCCCTACCTCAAGACTACCAAACCAAAATCTCATATTTTGACTCCAATGGCCCTCTAACAGCTGTCCAGCATGCGAAGAAGATGCAAGACCATTTTGAGACCTATGAAATAGATGATGACAGTGTCAGAATGAGGATGTTCGTTCAAAGCCTAACTGGGGATGTAAGAACTTGGTTTAGATCCCTGAATGCAAACTCCATTGCAACTCCTGATGATCTGTACCAAGCCTTTACTACCAGATGGGAGAAGAAGAAAGATCCCCTACACATACTTGCTGAATATGAAACAATCAAGAGAGGTCCGCAAGAGACCGTTCTGGAGTATTGTGCTAGATTCAACAATGTGTACAATGCAATACCACAAAACCTCAGACCTCCTCCTGATTTGGCCTTGTACAAATTCCCTGATGGATTTGATCTTGACATGGCATATCAGTTGAAGGAAAGAGAACCTGAAACCCTTGAAGACGCCCAGAAGGCTGCTGTCACAGTAGAAGCAAACCTGATTGCCAAAAGGAACAGGGCAAAACTAGAAAAGAGAAGCATATACAAAGAGGAAACTACAGCCTTTGATCAAAAACTTGATGCAATACTTAATGGTATGAAAAGGTTGGGTGATAGGGTAGAATCAGTGGAGAGAAAAGCATCATGGGAAGCACCACAAAATAATCCTCCTAGGAACCCAAATTTTAGGAGAAATCCAAACCCAAACATTGGCAAAGCAAGTGCTGACCAGGACATAAGACCCCCTTTCCAAGAAAATTATGCAGAAACTTCCACATCAGCTGAGCCTAATGAAGATCCTGAGATTAATTTAATGGGTCTAGATGGTGGAAGTCAAGTTTTCCTAACACAAGAAGATCATGAAGATGATGAAATCAAACTATTCCAAACTAAATCAGGTGAATCCTTTGACTTCAAACAAGGCTATGACACTGTTGTTTATGAAGTCCATAAACAGTACAAGCTAAGGAGCAGAACTGTGAATGTCAGCCAGCCTGAAAAGAAAAAGGATAATCAGCAGCCTGAAAGAGTTATAGTCATTGAACCTAATGACAAAATGACTTCACATACAGAAGAAGTGATTGTTGAAGAAATCACTGAGCCACTGTCCTTAAGACAGCAGTCTCCGGACACTTCATCATCTCATCCTAATTTAAATGTTACTCCTCAAGAGATAAGTAAAAAGGATAAATCTCAAAGTCAAGATAAAAATCTAGAAGGAGACTTAATGAACAAGGAAAGAACTAGCACCTATAACCCCAAGACCCAATCTGAGAAACCTTTTGATCTTGAAACAGAAATTGGTAAAATAAAAATAGCTATTCCTCTCTTGGAATTAGCCAAGCATGACAGCTACAAATTGCAAATCAAAAAGTTCCTTCAACTCACTAGCAACAAAGATGATGTCAATGTACTAGATGACACCCCAGAACTCCTCTTTGGCCCAGAAGTGGATGGAAAAACAGTAGTCACAGGGGTACTGCCTTTCTATGTCAGTTTACACGTTCATGATAAAATATTACATAATGCAATGTTTGATTCAGGTGCCTCTCATAACCTTATGCCAAAAGCAGTCATGGAAAGATTGAATTTGGACATAACAAGACCATACAAGGATCTATTTTCCTTTGACTCCAGCCAAGTCAAGTGTCTAGGTCTCATAAAAGACTTATGTGTCTCTCTAGTTCAATACCCAAACAAGACTATCCTAATGGATGTGGTAGTTGCTGATATCCCACCTAAGTATGGAATGCTGTTATCAAGGTCATGGGGAGCCAAACTCCAAGGTTCCCTACAATTAGACATGTCATATGCTACCATCTCTGTGTTTGGGCAACCAAAAAGATTGTACAGAGAAACACTAATGAAGTACATGGTAAGCAGTGAGGAAAAACCTCAAAATTTTCCTATATATGCTGTCCATTCAGACATAGACTCATACATTCTCTTCAATAATACAACTACTCCCTCAAAAGGTGAAGTTGAAACCAAGGTATTCATACAGGAGGAAGATGCAAGGGAGAGTAGTATCACTCATAAAACAACAGTCAATCAAACATTAGATAGTGCTGCTGCCTTAATTGTCAAAAACATCCAATTAAATGATGACACTGTCCTAGAAGACAAGCTAGAGAAAAAACCACAGCTGCTACTTACATTACCAGCCCATGAACAGATCATAAAACCTCCTTCCCAACAAGATATTTTATGGTTCCTTGAATTTGATGGCTCAGTCAACAAATTAGGGGCAGGGGCCGGAGTTTGGGTACACAATAAAGAAAATAGTCATGCAGAAGGCAGAGCCTATAGATTGAATTTCAGATGTACTAATAACATGGCAGAATATGAAGCTCTTTTACTAGGGCTCAAGCTGGCAAAATTCTTACAAGCTGCCAGGGTTTCAATCATGGGAGATTCAGATTTAGTTATCCAACAAGTGAAAGGGAACTTTGTCACCAATGACAAAAGACTAAGGACTTATAGGTCTGCTGTTGCTGAGATACTAAATTTTTTCTCTGAATTCCAAATTACGAAAATTCCCAGAACCCAAAATCTACATGCTCATAGTTTAGCCACCTTTGCAAGTACCTGCAAGCTGCCCTTTGAGCCCCACCATTGTTTCACAGCAGAAGTAAAACACAGACCCTCCATTCCAAACAACATCAATGATTGGCAAGTATTTGAGGATGACAAGCAAATAAACCTGTTTTTAACTCTGCAGCAAGAATTTGCAGGATTAAATATTGACAATGAGACAGCAAGTCAATCACAAATACTTGAGACAGCAAGTCAATCACAAATACTTGAGACAGCAAGTCAATCACAAATATTCAATGGAGCAAGTCCATCACAAATACAGTTTCAACAGACTGCTCAGCCAATATCACCTAGGACTGCAAAACAAATGCTGAATCCAACTATTTTCAATATAGAAAACATCCAGCAAATTCAACAAATTGACTGGGAATAGGGAGTATCCAATGCTGAAACTGAAATCATTGAGCTAAAGGATAATTTTCTACCAACAGGCCTAACCCCACTAGAGGACATCTTTGACTCAAATGATATTCCCAGAAAACCAAAAATGCAGCCCCTGAATGCAGCCATTGAAGAGTGCAACATAGGTACAATTGACAAACCCAAGATAATTAAATTATCTGCTTCCTTACCTCCTGACCAAAAGCCAAAATACATTGACCTCTTCAAAGAGTTCCAGGATGTCTTTGCATGGAGCTATGAGGACCTAAAGTCCTATGACACCTCTGTAATCCAACACACCATCCCTCTCAAACCTGATCAAAAGCCCTTTAAACAAAAACTGAGGAGAATCAATCCTATGCTTCTCCCAGCAATGGAACAAGAGGTACATAAAATGTTCAAAGCAGGCATCATAGCGCCAATCAGATTCTCTGAATGGATTTCCAACTTAGTCCCTACAAGAAAGAAGACAGGTGAGATCAGGCTGTGTGTGGACTTAAGGAATCTAAACCAGGTATCCCTCAAAGACAATTACCCCTTGCCCAAGATGGATCACATTTTGCAGAGAGTAGTGGGGGCCACAAGGATCTCATTACTGGATGGATTTTCAGGCTTTAATCAGATCCTGGTACACCCTGATGATCAGGACAAAACAGCATTTACAACCCCATGGGGAACTTTCAAATATGTAAAGATGTCGTTTGGATTGAAGAATGCAGGGGCAACATTTCAAAGAGCAATGGACATTGCCTTTGCCAAGGAAATTCATGACTTTTTAGTCATTTATCTAGATGACCTAACGCCTTTCTCAAAATCAGACCAAGAACATATAAAACATCTGAGACAGATCTTCTTGAAATGCAGAAAATATGGAATTTCCTTAAATCCTAAGAAATCATTATTTGGTTTGGAAGAAGGTAAGCTCTTAGGGCACATCATCTCAAAAGATGGCATTAGAATTGACCCAGATAGGATACAAGCTATCCTACAAATGCCTCACCCAAGGAATGTCAAAGAATTACAAGGATTCCTGGGAAAAATCAATTTCTTGAGAAGGTTTATCCCAAACCTAGCAGAGCTAACCAGATTATTAAATAACATGCTGAAAAAGGATTCAAAAGTGAAGTGGACTGTTGAAGCCAATCAAGCATTTGAAGGTATAAAATTGGCCCTTACCCAGACCCCAGTCTTGACCAATCCTCAGTTTGACAGAGAATTTATCATTTTCTCTTTTGCTTCCCAACATACTATTGTTGCTGTTTTATTACAAAAGGATGACCAAGGAAAAGAGAAGCCAATTGCTTTCTTTAGCAAAGCTCTCAGAGATGCACCTTTGAAGTATCAAATCATGGAAAAACAAGCTTATGCTTTAGTCAAAGCAATCAAAGACTTTAGGATTTATATCCTTTATTCCCATATCAAAGCATATGTGCCAAGTCCTATTGTCAAAGACATTCTCACCCAAGAAAATTTAGAAGGCAGAAGAGGAAAATGGATTGCCAGCATTTTGGAATTTGACATTGAAATAAAACCTACAAAATTAATAAAAGGGCAAGGCTTGGCCAAATTAATGACAGAAACAAATTTTCAAGCCTTAGACATCAATCAGTTGGACAGTGAAACAGAGCTGGCGACTCCAAAGATCAATGTAGCCTTTGAACAATCCCCCTGGTACTCAGATATCTGTTATGTGTTACAAAACCTGTGTGCTCCCCCAGGACTGTCCAAAACTAAGTGTAGGTTCCTAAAAATGAAAACATCAAGATTTTGTGTAATGGATGGCAATTTACTTTGGAAAAACCATGAAGGGATATTGCTGCACTGTTTAATTGAAAACGAAACTAACAATATCATGCAAGAATTTCATGCAGGAGACTGTGGTGGACACTTGTACTGGAAGTCCACTGTGGATAAAATACTAAGGGCTGGATACTACTGGCCCACCATGTTCTCTGATGTCAAGAAATTTATCACATCATGTCATAAATGCCAAGTGTTTGAAGGAAAGAGACAACTGCTGCCACTTCCCTTAAGGCCTATTGCAACAGAGAGACCTTTTCAACAATGGGGATTGGACTTCATTGGGGAAATTCATCCCTCATCTTCAGGCCAACATAGATGGATCTTGACAGCCACAGACTACTTCACCAAGTGGATTGAAGCTGTTCCATGTAGACAAGCAAATGATTCCACTATCATTCAGTTCTTGGAGAACAACATACTAGCTAGATTTGGCTGCCCTGATAAAATTATTACAGACAATGCTGCTGCTTTCAGATCCAAGAAAATGGTGAACTTTTGCCATAAATTTCATATTACTTTGGGCCATTCTACTACATACTATCCCCAAGGAAATGGCCTTGCTGAATCATCAAACAAAAGCCTGGTGAACATCATAAAGAAGGTGTTGGAAGAAAATAAAAAGAACTGGCACAAGAAACTAGTCAATGCCTTATGGGCAGATAGACTAACAACCAAAAGATCAATTGGGATCAGCCCATATGAGTTGGTTTATGGACTAGAAGCCAAATTCCCCTCATCCTTAGGAGTGCCTGTTATGAAGCTTCTTCAAGAAGGCCAAGCAGAACCAAATGATATGCAAAGAAGGATAAATCAAATCATATGTCTGCAGCAAACCAGAGATCAAGTTTTCAGCAGAGTTCAGGTATTACAAGAAAAACTAAAGAAAGCCTTTGACAGAAGAACCAAAGCAGAAGATTTTAATGTTGGTGATAAAGTCCTCAAGTGGGATGCAAGAAGAGAAGAGAAAGGAAAACATGGAAAATTTGATTCCTTATGGAGAGGACCATTTGCTGTCCAAGCAGTACAAGGTAATAATACCTATTTCCTTAAAAGTCTAACTGAAGCTGACTTGGATGAAGGTCCTGTCAATGGCAGGATGCTGAAGCACTATTTTGACTATTTCCCATGAGTGCAACCTGAGGTTTTTTTGTATATATGCAGATGTACATATTATTTTCTGTCTAGATTGTAAAAATGCAGTTTTCCAAGTTATTAACTGACCAGCAAAAGGTAAATACAATCAGAGGTCTACCAAGAAGAGAAGCACAAAATTTGGCACTTCAAAGCAGCAAACTTCAAGAATGATATGGGCAGCCATGGACCAAGGCAATCTGACCTGCTGTTCTTGGTCTTTCAAATGAAAAACCATCCCCACGTGGAGCCACTGTTAGCTACCTATACCAATAGGTTTCATATTTCATGATTGGCAAGGGAAGGTCCAAATATGCTCTGCTTTGATCATGCAAAGATCACATATTTCCAAGGAAGTACAAGGTGTGTAAATAGATTAATGCATCCCAATTTTGATGGATGGTCCAACAGTCTAATCTGGATCATTCCATGGTTTAAATTTGCAGTTGTAGATTAGAGAAGAAAGTCTGTCCAAACTGTTTAATCTTGGCAGACAAGTAGTTCAGGTAGAGAAGAAAAGGCTCCCAACAGCTTAATCTGGGACCTTGGAAGAGATAAGGGTAGAAGTAGATAGCAAAAGCAAAAGAAAAGCCAAAGAAAAGAAAAGGCAAGTAAGGGTCTGCAAGTCCAAGTGCACCCTCCAAGAAGAAATAAAAAATGCTAGGCAAGTAGCTGGGTAAGTAGTGGGGGTTGCAGAAAGGGTAGCTTTACCATTGCAAATGTGTTAACTAGGTTTACCAGAGCAAAGTCAATCAGTTGACAAGGTGTTCTTCTTCATCAAGTTGCAACAGAAAGCATGACTAACTTTCCTTTTCCCTTTTTCATCTCATTTACTAACATTCCCTCATCAGCTGAGATTCATGGAAAAATTATGGTTTCATGGTGGTTCTTAATCTTTTTAGAAGCCACATTTCTTGTCTAAAATCTTTTCATTTTGATCTACTCCCTAAACTAAGTGAGTTTCAAGTAAACTTAGTATTTTCTCCCTCCATTCACTCCCCCCATCCATATTAACTCTGACTCTACTATGTAAATCCCCTATATTGCCTTTCCCCTACTAGTATTAACACCATGGTGTATAAACCCCAAATTTGGTATAAATATCCCTCCCCTTGGCATTATAGCCATATGTTCTCTAAAGGGATCAAATGACATCTGGTCATTGTGATAAGCCTAAGCCAAACCCCCTTTCCCCTTTACAAATCCATTTTCTCACTTTTAACCCCCATTTACACATAAAACCTCCTAAAAAGCTTTGTTTATACCCTTACCCGCTTCAAATGGCTAAAAACTTGGAAAACCCATTTCTTCCCTTTTACCTAAAGTCCAAAGGGCGGGCGCATTTCCACAAAAATTCACGAAAACCCACTATACCAAAGTTTTCCGCCCATGCACAGATCCCCAAAATAATCATTAAAATAATCCCCGCCCCTCCCCTTACCTGTCGATTCCTTCGTCCTCCCGACGACCGTCCGATTAGAGAATTGAAGATCCAACGGCTCTCAAGGCATCGGACCCTTTCCGACGACCGTTGGTTACCCGCCCTATCCCCCTATCACATCAACCCTCCGATAGCCGTCCGATCATGCCCCCCAGATCTGACGGCCATCACTGCATCGGAGCAGATCCTCTGTCCGGGCGTTATCTTCCGACGGTCGTATTATTGGCTACGTCATGCGGTAGCCACGCGTCCCCTCCACGGCTCATCGGAGGTACAACTGACACTTACCGCCACCGTACCGTAAGCGGTGCGATATGAAACCGCCTCCGGTTTCCGGTTTCCCCCATTCCATTTGCATTACGTCATCACCACGTCATTTCCCCGTCACCCCACGTCACTGCCACTTATGCCGTCACGTCAACCTCCCGCTCAACCATTGGCTGACCTATCCTGCCACCTCACCATCCCCGTGGACCAATCAGAGCCCGCCACCTGGCCTGATGACGTCATGCTGACGTCATCCGACCCTGACCCCACCTGTGACGTCATGCTGACGTCAGCACAAAAACGCGCCAAAATCGCCAAAATCCATATTTAGACCGAAAATTTCGCGTTTTTTGCTATTTTTGGCAAAAGCTGCACTGTTTGTTCTGCATGCAATTTACGTATAAAACTTGCACCAGCCTGCTGAGGAAAGTTCGAGACCGCCAGAGCATCCATCACTCGCGCATTAGCAAGATTAAGCCGATGAAATTCACCAGGTATTCTCCATTTTCACTCTGCAAGTCCATTTTTCCGTAAATTCCGGGTATAGCCTGTGAGCAGACCTTAAAACGCCAATTTCACCATTAAAACTCCACCGAACCAGCATTCATACCAAACCAGTGCTACCATTACACGTTTAGGAGGCCACATTGGGCAAATTTAGTGGAAATTCCTCGTAGGTTCGCACAATCGTGAAACAGCTACCTGCAAGAAACAAATTCACCTCAAAGCAAACTCTGCTCAGTTCTGCTACTGCTCTATTTTGTTCAAAAGCAGTATTGCAACTGCTGCAACCTTCCCATTCACTCTCTGTCCTCTACAATTCACATCTTTCTTTGAAGAAAACCTGATTGTGTTGCTCTGCATAGCAACTCCACCCACAATCCTAGAAAAAACCATGGACCCATCAGTCCCTCCTGTAGTACTAAATGTTCAACCCCTGAATGCCCCTCAAAAGAATTTGAAATGGCAAGCCTTGGCAGATATGGATTACCAAATTGCAGAAGAGAAGCTTATGAGCAGCAAATTCCACCTTCATCTGTTGAATGAATTAAAAGCCAAGCATGAAAATGGGACAGATATACTGGGCTTATGGGACTCTTTCCTCCCTATTTTTAAGCTCCCTCAGGTCAACCAGTTCCCTGAACTAATCCACCTCTGTGCTGAACAATATGATGTTTCTCAGCGAGCTGTTGTTGACCCATCTGGTGCAGTACTTTTCTATGTTACCCCTCAAGCTATCAGAGACATGCTTTGCTTCAACCCTCAGAAGAAGTTGGTTCCTTTATCACTGGTAAATCTGATAAAACAAGGGGATAAACTCACAGATGCTCAAATTGTCAAATTCAATCAATTATACATCAACACTAACATTGTAATGGGCCCTCCAATTCTTCATGTATACCTCAATGAGCTGGGCAGAGACCTTGCAGATATGATTTCTCCCATCTTGGGATATAGTTCAATTGAGCATATTGATGCAACTGTGCTGGTAATGATGCTTATGTTTTCTCCTGGCAAGTCACCAATCTGCTATGACTATGCCACCTACATATCAGACAAGATTCATGAGCAATTGATAAATTTGAGGAGAGATAGGATGTTCAGATACACCTCCTACATCTACCATTTGATCTTGTACCATCAACATGAGAAATTTCACTTTTCAATCAAAAGAATGGATGCCCGAGGCAATCCCAGATCAGTGGTCTACTGGTCATCTGTCTTCCACATTTCACCTGAGTCTCCATACACTTACTGTGAATTCATGGATCTGTTCATCCATCCAACTATGGCAATGTTGATGAGCTCACCTCCTCCGAGACTCACTGATGACATGCAGAGAATCCTTTAGCTGTCCAAAGTTTATAGCATTGGGGATTGGTACTTCTACCAAAACCACACTGTCATCAGGATATATGGGTGTGATCTACCTCCTTTCAAATTACCCAAGTATGTGCCTATGAGGCTATTTGCCCTAGAGTACTTTAGGCAATTTGGCAGAGTTGATGTGCTTCATTTTTCAGGAAAAGGCAAAAAGGCACAGTTGAAGGTCAAAAGCCAACTTGGCCATTTTATCTATAATGAGAGGGAGCAAGGATGGAAGGAAGCAGAGACAATGCTTGAGGCCCTTGGCCTGCAAACCAGTTTCATATGGGTACCCTATGACCCTAATAATTTCATATCCATGAGGAGGCTCAAATACAAGTTATCTGCCTATGATCACCATAGCATCCCTCACATTGAAAAATATGCAAACCAAGACAAATGGAAGAGAGGGACCTTAGAAGAGCCCTTGTCACAAGAAGAGCTGAACAAGAGGGCACTAAGGAATCTAAAGAAGTTGGCTGACCTTGAGCTTTGTCCACAGGTATTCACACTTCCAAGTACACAAACGGGAGCAGCTGAATCCTCCTCAACTGCCAAGCAGCAAACTACCAAGGCCACTGAGAATATATCAAGCAGAGGCAAAGAAAAGGAGATGGAGACAGATCAGACACAACAAGAAATGGAGACAGAGCAGACAGATAAACAAGAGCAGCAGCAGGCAGAGCAACAACAGCAAGAACAGTCAGAACAGCAAGGGCAGCAACATCAAGAAGAAGGGCAACATGACAGACAGCAGCCCTTACAGCAAGAGAGGGTGATTGATACTCAAACTTCCACTGAGCAACAGGCTCAGAACATAGTGCCTCCTAGGCCAGAAGTCACCACTGATGCCTCGGTCCTCCAAACTCCTCAAAAGGAGGATACATTTGTTTTTAGGAAAAGGGATAGAGAAACTCCCCTGACATCATCTATAAACTAGGGAGAGAAAAGGCAGAGATTAAATGACTTTTCAGAGGAGGATATAGCAATAAGACAGGCATTGGGCATGGGCCCACCCAGCAGAGAAGCTTCAGCAAGTTCCTTCCAGCAGGAACAGGACAGGACCATGGGAGGGGAGGTCAGCTCCTCCAGCCAACAAAAAGAGGGACAAGTAAGCATCAAACAGCAATTCATAGACATTAAGAGGAGGAGTGATCCTATCAAAATACAGCTGTACAATCACCTACTAAACATGGCTCCTACCAATCAGCAAAGACTTATGTCTGCCTTTGATGTAGGTGAAGGCAAAATGATCATGAGTCATTTAATGCCCACAGCTTTGCATCCCCAATCTGCCTCAGATTACCTCAGGACCAACCTGGAGGTCATGGCCAAAGATATACACCCAATGGACAAAATTGAACTGCACAAACAAACTGGTGAGATGGTGTATGCCTCCTTAGCAGATGAAACATTGGAAAATTATAAGCTAAAGAGCAGCCTCAATGCCACAGCCTCTCAACTGGAATTGGAGAAGGCATCATCCCAGGCAAAGGACAACAGAATAAGGTCCCTGGAAGACATAATCATTGAAATTGGGCATGATCCCAAAGATATTTCAGGGATACAGGAAATTTTGAAGTTGAGGGATGCTGACATGGCTGCCATGAGGAAGAAAATCAAACTCCCTGCCACCATGCACCCTCAGACAGATGAGGTAGCCCAACAAAGGTAGGAGAAGGACACCACAGATTTGTTGATCTCCATTTATAAACAACTTATACAAGCACAAGACAAACTAGGAGAATCAGAGGCTGCAAAGGCAGCATTGCAAGCAGCATTAAAAAAAAGAGAAGAGGGTCAGACCTCTCAACCTCCTCCTCAGATCATCAATCTTGAGGAAACTGCTCCTATCACTGCCCCTCCTCCTCAGCAGACCGAACAAACAGCAACATCTACTTCAGCAGCGCCAACAACTACAGAGCAGGCCCAAAGCCTAGATATGCAAAAGCTGAAGAACGAAATCCAAGTCCTGGAAGCTCAAATGTTGGAGCTCAATTCAGCCAAAGAATCTTTGGCTAAAATCAATGATAGATATGATAAATCCAAACAAACTGTGGCAGAGAAGGACAGGGAGGTGAAAGCCCTCAAAAACAAAATAAAAGAGCTAGAGAATGAGCTCAAATTAGATAAAGTGGTGGCAGAACTGAAAATAGTACTATGGGCTAACATTGGTCGATCTATCAATGAGCAGTGGCCATATATTGAGACAATCCATGAGCAGCTGGAGCTCATCCCAAAGGCACAGAGAGAGATTCACAGAGCAAGAACTCAATTGAGCAATATGCCTGAAGTGGCCACTAGAATGATCAATGTACTTAATCATAAAACAAGTTCTCAGTTAGCCATCATGGGAATTACAAACCGGACTGATACTGTCCAACTGATCAAAAGGGTTCTCACACTGAGAAACTTAGTACAGACATTGGAGAGAAGAACTCAGGATATGCAGACTGAGGTGAACAAGTTTTTGGAAAAGTTTCAAGTATTAGAAAGCAGAGGACTCCCTGGCTTACTGAACAGCGCAGGGAGATTGTTCACACATGACCAGTATGCTAAAAAGGTCAATACATTTGCCACTAGCCAGATCAGTGATAAGCCCAGCACCTCAGAGGAAACAGGGCCAGCCACAGGACAGTCTCTTTACAACAAAGTTGAGAATCTGTTTTTTATAATGAATGAGATCAATCACCTGTTTGGGGTGGCTCCCAATTTCTTCAAATACACAGAAGCAGAGGAGACAATGGATGCTATTCTCAGGCATCAACTCCCTACGCAAGACTGGTGGACAAGCGCAATACAGAAGATTTTGTAAACAGGGAGTCACTTAACAATTTTGTTTCTTAAAATATCAGTTATCATGCAAAGCAAAGTTTAACAAAATCAGCATGCACAGCGAATTAAGGCTGGGCCAACTCAGCAGATGGATCGCCAACAAAGCAGAAATAGAAGACTACAGGTGGCAGAGCCGAGAAAATACAGCGCAGCAAGAAATAAAAGCGCAGTTATCAGCATTTAAGCTAAGCGTTGCAACCGACTCAAGGACCTCCAAAGGTCAAATTACCCTCTGACAGACATAAAGAGCATTTATGCCGCATTCAAAACTACAATAACTTCTTCTCTACTTTTTGAACAAATTTATGAAGATATTTTCTCTCTCAGATGACTCAATGCCTGAGATATTTTGTATACGCCTTCCTATAAAGCCCCCTTTGCATGAGCTTGCAAGGGTTGTTGTTGATTTCTCCTGAAGAAGTTCTTATGCTGTAATCCTTTCAGAAGTTAATAAAGAAAGCAATGGAATTTCTCGGATTTCTGAAGTGTTGGATGCGTTCTGGTGTCTGTTGATAACTGCTGGATTCCTGTGTATTTCACCATACAATAAGTCTCTGTATCTCTCTCTGTCAATTAGTTGTTTTGTTAAAATCCATATATGTTATCTGATTTTCAATACTAAACAAGAAGGAAAAAGAATAACTTTCAGGATTTACTCACTGAGTACCCTGAGTTCAATCTGTGTTGTTTATGAATGTTTTCTTCAGCTGTAATCTATATAAAGTGTAATTCTTAATTGCTGCACTTTCAGAATACACCTTTCACAGTGGCCTTTGTCACAGGAATTCAAGCTTTGCTCCTGTGCAGTGTGTTCACTTTCACCTCACCAACTTAATAGAAAATCCTTAATTGCTTTCTGTTGGTTGACATACATCACCATTTAAGCTAATTTTGTTTGTCTGTAATACACAATAGGCCCTGCAGTTTGAACACCACCAAATCCAGCGTATCAGATCATTTCACAACTCCAGACTCCATTGCCCAATGGTATTTCACTATCTAAACACTATATCATAAGACTTGAAAGAAATCCTTCAACCAAAACATAAACCAAAACCTGAGCATAATAGCTAGCCTAAAACACCATCCTAACAGAGACAAATCATAAAGAGAGAGCCCTCTCTGATCACAGTTTGGCTAGAAGCTGTGATCCAAAGATTGGTTAGTGGTTACCCCGGCCGTATTCCCTTGGGAGTCATAGGGAACAACCTGGGTGTTAACATCACCAACTCGTGGTCACCAAAATAATTATTAAACTTGGGACCTCTTCCTCACAATAATTATATGCACATAGTTTCTCTTGTACACACTTTCTCACAAGCTCACACACAACAGTGTGCATACTCTTATTGTTTGGTCTCACTAATTCGTGCTCACCAAAACAATTATTAAACTTGTGCCTTCAAATTGTTAAATTAGTGAATTTTTAATTAATAAAAGATTTTGTGGTTGATTGAGTTAGCATGAATTAATTGCTCATGCAACTCATCCTATTTCAAGTCAACTACTTGAAACTCAATCACTTGTGTTTTTCCTCATTCAACTTACACTAGAAAATCAAGAACTCGTTTTGACTCCTATGATTATGGCACAAACCAAGAAACCCTTTTCTCTAGACTTTCAATTTCAATACATAACCTAACTCATCAATAGGGAACTTGTTTTTTCTCCTATCATTAACGCACAAATCAAGAAACTCTTAATTTTTACATACTAATTCCTAAATTACAGGAACTCATCCTAATTTATGAGGAATCTTCTAATTTTTAGAAGAGTCTCCTATGATTAAGGCACAAATCAAGGAACCCTTTGTTGGCTAATATTTTCAATATTATAAACACATGTTGTGGATTGCGGTCTATATATGCTAGCCTCAATATAACATTGCTTAATCATCTTTAATCTCTTAGGTGGATTTTTGAATCACGAGTTTGCATTATCATATTTATACAAAAGTGCAGCAAAATGGATAGGTTGTCAAGTGAGGTAGATTTAAATTAGAGTGATTATTTTTCTTTATTGTAATGGATTTCCATCATAAAGGTATTTGGAAAATTCATATTATTTTTTCTAGGGAAAAATTGTAATTTTATTCAAAGAACAAAATTAAAAGCGATAATAAAAACCTATCAAATGATGCCCAAAACAATAGTTATAAAAGAAAACATCAATAAAAAAATTACATTTTGGGCCTACGACCGAAGCACTTAGCTACCCTTTTATGCCTTTCCTTTTCTTAACTTTTCACCATACTCCTTGATTGGAAGTGGCAGTTACAATTGCCAATTGATTCTCTTCCGTCTTTAATGAGACTTATTTGTCCGAGTCTGAAATCTCAGATGCATGGGATCATTTGATGCATCTTATCTCCTTTTCAATGGGGATCTTCTCATTTGCTGCACTAGAATTTTTTTTGATGCTTTAGTACGCTCCGGGATTTGAACCATTGTTCATGCCTTCTCAACACCTTTGTTCAATGATATTCCTTGTGGGTTCATCCCCATTTCTAGAATTTGCACTTTTTCTCCATCCTCCTCTTTTGAGAGATGTTAGTCTGAGAACTGTCATTCCTTTGGCTTTTGGGATTATTTAATTTTCCTTTTTGGATCTTTCTTTGCCTGGGGACATGTATTTTGTAAATGTCTTGTTTGAAGACAGATATGGCATCTGAATGTTGTGTTTTCAAAATCTAAAGGTCGAGTCCACTGAAGATTGTTATGAATAATATGAATGCAATAATCTATACCTTTACTAAGTTCTACCTCTACATGGATCCTGGAAAAGGTAAAAATTCCTTTTGAAGATCTATATAGGTCAGCCTTTATGAGCTTCCCCATTGTATTTCCAATTCCTTCTAATAGTTGGTAATGCAAGAAAGGAAGTGGGTGTGGTTATGTAATCTGACCCAAATCAACATTTTGGAAACCACCATTCTATTGGCGTCAAAACTTGGAAACCATAGGGTCATAAAAAGACCTGCTCTACCCCAAACCATGGACCTTATTTTAAGGAAAAATCCATATCCTTGACTATATGAAATTGCACAACAAAAATACCCCTTGAGCAAAAGTGAATCTCATAATTTGGAGTCCAGGTGGAGAATATCCACTGATGTAAATCCTCCAATTTTGGCCAAAATCAATTAGATCTGCAAATAACTATTTGGGATTGGAGAGTGGTGAAAAGATCATTAACCTCTAGAAGGTCACTTGTCATAGTTGGAGCCTGATTCATCTTTTCCACGATGTAAGGTCTAGGGATATTGAGGATTTGACCAAACTTATTTTGTGTCTCAACCTTTCCTTTTATTGAATCCTTAAATGAATTCAATCCCTTGGATTTATTGGTTCATGGAAAACCTCCTTGCAACCTCAAGATTTATGAATGTTGTTCATATTCCATAGTATTGCAACGGAGTGACATCTTGCAGTGAATTACCAGCATAAGAAAACTTTGTGACTTCATCAGAATTACCGACTTATCTTGGACCTCCTTCTTTATATCTTGCACCAAATCCCCATCCAGAACCCCTATGAGAACCAATTTCCCATTCAAATTTTTCACAAAATTTTGAAAAGATATCTCCATATACAAATCGATTTGACGTCTCTCGAAACTATTCAATTTTGGATTTAGATACCCTATCTTCAAATTTTTAAAGGAGGTATGAGAAAAACCCTCCAAATCTGAAGTTTGATTGTGTTTTTCTACCAAATAAGTGGAGATATCAAGCAGATCTATGAGAGGGTTGGTTTTATTTAATATAAACCAAATCCGTGGAGCGGGTCTTTGGCAGAAAATATCCACAAGGGAAGAACCCCCCCTGGAACTGTCCATCACCATCATTTTATCCTTGATCAGAAAAATCCTCATGTCCATGAACATGGACATGGCTACATTAACACAAAAGTTAAGAGACTGCATCTGCACAGACCATAGGACTCCTATAGGCCGAACCACACTCAGATCTGCACAAGAAAGATCAAACTGCCACTCTATTGTGCTCCAAAAACATACCTATGCCTTGCCTACCTCCAAAAATTATCTCTATTTTGAAAAAATTTAGATCTAAATGTAAAGAATAGGGAAAAATTGTCATATCCTTAGCATCAACATGATGTAATCTTCTTTCTGTAAAAACTAGGGTTTCTTCTTTCAACATAAACGATTAACCCTAGGGTTTTGTCCTTAGGGTTTTTCTTATTCACACCTTATCTAGGGCTTACAAACCCTAGATGCTTCAATATACAAAGTCTTCAAGACTTATCATCTTTTAAATTGCAAGTTCTACATGTATTCTAAAGTGTTATCTACAAACCCTAGAAATACCATTGACAAGCGTTTATATATGAGATGGAGTTTATCAAACTTTTGTCGACATATGAAAGGAGAGGATAGAGCACTTGACATATTGATTATGTCTGTGTCCTTGACACAAGATACACATGCATTGTAGCACAATTCATGCAAAATAGACTCATAAGAATTAGATGAACTTAGTAGTCATTAATTGCAAGAGAACTTGGAATGGACTTGAATCTATGCCTAGTTCTTGAGATGTGATAACAAGAGATTATATGTACCTCTTCAATATTACCTATCCAGCCTTACTTTTTCTCCATTTTTCCTTTGAGTATACCATAATATAAATGCATTGGTTTGTTGTAAGGAGATATGCACACAATAAACTTAGACTTCTCATCATGGTGGCTTAAGTCAACTCTTCAATGAGTTAATGTTGTTGCATAGATTAGTTCTTTGATTTTGTTGCTCGGATGCATTGCATATTGGCCATATCTTGATGTTGTTGGAGAGATTTCATGTATTGGTTCACATGTTGCTAGTGATGCTATTGCTTCATATTGGTGTGATGCTCATGACTTGAGTTGATGATATAGTGTATTGCTAGGAAAGTTGAGGAAAGTTGTAGCCAGTGAGCTGAAGTTTCCATGTGATGTAGAAGGCTGGTCAATGTACCATTTCATTGCAGGCCCAATAAGGGTGCGTTGAAATATTCGTAATAGAATAGTATCATTTGTGATACTATTAGATGAACACCACAGGTGAAAAGTCATGACAAGGTTTCCTAGGTCTTCTCCCTGTTTACCTTCGAATTTTGGAATCCTTGAAGGGAGCTTAGTGGGCATAGTTGGCCAATTCTGGTTATGGGCAATAGAGTCATTGGTTAGCTTACTTAAATACGGTAGGTTTAAAGAAGCTAAGAATGGGATCTGCGAGTTATCCGCAATCTGAAATGATTTTGGATAGCTATATGCAAACGGGTCCTCTGTGGGGAATTTTCAGAAGAACTACCTCGATGGGTGTCTCATGGACTATCCCGAGGAGTGGTATGTGGGCTCCCAAATGGGATAGCACGCGGGGACCCTTGTGGGGTCGTGAAGGGTGTGGGGAGGGGTTCCAAGCAAAGATGCACCAATAAAGGAAGATCCCATAATTGTGGTTGTGTGACGTCCTCTTTTCTTAAATGGTGAGAGTCCTGGCACACCTCCCAGGAATGGGGGGAGGTTTAAGAAATGTCTAGATCAGTGGGGAGTCATGGGGTACCCTATGGTGTCGATTAGAGTGTGTGATACTTTGTGTATGGTGAGGGAAGGAGATGATTCTTGAAATAAAATCAATCACATACATAAAACAAAGTGAAAAATAAAAAGGTTACTTTCCCTTTAACTTTATCCTATGCGATCAATCAAACAAAAAATGGTTTCGTTTGGTTTTTTGTGTGAAAAAGGATCCTAAGAAGACTTATTTGTCCTTATCACTCTCAAAGTAACTATGCCTTGCGTAGATATCTTCTGATGCATCCTGGGGTAACGTCCCAAAATAACTGGCGGTGCCTTCTAGTAGCCGAAGAATCAACCAAGGTAATGGAAATGAGGCTCAAGTGTTGCCCGCATCATCACCTATAGGGAAATGATGCCCTAGATTTTAGCCACTAAAGTACCTTCATCCCACGTTAGAATTCGATTTGAGCTTCATGGATGCCTTGATATGATGAGGATATATATATTTGTTGTTGCTTCCATTACATATTGTTATGTTATTGTTGTCAATTGATTTTGTTGCTAATGCCTATGTGGAGCATGGTGGTTGCTAGTGGTTATCCTGATTTTGTTGCAAGATCTTCATTATTGGTATGGTGATTGCCAAGATTTTGAGTGGCCATGCACTATCATGTGGTGTTTTCAGTACCTCTATTGTTGCTACTACATATGAAGAGATTATTCCATTGCTCATGGGGGCCTTGTACTTGATGCAAATTCCATGTATTGCATTTTTAATTTTGATGCTATATGGAACATACATATTTTCATGGAGGCCTATATTTCATGTTATATCATTGTATTGGGTAATGCATAGATGAGAGCACACTTATGTACAAATGTAAAATACATGTACCTTTATTCTTTATTGTGTTGCCATATTGCTCATAGAGAGACCCATGGTGTCTAGTATGAATTGTAACATGTGTCAATTAGCTATTTATGGGCTAGTGGGTGTCCTGTATTATCTTGTATATCATTGATGTAGCCTCATTACATTGGGTGAATGATGTAAGCTTGGGACCATAGAAGTATTGGTTGATGATAGGTGTAGAGGAGTCATATGTTAGTATTATGTACTTGTCACAACCATGCATTTTCTCCATGAAGTGTTGTATTGCATGGTACTTTAATGCACATCATTGTATATCAGAGTGGTGCAACATATGTGTTGCTACAACAACAAAGAGAGTTTGATTGCAACTCTTTCACATGCTTGGGGGGAGCATGTTCAGTTTCAGAGATTTCATGAGAATGGCTAGAGAAATTTTGGTAGTTGGGTTCCTTGCTTCACATTTCTTATCTTGTAGGGGAGACATCTTTGGGTTGCATCAGTATGGTGTTGAGAATGATAGGGGGTAACTTTCTCTCATCTAGCACATTATTGGCTTTGTTCTTCAGTGTTGGTATGGCCCTTTTCCATTGATGTCAAAGGGGCAGAGATTTTGGATTGTGGAGATTAACTTCACAATTGCAGCTTTAGAGTTGGAGTGTGTATGGAGATCAACCTTAGATGTTGGAGATCACGTTGAAGTTGACGTCAATGCCAAAGGGGGGCTTATTGGCATTGATGTAAACATGGTCATGGTGTTTTCAATTTGATGATGAGTTTTTTGTTTTTTGCAGTGTTCAACTGGTTGTTCTTATTGGTTGGCATTGATGTCAACATGGTTATGGCATGATTTAGTACAAGATTTGGAGGTTGGATAAAGAAGGTTGTATGGTATGCCATGTTGACTTACTATAGGTTGATGTTGCTACATATATTGAAGATGTTTTTGCTACAGCTGGTTGGATTGTTGCTACAAGTGTTGCATATGATTCTACATGTGTTGGAAGCATTGGAGATGTTTCTACATGTGTTGGAGGTGCCTCTACCAGTGTTGGAGGCAGTTGGATGACTTGATGTTGTTGCTACAGGTGTTGGAAATGCTGCTACAGGTGCTAAATATGTTGTTATAAGTGCCCCAAGTGTTTGGACAGGTTGTTATTGCTGCTTGAGGGGCTCGAGGTGTTGGTCATGATGAGGAGTTTGACAATCTAGGGCTTGCATGTCACTGACTTGTTGCATATTTTTTTGGCTTATGACATCATTTGCAGGCTTGTCACATACGTCTAGAGGTTTGTTTAGGAGTTATTGATGGTGTCCTTAATTTTAGTAGAAATATAAGGAGAATTGATTGGGTTTTGACCATCCTCTTCCCCAACCACATGGATCTAAGCCAGTGGGAGCGATTGAAAGGCTCCAACCACTAGCAGACAAGCTTGTGGGAGCAGTTGCAACCTAGATCAACTAGTTTTATGGATGCGGTTGAGGATTTAACTAGAATTTCTTTGTATTCCTCATGCATCTCAAGTGAATTAAGTGTTTTGGCAACAATTCATATTCAAAAAATTTATGAAAAATGCCAAGAAGCCTTAACCATGTTCTAGAAAGTGATTAACATTGATAATATCCTTCATGAAGTGGAATTAGTGGCTTGATCAAGTCAATGAGATGAATATGGATCAAATAAAGTGTATGAACAGAGTTTGTGGAGCTTAGTAGTTCTTGGTAATTATTGATTTGAGCACCTCATTTCATCCATATATTGGAGAAAACTCAATAATGGTATGGTTGATTCTCTTGAGGTGTTGAGTAAGTGAGAGATTAGTGGATCGTGTGCAAGTTGTGTGAGGGTTGTGTGATGCGGCTTTTTTGAAGCAACTTGCAAGTGTTGCAACAGCTAGCTGAAGCATGTTTCAGCCAACATTTTGAGCAGAGAATGAGGAGATGAAGTAGATATTGATTGTAATCTTCTTAGTGTTTGGTAGTATATTGATTATTCACTAGTTTTTGTTGGTTTTGTGCAATAGTTATTTGTGAGCAGAATTATTATTACCGAGAGGTTTTTGCTGATGTATTCTATAGAGTATTTTATGTAGTGTTGATGATATTGTGTTGCATTTATTGATGTGGGTTTGGTTTTTGATTGTGTGCATTGAATATATGTTGTTGTGGTGATCATGTTCATAAATTCTCGGTTCCATTCTGAAAATATATGAAACGAGAACCACATAGAGGAGTGGAGTTGGAGGACCCCGGTGAAATCAATATAAGTGAGCAGTTTTCTTAATCCAAAGGTATTTGGATAGTTTACAAGGAATTGGGCGAGGCTCGTTGGTTGTGGAGGCTTCCAGAAAATAGGAGTTTGTAGATTTGATTGATATTTCAGGAGTAAACAGGTGAGGATCATTGGAGGATCTGGTCGCTGTGACTTCCACCAGATGGTAGTCCGTAGATTTTCATGAGAAAGAGATATTGATTTAATAGTAGCCAACTGTAACTCTATGTAAAGAACTTGCTTAACATAATGAATATTTGAGCAACGCAACAAAAATGGGTAGTTTTTTTTCCCTGGAGAGGGTTTTCCACTAGAAATATCAGTGACCTTTGTGTTGAATGATTTCATGGTTCATGTTTATGTTTGATGCTCTAATATTTTCTTTTATGTTTCAGTCTATGCATGGTTTAAATGATTAACAACTTGGAGAAAAAATTATAAGTGCCTTCACTATTGATTCACCCCCCTCTCTCAGTAGTGATCTAGTTTCCAACATGCCAGAGACTGTCAATGCATACCGAGTGTTAGGGAGTACTAGGGAAACACAAGGGAGCACTAGGTAAAAATGCATGGAAATGAATGAATATGAGGGTGTTTCAGGGAATGTTAATGAGTGTTATGCATGCAAAGGAGTGAGTGAAAAGGTATTCTAGGTAGTGGCAAGGCGTGATAGGGAATACTATGGCATGTCAAGAAGTGCCAAAGTGTGCTAGGGAATTCCAGGGTGTGCTCACATGTACCAAATAGTGCCAAGACATGCCAGGTGCTAAGGCATGCCATGATGTGTAGGGTGACAGGGTGTGCCAACATGTGTGAAGGAGTGTCAAGGAAACAAAAGGGAGAAACAAGATAAAATGCAAGGAAATGAACACATAAGAGGGTTAATAAGTTAGTGCTTTACGTTTTTCAAAAGGAGAATGTTAGGCACGCTAACAATAGGTTCCAATACATGCCAAGTGCCAATGCGTGCCAAGTGCTAATGTATGGAAATGCATGCCAAAGTGTTCCAGGGCATGCTAGGGACTACAATGCATGCCAACACATGCTAGGGGAGTGTCATGTTATGCTAGGGCATGACAACATGTGCTTGGGCATCCTAGTCATGGAAATATGTTCTAGGTACAAATATGCTCCAAGACATGTGAGGTGCCAAGGAATGTTAGTGTCTACCAAAGCATGTCAAGGTGTGTCAAGAGTGTTGAGGAGTGTTATGTCTCTCTCATTAATAGAATTGATTGAGCTTGATTATGTATTAAATAATAGAGTTACTAACACACTATAAGAACTTCATATAAAGAGAATTTACTAGATAATAAAGCTAACAATGTAGAATAATGTGTTGATTCATAAGAAAACTATATTCTCATTACTTGAGGGAAATTATACACACTAATTAATTCTTAGGAAATTGATTGACTCTAACCACTATGGCCTTGTACACATAATGAAAAATACTCCATAAGGATGGCCTTAAATTTTTATCATTTGACAAAAAATATAGCAACAAACACTTAGTGTCATCAAAAACTCATTGGAATGATCAATGATGACGAGCATTTTTTGATCGTCATCAAAAGTAACCAAAAAGAGCATTGGTGAGGGCTAATAAAATATCGTCACTAGAAGTGTCACCAAAGAGAGAATTAGTGATGGGCCTTAAACAACCCTCACCAAAAGTGTCATTGAAAATGTCTTTGGTGACAAACCTTAAATCATCATCATTATATGCACTTACAACAACAATTTTAAAGGACCGTCACCATATGCAACATTGGTGACTAACCTTAAAGGTCCGTCATAGCCATGACCTTCACTAAGGAACTTTTTTGTTGTAGTGACTACTTGAAGAGTTGTTGCTCCTTATTTCTCCACACTGTCTTAGGCTACTTATTTTCCTCTTTGATCTTCTTCTTGTCTTCCTTCAAATGCTTCCTTTCTAGCTTCACTTGCTTTGTTCTAGATCCTCTTGGTTTTTGTTTCCTTTGACGGTTTTGCCTTGAGTAATGGGGAAACAAACAATCTCTTTCCATATGGCTAAATATATGGAGAATATAACACTCCACATGGCTAAGAATATCAAATATTTTATTGTTCATGTCAGATCTAAACCGTGCATGAAATGTACTTCTCCTCCATTGGCTATATCTGTAATCATATTCCTTATGGCCAAACAAGTTACATGAGTAACAATAACCATAAAAATCACAATTATACCTGAAGGCCAATCTCCTTGGATGTTGATATTACTGGAACCTCTGTTGATGTGGTCTATATGATTTTCTCCAGCATGCCCAAACTTGTGACAGATGTAACATTCTACATTATGCATGAAAGGAACAAAAGGACTTTGATTCCTTTGAAATATTACAGATTTGTCATGATTATCTCTAGGAGCAAAGGATCTTCTAAATGTAGGAGCTCCTTGAGATTTCCTTCTCTGTTGTTGGTTTTGTTTCTTGATTGGCAGCTGGATTTACTTTTTTTTTGTTGCTTGTTCTTTGTTTGTTATTTAGCTGCTGGATCTACTTCTTGTTTCCTTGGATCTCAATTTTGCTGTTGGTATTGTTTGCTATAAGTATCTTGGGTTCTTCTTTTATTTTTGCCTACATGCAAACTAGACTCACCCTTTTGAAATCCAAAACCAGATTTATCCAACGGTGATCTTTGGATCTCAAGCAAATTATATAAGGCTATGATATTCTTCTCCATCTTTCGCTACTTTCTCAAGGAAACAACTTCAACTTCTAATCTCCTAACCCATTCTACCTTCACTTGATATTTCTTTCTCATACCTTCCTCAACCTTTTCTGATTCAACCAACTTAATCTTTAAGCTGACAATATTTTCCTTGATCTTGGCCTCCTCATCATCACAAATCTGCTATAGTTTTTCTTGATCCTTGCATGCAGTTGTTAGTCTAGAAATATCAGATCTATGAACCTTAATATCATTCTCATATTCACTAGGCACTTCAACATGATCAAATCTAAATCATAAAAATTATAACCCAATAGAAAATCACTAATGTTTATACATTTGGGTCCAAGATTTTTTGATTTCTTCTCATCATCCGTTGAATCATGTGCACTAGAAGAATGAGACTCTTGTGGCTGAGATTCTTGTTTCTAGAGCATCTTCTTTTTGTTCTTATTCTTATTTCTCTTTTTCTCATTTTCAATATTGTTGGTGGTACCATTTCTGAATATGGATTCTAGCTTGTCCCACATATCTTTGGCACATTTTAAACCCACTAGTCTCTTCATATCATCATTATGAACATTATCATAGATTATACACTGTGCTTGTGCATCCTGCTGCAAAACTTCATCTGGAATTGGATCTTTGCCACAAAATTCACACACTGCTTTCCAAATGTTACATCCACAAGACAAAAATTGAGGTTTTACATCTTTGTTCCATACCTTGTAATTTGCAGTAGTGAGGACAACCATTCTTATAAGAAAAGAAAAAAATCAATTTATGCCAACAAAGCCTAGATCTACTCTCTAGTGATCAAGTTGCAACCAAGAGCCCCGATCTGATACCAATTGTTGGAAATCTTTCAGCACTACTGAGGGGGGGGTGTGAATCAGTAGTGTGATCTATATATGATTTTTGCCAATTTATTACTTCATAATTATTGAATCACACATAAGTTAACAACTACTCATTAAACATGTGCATCACATAACATAACTAAAACCATAAGCACCAATATAAATAATAAACATGCACACAATCACATCAATCACACATGAGACACAATATTTTTGGTGGAAAGACTTCTAGGCAAAAAACCACTCTTGTTGTTGCTACTCTACTCTAAATCATTAGTTAAGCATTTGGTCTTTTACATAGATTTTTGACTCCCATCAGCATGGAGTCTTGACCTCATATACATATTCCAACACCGATCGACCAGGAAACTCGATAATACTGATAAGCTCGGAAGACTCTATTCTCTAAGTATATCTACGTACTATGATCCACTAAAGCCAGCATGATCAGTTGATCCTTTCCCAACTACCATTGGACTATCCAACCACCATTGGATTGATAAACTTGTTCCTTTCGTTGAAGCTTCACCATCACTTCTCTTCTCTCATGAAGTCACTACTCCTCTACCACTATGTGGACCTCCTTTCATGTATTTTCAAACTAGATACCAAGACACTATGCTCAACAAGAAATCATATATGCATACATGCTCTCAATAGAAAGATCTCATAATAAAATCAATATAAAACAAATGCACAAAAACATGTGCTCTCAATACAAATTTGTGGCCACACAAATCTGATATCAAAACCTCACATTTGAATGTAACCGCTACATACTAAAATTAGAAACATACAACATTAAGGCTATACACCAAAAGTAATAGCAGCTCCTACAAAAACAAGTGTGAGAGTCTCCACAAAAACTCTATCCAGTAGCATACGCAACTCTCCTTTCAATCTCTACACCAACAACTCCAATTATGATCTATACTCAATCATGCTTCATATCTGCTCACTATTTAGTCAATAACACTCATAGATTGAAGCATCTATTCTCTCCACTAGGTCTAAAGCATACACTACCTCTCTGTAACCTTCTCACTCACATACTAACTTCAACAACAATGCAAAGCTCACAATATAAGAATATAAAACATGTGGGGTGAAATTGAGCTTGGGGCTAGGATACAAGGTGTAAAAATTGGACCAAATCAATCCACTAAGGTCACTACTAGTGCACTAAATTCACTCACATCATGAAAGGACCTTTTCAAAAAAATTCTGACTTTTTCAAACAATTTTAGAAGCCTCTGGGAATTTCCAACCTAATTTCCTTCTTAACAATGTGAGGAATGTGGAGAAAATCTCGTGAAAACCGTCATCCTCACACTTGACACTGTCTAAACTTGACTAGGGTTGTAACCGCTCCCATAAGCTGGCCTCCATGCGACCAGAGCATCCCAACCACTCCCATAGGCCTCTCTGCATGCGACCGGGGCCAAAGATGATGAAAAACATTAGTTCTCCAGCTGAGGAAAACCATCAGTTCTTCCCTTGCAACTATACATGCCACCAGACCTATGACATGGCCTCTGACACCTCTGCAAAAGGAGCAAACAAGCCTCCCAATCGTCACAGACAAGTTGACCTAGAAGGGTCATCAAACAAGGTTGGCAAGTGTGCCAACAAGTCCTCCATTCTCACCACAAGCTGCAACACCTCTATCAGACCTAGAAACATCTTTGTAGCACCACTAGAACATCAACATCACCATCATGAATTCATCACACTGCAACAAGTCATTTCCATAAAGCATAAGCATGAAGACCTAGATGAGACCTAGTTGACAACTCAACTAGTCTACCATGAACCATATCTATCATATGTAGATCTGATCATCACCTGTAGCATCCTCCTCTACCTGTAGCGGGATCAAAAAACCATCATGACATGTCCATCAATGCACATTCCAACACATGCCAACTCCTCCAAGACAATCAAGCTCTATCGATTCCAACACATACCGATACACACCATGGTCCATCAATCTGCATCACCATGAGGTTGACATAAGTGCATGACCTCAAGTGTTGAAATCAATGCCAACACAACCATATCACTGTCAATACATCAAATCCAACCAATAGCACCACCAAATCAATATCCATCACATAGGATCATGACCATGACCTGGTGACAACAATACCAACACTATAAAATCAAGATATATTCATATTGGGAATGAAAGGTAGCAGTGTGAGAAGATAACCTAAAGGTAAACAAGGGAGATCACTTTCATACAAAAGTTATGATCAACTTGAAGATTGGAAAGGATCAATATAATGCATTTATTTTTAATGAAGAGATGAAAGTGATGTGCAAGATTGATGACCTGGATCCTATCACAAGATTGAAGAAATAAGATGGGTCCATGATACCTCAAAAGGAAGCAGGCTCGATATAATGAGATGCAAGAAAAGAGGGAGCCATGAACTTGTAAAGAATAGGTAGATGATACTCTTATGAAGGCAAGTTATGAGGCTTGTGGTGTTGACTTCCCAAATAGAAAGGGAGTCTAGAATCTCCTATAGATTTGATAAGGAGTAAAGGAGTCTCCTTGAATAGGATCAAGGGTCTATTCCCTAGGCAAGACGAAGTAGGGATATCCTCTCTAGTTGAGAGGGAGTGATGTTAGACATCACATGTGAATTCTCGTCTTCATGTGTCAAACACTTGACTAGGAATAATAGTTGTAAGTCTAGGTGAAGGCCTTGGAGAGAGAATTGTGGAGGATTGGATAAGCATTTGTGGTTTCCTTGAGGATATAACATCCAAGAAAAAAAGGGTGTGGCACTCTTTTAGGATAGGACAGGCTTCCAAGATAAGAGTGGTTGAAGAGGACCGATATTATTTGAGGATTTAGGTTTGGAAATCTAAGATAAGAATAGTCCTAAATGGATATACCTAGTGAACATCCGAATGAAGTATGTGCCTTGTAGAGGTAGTGTGGTATCACACGTAAAGCCTCCTAGCATAATTCTCTTGAATGAAATTGATATTTTCTAGTTAGGCCTTAAAAGACAATGTCAGTTATAATGATGATTCTTACATTTTGCTTATCAATTTGACTCTTCTTATGAGAAATTTTCAGTTTGAGAATGATGTCGTACTGGTTGTACAATTATGAATACCTCCCTAGTTAAGAGGTAGTGTTGGAAATGTAACTAGTTTCAGTCTTCATAATTGTTGTTGTACTCATTTTAATATGTATCTTATGTAACAAACAAAATAAGAAAAGAAAAAATTATTATTTTAAAGCATGGGTTTCATGGTCTTCATTGTTGGTCTTTTAGGTAAAATCATGTTCTTCATGCTTCTAGGTTTTGTTAGGACATAGGGTATATTTCCATGAGTCAATAAAGTCAACATCATGTTTATAAGACCCTTCCAGGAAAAATATATCTTGAAAAGAATTTATTTTAAGTCTAGAAAATCCTGCAAACCTCCAAAGTACAAGTTAACCCTGGAATCTTCAAGTCGGCCTAAAGGAGGGAATTCGACCCCTTGGAAAGGCTATATAAAGGAGTAGATTTGACCTCATTTGGTACTCACTCACCATCAAGTTTGATCCCCCAAGAAAAGTTTGATCTAAGGCTAGAAGAGGAAAGGAAGGAGGAGCGAAGAATAATAAGGAAAGATGATTCCAAGAAGTCAAGGAAAAACTTGTTTTTGGGTTATATCTCTCTCACACACGTGAAACTTTAGGGTTTTTGCAGCTACAAAGAAGGTCAAAACTACAAATTATAGGAGAGTGAGTTGCAGTATCAAATTGTTGGAGGAAATAATACTCTATCTTGGCCTTGTTGACCTTATGATGAGTTGTTTTGCTGAAATAAAGATCTCTTAAAGAAGCTGGATTAGGGTTTTTGCAGCAGCTACAAGGCTAGAATTATAGGATGAAATTGCAGGGCAGAAGTTGTGGTCGAAGTTGCGGCTAGAAGTTGGTTCTACTGGGAGGGTTCACTTGCTACTTGGAGGAGACTTGGTCTAGGGTTTGGGTCTTGTTTGCCTCATTTGAAGCATATTCTATAAGAAGAGGAGTTTTTCCGGGTTTTTCCCCTTGGAGGGGTTTTTACATGACTTGGAGCCTAATATATGTGTCCATTATCTTTACTATTTTGTTCTTGATATTTATTTGATGAAGAAGATCTAATAAAGAAACACAAAAGGAAGAATAAAGTTCACAATCAAGTATTAAGATCAAGGAAAATCAGAATTAATAGTTGCCACATTGCATTTTCCAACAATTGAAAGCATGGATATGATTAGGTATCTCATGTATAAAAAGAAATTATACAACATGGAAGCCAAAATGTTCCCCAAAGTTGCTTCTAACTCTAGCCAAAACCCCCACCTCCAACTTAAGTGAGGATGACATAAGGATGCCTAGTCTTGGCTAGATCATTGGGGGGTAAAGGAGGAGATCATATTGGAGAATAAGGATAATTTTAAAAAAATTATTACTTCCAAATTTAAAGATAAGTTGTAGAATAATAAATAGTTATAGGGAAAGAGGAAGCTAAGATACTATAAGGAGGTTATCAACCCCAATATTGATACACAAAATTATCTTTTTTACTTGACCAGTGCTAAGAAGGAAATGAATATTTCCAAGATTAGAACTAATTCTCATGAGATTCAAAGTGAAGTATGGCATTGGTCAATTCCTAAAACACCTTGCGATGAAAGAGTCTACCACCTTTGTGATACTAAGAGGGTTGAAGATGAAAAGCACTTTCTCTTGGACTTCCCAACCCTTACTCACATTCGTTATAATTTTAAAAATATTTGTCACACTACCAACCTTCATGACTTATTAAGTAAGAAAAACTATGACGATCTAGGCACATTTCTCTCCCTTCTTTTTGATCATATAAATAAAATATTAAAGAATCTCAATTAATCTCTTACTTTCTTAAGGGTCAATAAACCATATTGATCTTAGTGGAAGTTAATCATGATCATCATCATCATCATCATCATTTTATATATATATATATATATATATATATATATAATTTATTAATCTATCAATTTAGTATAATATGTATAAAAAGTTATAAATATATAATATAAAATATTAAAAAAATAATAATTTTTTTATTTTGGTTATATTGTTTTTTTCAATTTTTGGTTGAGTGAATGATGAATTTTTGTTTCTTTTTTCTTAAATTATAAATAAATAAATAAAAATCTTTCTAATATTCATCTCGATGTAGTGCGAAGACAATTTTTTTTTTAATTTTTAGACAATTTTTTTTATCAATATAATTTTTTTTATTCTTATTATTCAATTTTGCTTTGACTCTGTATTAGTTTGTCTTTGACCAAAAATTTATGCCACTTATCCATACTTTAACATTCATAATTCAGTTTTTGTTATTTTTATTATTATTTAAATTTATTTATATGTAAGGTGATTGAATGAGGTCTTATTATGGGTTGTTTAGTAACTTCCATTTCTATTAGTTACTAATTTTTTGGTTTTTGTTTTATTTCCTTTTTATTTTTTATTTTTTCTATTTTTTCTATTTTTTCCATTGTCATGAATTATAGTTTTTTGGTCTATATTTTCAATATAAGATGACTTATTATTATATAAAAAACATATTTTGATAATTTTAATTATAAAAAATTATATATATTAATAAAAATAAAACATATATATAAAATAAGCATATATTTAAAGTGTATATATGTTAATATAAACAATATTAGTTAATCATATTTTTAAATTTTTGGTGTTGGCATTCAATAATACTTATTTGTTGTTTTATTTTGTGATGAAATCTTTGTCTTTATTATTTTTTAGTTTAACTAAGCTATATTTAAGCTAAGCCGTAGGTACTAGCTACTATGTATCCATTGTTTAAAAATAATCATATAAATTTTAATGGATGTTAATTATCTTTTTTTTGTTGACAGGGGAATCGAAAATTGGGACAGCCTCGCAACTCGCGTAACACGGGGTTGATTCTGGCCGCCACCACTATAACCCATGGGAACTGCGCCTGCCCGCTATAACACAGCTCCAACCAAGTTCGGGGATTTGAACTCGTGACTTCAAATACAGAGTCCGCTTTACAAACGAACTACACCGCAGCGTGATTACCAACTCGCCTACCCTGTAGGGCTTTAATGGATGTTAATTATCATTATCAAAATTATAATTGTTTTATTATTTTTGGATATCAAAATTATATATTTTATACATCTTCATATTCTAATAATGAATTGTATATAAGTGTTTTCATTATTATTTTACAAAATGTAATAATTGTGATTACAAATATGTAATTAGAATTAGAATTTAATTTTAATATTTTTTTATTAATATATATTTTTTTTCCTAAATGGGTTCAACATTTACAAAATAAAATTTTGCCCATATTTAAAGTTTAATAAAATTACCAGTTTTTTCCTTTTAAATTAATATATTAATTTATTGAAAAAATATCATAAATAAATAGTTGCTTATATTATTTTTGTTTATATTTTCTTTAAATTGTATTTAGAAGAGTTTTAGAAAATAATTTATTTATAAAGTGAAAGTATACTTCATAGGTGAGTGATGCCATGGATACTTGGTGAATTCCAATCAACAATTAGCCCACTAAAGATTCTTATTAATAATTGTTGCTTTATGAAAAATAAGATATTATAATAATGACTTGCATTTGGATATGAAGGATAATAATTTATTTTTTTATTAGTTAAACTAAACTTAATTGACATTATTATTTTATTATTATAAAATATTATAATTTCTTAATCATGTAAATAAAGAATTTCGTTTATTTACTCATTTATTCAATTATTATTATTATTGCTAAAAAGTTGAAAAACCTATCATAATATAGTGGCCAATCAATAGTTAGGATAAACATCATGGTTGCTATCAAAAATCTTGATAGGTTCATCACCATTATCCAAAAAAAATCATGCCTCATGAAATGACCCACTAATGGTCTATGAGGGAGTAGACATTAAATATCTTTGGTTCTAAGTCATTAACATGTTTCCTTACATTCTTACTTTCTTAAGGGTTAATAAACCATATTCATCTTAGTGGACGTTAATCATCATCATCATCATATATATATATATATATATATATATATATATATATATAATTTATTAATTTAGTATAATATGTATAAAAAATTATAAATATATAATACAAAATATTAAAAAAATAATATTTTTTTATTTTGTGAGGTTATATTGTTTTTTCAATTTTTGGTTGAGTGAAGGATGATTTTTTGTTTCTTTTTTATTAAATTATAAATAAATAAATAAAAATCTTTCTAATATTCATTGCGATGTACTGCAAATACATTTTTTTTTATCAATATAATTTTTAGACAATTTCTTTTATCAATATAATTTTTTTTATTCTTATTATACCAGACATGGTATTAGGCATTCAATTTTTCTTTGACTCTGTATTAGTTTGTCTTTGACCAAAAATTTATGCCACTTACCCATATTTTAATGTTATAGGACAAATTGACCTCCTAATCAACTTAGAGGAGAAGGACAAGATGACTGAAAGATTGACCAAAGTTGCAGGCCCAGAATCCACACTAACACACTCTATACATTGATAACCTGCTTTATAAAGCTTGTTTACAAGTATAAAGGAGCGTTAGTCAACCTGCTAACTCATGTTGTTAGACCAGAGGGAGCGTTAGTGAACTTTAGTGATGCTCAAGTGGTTATGCCAACGAATCTGCCATAAAATATCTAGATATCATTTCCCTAAATTTGTACAAGAAAAGTAGGGAAACTCCAAAAATCAAGATATTTGGAGAAATTCTATTCCGGAAACAGAGGCAAATGGGAAAAAGCTGGTAAAAGAGGGAGGCTCATGATTTTTACCCAAATGAACTACAGGTGGAGTTGGGAAGCCCTAATTCGATTGCTATTTAAGCAACAAGAGGGCCATTACACAAGGGTCAGAGCATTTAGAAGGATAGTACATAGTGTTGTTGTGATATTGTCATATTCTTGAAGGAGCTAGCTGAAAGAAGGAGAGAGAGAGAGGAAGAAGGGATAAGGAAGGTTGATGCAACAGGGTTGTTGTAATCACTCTTCTATTTTGAATATAGACTACGGTTGTGTTCCACTACTCAAAGTATAGGTGATATTGTGCATTTATTTGTCCATTCTGATGCTTGTTGTGTTGAGTAGATAAGTTACACATTTATACATGTTTGTTACAGATTCTTTCATTAATTTTCAGAAGTATATGCTGTGATTGGTTTGCTTCGTTCTTTTGTGCAAGAATCGTCTTGGAGCCGGTCAGGAGGAGTTCTTCTTACTGCACAGAGATCCCCAAGTGAATCTAGAAAGAACCAAAGGTGATCCTTTCTCCATATCCTGTCAATATATGTCAGATAGATGAACATGTGTGTAACAGGTACCTTTTGTAGATAACCTTACAGTCTATCGAAAGTCCTGGGAAGACTTTCGAGGGTAGTTTTCATCCCGTGCATTTTACCCCATAGCAGAACTGGCGACTCTGCTGGGACTATACATTTAGTTCCCAGTTATCCGGACTCCTCTCAAATCTCTTCTCTCTTCTATGAGCTTCCCACTTCTTCATATCCTTCTCTAATCCACCATCTAACTTGTTGCACCTTGCAAAGTTGCTTTCTCTTCAGAAACAGATCCCAAAATCCCACTTTTTGAGCTCTTTCCCTCACTAACGCAAGTTGCTGGTCTACATAGAGCTTTATAAAGCTCTTTGACTGTGCACAGGGAGCATTAGTGGCCAAAATAAAGTTCTGTTTACACATAGACAGAGCGTTAGTGACCCATTTCCATGTTTTTCAAGAGATTTTGTGGACCAAAAGGGGGGAAACTTGTCCCAAGGGCTAAATTAAGATCCGCAACAGTATCATGCTAACAAATTTGGTGTCTTAAAATTTATTTTTTAAGAAAATGCTTTAGTTTTTCTCTCATAAAAGAAATTTTTGTTGAAAGAAAAGCTAATGAACTATACATCTCCTTCTATCGAAATAGTTGTAGGCTGCTTTGTTTTGGTTCAATAGTTGTTAGGGAATATTGAGAAAAGGAACTTTCAGTTATGCAAAGTGTTGAATGACTTTAGATGCACTGGCGAATACATGAATATGTGAAATGATACATGTGTAGAATAAGACTTGTTTGCATAAGAAATTGAATTTTTTTTCAAAGCATAGTTCTGCACGGTTTATCGAGTCGAGAGTCTCATCATATTCATACGTCAACACCCCCTCCGAAGACAAATAAGAAAGTACACTAAAATTTACACTAAAATCAATCAGATACCATTTTTTAGAGCAAACCAACATTGGATAGATTAGGACCTTGGGATAAGAGAGTGAGTCAACTACCCAAGGTTGAAAATCAAACTAGTGTCATTAAAGAGTGAAAAATCCTTCTGCACTCATATTACCAGGACCACTCCACTCACACTAGAGCGAAATACGAGACAACATCGGATTGTAATCGAAGGTAGCTCGCCTTATTTTACAACTCCTTTGGGCATTCTATGTAACGGGGGTCCCTTCGGGGATTTCAGAACTGAGTCGAGAACTTAGGTATCCTGCCCACACAGTGTGCTGTCTATGACTATGTTCCCCCTGGTAATGTTTGTGATTTGAGATATCTCTAGTGGCCAATACTCTAGGTACTTACCTAAGGTGACTGGGATGGGCTGTCCTGGTACCTCAAACGGATGGATCTATTTTGTCTTCAGTTTTTGGGAGGGTGCTCGTCTTCACAAGAGTACTTGGCCCCTCAATCTGAGGTTCAGGCGAAGATAAAAAGTAACCGTAACCGTACATTTAGCCATCCTTCTCTGTTACTCATTGAGAGACTGGGTTCCATCTCTAGTAATCAGTGTTTATCAAACAAGGTAATTTCACTTTGTTTGTTGATTGTCATTTTTAGTGTATTTTTTCTTTTTAGGTACCCGAGTGCTATCATTTTTGAGACTTAAAGAATATAACCTTAAAATTTATCTGATAAAATTTACCAGTAATTATGGCTACATCCGGCCCTCATCATCAATCCAGACGGTTGTTAGGACTTCCTCCACTCACTGTGGAGGGTCTGCCAAGATCCATTGACTCGGATTCCTCATCTTCGAGGAATCAGTCTCCTAAATTGCACACGGGATCGTTCTGGACGACCAACGATTCTGATTTGCTGGAGGATTTCTTCATGGAAGGATTTCTTCCTCACTTTAACACTCCACTTACAAATCAGTCGGATCCTGTTATTGCTCCCACCGTACCAGTACTTCACTCTTCACTGGGAGGAACTCTCCCATCTATTCAGTCGACACCTCAAGGGTTGTGGAATTATAGAGACACTGTGAGTCCTCTACCACTTCCCCAGTCGACGGTCATCACAACACCGACAATGTGGAACCTCGCAATCCCATTTGTCCCAAGTACTGCAACTCACACAACACCCTCTATCAGCGGAACCCAGCAGATGCCAGGTTCCACTCCTATGGTGCGCCAAAGCATACCTTCAACTAGTGCGCCGTCCCAGTTTACCAAAACCAAGGTCAGCTACCAATGTATGGTTCTAACCCCCAGATTCAGATATCTAGGGTGGTCCCCAATATGCACATGGCAGCGAGGAATGTCACAGTTCCCCCGCCGTTCTCAGGCATGCATGGAAAGTCACTGATTGACATGAGTTTTCCCTCTATCAATCAAAACCATATGGTCAGTTCAGTGTTGGTTGGGAATCCACAAGGGATCCCCACTAGTGGGCTCCAGTATTGTAGCAATAATGCTACAACTCCTGGGGCTTCCTATCTCTAATTTTATCAACCCGGTAGTTCGTACAAACTTGGAAGCGACGGTGCTGTATGCACAAGTACTAGCTCTTGTCGCAGCTGTCACTTGGTCAGCTGGCACAAGTCCGCTAGGGCTCAAGCCAACTTCTATATGCTCTCAGAAGAAGCTTTCTAAATGATGGACGAAGGCTATCTCAAGGGAAATTGATCTATTTTGCAAAAATGAACTGAAAGCCAACCAAAGCATGGAAACCCTAGTAAACCCTAATCTGACTAGTTTTAACCTCTATGGTGCAATAGTGAGAGTGCAAATGTCTACAAATGATGCCATTACTTCTAATGATGTGAAATGCATGATCTCAAACTACTTCTAGGAAAAAGAACATTGTTTTTGTATTTTTGCTTAAGTGGATGGAGTGATTATGAATTTGTTTCTTATTAGGGTTTGGCTGTGCAGAGGTGGTGCGAAGGGAGAGAAAGCTTGGGAAAGGTCAGGATGGCTAGGAGAGGTCCCAGAGGGTCCCTAGCATCAGTCCACAGAAGTCTACACCGTTCAGATGCTCGACAACCAAGTTTGCAGGCTTCTACAGGATGTCTGCAGGGGATCCTACAGGAAACTAAGGAATTCTACAGGAAATCTGCTAACTTCTACAGGATGTGCTGTAAGTGGAAGTTTTGGGTGATGGTGAAGTGATGGACGGTTTCGGTGGATAGGTAAGGTGGAGATGGAACTTGAGATGGCTCAGGGGCAGAGGAACAGGATGGAGAGGTGAGATGATGTGGAAGGCTGACTTGCATCAACGAAGGTGTAGGCAATGGAAAAGCAAGAAGGTAGGGTTACGTGGCAAAAGAGCAGATGGGAGATGAGGAAACGGACTTGGTGATGGAGGAGCTGATCTGGACGAGGCTCAGATGAACGAGGAGGTGATGAAGGTGATAGAGATGCCCTGCACAATGCTCATTCAAACGAATCAATGAATCCTTGCAAACAAACCAAGTCCTAGCTAACTTAATCCAACTTTCAATGAAATGAATAAACAGCAGCTTTGTTTGGAAAGAGAACCATGTACATCACGTGAGTAAGAACATTCAAAAAGATCTAAATGCATGACAAACTCCTACCAATCGATTCTAACCATAAAAAGCTACTTTAAACATCAAAAACAACCAAAATAACAAAGCAAGATCTAAAGAGAAGATTTCATTTTAAGAACGCAGCAAACACATAAAGATAAACAAGGGAGGTACTGAGCGCTTGAGATGGGCCCAACCCCAAGAGCTACAGCCTCCCAAGAGAGATTTAGAGATGGTGCAAAGCTGGATTCATCTTTATAAATCAAGAATGAAGAGTTACATCAAAACTGTCCACAAGAAAAACTTGAACATGAGCTGAAAGCAAAGCTAATCTATTGCATAAAAATCAAACTACAAACTAGCTAACTAATGGCTAAAACAAAATTACTAACTGGCTAACCCAAAATGAGGCCCTAAGCCTTCTTATTTATACAATTTGAGGACCCAACAGTCCTCCTAAAATTTAGGGACTTGGCTGCCCAAGACTTGTAGTTAACAGCAGTCCTACTTGACTTGCTTGGCTGCCCTTGTGCTCATTGATTTGGTGGCCTTTGAACTCCGAGCTGATGGTGGAGAATTTGAGGTAAGGGCCCATAAATGAGGGGGACACCTTCCTACAAATCCTCTAGCTTGTTCTCCCACGAATTTGGCTGCCAAGTGCTAATTAAGACCTTCAATTTTGTCTCCAAGTTGACCAAAAAGGCTACACAAAGCACCCATTAGACTTGTTGGCATAATGACTAACCAAATTCACTCTATTAACATAAAAATAATCAAAAACATGCAATAAACAAATGAGAATGGTGGACTAAGCCAAATTAGGAGGTTGAATGAGCCCAAATAATTGCCCATTTTTGGGGCTCATCACCCACCCAATCCATGGGGGCACCCTACTCACAAGCTCAGATGAGTCAAGGGGGCACCGCTTATACTGGGGGCAACTTCATACCCCAGTATCAAAATCCTCATGGTAATCCACTTTACAACACCGTACCACAAAGAAACTGCTACACCTCGCAGCCCATGTACAACATAGGGAACCAAACGATGGGCGGAGCGTAGAGCTCCTCAGGTCATCCGTCATCACAATGGTCCGAGTCAGGGGCACCCAACAATTTGCCTTTTTTGGCAACATTGGATATCCCCAACTTATACAAGTTGACTAACGACCCCATCTACCATAACCTATAGTGGCTGCCGATCCCGCATAAAATATCGGCAGATATTCCTAAGTTCGACGGAAAACAAGGGGAGGATCCAGGCACTCACGTCACCACCTACCATCTATGGTGTGTTTCCAACTCCATGGTGGATGACAGTGTCCGGTTGCATCTTTTTCCCCGCACCCTCACTGGCAATGCTGCAAAGTGGTATATTGAGTTACCACGTGCATCAGTGAATACCTTTGACACTTTAGCGATGGAGTTCCTAAAGCACTTTTAGTTACCTATCCGTTATGAGACAGGGATGGAGCTCCTTACTTCGTTTCATCAGGATACTGCCACCCACATCTCCGATCATATCCATGAATGGAGACGTAGGCGGAGGTTAGTCAAAGCTCCTATCCTTGATTTTCTCTTAACAGACTGGTTCTGTAAGTTGCTACTCCCACAAATCGCTAGAGATGTCGCTCTAGGTGGTGCGGTCACGGAGGACCAATCCATACATTGTGCCCAGCACTTGGATTTAATTTATTCACAATCTGGCACTCTCTACGACATTATCCCCTATGCTCCCAGTAACCCCAATCCTCCCACCACTCAGCGCCCTGGAGCGCATGCCGACGGGATCGTCGGCGCAACCTCCACGAGTGTTGTAAAACAACTCAGTGGGTCCGTTGCCAAGTTGGCAGTGGACCCCTCTACCAAAACAACTGCTCTTCCTACCACTGCGATTAACTCTGTGCAGTCTACACAGAAATCCAGTAGCAAGAACAAGAAGAAACAGAACAAGACTGCTCCTTCTGAGGAGCAGTCATCTAAGCAGCCCAACCCGAAACAGAAGGCCGCTGCGCCTACTGATACGAAAAAGGATAAAGGCACCAACTATTCGTGCAAACTCTGTCTTGAAGATCACGTAACCTGGCATTGTCTGCGTCTTCAAGAATGCACGGATTACCTTACCAAGAAAGATTCTGGTAAGGCACTTGTTGTCCTTAGAAATCCTTTTCCTAATCAACAACAACAACATCTCGTTGCCAACCAACTGCCACCCACGTTAGGGGGCAGCGATGGTTCGCAACAACCTTCAGTTGGTGAAGGAATTTCTACCGTTTACACATTTGAAATGGTAGAACTAACAACCAGAGCCAAATCATATGAAGCTCCTGTCACTCCGGCAGCAGAATCATCTACAGGTCAAAACCCATCGCCGCCCAACGATTTGCGAATCGAAAGGCCGGTTGAGGACTTTGTAATTCGACCCCCCAAGGGGGCACTTCGATGCACAACGCACAACACATCTGCATGTGCCGCTCAACACTACAACATCGTAGAGGATTTGGCGCAAGCACCGTCGGCTATGTCGGCGCTCGAAGTATTACAAACATGCCCCAGCCAAAGGAAAGCTTTGCTTTCGGCTATCAGGGGTATTGACCCTGCAGATTCCATGCTTTCCATTTTCGACATGGACAAATGTAAACCTCCCCTTTCACACCAACTTGCATTTTAGGTGCATATCACTTCGAAAGGGAAAGGTATACACCAAACTGTCATCGACGAAGGTGCTTCGACCTGCATCATGTCGGCTTCATGTTGGCTCGCCTTGGGTTCCCTAACCCTCTCACCACTGTTGAACTCCATTAAAGCTTTCGACGGCCACACCTTTGTCCCAAAAGGATACTTAGCCAATTTTCCCATCACTTTGGCTGGGAAAACCATAACAGTGGATGTAGAAGTCGTAGACCGTAAACTCGACTATAATCTGTTGCTAGGTCACAGTTGGACATATGCCATGACGGTCGTCATATCCACTATCTTTCGTATCATCCTATTTCCATTTGATGGAAAGGTCATAACAGTGGATCAGTTGTCCTTCTGCACCTCTGATTATTCACCATTACCACATGGCTCCGTACCCCTAGTAGGAGGTGTAACTGATAGCTTTGTTAGTATCGGTATCATTCTGTTGAAGGCTTCCTCCCTGATGGGTTATTTTTTTCTTCCGTTGTCGCAAGTTCCACAATCGGTCAACATGCTTTCATCAATTCCTCATGAACTGACCAATCCCTGGATCCTAACGGTGCCTTCAAACCTTGACACATTCGGAGACCAGATGCCGTTGTCATCAGCTGAATCAGCCTACCAAGGCATTCAATCAGCATCCACATCTCCGGTCAAGTTGGCTATCACCAATGGTACCACCCCCCTTCCCATAACTGCTCTTCCTTTAGATCCATGCAATCAACTCCCCTCAACGGACGAAGCCGTTAGAGAAATCATGAGTTTTGGAGAGCAACATTGGGAGAAATGGCATATTCGGGGTCCGACATCTGATTCGGACATGATGCCTCTTCAAGTCTTGTCCTCTGACATAAACGAAATCATTTCCCCACCCTATACAAGCATCCAAACTTATGGGTTGGAAGAAAATATGGACGACACTTCCAAGTCAATGCCCATAGATATTTTAGTCACGATAGGCACCATGGAAGATACCCAAATGAGTGCAGATTGCAGTCTTGAGGAAATTGCAAACTCCACCTGCCTACATGAGGAATTCCATGAAGAATTTGTTTGGTCTCAGGAGGAAATGCCCAAATTTAACCCGTCGTTTGTCGCGCATGAGATCCAACTTTACAACGAAGAAAAACAGAATGGGTGGCCACTTCCTTCCCTCAATATAGTCGTTGAACCCATGCCCGACCCTATGGCCGAAGAAGAATGCCTACTATACCTCAAAAAACTAGATAAAACCCGTAGAGCTGTTGATTTAGCACTTGCAGCTCACAAGGAGCGGGTACAAACCAGATTTGCACAAGCGGTTAGGTTTTCTTCTTTCCAAGAGGGTGACTTTGTATCACTCTATCATCCAAAAGATAATCTCTTGGAGGCATGCATGCTTCGACCCATTTGGCTAGGTCCCTATGTCATAACTAAAGTCCTCCCCTCAGGGGCATATGAACTACAGGACTAGGACAAAAACCCACTCAAGGAGCCCACATACGGGCTCTATCTGAAAAAGTATTCTGCCTAGTGTCATGCTGGGTAGGTACTTTGTAATTTTATGTATTCATAAGTTTTGCATCCCTTTTTTGATGTGATTGGATTGTTTTTGTTATTTAGTGGAGTACTTGTCTCATACATTCTGTTCGCAATGCAGATGTCGTCGTTGCCCCTAGCATATGTAGGATACGCGGATGGTGCCAGTTGTCACACATGGCACATTGCATCAGCTGCTTGGGTCATCTATACACCCGAGTCGGAACTATTTTGCTCCGGGGGAGTCTTTCTTGGTACTGCCACCAACAACATTGCTGAGTACATGTCTGTCATTTCGCTTCTCACGGAAGCGTCATCAAGGGGCATCTCCAATCTGGTGGTCAGGTTAGACTCCTAGCTAGTTGTTATGCAATTGACCAATCATTATCACATCCGCAATCCAACCTTGTTACGTAACTATCTAAGGGTACGCCTCTTGGAACGCTGATTTGACACAATCACATATGAGCATGTTCCTCGAGAATCAAATACTATCGTTGATTCATTAGCTAACTATGTATTAGATTGGCATTTGTCACATTTGTTATAATAAGCATGCATGAGAAGTAAAAACATTTACTAAAGTTAAAAATTTGTCACAAAAAACATTTTTTAAAACACATTTACACCACCAAAAATACCAAAAAATATATGTATATATATATATATATATAGATAGAAATCCAGTTTTTTACATCAAAAATATTCCAAAACTTGGATGAGTTAAGTACAAAATGGCTCAAAGCCCAGCTATAAACGCTCATATGGCTACGCCAGAACACCTGCTAAAATGAGCCTATTGCTCCAAAAAAGCTAAAACAGCGCTATCTACCCTCTGAAGAGGAACCAGAAACCGCTCAGGTACACCAATGACGTGTCACTGCATATTGGCAGGAATCCCCCTCATAGGAAGGGGAGGGACACCCATAGTCAAACCCTCTAGGTTCCTCAGAACCTCGCGGAGACTGTCGGCATCACCCCCTCGAGCATGTAGTTGGCCGCCTCGTCGCACATAGTGAGGTTAGCTTGCAGGTCGTATTGGCACCACATCTATGTTAATCATAAAAGTTTCATGTCAGTTCTTATCTCATCGTTAAAAAACATTACACATACATTCAAAAGTACAAAAATACTTAAGTACTATCAACATTATTCTCACCTTGAGGACCCCAGTTGGTCCCGAGTGGTAGCATCAAGTCTGGGTCGCCGGTAAAGTCCATGCCTTCATAGGCATAGTCATCAACAATCACGATCTGGCTGCGAAGCCACTGGAAGAAGTCTTCGTCAAAGAAATGCCGGAGTGGTCCTCCTCCTGTGCGAGGATCAAGTGATGACCAGTGACCCTGCCTTGGCTCCCTCGGATCAAAGGGACCTAAGCTCACCCGTGGGTGCATGACAGGTACCCTCTCAAGGATAAATGAGACTATGATAGTACCATACCCGAAACTGTGTTGGGTACGGGTCTTGCACGCTGTCAATTCTGCCTTCAACTGGCAAAGCACTGCTTCACACCAGTTGAACATCTGGGGCTGGACACAGTCAATGGAAAGAAACAGTTGGGCCTTTGTTGCTACGTGGGGACTTTTTGACCCCGCCAAATGCACAATCAACCATAAAACTACCCTCATAGACCGAGATCGAATCCTCTCTATTGGGACTCTGTTGCTGACTAATCCACTCCCAGGGATGCAGTAGATATCTACCAACTCTGAAGTAGATCATGGATCTGACCTGCCATCGGTAAGGTTTGCATGTGCCCCATGGCACGACAAACCAGTCAAAAAGTAAATGTCATCCCGGTCAATTGCCAGCTCTTGATCTCCAATCCTGAACACTTGCTCGTGTTCATCCCAGCGCTGTATGATCCATCTCAGTAGCTCCTCCTGTCCTTTCATCAACTCTAGCCTTGCATACTTCAACAAACCGTAGCGGCGCAATGCAAGTATGCAAGCTGGATCATTTCGCATCAGCAATTCCTCATTGTCATGGGCCCGTTCTCTCCATAGGTGAGTCATTTCAGCTCAAAACCTGCACAAAATAACCCTAAAATTAGTTAAAATGGGGAAAAATCACTTAAGGAATCCTTGCATGAGGGTTTCAAATGCGCCCTACTGCCTTAACGCCCCTCCCAGTGCTGCACAAGGAGGATTAACGCCCTTCCATGGTTCGTACAGAGCGTTTAACGCTCCCTACTGGCCTGCTGGAGGGCGTTAGTGCGCAAACATGGCTCTAGGGCACCTCAGATCTGCAAATTTCCACCCACAAAACTGATTAAAAAAGGTTTAATAAAGCATAGAGCAAGGTTTTAGCTCTCACCTAGGACTGACAGCACGTCGAATGGTTGCCCGAATCTCCTGCAATGGTCCATGGAAAATCTGCTCCTCTTTAGCTCCAACTAGCTCTCACAAACTTCAAAATAGTGAAAATGATGCATGTGAAAGCTCAAAGCATTTCTTTATATAACTATGAGAGACATGATTTTTTGAAAAATCATTAAAGAGGAATAGTCCATTCTACATGATTTTTTATCATGCATGAACCTAGATAATAGGAATTGCTGCCTTTTTATTGCTTTTGATGAAAGTACTTCAGGAATGAAAAGCAGTGAAAGCTACATGCAAGACTTTCTAGAGCATTGTTAGGGATATTTTATTTCTCTTTAAAAAATATAAACATCCCCGAGCTTTTGTCCTTGCGCTCATTAAATCTATGCAACGATAAATAGAGCACTTTTGGAGACATTTTATCGCTCTTTAAAAAATATAAACACCTCTGAGTTTTTGTAGTAGAGCTCATTAAACATATATACCACAATCCGTAAAGCACTTTTGTGGGATATTTTATCGCTCTTTAAACAATATAAACATCCCCGAGTTTTTCATCATTTGCACTCATTAAATATATGCAAACGATGCTCTGAGCACCTCTTTTTTGATCTAGTTCCAGCTCATAAACTGAAAAAGACCAACAGAGCATCCTTTTTAGGCACTTTTTTCTCGCTCTTTAAACTGAAAAAATCCTGAGTTGTGTCTTGCTACTCATTAAACATGCTAAAGATGACTCGAGCATTCTTTCAAGTACTTTTTTCAAGCTCATTAAAAAATGAAAAATCCCGAGTTTTTGTTACTGAGCTCGTTAAAGTGTCATGACAAAACACGAGTTTAGTCTGCCGCCTCGTACTCGTAACAAAATGAGGTCGACATCTATTGGAAAAAGGTTTCTCTTTATCCAGGTCCAGTAGATTAAATACGGAAAAGTAACCGATACGGGTATACTATTAACCTTTTGTCGCACCTGTTTAACAACTATGACAAAGGGACCACCATGGAGTCTCTCTTTACAATCTTTTCAGACTCTCTAAAGATGAAAAGATCACCGAGTTGTCTAGTCTGGACTCTTTAAATACACAGACAAGATATAGAGTCGTTCTTTTTACGATACTTTTCAGACTCTTAAAAGATGAAAAAATCGATGAGTTTGCTTGTCTGGACTCATTAAACTAATCAGATAGGGAAAAGAGTCGTTCTTTTTGCGATCCTTTTCAGACTCTCTAAACATGAAAATATCGATGAGTTTACCCGTCTAGACTCATTAAAAATCAGATGGGGAAAAGTGGAAATACAATCGTATTCTGAAGCATGGTTTGGCAGCAAAAGTTCCCTTGAACATGGCACTCCCTTAGATACACCGTCATTTTGATAGCCTCTCAATATGAACCTTACCAACCTATGAGTTTTTAGCCTATATACCCTGATGCCATTGCATCTTCGTATCTTAAACACTTTATAGTGTTCATGAGTCTAGTGCTGTCTGGTTAAAACTGTTGTCGTGCCTTCTATTGTTCAAGGGTTCCTACTTGTTTCCTCGATCAACTGACCCTACATATCCTTTCATCATGCTCGCCATTGTTTAGACCCAAAAGCTCAAAAGTTTCTTCAGAAAACAAAATCATCCTTGTCCGGTTTCGTGTCAACTGATGTAGGACATGTCATTTCCTACCTTTCGACAGGTTCCTTCCTATCGACTTCAACACTCTATCTAGGAAGATAACCCAGAAACACATTCAATGCCTTGGTGCTTGTAGACATTAGTGGCAGGTTACCTCGTGCTTGATCACAGGTTTTCATCATTGGCTCCTAGTTAAGCGATTCTACGAGTGTTCGACGACAAAAAATCTTTCACACTCGCTAGTTTGCATTGTGCATCTTGGAGACCATCACCATTATTGGTGGCCTTCCTCGCATCTGTTAATAGTCTCCATTATTGGCTGGTAATCAGATGATTTCGTGCATGTTCGACGTCAACTCACTTTATCACATGTACCGATCTATGTTGTTCGGTGAAGCAGGAATCAAGACCTTGGGTAGAGGCTTGCATCATTCAGCCTTGTTTCCTCTCCCAAGCTACGATATTATTCTTTGAAGACAGCCATTTCAGGATAATCTATTATGACATTGGATCCGCCCTGTGCCATATTGGCGGCTAGCATTGTTATATCTCTGAGGAGAAAGTTACTCTGACATAGCTACTGAGCATGGGAATGCCTGACTCAGGACATGATTTTAGCAGTTCATATATATGTACTTTTGTTGTATCAGGTTTTCCTTATCGCCCAAAACTTCTCTCTCTCTCTACAAAGATTTTGATAGGAAACTACAGTATTTTCATAAAGTATTTCGGCCATCGTCTCTGCCTTTGATCTCATACTTTAGGGGGCATCTGTTATAGGACAAATTGACCTCCTAATCAACTCAGAGGAGAAGGACAAGATGACTGAAAGATTGACCACAGTTGCAGGCCCAGAATCCACACTAACGCTCTCTGTACATTGATAACTTGCTTTATAAAGCTTGTTTACAAGCATAAAGGAGCGTTAGTCAACCTACTAACTCATGTTGTTAGACCAGAGGGAGTGTTAGTGAACTTTAGTGATGCTTAAGTGGTTATGCCAACGAATTTGCCATAAAATATCTAGATATCATTTCCCTAAATTTGTGCAAGAAAAGTAGGGAAACTCCAAAAATCAAGATATTTGGAGAAATTCTATTCCGAAAACAGAGGCAAATGGGAAAAAGCTGGTAAAAGAGGCAGGTTCATGGTTTTTACCCAAATGAACTACAGGTGGAGTTGGGAAGCCCTAATTCGATTGCTATTTAAGCAACAAGAGGGCCATTGCACAAGGGTCAGAGCATTTAGAAGGATAGTACATGGTGTTGTTGTGATATTGTCATATTCTTGAAGGAGCTAGCTGAAAGAAGGAGAGAGAGAGAGGAAGAAGGGATAAGGAAGGCTGATGCAACAAGGTTGTTGTAATCACTCTTCTGTTTTGAATATAGGACTGCGGTTGTGTTCCACTACTCGAAGTATCGGTGATATTATGCATTTATTTGTCCATTCTGATGCTTGTTGTGTTGAGTAGATAAGTTACACATTTATACATGTTTGTTACGGATTCTTTCATTAATTGTCAGAAGTATATGCTGTGATTGGTTTGCTTCGTTCTTTTGTGCAGGAATCATCTTGGAGCCGGTCAGGAGGAGTTCTTCTTACCGCACGGAGATCCCCAAGTGAATCTAGAAGGAACCAAAGGTGATCCTTTCTCCATATCCTGTCAATATATGTCAGATAGATGAACATGTGTGTAACAGGTACCTTTTGCAGATAACCTTACGGTTTGTTGGAAGTCCCGGGAAGACTTTCGAGGGTAGCTTTCATCCCGTGCATTTTACCCCATAGCATTTAACATTCATAATTCATTTTTTGTTATTTTCATTATTATTTAAATTTATTTATATGTAAGGTGATTGAATGAGGTCTTATTATGGGTTGTTTAGTAACTTCCATTTCTATTAGTTACTAATTTTTTGTTTTTTCTTTTATTTCCTTTTTATTTTTTATTTTTTCCCTTTTTCTATTTTCTCCATTGTCATGAATTATAGTTTTTTGTCTATATTTTCAATATAAGATGACTTATTATTATATAAAAAACATATTTTGATAAGTTTAATTATAAAAATTATATATATTAATAAAAATAAAACACAAATATATAAAATAAGCATATATTTAAAGTGTATATATGTTAATATAAACAATATTAGTTAATCATATTTTTAAATTTTTGGTGTTGGCATTCAATAATACTTATTTGTTGTTTTATTTTGTGATGAAATCTTTGTCTTTATTATTTTTTAGTTTAACTAAGCTATATTTAAGCTAAACCACAGGTACTACCTACTATGTATCAACTGTTTAAAAATAATTATATAAATTTTAATGGATGTTAATTATAATTTTGATTAGATTTTAATGGATGTTAATTATCATTATCAAAATTATAATTGTTTTATTATTTTTGGATATCAAAATTATATATTTTATACATCTTCATATTTTAATAGTGAATTGTATATAAGTATTTTCATTATTATTTTACAAAATGTAATAATTGTGATTACAAATATGTAAATTAGAATTAGAATTTAATTTTAATATTTTTTTTATTAATATATATTTTTTTCCTAAATGGGTTCAACATTTACAAATTACAATTTTGTCCACATTTAAAATTTAATAAAATTACGAGTTTTTCTTTTTAAATTAATATATTAATTTATTGAAAAAATATCATAAATAAATAGTTGCTTATATTATTTTTGTGTATATTTTCTTTAAATTGTATTTAGAAGAGTTTTAGCCAATAATTAATTTATAAAGTGAAAGTATACTTCATAGGTGAGTGACACCATGGATACTTGGTGAATTCCAATCAACAATTAGCCCACTAAAGATTCTTATTAATAATTGTTGTTTTATGAAAAATAAGATATTATAATAATGACTTGTATTTGGATATGAAGGATAATAATTTATCTTTTTTACTAGTTAAATTAAATTTAATTGACATTATTATTTTATTATTATTATAAAATATTATAATTTCTTAATCATGTAAATAAAGAATTTCGTTTATTTACTCATTTATTCAATTATTATTATTATTGCTAAAAAGTGGAAAAGCCTATCATAATTTAGTGGCCAACCAATAGTTAGGATAAACATCATGGTTGCTATCAGAAAATATTGATAGGTTCATCACCATTATCCAAAGAAAATCATGCCTCATGAAATGACCCACTAATGGTCTATGAGGGAGTAGACATTAAATATCTTTGGTCCTAAGTCATTAACACATTTCCTTACATTCAACAATTAGCCCATAAAAAATCTTCATCAATAATTGACTTGTGAAAATGAACATCTTGTAAGTATAACTTGCACTTGGAAAGGGAGGAGAACAACTTATCCTCTCTACCACTCAAGTTAAACCCAATTGACATTATTATTTTATTATTATATAATATTATAATTTCTTTATCGAACAAATCATCTTCACTCGTACTCAAGTTAAACACAATTGATATTTCGTTATATCCAGGGTTTTGTGATCCATATTATGAATGTTGAGAAATCTTTCGGTAAAAATCACATAAAGAAACTTTAAGTCCACACGTTTTGAACCATCTAGTGTGGTTCATCTTCATGATGTGAAGATGAACCACATTAGATAGTTCAATCTTAAAGTTTTTTTATGTGATTTTTACCAAAAGATCTCTCAACAATTGGTATTATCTATTTGTTATCATACAATATTATAATTTCTTAATCCAATTGACATTATTATTTTTTATTATATAATATTATAATTTCTCAATCCTATAAATAAAGAGTCTCATTTATTCTTCTTCCCTTATTATTATTATTATTATTTGAAGGTGGAAAAACCTATCATAACCTAGTAGTCAACCAATTGTGACTTGTGAAAATGATATCATAATATTGTAAGTATAATTTGCATTTGGATGGAAAGGATAACAACTTATCTTGTTTACCACTCAAGATGAACCCAATTGACATTATTATTTTATTATTATACAATATTATAATTTCTTAGTCTTGCAAATAAAAAGTCTTATTTATTCCTATATTTAATTATTTTTGAAGTTGGCAAAACCTATCATAACCTAATGGTCAACCAATAGTTAAGATAGTTATCATTGGTTGTTATTTGTGAATCTTGGCTAACTCATCACCATCATTCAAGGAAAATCATGTCCCCCAAAAGGATCCATAATAATCCATGAGAGAGGACTTTGTCTCCTACTAAATGCCTTCGGGTCTTAGATTATTAACATATTTATTTAATTTTGAGGAAGATGAATTCTTAACCAATCAAAAACAAGTTTACCTCATCTTTTAAAAAAAATTGTCGAAATTACTTCAACGAATTACCAATTTATCATAATTTATAATTAGTGAATAAATAAGTATTTAACATATATAACTTTTAATCCTGGGAATGCTAATAAAATTTTATTTTTCACATTTATAAAAACGTGGATGTAAATTTAGTCATTTGGTTTTGGGAGGTCGAAAGATTGGTCGGAAAGATGCGATGTGAAAAAACACTTTCTGCGTCTTTTCATGAGAGACATAATTACATTTCACCACCTTTACGTGAACATATTTTGACTTTTACCATGCGTTGTCGGTAACATGTTGACGGGATAAGCGGGACGCAACGGTGATATCGTGACATGGATGTTAAACAATGCTGATGCAAAATGTCTAGGATGACGTGTACGTTGTACATGACACGTCATTACAACTCCGGCCTCACGTAACCTTCGAGAATCGTACTTTTTATCTTAAATTTTTATAATATCTCACTTAATTGATGGTTTTATGTTAATATGATGTTGTAATGTTTTATTTAACCAAGTCAAAATGTTAAATAGAATATTACAATATGGCTGGTCAGCGTCCAACAGAATTAAATTATTTTTTTAAATAAAAAAATTTCAATTTTATTTTTTATTTAAGAAAAAAATAAAAAAATATTATAAAAAAATTATTCATATTTCTCTAAGAGTAATTTTAATAAGTTTTCCTAAAATAACAATTTATAACTATTAAAATTAGAAAATCTTAGAAAGCTTGTAATTTCTAATGAGATCAAAATGTAAAAGAAATAATATTTTTCTATTAAAATTATGTGATAAAAAAGTAATAAATAGAAACACAATCACACAGAACACAAGATATATTTGGGGAACCCAACTGGGAAAAACCCCTCTTGCTTGTATAAAATCAACTAAGCAATCTTATATATTACAAAGAATCTTCTTCAAGCAGAAAGCTCCCTGCAATACTGATCGACTCTATGATCCTCAAGCCTCTACACAAACATGTGTACAATAAAGAATTACAATTTGTCTTCCTCCAATCTCAATAGACAATTCAAATTGCATGACCTACTAGGGCTATTTTTAGCAGCTGCAATTAGTTAACTGAGAGTACATTGAGTTAACCTAAAGTCAACTACCTAATTAAACTCATAATTGTCTATATTCTAGAACTAGAGCTAGAGATCAGTTAACTAATAGACACTAGAGATAACTCAACTAGTTAGCTAATTCTAGCCATGTACTGGTCCACAACTCATTGAAAGCCATCTAACTGGAATTCACTGAAATAAACTAGTGACAGGCCACATCACACATGTTAACTCACAACTAACTCAAATTTCTATGGGTCTGAATTCTAGTTTGCTTCTTTGGCTAAGGCACAAGTCAAAAGAAGCTCTTCCTTGCTACAATTTTAACATGAAAAGTTTTTTCTTTAGGTTGATGGTCATGCTTGTGGTGATGTTGTTAGTTAATGTCTGTTGTAACAACTCCAGGTTAAAAGTTCATGTAATAAAGTTGATAAAGGAAAAACAAGACCAAGGTTATGGGACATGTATTCCGAGTTGAATGTCAGGAAGACATCATAGTGGCATTTCATTTGGTTTATTATGGTTAAGGAAAACTAGAAAAGACAAAGTGGCATTAATTGACATTTATTTATGAAAATAAAGGATAATAGGAGAAAAGGGAGGTGAAATGTCATAGAATTGCATGAGAGGTAAAATTGAAGGAAAATAGAGGTCTCAATAATAAAAAGGCTTCTGAGGATCAATTCACAACCTTTTGTCAGTTCAGTTTTGGAGCTCTCTCTCTATTCTCTCTCTCATACTCTTGCACACTTAGAGCATTCTTGGAGCACTTTAGCATTAGAGAAAGGAAGGACAAGAAATCAAAGGGAAGTAAGGATAAAGCAAGGATCAAGCGGCTACAACAGGATTACTTGCAGGTATCAAGTTGCATTATGATTTCCTTGCTAGTTTTGGCATGCATGGTATACGCATGTGTGTATCTGGGTCTCTTGTTTCCATTAGCATGGGTTTTTCCAAGTGTGACAGTGATTTTTAGCCTTACCTTACCATTTCCAGATAGCCATGATGATATGGGGTTCTTTCATTTGGTTGAACTGGATTTCCGGATGGTTTTGGAACCGGGCGATGTGGTCTCAAAAAAAATTCCAAGGGCCTAGGAATACCTTGACCAGTAATGGCGGGATACACAGTAAATCTTGAGGTTGCAAATGGGAAAATTCCTGAAGATAACTGTGAATAAATTTGGAGGCCTCCATGCTTGTTTAGGGTCTAGTGATCCCTTAACCAGTTTTGACGGGATTGTAGTAAATCCTGGTAGCGTATGCTTATCTTTAGGCGTAGGAATACCTTAATTGATAATGGCAGGTTCCACGGTAAGTATTGGTTGTATAGCTGAGGATTTCGAGCCTAGATATCCATTGACCAGTAGTGGTGGGATATTCGGGAAAGCCTAAGGAAGTTGTGGTTGGTTTTGTTGTGAGACCCACATTCATGCTTGGAATATGTCACGAGGGTGATTGGTTGAAAGAAAGATTTGGTTCAACCCAATCTATGGTTAAGTGTTATGTGGAAGTCCTTGAATTGGTTGGATTTTGGATATGTTAATAAGAGCTCTTTTTCCCTTGTATTTCATGAGTACATGTACTTGTTATTATGTGGCTTGATGGTTGATCTATCATTGTATTTATTCTGGTTATATGTTGGTTATAAACATCGTTTTATGACAGACTTGAGTTACGGCTCTCATCATGTTTGATTAGTAAATGAAATGTTAATGAATGCATGACTTAATATATGATATTGTAGCTATTTTGAGAGGGAATCAAACCTTCTTGATGATTCTAAGATAAGTATGAGACCCCTATGTTCAAATGTGTATTTATGACATTTACATCACTTGATCATGATGCGTTTGAAGAAATTCCTGTCATGGTTGAGATGGATCAAGTTAAGTCCTTGTTCGAGTTTTCCATTAAAGGCTTTGTCTTTATGTTATTTATCAACTCTGAGAGTTTCATTAAGTTCTTGACAGAGGTTTGAGTCCTAGCCCTAAAAAAGTGGCTCAGATTAAGGGGTCTCTGGCAAAAAACTGAGTGAATTAGTGTACAATTGTTGGGATGTAGGCTTATCAGAGTGATTGAAGGGTCTCATCCACTGTATTTCCTTATCATGGGAGTGACTGATGTTGAAAAATCTATAGGAAATGATTAGAGTGATTTATCTTTTCTTGATAACTGCGTGTGATATTTTTTTACTTTTTTCTTACTTATTAGCTTCTTTACTTATTATTATGTTTGTATATCATCAAACAAATACCGAAACAAGTAGAACAAGAACACAAAATGTAGGTTACAAGCCAGGGCCAATACCTTTCCACTTGAGAGGAAAACCCACAAATCTCTTCTCTTCTTATAGATTCTTCAATTGTCGAATTCCACTACCTCTTGACCAAGATAAATACCCTCTAAGACCAAGTTCAACCTTTCCAGATGATGTGCTTCCTTTGTCCAAGTCAAACCCAGTCACATCTCTTCCAACAACACAATTTTGACCCCCAACTTCAAAATTTCAACCTCTACTATAGGTCTTAAATTTTTGGCCCTCCCAACAGTAGTTGTTGCCACACATGTGAGCTTATTTTGGCCTCTGAGGACTTCTTCATACCTCCACTTGACTTTCTCCTTCCTTTGGTGCTTGAGGATGATGTAAAGTGACTTTCACTAACCTTCTTTCCCTTCCTTCTTCAATATTGAACCTCCAGAATAAAAACCCTAGACCATGGACAGAAACCCTAGCCTTCCTTCGCACGTGTGAGACAGAAATAGCCCAGAAACAAGTCTTGTTCATCCTCTTCCTTCTTTTCTTCCTTCTTCTTCTTCCTCCGCTTAAATGAGTGAGTGATGATTTTCTCTCAAGGAGGTCGAGTTCCCTCCTTTATGTAGGCTTCTTAAGGTGGACGCGGCTTCTCAATTTAGGCCAACTTTCCAGTTGCTAGGTTGACTTGGCCTTGAAGGATATTTTGACACTTTTAATGAAAAAAATAATTTTCTTTACAAGTTACAATGAGCCTGATGAGGTCTTCAACTTATGGCAATGACTCTTTTGACTTCTTGACCTAGGACAAACCCTAGAAGCACTCAATGGGTGCTTGACCTCTAAAATAAAAGACCTTGAGCATGAAACCCATGCTCCAAAAATAATAAAAGTATTTTTTCTTTCATTTTATAATATACAAGAATCAAAAGTACATTTCGTATATATGAAGACTGAACCTAGTTACACATTTTTCAACACTCCCTCTTAACTAGGGAGGTATTCATAAATGGTACATTGACATTCCAAATCTGAAGATATTCTCATAAGAAGTGTTGGATTGGTAACCCATTTGTTTAGCATCATACCAACAAGCATTATTATATAGCAAGGCCTTAACTAACAACTCTATCTCTCCACAAGATCAGAGCACAATATTGGGGAGACTAGTGATTGATAGACACCATAATCATTGTCTCTCTCGGAACATACCCCACCCGGGTTCTCTCAGAGTATGTTCCATCAAGACTATTCTTATCTTGGATAGCCAATCCTAAAATAATATTGGTCCCCTATGACTACTCTTACCTTGGATTCCCTACCTCATCCTCAAAGAGTATCAGATGCTAGATGCTTACCCAATCCTTCATTCTTTCTTCCGAAGTGAAGACAAGAATGATGTGCTTATCTCTCCCTCTCGACCAGGGGGGATATATCAAACAAACCAAGCTTGTCTCTCAAATACACAAGCTTCTTGTTAGGAAGAGATTTTGTCAAAATATAAGCTACATGTTCATTAGTGGAGATATACGGTAGCTGCAATACACCATCTTGTACTAGCCTCTGAATGTAGTGATACTTGTTGTTTATATGGCTTTTATTTCCATGAAACACTAGGTCTTCAGATAATCTTATACAACTGGTGTTATCACAATGTATCACTATAGGGTCCATTGCAGGGAAAATTTTAAGAACCACCCTAAATTTATATGTATAATAAATGGGCGAATCCCCATGATACATAGGAAAAATGGGAGGTGATTTTATCAATAATATATATATATATATATAGATAGATATAGATATAGATATAGATATAGATATAGAGATATATATATATATATATATATATATATATATATATATATATATATATATATATATATATATATATATTGGCGAATCTCTCACCAGATTATATTATCTTGTAAAGTCATGACGAATCTTTCACTAAATTATAAAATCTTGTAAGATCTTGGAAAATCTTTCACTAAATAATAAAACATTGTGAAGTCTTGGCAAATGTTTTGTTAAAGTATGAAACCATATATGATAATAATAAAACATATTCATTAAATTGTAATATACTAACATACGTGTTTGGAAAAAAGAAACATAATTTTCATTTCCTACAAACAATGTTGCAAGTTTTAGTGGCCATGTTTGTGATGGTAGGAGAGATTAATGTTTTCTCTACCACTTCTGTCAAGCTACCACTTTTGCCAAGCTATCAAATTTCTTTCTTATTCCATAGACTCCAACTGCGAGATAAAAGAAAACACACATCAAGTTTGTTTACCCCAACACGCCAACAAGTAGCAAGCCCCAACTATATAATATAATGAAGTAGTAGGTATCCCAAAGGCCTAAAGGGGATCTAATGAAAAGAAGTGACCGTTGTCAGAAGCCTTCCAATCAATATATAAATATATAAATGTAGATTTATTATTATTTTAATTGGAAATCTTCAATTAAATAATAAAATTTAATTACGTCTCTCCCAATCTAAATTTCTTATTAGCACAATTAACTACCTTCATACCACTTTTAACAGCGTTGTAACATGTGGATTAATTTCCTTTTTGGTGCACAATCTCCGCCTTTTATGACAATATGGTGCAGTGACCCAACCCCTACAGATCATTACGACAAACTAAGAATAGTAGTGAAGATGAAAGGTTGTACAAACCAACATATTTTTCAAACAACTAATCCAAGATCAGTACCTTAACTTTTTCATGAAGATATCATATTGAGAATGTTTGAAAAATGGTGGGAAATCTGGGCAGCGACTATCTCTCTTCTATCTCTTTTCTGCGAGGGTGGTGCTGAAAGAGTTAAGATTTCATTGTTTTGAATTTTTTTTTGTTAAATCAGAAAAACCAATATTAATGGAGATATCGATATTTTTTACTAAATTTTGTGAATTTAACCATTCACCTTAAGATTTTTTTTACAATATAATTTCCTAAGTCTATTTAATATCTTCATTATCATAAAAACCAACCTATATCCATCTTAAATCCACATATACCACTCTTAGAGGGATGAAATCTATTTATCCCTCCCAACACTTGGTAGACCCAGAATTAAGATGGATCTAAGCTGATAGAATTTCCCCTTTAAATAGTCTATGCTCACATGAATACCATGGTATTACCATGTGTCAATACCATGGGTTATCATAAACCTGGAGCTTAAAAACTACTATTAGTAATCTATAAAAATTAATAAAATTAATAATTGATTTTTTTTTTTTTTTAACCAAGTTAAAATGTTTAAGTGGCATTAAATTACAAGATCCATTTTTACTCTTGATCTACCAATCCCCCAGAGGGATCAAATATTTTTTCACTCTATGTCAGTTTGCATATCACGATATTTGATCCAGAGTAAAGATGGATCTATGCTAGTTTAATTCCCCCCTTTAAATAGGCTGCATTCCATGTGAATACCATGGGTCAATACCATGTGCCATCTTTATTTTTATCAATACTAATATTAGGGTTAATAATGTTTTTTTGCATAATATTAATAACAATTTGGCCCATGGTATTTGGCCCATAGGCTTCACCTAAACATAACACATTTTTTGAGTGTTCGTAAATATAAGGTGGCTTATGGAGTAAATATAAAAAATGTTTTATTTATTTACCATACCTCTCGTTTATTTATATTTTTATTAATTTACCATACCTTTTTTATAAATATGGTATTTGGCCCATAGGATTCAATTAAATAAAACCTCTTTTTTGAACCTTCTTAAATAGAAAGATGGTTGTGGACTAAATATAGAAAGAGGTTTTACTTATTTACCATACCTATAGTTTATTTATATTTTTATTTATTTACCATACCTTTGAAGCATAAAAGGAGGTTTTATTTATTTACCATACCTCCACTTTATTTATATTTTTATTCATTTACACGCTTGCGTGTTCATAAATATAAGGTGACATATGGAGTAAATATAAAAAAAAATATTTTTTTTATTTACCATACCTCTCCTTTATTTATATTTTTATTAATTTACCATACCTCTTTTATAAATATGGTATTTGGCCCATAGGATTCACTTAAATGAAACCTCGTTTTTGAGCCTTCTTGAATAGAAAGAGGGTTATGGACTAAATATAAAAAGAGGTTTTATTTATTTACCATACCTCTAGTTTATTTGTATTTTTATTTATTTACCATACATTTGGAGTAAGTATAAAAAGATCTTTTATTTATTTACCATACCTCCTGTTACACAAAATATTGTCACCATGACTATTTGCAGTCAGTATGGGTCTATCATCATTCATACTGTCCTCCTTAGCAAGTCTCAAACCTCAGCTCTTCATGTCAATCTTTGAAAATGAGAGAAAGACCTTAAAAATCATTAAAGCTCTGGTTCCGCATTTTCTCTCACTGTTGCCTGCGGTCTCGCACCCCTTGTTTATGTTACCTGCGGACCTGCCTGCTCTGTCTCTAAAGGAGTGGGTGCAGACCCCTGTGAAAGTAAAAAAGGTGCAAGTTTATTCTTAAAAACTCACTTGTGGTTAATTCTGGATGATTCTAGAAGGAATCTTGACGTGGATGGTTTGCTCCTAGGTGGTTCATGCATCCCAAAACTGAAGGAGCTAATCCCTTGATGAGAGGAGCTTATCCCTTTGAAGGAGGGCTTTATCCCTTTGAAGGTGGACCTAGTAACTTCCCTCCAATGCACTATAAATTAAGGCATCGGGCTGGTTGCTGGGGAGGTTAGAAGCTGAACATTTTTTAGGGTAAATGCTGTTGGAATTGAGACTTCCTAGTTAAGCTTGAGAGGAGAGATTACATACCTTTTGGCTTCATTGGGAAGAGAGTGAAACTTGTCAAAGTAGAGGAGATTCTTGCTGGACCTTGGGAGGAGCTTGTACAGCATCAAGGCACCAAGGTTTCAAAGTTCTTCTTTGATTTAAATCAATACAATCAGATTCATTTTTCTCAACAAATTGTCTTATGTGATTTGTTTCATGAATTCCTTGATCATCATGATAAATATGCTTTATTATATTGGTTTTTCAGGTGCTATTTAATGTGTGTGCTTGTTTGTGTTTGTAGATTCTTTACAAGGAAGCTCATTTGGATCAACGGAGCGTGGCTTCTACAAACTTGCACTGGACCTAAGGTAGGCCTAAAACACTTGTTTGCTTTTATCTATAAATTCCATATTTAGAGAAAGATAGAATTTGTTTGGTTTGCTTGTCGCTAGATATCATTAGATACTAGGGAGGTCGGTCTTGTCCGCAAGAACTACTTATCCGGTCGACAAAATGGCGACTCCACAGATCGAGAAACCTAACCCAGACTTAGTAATCAAATCGCCCGCCAAGGGTATACTTCGAAAGTCAGCTTTCAATCCACATGCGAGAGCGGCTCAAAACTATAACATTGTTGAAGATTTGGTTGTTTCAACTTCAGCAATGTCGGCTTTGGAAGTGCTGCAATCATGTCCAGCACAACGTAAATTGCTATTGTCGGCTATAGGAGTTGTTGACGTTCAGGACTCAAACCTTATAATTTTCGATCTAGAAAATAGTACACCTCGCTTACCTCATCAAATGGCTTTCCAGATTCCAGTGTTAGTCAAAAACAGACCTTGTTATAGGACTGTAATTGATGAGGGAGCCTCAACGTGTATTATATCGATCAAGTGTTGGAGATTGCTTGATTCTCCTACACTTAATAAATCCCCGACGATTCTAAAGGCCTTTGATGGCCGTGGGTTCCATCCTTTTAGCATTCTACAAGATTTACCTATAGGGGTAGAAGGCAAAACTGTTAATCTAGATGTGGAGGTGGTTGATGCCCCTTTAGATTACAACCTTCTCTTGGGTCGTAGTTGGTCTTATGCTATGACAGCTGTTGTTTCATCGGTCTTTCGGCTTATAAAGTTCCCTCATAATGGAAAGATCGTAACTATAGACCAGCTAACTTACTTTTCATCTGACCTAGCCTCTTCTGAAAGTATTCAGCATGTCGGCAAAACAACTATCCCGTATAAGGATGTTGGAGTAGGACTAGTTAAAGATTCTGGTTTACTAGGAACTTTTCCTTTTCCTCCTATCAACGCATCGTCTTCTACTGCAACCATTCATATGATTTCATCAGACACTATTGTTTATGATGATCCTTGGATCGTACCTTCCGAATCTGAGATAGATTCATTTGGTGATGTTATGCCTTTGAGTCCATATGAAATTGCGTATCAGGCCGTGCAGTCGTTTTCCGACCCTTCTTCAACCGAAATTGACTTAATGAATGTGGTCCATGAAGAATCACTTTCAACATCAAACTCAGATTCAACAACGTTTTCCGAACTTGTTCACATTGATGAGCAAATTCGTGAAATCCTGTGTGTTGATGATTTACCATGGGAAGATCTTCATCATAGATCTTCATTTTTACCTGAGATTGATCGCTTTGAAAATGATTTTTCATCTTTTTTTACAACTGAATATGTCAAGGAACCTCAGAATCCAATGACAAATCCTAATTCTGAGTTAAATTTGGGAAACATTTCTCGAACTATTCCTATTGATATTTCGGTTAAGCCTGGAATTGTTGAAAACATTCATATAGGTTCCTCTTGTACGGAAGATGAAATTCAAACATATAAGTCCCTATTTCAAGAATTCCGGCAACGTTTGCGTCAGATCCACTCGCGAAAAGTTGTTGCCATTAAAGCAGAAGTTGAAAAATTACTTCAAGCAGGTTTCATTTATCCAATTCCATTAACGGATTGGGTATCGAATATTGTTCCTGTTAACAAAAAGCAAGGAACAATAAGAATATGTTCGATTGTAGGGATATTAATTGAGCCTGTCCAAAAGACAATTACCCAACTCCCTATATCGATCAAATCATTGATGATTGTGCCGGCAGTGAAATATTCTCCTTCATGGATGGTTTTTCCGGATACAATCAAATAAATATTCTACCTGCTGATCAACCAAAAACGGCTTTCATTTTTCCATGGGGGACATTTGCTTATTGCAAATTACCTTTTGGGCTCAAGAATGCCGGGGAAACTTTTCAAAGAGCCATGTCTTACACGTTTCATGACATCAAGTACATTGTGCAACCCTATCTCGATGATTTACCTGCTCATTCATTACATCGAGCTGATCATTTCATCCATTTACGAGCAATCTTTATGAGGTGTAGGCATTATCGAATTAGGTTGAATCCACACAAGTGTGTTTTATGTATAGAAACGGGTCGGTTACTGGGGTTCGTTGTTTCGAAAGCCGGCATTCGCATTGATTCCTCGAAGGTTGAAGCTATTATCAAACTGCCTCCTCCTTCGAGTCTTCGCCAACTCCAAAGTTTGCAAGGGAAAGCAAACTTTTTACGTCGATTCATTCCTAACTATGCCGAGATCACAAAGGGTTTTACCCGGTTTTTGAAACAGAATACTCCATTCTTTTGGGATGAGATAGCTAACAAATCTTCTGATGCACTAAAAAATGCGTTGAGCCATGCACCGTTATTGCATCCTCCCAACTACAACCAGGACTACTTCTTATATCTCGCCGCCTCACATTCCACCATTAGAATGGTGTTAGTTCAGGAAGATGAACTTGGTAGTGAACATGTGATATATTACCTTAGTCAAACTTTAAATCCAACTGAGCTAAAATATTCACATGTGGAGAAATTGGCATTGGTAGCTGTTCAAGCTATCCAACGTTTTCGTCATTACATTTTACTACGCAAAACTACAGTAATTTCCGATTGCAACCCTATGATCTATATTTTGACCAAACAATTGCTAGGGGGCAAGTACTCCAAATGGATTGTGATCCTGCAGGAGTTTGACTTGGAATTTGAAAAATCTAAGTCCAAGAAATCTTTAGTTTTTGCGGAGTTGATGTGTGACTTCCCGTGTGCTAACACGGAAATTGTGGCGGAGGAGACCATTGCGGACGAATCCTTGTTTCTAATCAGCACTTTAGATCCATGGTATGGAGATATCATAGTTTATCTCCAAACCCAATCCTTTCGGCCAGAAATTTCAAGGTCAGAACGTTGGAAAATACGATTCCAGTCCCAACAATTCAAAATTATTGGAGATACACTTTATCGTCGTGGGGCGGACTCTGTTTTCCGGCGTTGTTTAACTCATGAGGAAGCTGAAAGGGTTCTAAATGACTGTCACTCTGGAGCGTGTGGCGGTCATATGTCTGGGTTTGCCACAGCCCAAAAGATATTGCGCGCTGGCTATTTCTGGCCGTCTTTGTTTAAAGATTGTATTAACGCGGTCCGAAAATGCCACAACTGCCAAATTTTTGATCGAAAGATGCGCGCTCCACCTGCTCCTCTCCACCCTATAATTGCCGTCGGTCCTTTTGCGAAATGGGGTATCGATTTTATTACATGTAACCCTCACTCGGCCGGGGGGCATGCATATATCATCCTTGCGGTAGATTATTTTACCAAGTGGGCCGAGGCGATGCCTACATTTGAGGCAGACGGAAAAACTGCTGTGATTTTCATGTTCAATCATATAATTGCTAGGTTTGCTGTTCCACAAGCGATTATCACTGATTATGGGCGTCATTTTCGAAACATTATGATGACAGAGGTTTTCCCGCATTGGGTTTTTCTGGGGACATTTGTCCAAAAAATAAAGGTGTCACTTGTGTCTTTGTTTTCTTTTAGATGATGATCTGTAGATGTTGTGACTGTATTGTGTTTATTTTGGTATTTAAATATTTTAAATAACTTGTTCAAAATTTAAAAGTAGAAGAAATGAACCAACAGAATACAGATTAATTTTCTAACGGATAGACTTAGAAAATTCAACATGGTATTAGAGTGTGGTTGCAGATCACATGAGAGCTGAAGGCATCAGCTGAGCAGAGCATTTGCAGCGGAATCAGTTCTCTCGAGAGATAGTCGCTAATCCTTGGAGAAGTGACAGAGGAAGGGTTGATGCAGAGGGACTGCGTCATCAGTGTGGGCCTGAGAAAGGCCAACATAGAGGCTAAGGAGGGCAGAAACAGGCTCACACAAAGGCTAGGAGGGTTGATGCAGTTGGTTGAGGGAGCTATTTTGTCGGTGCCCGGATTGCGCAGAACCAAGAGGCTCAATCCTTCAGTTGTTGGGGCGAAGGAAGCTGTGGGCATTTTGCGGGAGAAAAGCTTGTGGGGTACTGTGGTTAGAACAATACCTAACAGGGAAAAACCAAGGTAAAGGGATTTCTAGCCAAGGAATCCGGATCAATGTTGTATTTGCACAGATGATTGGAGAGGAGCAACTTGACGATTGGTAGAAGGATTTCCAGGAGGGAAATCAGGACTCAGAGGGAGTCTAGAAGAGAACTTCTAGACGGGAAGTAGAGAGACTCGGAGGAGTCGAACCGAGAACTTCTACACAGGAAGTAGAGAGACTCAACAAGATTCAAACTTAGAACTTCTAGGTGGGAAGTAGAGAGACTCAGAGGAGTCGACACAGAAAAGCAGAGAGATGGCCTTGAATGGGCTGAGAGATCAGGATAGGCTGGACAGAGCATCCAACTTTGTGGTCTGGAAGGCCAGGATCTTGTCCATTCTAGACAGACATCGTATCAAGGGCTTTGCCTTGAGAGTGATGGTTATCCCATTTGACCAGGTAGCTAATGAAAGGTACGAGGAGACAATGACTAAATCAAAGCGTATCATCCTTGATGGGGTCAAGGATCATGTGGTCCCACATATTGCCGAGAAGGAAATGAAAAATGAGATGTGGGACACTTTGAAAACATTGTACCAGCATACTTCCGTGTAGAGGAAGAGCTCCTGGAGAATCAATTAAGTTCATACTAGATGCAGAAGGGAGAGCAGATAGATGTCTTCCTCGGTCAGTTGAAGGAGATCCGTGACCAACTGACTTCCATAGGAGCCATTTTGGATCAGGAGTTGATGGTAAGGACTGCACTTAACGCAGTCTCTGAGGATTGGGAGACATTTGTCCAGATCATATTGGGCAGGGTGAGTCTTCTAGATAGGGAAGAACTGTGGGAGACTCTTCGTCAAGAAGAGATCAGAAGACTGACCAAGACGGGGAGTAGCAGCAAAGGGGTCAAGATCAAGGAGGAAGAGGAAGATGATGTGACTCTGACATCTACAAGAAAGTAAGAGAAGAGGAAGAAGAAGGACCTCTCCAAGGTCAAGTGCTTCCACTGTGGGGAATTGGGTTACTATGCGAACCAGTGTACGAGGAAGAAGAAAAAGGGAGAGGATTATGAGTCTAAGGCAGCTCCAACGAAGGTAGAGAAAGAAGTCGAGGAGGATGACGATTGTGCCATGAGTGCTCATGTCCCACTAGAGAAAACGTGGGGAGACATTAAGCTGTAGTTAGGAGGACTACAGGTAATAAGGGGTAGGATCCTTAAGGTACCCAACCTCTTGGATTATACCTTGCTATGGGAGCCCTAAAGAGGAGTAACATGACTTGCGGATGTAGGCAGAGACGGATGCGAATGAAGCGGGAGAGAATGATACAGTGTAGGAGTCCTCGAGCAGCGCAAGGCTAGTAGGCTGCAACAATGCGAGGGGCACAAAGAGTGTTGCACAGTGCAGGATGGCACAGAGAGGTGTGCAACGGTACGAGATGAAGGTAGTTGTTGTAGCAATGCAGAGGTCAGTAGAGGGAGCACTTGTTAGGAGCAGAGAGAGCTTCAACATTAGGAGTGTTTCTAGCCTGACAGGGATGTCAAAAGTTGGGTGGATCAATTACTTACTTCTTAGTAATTGAGTTGCAATGCAATAGCAGTATGTAGTAGCACAATGCAACATGATGAGAGGGGGATGCAGTGTTGGGAGAATGGACCAGTAGCAGCACGAATGCAGAGGAAGCTACTGTATGGATGCAACAGTGGTAGTGGCAGGGCCATGGGCAGCAGTGTAGAGGATGTTGGGTGGGGAGGCCTAGCATTAGCACAGGTACCGGTGCCGGATAATCAGAGTGATGCTTAGTGAGGAGTATTACTAGAGCAAAGTCCTCGCTAAGAGGGAGTGTTGATTTGGGGTAGAATTAGATGTTTTACAGACATGAAAATTGGTGGAGATGTTAAAGCACATGTGATCTCCAAGACCCAGAAATGGTTTGGGCAGATTGTACCCGTTTTGGGAGATATTAAAATAATTAATATTTTTAATGGAGTTCCTAAGTCTAAACTTAGGAAAAATAAAATATTAATGGTTGTTAATATAAAACTGGGTTAGAAGGTTCCAAAAGTCATGGATCAATCCACTAATCTTATTCGTTGATTAGAGATTTAATCTTGGTCGTTGAAGGACCAACGAGAAACATATAAGAGGAGGCTTGAGGGTCAGTTGGAAGATACACAAGAGTGATTAGTCATTCATTTTGCTAGAGCGGGGTTGCTAAGCAGAGTTGAATCAATGATCAACAATGAGGGGCAATGAGTATTGGGTAGAGAGGCAGAGACAGTACTGAGAGACCAACGCAGAAGCAGGGACAGCAAGAGCAGCCGCCAGTTCAGGCCACGCAGAGCCCAATAGAGACAACGCAGAGGCTAGAGGGACTGCGTCATCCACGCAGAGGCTGTTGGAGTGATGCAGAGGGTCCTAGAGGCTATGTAGTGCCTCAGAGGGCTGATGCAGAGGGTCCTGGGGCTGACGAAGAGGCCAAAAGGGTCAGCGCTGAGCTTCAATTATGCAAGAGAGGGTTTCATGGGACAGGTTTTCTGAATACATGTTTCCAAATATAGAGGTAGTTGCCGTGTATTTTTCTCTATCAGGTGAGCCGGTTAGGCACCCATTTGTACTCAAGGAAATATTGCATAATAATAAACCCTCATAATAGTTGCACTGGTTTTCCCGCATTGGGTTTTTTCGGGGACATTTGTCCAAAAATAACAGTGTCACTTGTGTGTTTGTTTTCTTTTAGCTGATGATCTGTAGATGTTGTGACTGCATTGTGTTTATTTTAGTATTTAAATGTTTTAAATAACTTATTCAGAATTTACAAGTAGAAGAAATAATCCAACAGAATACAGATTAATTTTCTAACAGATAGACTTAGAAAATTCAACAATGGCCAGTCAAATCAAAGCTCAAATGGTAAGGGATTTAGAGTATAGAGATTTGTATCAGAAATAAACCAACAAAATACAGATTAATTTTCTAACAGATAGACTTAGAAATTTCAACAATGACCAGTCAAATCAAAGCTCAGATGGTAAGGGATTCAGAGTATAGAGATTTGTATCATCAAAACAAAGCAAACTGTAATACGCTTTCTGAATTGGTCCTAGGCTAAGTTAGGTCCTCATCCATGCATGAAAACCATCGTACTCCTTGGTTACCCCTCCAAAGGTTTCTATTGGCTATGTTCGAATTGTGCTCAAAGATAAGGAGATATAAAACCCAATCTTGAGACTGGGAAGCCCTCAGTGGGAATGACTTCATCTAAGTTGAAGTTTTTTAATTATTGCAAAGTAATTTTTTTGTTAGCTCAACATGTCAGGAGGCAATATACCAATTGGCTATATAGATATATCTTTAGGAAAGCAAGAATAGCTCATCCAATAGGAAACAATTTTGAAACTTGGGCTTTCTTGAAGGATTGGTTTAATACTTTCTATTAATTCATTATACAACATGGCCAGAACCAATTTTTATACAAAAGGTAACCATCTCTGTTATATATATTAATCAGGCCCCAAGGGTTAGCTCAAGTTGTTTGATTTCTATGTCAAAGCCATAATGGCCAGGGAGGTCATGAGGTCAACTCCACCTAGGTCCCTCGAAGTTAGACATATGCGTTTTCCACCGACTGCATTAAACTCAGTTGCCATTCACAAAATGTGTGGAAGCGCTTAAGAGTTTCCCAAGGAAAGTTTCCAATATATATATGTGTGTGTGTGTTCGTGCCTTCATTTCTTTTTTACTTTTTAGATTGCAGCAAAGTGGTCGAAAGAAGCAGCGAGTTTTGAGGTGAAAAAGCGAACAAAAGCTGGTAGGAAAAATTGGGACAAGTAGCTTTAATACAATTTGTTGAATACCGGATGCTGCAATTTATTATAATATTGAGTCATAAGGCACATAGATAGAAAAACAAATATATATTTGAAAATCAAAATAGAATATACAAAAAAATGAATAGGTAAAGCAAGTTAATGGCTATATATTTTGTAATGTTGTTATTCAGTAAATAAACTTGACCCATAGTTGTGGACCTTGTCAATAAAATAATTTTTTAGAGATAAAATATAATTATTATAAAGTTTATCATCATGATTCTATCCTCAATAGTTTCATAACCAAACATTCATACAATATTGAAACAATTTTAGATCAATAGAAATATGATAAATCAAACATCCGCAAGGTTTAGGTACCTTTATACCATTGATAAATCTCCTCAAGATGTCATGAATGTGATAAATCTCCTCAAAATGTCATGAATGTGATGAATCTTATCTATGGCTGGTTGTAAAAGAGGTCAAAAGCCCCTTCAAGATTCCAATCACTCGCTTTTAATGTCTGAAGAGCAAATTTTTCACTACATCCAGAGAAAGAAAAGATTTTATGTTGTAAATCGAAGACAAAAATGCCAAGAATGAACAGTGCCATGATCAAAACAAGTAGAGAAAAATTAAATTTTTATTTTAAAGCTAAATAATGATCATAACAATGGAATGAAAACAAGATATTTTTTGGACATGACAACTACATCTAAAAGTTATTTGGTTTTCCCTAAAAAGTAGAAGTATGTTTTTGATCCCATAGACAATACAAGACCTTTGACTAATGTAAGAGTAGAAAGTCATAAGAATATACAATCAAATAAAAGTTGGAAAATTATATGTAAAATAATACATCTGCCCTCTATGCAAGAGAAAAGTTAAATAAAACTTTTTGCATGAAATTCCCCATAGAGGAAAATGGATAAATTTTCAAAACCAGGTATATATCCAAAATAATTATTAACACCCAAAAATAACTCTACCAACCCATCATTATTAACAATGTAAATGACTCCACCAACCCCATTATTATTAACAATCTAACTCAACTATATCCTTCAAACCAAAGTACTCTCAAGCCATTTCTACAGAAAATGCATTATCTTCTAGTAGTTTGTCAAGCTCTCTGGACCCAAAACTAATCTGTATAATCTCAAGGCATTGAGCACGTAGTTGGTTTGCACGGTGAAACCCATGCAGACCAATTTTGAGGCTTCCAGAGACAACAATCAAATGAATCCATGCCATAAAAAAACCAGAAAAAATAAAATGTATAAAATTGACATGCTTGCTTCAGTAATTTTATCTTAGGCCCTTGATCTTCAAAGCTAATTCTCGGGGGAATATGCAACAACTTCTACGGTGCAATGTTCGACATCTTTGAGTTTTTTAATATCAATATAGATCTATCTTAAATATATAACATGAGTAGAGAGATCTAATCCAATTTCTTCACATGTAAATTTTTTTTTATGAGTGAACATTATTAAAATATTTTTTATAATTTTTTTTAGATTTTTTCATAATTTTTATTTTGGCGAACATGAACAAAGTATTACACATCACACTACATTGATCTATAAAATGAGCTTTTTTGCTCAATGAACAACAGATATAGAATAAGCCTTTGGGCTCAATGAACAACAGAGATCCCACTAGTCTGATACAAAAAAACATCCAAGGATCAAATTCATTTCGAGGAGATTACATTGCAGCAATCTTGGATTTTGAAAGGTTTTTGAAACTTAATACCTAGAGTTGCTCAATGGGGTAGGGTCCATGTTGTAACTCTACATTTTCATCTTCTGCAGAAATCTGTTGCTGCTTGTGTTGTTGTTGCATCATCCGAATATCACTGAGAAAGTGAGTTAAGAGAAAAAAGGGCATTTTTATCTCGATTGCCAATTTCTCGAATATTCGGCAATTAGACAGATACTGGCTCTGTCAAAAATTTGACCAAACTAATGTCCGTCTGATTGTCGAATATTCAAGGAATCGTCAGAGAGAAAAAAAAGGTGTCTCGTGCTGTCTAGTGGGCCCTTTATCAGTTTTTGGTTATCTGGAGGCTCTCTGTCCCTTTATCAGTTTTTGGTTATCTGGAGGCTCTCTGTCGTTTTGAATTTGATGTGCGCCAAATTTATTACAAATTATTATCTTCGCACCTCTCAATTTAAAAATAAATGTGTGGTGCAAGCTTGAGCCTAATTGCTTTTTGTTTGTCTAAGTTTTTGTTTAGGGATGGTTCCCATCCAATATTTTGTGACCTCTTCTCAATTTAAAAATAAATGTGGGGTGCAGGTTTGAACTTCTGCCTTACTGCTTTTTTTAACTTTGGGCTTAAGGATGGTTCCCATCCAAAAATTTGACAACTGTCATTTTGACAATTGGAATTGAATCGGGAGTGCAAGCCCTTTTTATAAAGGTAAAAACATGTGTTTTTGTCAATGTAATTTTAATTTTAATATTTTGATTTATATTAATATGGTTATTTTATATATATATATTTTTTATTTAAAAGTATTTTTATTTTTAATATGATAAGTTTATTTGCAACAAAAGTTATTATTTTAATAATATAAATATAATTATGGTATCAGTCTAGATCGATCTTAATTTTAAATTTATTAAGAGAATTAAATATTTTTTATTGTAAAAGAAGTTTGCATTTCAAGAAATATGATTCTTTTGGACACTTGGTAGATCTAAAGTTAAAATTGATCTAGGCTAGTACTATATATATATATATATATATATATATATATATATATATATATATATTTCTTGTTTGGACACATGGTATTGATAATCCATGGTATTACGGAGTGAATCAAATAAACAACAATTGTTTGGGCAAATGGTATTAATAATCTATGGTATTGGCTCATGGTATTAATCAATGGTATTGTAACAAAGCCTATTTACTTTTTCTTTTTTACCTCAATTTTTTTTTTTAATTTTTTATTCTTTTTTATTTTTATTTATAGAGTAGAAATGTTTACGTAACAGGATAAGACATGACATGGACATGACATTACAACATCCTTACTGGTTGGAGAGCCTATCACCATAACAATTATTTTTAATGGAGATCATGCAATACTTAATACTTACATTTAACATAGTATGATATATGTTTGAGTAGAAAATAACATGCATTGTTATATGTAGAAAATTGAGGAAATTCAACTATCTCCATAACAATTATTTTTAGTGGAGATCATGCAATACTTAATACTTACATTTAACATAGTATGATATGTTTGTGTAGAAAATAACATGCATTGTTATATGTAGAAAATCCAGGAAATTTTGATCTGTTAATATGCTTAATTTGAAATAAAATTTCTTCTCACATAAACACAAAATATCTCCTCACATAAACACAAAATTTCTCTACTATATGTAACGGAATAAAAACATAAATAAAAGCACAGTCACACAATTCAAAAAATTTTAATTGTCTAGGGAACCCAAGTGGGAAAACTCTATGCTTGTTGAAAATATTATTGATAGAAATTGAGGAATGATCTCTTACAATACAACTTTGTTTTCAATAGAGAATACATCCTTCTCCCTTCCTTGCCCAGGCTTGAAAAACAGGCTTGTTGTAGCATGATCTACTCCCTAAATCCTTGTGCAATAGGTGCTCCTATTAAATAGGAATTTCTTCCTATTTCTATGCGCACTATGCAAGGGACTTCTTCCTCACAATAATTATGTGCACATAGTTTCCCTTGCACACACTTCCTCACAAGTTCACACACAACCTTGTGCGTACTCTTATTGCTTGGTCTCACGAACTCATGCTCACCAAAACAATTATTAAACTTGGGACCTCTTCTTCACAATAATTATGTGCACATAGTTTCTCTTGCACATACTTCCTCACAAGCTCACACACAACCTTGTGCGTACTCTTAGTGCTTGGTCTCACCAACTCGTGGTCACCATAATAATTATTAAATTTGGGACCTTTTCCTCACAATAATTATGTGCACATAGTTTCTCTTGTACACACTTTCTCACAAGCTCACACACAACCGTGTGTGTACTCTTATTGTTTGGTCTCACTAATTTGTGCTCACCAAAACAATTATTAAACTTGTGCCTTTAAATGGTTAAAATAGCGAATTTTTAATTAATAAATGATTTTGTGGTTGATTGAGTTAGCATGAATTAATTGCTCATGCAACTCATCCTATTTCAAGTCAACCACTTGAAACTCAATCACTTTTGGTTTTCCTCATTCAACTCACACTAGAAAATCAAGAACTCATTTTGGCTCCTATGATTATGGCACAAATCAAGAAACCCTTTTCTCTAGACTTTCAATTTCAATACATAACCTAACTCGTCAACAAGGAACTCGTTTTTTCTCCTATCATTAATGCACAAATCAAGAAACCCTTTTCTCTCAACTTTCTATTTCAACACATAACTCTTAATTTTTACATACTAATTCCTAAATTACAGGAACTCGTCCTAATTTATGTGGAATCTTCTAATTTTTAAAAGAGTCTCCTATAATTAAGGCACAAATCAAGGAACCCTGGCTAATATTTTCAACATTATAAACACATGTGGATTGCGGTCTATATATGCTAGCCTCAATATAACATTGCTTAATCATATTTAATCTCTTAGGTGGATTTTGAATCACGAGTTTGCATTATCATATTTATACAAAAGTGCAGCAAAATGGATAGGTTCTCAGGTGAGGTAGGTTTAAATTAGAGTGACTTATTTTTCTTTATTGTAATGGATTTCCATCTTAAAGGTATTTGGAAAATTCATATTATTTTTTCTAGGGAAAAATTGTAATTTTATTCAAAGAACAAAATTAAAAGCGATAATAACAGCCTATTAAATGATGCCCAAGAAAATAGTTATAAAAGAAAACATCAATAAAAAATTACATTTTGGGCCTACGACCGAAGCACTTAGCTACCCTTTTATGCCTTTCCTTTTCTTACTCCTTGATTGGAAGTGGCAGTTACAATTGCCAATTGATTCTCTTCCGTCTTTAATGAGACTTATTTGTCCGAGTTTGAAATCTCAGATGCATGGGATCTTTTGATGCATCTTGTCTCCTTTTCAATGGGGATCTTCTCATTTTATTGCACTAGAAATGTTTTTGATGCTTTAGTACACTTCGGGATTTGAACCATTATTCATGCCTTCTCAACACCTTTGTTCAATGATATTCCTTGTGGGTTCATCCCCATTTCTAGAATTTGCACTTTTTCTCCATCCTCCTCTTCTGAGAGATGTTAGTCTGAGAATTGTCATTCCTTTGGCTTTTGGGATTATTTATTTTTCCTTTTTGGCTCTTTCTTTGCCTCGGGACATGTATTTTGTAAATGTCTTGTTTGAAGACAAATATGGCATCTGAATGTTCTGTTTTCAAAATCTAAAGGTCGAGTCCACTGAAGATTGTTATGAATAATATGAATGCGATAATCTATACCTTTACTAAGTTCTACCTCTACATAGATCCTGGAAAAGGTAAAAATTCCTTTTGAAGATCTATATAGGTCTGCCTTTATGAGCTTCCCCATTGTATTTCCAATTCCTTCTAATACTTGGTGATGCAAAAAAGGAAGTGGGTGTGGTTATGTAATCTAACCCAAACCAGCATTTTGGAAACCACCATTGTATTGGCGTCAAAACCTGGAAACCATAGGGTCATAAAAAGACCTGCTCTACCCCAAACCATGGACCTTATTTTAAGGAAAAATCCATATCCTTGACTATATGAAATTGTACAACAAAAATACCCCTTGAGCAAAAGTGAATATCATAATTTGGAGTCCAGGTGGAGAATACTCACTGATGTAAATCCTCCAATTTTGGCCAAAATCCATTAGATCTAAGAATAACTATTTGGGATTGGAGAGTGGTGAAAAGATCATTAACCTCTAGAAGGTCAATTGTCATAGTTGGAGCCTGATTCATCTGTTCCACGATGTAAGGTCTAGGGATATTGAGGATTTGACCAAACTTATTTTGTGTCTCAACCTTTCCTTTTATGGCATCCTTAAATGAATTCAATCCCTTGGATTTATTGGTTCATGGAAAACCTCCTCGCAACCTCAAATTTATGATGATGGATGAATGTCGTTCAATTCCATAGTATTGTAACGGAGTGACATCTTACAATGAATTACCAGCGTAAAGAAAAATTTGTGACTTCATCAGAATTACCTACTTATCTTGGACCTCCTTCTTTATATCTTGCACCAAATCCCCATCCAGAACCCCTATGAGAACCAATTTCCCATTCGAGGTTTTCACAAAATTTTGAAAAGATATCTCCATATACAAATCTAGTTGACGTCTCTTGAAACTAGTCGATTTTGGATTTAGATATCCTATCTTCAAATTTTTAAAGGAGATATGAGAAGAACCCTCCAAATCTGAAGTTTGATTGTGTTTTTCTACCAAATCAGTGGAGATATCAAGCAGATCTATGAGAGGGGCAGTTTTATTTAATAGAAACCAAATCCATGGAGCAGGTCTTTGGCAGAAAAGATGCACAAGGGAAGAACCCCCATGGAACTGTCCATCACCATCATTTTATCCTTGATCAACAAAATCCTCATGTCCATAGACATGGACATGGCTACATTAACACAAAATTCAAGAGACTGCATCTGCACAGACCATAGGACTCCTATAGGTCGAACCCCACTCAGATCTGCGCAAGAAAGATCAAACCGCCACTCTATTGTGCTCCAAAAACATACCTATGCCTTTCCTACCTCCAAAAATTATCTCTATTTTGAAACAAATTATATCTAAATGTAAAGAATAGGGAAAAATTGTCATATCCTTAACATCAACATGATGTCATATCCTTTTTGTAAAAACTAGGGTTTCTTCTTTAACATAAACGATTAACCCTAGGGTTTTGTCCTTAGGGTTTTTCTTATTCACACCTTATCTAGGGTTTACAAACCCTAGATGCTTCAATATACAAGGTCTTCAAGACTTATCATCTTTCAAATTGCAAGTTCTACATGTATTCTAAAGTGTTATCTACAAACCCTAGAAATACCATTGACAAGCGTTTTATATATGAGATGGAGTTTATCAAACTTTTGCCGACATATGAAAGGAGAGGATAGAGCACTTGACATATTGATTATGTCTTTGTCCTTGACACAAGAGACACATGCATTGTAGCACAATTCATGCAAAATAGACTCATAAGATTTAGATGAACTTAGTAGTCATTAATTGCAAGAGAACTTGGAATGGACTTGAATCTATGCCTAGTTCTCGAGATGTGATAACAAGAGATTATATGTACCTCTTCAATCTTACCTATCCAGCCTCACTTTTTCTCCATTTTTCCTTTGAGTATACCATAATATAAATGCATTGGTTTGTTGTAAGGAGATATGCACACAATAAACTCATACTTCTCATCATGGTGGCTTAAGTCAACTCTTCAATGAGTTAATGTTGCTGCATAGATTAGTTCTTTGATTTTGTTGCTCAGATGCATTGCATATTGGCCATATCTTGATGTTGTTGGAGAGATTTCATGTATTGGTTCACATGTTCCTAGTGATGCTATTGCTTCATATTGGTGTGATTCTCATGACTTGAGTTGATGATATAGTATATTGTTAGGAAAGTTGAGGAAAGTTGTAGCCAGTGAGCTGAAGTTTCCATGTGATGTAGAAGGCTGGTCAATGTACCATTTCGTTATAGGCCCAATAAGGGTGCGTTGAAATATTCGTAATAGAATAGTATCATCTGTGATACTATTAGATGAACACCATAGGTGAAAAGTCATGACAAGGTTTCCTAGGTCTTATCCCTGTTTACCTTCGAATTTTAGAATCCTCGAAGGGAGCTTAGTGGGCATAGTTGGCCAATTCTGGTTATGGGCAATAGAGTCATTGGTTAGCTTACTTAACTCCGGCAGGTTTAAAGAAGCTAAGAATGGGATCTGCGAGTTATCTACAATCCGAAATGATTTTGGATAGCTATATGCAAATGGGTCCTCTGTGGGGAAATTTCATAAGAACCACCTCGATGGGTGTCTCATGGACTATCCCGAGGAGTGGTATGTGGGCTCCCAAATGGGATAGCACGTGGGGGCCCTTGTGGGGTCGTGAAGGATGTGGGGAGGGGTTCCAAGCAAAGATGCACCAATAAAGGAAGATCACATAATGGTGGTTGTGTGATGTCATCTATGCCTAAATGGCGATAGTCTTGGCACACCTCCCGGGAATGGGGGAGGTTTAAGAAATGTCTAGACTGGTGGGGAGTCATGGGGTACCCTATGGTGTCGATTAGAGTGTGTTATACTTTGTGTATGGTGAGGGAAGGAGATGATTCTTGAAATAAAATCAATCACATACATAAAACAAAGTGAAAAATAAAAAGGTTACTTTCCCTTTAACTTTATCCTATGCGATCAATCAAACAAAAAATGGTTTTCGTTCTTTTTTTGTGTGAAAACGGATCCTAAGAAGACTTATTTGTCCTTAACACTCTCAAAGTAACTGGGCCTTGCCTTGATATCTTCTGATGCGTCCTGGGGTAACGTCCCAAAATAACTGGTGATGCCTTCCAGTAGCCGAAGAATCAACTAAGGTAATGGAAATGAGGCTCAAGTGTTGCCTGCATCATCACCTATAGGGAAATGATGCCCTAGATTTTGGCCACTAAAGTACCTTCATCCCACGTGAGAATTCGATTTGAGCTTCATGGATGCTTTGATATGATGAGGATATATATATTTTTTGTTGCTTCCATTACATATTGCTATGTTATTGTTGTCAATTGATTTTGTTGCTAATGCCTATGTGGAACATGGTGATTGCTAGTGGTTATCCTGATTTTGTTGCAAGATCTTCATTATTGGGATGGTGATTGCCAATATTTTGAGTGGCCATGCACTATCATGTGGTGTTGTCAGTACCTCTATTGCTGCTACTATATATGGAGAGATTATTCCATTGCTCATGGGGGCCTTGTACTTGATGCAAATGCCATGTATTGCATTTTTAATTTTGCTGCTATATGGAACATACATATTTGCATGAAGGCCTATTTTTTATGTTATATGATTGTATTGGGGTATGCATAGATGAGAGCACACTTATGTAAAAATGTAAAATACATGTACCTTTATTCTTTATTGTGTTGGCATATTGCTCATAGAGAGACCCATGGTGTCTAGTATGTATTGTAACATGTGTCAATTAGCTATTTATGGGCTAATGGGTGTCCTGTATTATCTTGTATATCATTGATGTACCCTCATTACATTGGGTGAATGATGTAAGCTTGGGACCATAGAAATATTGGTTGATGATAGGTGTAGAGGAGTCATATGTTAGTATTATGTACTTGTCACAACCATGTATTTTCTCCATGAAGTGTTGTATTGCATGGTACTTTATTGCACATCATTGTATATCAGAGTGGTGCAACATATGTGTTGCTACAACAACAAAGAGAGTTTGATTGCAACTCTTTCACATGCTTAGGGGAGCACGTTCAGTTTCAAAGATTACATGAAATGGCTAGAGAAATTTTGGAAGTTGGGTTCCTTGCTTCACATTTCCTATCTTGCAAGGGAGACATCTTTGGGTTGCATCAGTATGGTGTTGAGAATGATAGGGGGTAACTTTCTCTCATCTAGCACATTATTGGCTTTGTTCTTCAGTGTTAGTATGGCCCTTTTCCATTGATGTCAAAGGGGCAGAGATTTTGGATCATGGAGATTTGCTTCACAATTGCAGCTTTAGAGTTGGAGTGTGTATGGAGATCGACCTCAGATGTTGAAGATCACGTTGAAGTTGACGTCAATGCCAAAGGGGGGGCTTATTGGCATTGATGTAAACATGGTCATGGTGTTTTCAATTTGATGATGAGTGTTTTGTTTGTTGCAGTGTTCAACTGGCTGTTCTTATTGGTTGGCATTGATGTCAACATGTTTATGACATGATTTAGTACAAGATTTGGAGGTTGGATAGAGAAGGTTGTATGGCATGCTATGTTGACTTACTATAGGTTGATGTTGCTACATATATTGAAGATGTTTTTGCTGCAGGTGGTTGGATTGTTGCTACAGGTGTTGCATATGCTTCTACATGTGTTGGAAGCATTGGAGATGTTGCTACATGTGTTGGAGGTGCCTCTACCAGTGTTGGAGGCAGTTGGATGACTTGATGTTGTTGCTACAGGTGTTGGAAATGCTGCTATAGGTGCTAGAGATGTTGCTATAGGTGCCACAAGTGTTTGGACAGGTTGTTATTGATGCTTGAGGGGCTCGAGGTGTTGGTCATGATGAGGAGTTTGACAAACTAGGGCTTGCATGTCACTGACTTGTTGCAGATTTTTTTGGTTTATAACATCATTTGCAGGCTTGTCACATAGGTCTAGAGGTTTCTTTAGGAGTTATTGATGGTGTTCCATAATTTTAGCAGAGATATAAGGAGGCTTTATTGGGTTTTGACCATCCTCTTCCCCAACCACATGGATCTGAGCCAATGGGAGCAATTGAAAGGCTCCAACCACTGGCAGAAAAGCTTGTGGGAGCAGTTGCAACCTAGATCAACTAGTTTTATGGATGCGGTTGAGGATTTAACTATAATTTCTTTGTATTCCTCATGCATCTCAAGTGAATTAAGTGTTTTGGCAATGATTCATATTCAAAAAATTTATGAAAAAGGTTAGGAAGCCTTAACCATGTTATAGAAAGTGATTAACATTGATAATATCCTTCATGAAGTGGAATTTCTTGATCAAGTCAATGAGATGAATATGGATCAAATCAAGCATATGAACAGAGTTTGTGGAGCTCAGTAGTTCTTGGTAATTATTGATTTGAGAACCTCAATTCATCCATATATTGGAGAAAAATCAATGATGGTATGGTTGATTCTCTTAAGGTGTTGAGTGAGTGAGGGATTGGAGGATTGTGTGCAAGTTGTGTGAGGGTTGTGTGATGCGGCTTTTCTGAAGCAACTTGCAAGTGTTGCAGTAGCTAGCTGAAGCATGTTTCGGCCAACATTTTGAGCAGAGAATGAGGAGATGAAGTAGATATTGATTGTAATCTTCTTAGTGTTTGGTAGTATATTGATTATTCACTAGTTTTTGTTGGTTGTGTGCAACAGTTATTTGTGAGTAGAATTATTATTGCAGAGAGGTTTTTGCTGATGTATTCTACAGAGTATTTTATGTAGTGTTGATGATATTGTGTTGCAGTTATTGATGTGGATTTGGTTTTGATTGTGTGCCTTGACTATATGTTGTTGTGGTGCTCATGTTGAGAAATTCTTGGTTCCAGTCTAAAAATATATGAAATGAGAACCACATAGAGGAGTAGAGTTGGAGGACCCCGGTGAAATCAATATAAGTGAGCAGTTTTTTTAATCAAATGGTATTTGGATAGTTTACAAGAAATTGGGCGAGGCTCGTTGGTTGTGGAGGCTTCCAACAAATAGGAGTTTGTAGATTTGATTGATATTTTAGGAGTAAACATGTGAGGATCATTGGAGGATCATTGGTCGTGGTGACTTCCACCAGATGGTAGTCCGTAGATTTTCATGAGAAAGAGATATTGATTTAATAGTAGCCAACTGTAACTCTATGTAAAGAACTTGCTTAACATAATGAATATTTGAGCAACGCAACAAAAATGGGTAGTTTTTTTTCCCTAAAGAGGGTTTTCCACTAGAAATATCAATGACCTTTGTGTTGAATGATTTCATGGTTCATGTTTATGTTTGATGCTCTAATATTTTCTTTTATGTTCCAGTCTATGCATGATTTAAATGATTAACAATTTGGAGAAAAAATTATAAGTGCCTTCACTGTTGATTCACCCCCCTCTCTTAGTAGTGATCTAGTTTCCAACATGCCAGAGAGTGTCAATGCATACCAAGGAGTGTTAGGGAGTACTAGGGAAACACAAGGGAGCACTAGGTAAAAATGCATGGAAATGAATGAATATGAGGGTGTTTCAGGAGTGTTAATGAGTGTTATGCATGCCAAAGAGTGAGTGAAAAGGTATTCTAGGTAGTGGCAAGGCATGCTAGGGAATACTATGGCATGTCAAGAAGTGCCAAAGTGTGCTAGGGAATTCCAGGGTGTGCTCACATGTACCAAATAGTGCCAAGACATGCCAGGTGCTAAGGCATGCCACGATGTGTAGGGTGACAGGGTGTGCCAACATGTGTTAAGGAGTGTCAAGGAAACAAAAGGGAGAAACAAGATAAAATGCAAGGAAATGAACACATAAGAGGGTTAATAAGTTAGTACTTTACCTTTTTCAAAAGGAGAATGTTAGGCACACTAATAATAGGTTCCAATACATGCCAAGTGCCAATGCATGCCAAGTGCTAATGTATGGAAATGCATGCCAAAGTGTTCTAGGGCATGCTAGGGACTACAGTGCATGCCAACACATGCTAGGGGAGTGTCATGTTATGCTAGGGCATGAAAACATGTGCTTGGGCATCCTAGTCATGGAAATATGTTCTAGGTACAAATATTTTCCAAGACATGTGAGGTGCCAAGGAAAGTTAGTGTCTACCAAAGCATGTCAAGGTGTGCCAAGAGTGTTGAGGAGTGTTATGTCTCTCTCATTAATAGAATTGATCGAGCTTGATTATGTATTAAATAATAGGGTTACTAACACACTAGCAGAACTTCATATAAAGAGAATTTACTAGATAATAAAGCTAACAATGTAGAATAATGTGTTGATTCATAAGAAAACTATATTCTCATTACTTGAGGGAAATTATACACACTAATTAATTCTTAGGAAATTGATTGACTCTAACCACTATGGCCTTATACACATAATGAAAAAGACTCCATAAGGACGGCATTACATTTTTATCATTTGACAAAAAATATAGCAACAAACACATAGTGTCATCAAAAACTTGTTGGAATGATCAATGATGACAAGCATTTTTTGATCGCCATCAAAAGTAACCAAAAAGAGCATTGGTGAGGGCTAATAAAATATCATCACTAGAAGTGTCACCAAAGAGAGAATTAGTGATGGGCCTTAAACAACCCTCACCAAAAGTGTCATTGAAAATTTATTTGGTGACAAACCTTAAATCATCGTCATTATATGCACTTACAAAAACAATTTTAAAGGACCGTCACCATATGCAACATTGGTGACTAACCTTAAAGGTCCGTCATAGGCATGACCCTCACCAATGACCTTTTTTGTTGTAGTGACTACTTGAAGAGTTGTTGCTCCTTATGTCTCCACACTGTCTTAAGCTACTTATTTTCCTCTCTTATCTTCTTCTTTTCTTCCTTCAAATGCTTCCTTTCTGGCTTCACTTGCTTTGTTCTAGATCCTCTTGGCTTTTGTTTCCCTTGATGGTTTTTCCTTGAGTAATGGGGAAACAAACAATCTCTTTTCATATGGCTAAATATAACACTCCACATGGATAAGAGTATCAAATCTTTTACTATTCATGTCAGATCTAAACTGTGCATGAAATGTAATTCTCCTCCATTGGCTATATCTGTAATCATATTCCTTATGGCCAAACAAGTTACATGAGTAACAATAACCATAAAAATCACGATTATACCTGAAGGCCAATCTCCTTGGATGTTGATATTACTGGAATCTCTGTTGATGTGGTTTATATGATTTTCTCCAGCATGCCCAAACTTGTGATAGATGTAACATTCTACATTATGCATAAAAGGAACAAAAGGACTTTGATTCCTTTGAAATCTTACAGATTTGTCATGATTATCTCTAGGAGCAAAGGATCTTCTGAATGTAGGAGTTCCTTGAGATTTCCTTCTCTGTTTTTGGTTTTGTTGCTTGATTGGCAGCTGGATTTACTTTTTTTTTGTTGCTTGTTCTTTTGTTTGTTATCTAGCTGTTGGATTTGGTTCTCGTTTCCTTGGATCTCAATTTTGCTGTTGGTATTGTTTTCTACAGGTATCTTGGGTTCTTCTTTTATTTTTTCCTGCATGCAAACTAGACTCACCCTTTTGAAATCCAAGACCAGATTTATCCAATGGTGATCTTTGGATCTCAAGCAAATTATATAAGGCTATGATATTCTTCTCCATCTTTCACTACTTTCTCAAGGAAACAACTTCAACTTCTAATCTCCCAACCCCTTCTACGTTCACTTGATATTTCTTTCTCATACCTTCCTCAACCTTTTCTGATTCAACCAACTTAATCATTAAGCTGACAATCTTTTCCTTGAGCTTGGCCTCCTCATCATCATAGATCTGCTATAGTCTTTCTTGATCCTTGCATGCAGTTGTTAGTCTAGAAATATCAGATCTATGAACCTTAATATCATTCTCATATTCACTAGGCACTTCAACATGATCAAATCTAAATCATCAAAATTATAACTCAATAGAAAATCACTAATGTTTATACGTTTGGGTCCAAGATTTTTTGATTTCTTCTCATCATCCGCTGAATCATGTGCACTAGAAGAATGAGACTCTTGTGGCTGAGATTATTTTTTCTAGAGCATCTTCTTTTTGTTCTTCTTCTTATTTCTCTTCTTCTCATTTTCAATATTGTTGGTGGTACCATCTCTGAAAATGGATTCTAGCTTGTCCCACATATCTTTGGCACATTTCAAACCCACTAGTCTCTTCATATCATCATTATGAAGATTCTCATAGATTATACACTGTGCTTGTGCATCCTGCTGCAAAACTTCATCTGCAATTGGATCTTTGCCACAACCTTCACACACTACTTTCCAAATGTTAGATCCACAAGATAAAAATTGAGATTTTACATTTTTGTTCCATACCTTGTAATTTGTAGCAGTGAGGACAACCATTCTTAGAAGAAAAGAAAAAAATCAATTTCTGCCAACAAACCCCAGATCTACTCTCCAGTGATCAAGTTGCAACCAAGAGCCCCGATCTGATACCAATTGTTGGAAATCTTTGAGCACTACTGGGGGGGGGGGTGTGAATTAGTAGTGTGATCTATATACGATTTTTGCCAATTTATTACTTCATAATTATTGAATCACACATAAGTTAACAACTACTCATTAAACATGTGCATCACATAACATAACTGAAACCATAAGCATCAATATAAATAATAAACATGCACACAATCACATCAATCACACATGAGACACAATATTTCTGGTGGAAACCCTTCTAGGTGAAAAACCACCCTTGTTGTTGCTACTCTACTCTGAATCATTAGTCAAGCATTTGGTCTTTTACATAGATTTTTGACTCCCATCAGCATGGAGTCTTGACCTCATATACATATGCCAACACCGATCGACCAGGAGACTCGATAATACTGATAAGCTTGTAAGACTCTATTCTCTAAGTATATCTACGTACTATGATCCACTAAAGCCACCATGATTAGTCAATCCTTTCCCAACTACCATTGGACTATCCAACCACCATTGGATTGATAAACTTGTTCCTTTCATTGAAGCTTCGCCATCACTTCTCTTCTCTCATGAAGTCACTTCTCCTCTACCACTATGCAGACCTCCTTTCATGTATTTTCAAACTAGATACCAAGACACTATGCTCAACAAGAAATCATCTATGCATACATGCTCTCAATAGCAATATCTCATAATAAAATCAATATAAAACAAATGCACAAAAACATGTGCCCTCAATACAAATTTGTGGCCACACAAATCTGATATCAAAACCTCACATCAGAATGTAACCGCTACATACTAAAATTAGAAACATACAACATTAAGGTTATGCACCAAAAGTAATAGCAGCTCCTACAAAAACAAGTGTGAGAGTCTCCACAAAAACTCTATCCAGTAGCATATGCAACTCTCCTTTCAATCTCTACACCAACAACTCCAATTCTGATCTATACTCAATCATGCTTCATATCTGCTCACTATTTAGTCAATAACACTCATAGATTGAAGCATCTGTTCTCTCCACTAGGTCTAAAGCATACACTACCTCTCTGTAACCTTCTCACTCACATACTAACTTCAACAACAATGCAAAGCTCACAATATAAGAATATAAAACATGTGGGGTGAAATTGTGCTTGGGGTTAGGATACAAGGTGTAAAAATTGGACCAAATCAATCCACAAAGGTCACTACTAGTGCACTAAATTCATTCACATCATGAAAGGACCTTTTCAAAAAAATTCTGACTTTTTCAAACAATTTTGGAAGCCTCTGGGAATTTCCAACCTAATTTCCTTCTTAACAATGTGAGGAATGTGGAGAAAATCTTGTGAAAACCATCATCCGCACACTTGACACTGTCTAAACTTGTTTGGGCCCATAACCGCTCCCATAAGCTGGCCTCCATGTGACTAGAGCATCCCAACTGCTCCCATAGGCCTCTCTGCATGCGACTGGGGCCAAAGCTGAGGAAAACCATCAGTTCTCCAGCTGAGGAAAACCATCAGTTATTCCTTGCATCTATACATGCCACTAGACCTATGACATGGCCTCTGACACCTTTGCAAAAGGAGCAAACAAGCCTCCCAAGTGTCACAGACAAGTTGACCTAGAAGGGTCATCAAACAAGGTTGGCAAGTGTGCCAACAAGTCCTCCATTCTCACCACAAGATGAAACACCTCTATCAGACCTAAAAACATGTATGTAGCACCATTAGAACATCAACATCACCATCATGAATTCATCACACTCTAACAAGTCATTTCCATGAAGCAAAACCATGAATACTTAGTTGACAACTCAACTAGTGTGCCATGAACCATCTCTATCATATGTAGATCTGATCATCACCTGTAGCATCCTCCTCTCCTTGTAGCGGGATCAACAAACCATCATGACATGTCCATCAATGCACATTCCAACACATGCCAACTCCTCCAAGACAATCAAGCTCTATCAATTCCAACACATACCGATACACACCATGGCCCATCAATCTGCATCACCATGAGGTTGACATAAGTGCATGACCTCAAGTGTTGAAATCAATGCCAACAAAACCATATCACTGTCAATACATCAAATCCAACCAATAGGACCACCAAATCAACATCCATCACACATGATCATGACCATGACCTTGTTGACATCAATACCAACACTAAAAAATCAAGATATATTCATATTGGGAATGAAAGGTAGCAGTGTGAGAAGATAACCTAAAGGTAAACAAGGGAGATCACTTTCATACAAAAGTTATGATTAACTTGAAGATTGGAAAGGATCAATATAATGCATTTATTGCTGATGAAGAGATGAAGGTGATGTGCAAGATTGATGACCTGGATTCTATCACAAGATTGAAGAAATAAGATGGGTCCATGATACCTCAAAAGGAAGCAGGATCAATATAATGAGATGCAAGGAAAATAGGGAGCCATGAACTTGTAAAGAATAGGTAGATGATACTCTTATGAAGGCAAGTTATGAGGCTTGTGGTGTTGACTTCTGAAATAGAAAGGGAGTCTGGAATCTCCTATAGATTTGAGAAGGAGTAAAGGAGTGTCCTTGAATAGGATCAAGGGTCTATTCCCTGGGCAAGAGGAAGTAGGGATATCCTCTCTGGTTGAGAAGGAGTGATGTTAGACATCACATGTGCATTCTCGTCTTCATGTGTCAAACAATTGACTAGGAATAATAGTTGTAAGTCTAAGTGAAGGCCTTGGAGAGAGAATGGTGGAGGATTGGATAAGCATTTGTGGTTTCCTTGAGGATATAACATCCAAGAAAAAAAGGGTGTGGCACTCTTTTAGGATAGGATAGGTTTCCAAGATAAGAGTGGTTGAAGAGGACCGATATTCTTTGAGGATTTAGGTTTGGAAATCTAAGATAAGAATAGTCCTAAATGGATATACCTAGTGAACATCCAAATGAAGTATGTGCCTTGTAGAGGTAGTGTGGTATCACACGTAAAGCCTCCTAGCATAATTCTCTTGAATGAAATTGATATTGTCTAGTTAGGCCTTAAAAGACAATGTCGGTTATAATGATAATTCTTACATTTGGCTTATCAATCTGACTCTTCTTATGAGAACTCTTCAGTTTGAGAATGATGTCGTACTGGTTGTACAATTATGAATACCTCCCTAGTTAAGAGGGAATGTTGGAAATGTAACTAGTTTCAGTCTTCATAATTGTTGTTGTACTCATTTTAATATGTATCTTATGTAACAAACAAAAGAAGAAAAGAAAAAAATATTATTTTAAAGCGTGGGTTTCATGGTCTTCATTGCTGGTGTTTTAGGTAAAATCATGTTCTTCATGCTTCTAGGTTTTGTTAGGTCATAGGATATATTGTCATGAGTCAATAAAGTCAACATCATGTTTATAAGACCCTTCCAGGAAAAATATATCTTGAAAAGAATTTATTTTAAGTCTAGAAAATCCTGCAAACCTCCAAAGTACAAGTCAACCCTGGAAGCTTCAAGTCGGCCTAAAGGAGGGAATTCGACCCCTTGGAAAGGCTATATAAAGGAGTAGATTTGACCTCATTTGGTACTCACTCACCATCAAGTTCGATCTCCCAAGAAAAGTTTGATCTAAGGCTAGAAGAGGAAAGGAAGGAGGAGCGAAGAATAATAAGGAAAGATGATTCCAAGAAGTCAAGGAAAAACTTGTTTTTGGGTTATATCTTTCTCACACATGCGAAACTTTAGGGTTTTTGCAGCTACAAAGAAGGTCAAAACTACAAATTATAGGAGAGTGAGTTGCAGTATCAAATTGTTGGAGGAAATAATACTTTATCTTGGCCTTGTTGACCTTGTGATGAGTTGTTTTGCTGAAATAAAGGTCTCCTAAAGAAGCTGGATTAGGGTTTTTGTAGCAGCTACAAGGCCAGAATTACAGGACGAAATTGCAGGGCAGAAGTTGTGGTCGAAGTTGCAGCTAGTAGTTGGTTCTATTGGGAGGGTTGACTTGGTACTTAGAGGAGACTTGGTCTAGGGTTTGGGTCTTGTTTGCCTCATTTGAAGCATATTCTATAAGAAGAGGAGTTTTTCCGGGTTTTCCCCTTGGAGGGGTTTTTCCATGGCTTGGAGCCTAATATATGTGTCCATTATCTTTACTATTTTGTTCTTGATATTTATTTGATGAAGATCATCTAATAAAGAAACACAAAAAGAAGAATAAAGTTCACAATCAAGTATTAATATCAAGGAAAATCAGCATTTTCCAACAATTGAAAGCATGGATATGATTAGGTATCTCATGTATAAAAAGAAATTATACAACATGGAAGCCAAAAGGTTCCCCAAAATTGCTTCTAACTCTAGCCAAAACCCCCACCTCCAACTTAAGTGAGGATGACATAAGGATGCCCAGTCTTGGCTAGATCAATGGGGGGTAAAGGAAGAGATCATATTGGAGAATAAGGATAATATTAAAAAAATTATTACTTCCAAATTTAAAGATAAGTTGTGGAATAATAAATAGTTATAGAGAAAGAGGAAGCTAAGATACTATAAGGAGCTTATCAACCCCAATCTTGATACACATAATTATCTTTTTCACTTGACCAGTGCTAAGAAGGAAATGAATATTTCCAAGATTAGAACTAATTTTCATGAGATTCAAAGTGAAATATGGCATTGGTCAATTCCTAAAACACCATGGGAAGAAAGAGTCTGCCACCTTTGCGATACTAAGAGGGTTGAAGATGAAAAGCACTTTCTCTTGGACTTCCCAACCTTTACTCACATTCGTTATAATTTTAAAAATATTTGTGGCACTACCAACCTTCATGACTTATTAAGTAAGAAAAACTATGACGATCTAGGTAAATTTCTCTCCCTTCTTTTTGATCATATAAATAAATTATTAAAGAATCTCAATTAATCTCTTACTTTCTTAAGGGTCGATAAACCATATTGATCTTAGTGGACGTTAATCATGATCATGATCATGATCATCATTTAATATATATATATATATATATATATATATATATATATATAATTTATTAATTTATTAATTTAGTATAATATGTATAAAAAGTTATAAATATATAATATAAAATATTAAAAAAATAATTATATATATATATATTTTAATTTTGGTTATCTTGTTTTTTTTCTTAAATTATAAATAAATAAATAAAAATCTTTCTAATATTCATTTGATGTACTGCCAAGACAGTTTTTTTTATAATTTTTAGAAAATTCTTTTATCAATATAATTTTTTTTATTCTTATTATTCAATTTTTCTTTGACTCTGTATTAGTTTGTCTTTGACCAAAAATTTATGCCACTTATCCATACTTTAACATTCATAATTCAATTTTTGTTATTTTTATTATTATTTAAATTTATTTATATGTAAGGTGATTGAATGAGGTCTTATTATGGGTTGTTTAGTAACTTCCATTTCTATTAGTTACTAATTTTTTGTTTTTTGTTTTACTTCCTGTTTTTTTTTTTTTCCATTGTCATGAATCATAGTTTTTTGTCTATATTTTCAATATAAGATGACTTATTATTATATAAAAAACATATTTTGCTAATTTTAATTATAAAAAATTATATATATTAATAAAAATAAAACATTCCCGGATGCGGGTGGCTCCAGCGCGTAACAGGGTAGTGGCTCGTCACATGGGCAGGTGTCAGCCCGGACGAGCCACGCATTACAGACCTGAGGGATATTTAAGAACGGCGGCGTCAGACCAGCAGCGGGATTTAATTCACGTCATTTCGGTATTAACTGCTCTACTGGGAAGCGGAACTATGGCGCTACAAAGGCCCGACACCCATGTCATTCGCCCGCAGTCTTGCAGAAGGTCTGGGTATTCGGAGGTTGAGTCAGACTATTCTCTGGTTCTGAGGGAGACTACGAAGGGATACTCCTGCTCTCTGGTCAATTTGAGGATGCAGCGTGAGCGCCAAAGGATGATTAGCAGGCGCGGAAGTTCCAGAGGTCGTGCTTCGTCTCAGAGGCATGCTATTTCCCCCTCCTCCTCGATTGAGGTCTCTTCTGACCACCATCGCTCCAGAGGAATAGCAGTCGGCCGCGGAATGGCTACGGAGCACAGAGAAATTATGGATTGCGGCCATTCGGCACATCCTATGGTCAGATTTCGTATTCCCTGCTCTTTGGCAAATTCAACATTTATAGTTTCGGTTTCGGTGGAACACTGCAGCAATCCAGCAGGTCAAGAGGAAGCTCAGCCGGCAAATCCTCCTCGGATTCCAGGGGTGGTTCCCACAATCGACATGCAAGTTCCTTCAGTTGACCTGCTGCGCCCCGTCAAGGAAAATTCCTCCCCAGACTCTCAGGCAGGCTCCAGCGAACCCGCGCAGAGGAACACTCTTCCCGACATGGACATCCCCAAGCACTTCAGGGGCAAAGAGGAGGACGACCCGCACACCACAGATGACGAATAACTCGACCTGCCGTTCGCTCCCAGTCGCTGAGAAGGGAAAGTTTTCTCTGTTTGCTCTCATGGTTATCTTGTATGTGTCAGGACTCTGTCCTTATGTGTTTCAGTGTCGGCTTTACATATGTGTTAAGTGTCGGTCTTATGCACTGTCCGGTGTCGTTATGCTTCCAATTTTGTTTCGATGTAATTTTGGAAATGTTTATTCCTGAGCAATCTGTCAATCTCTCGACAGGAATCACAGGGCCACGGCTCTGTTGTAACACGTATGCTGTAATTTTTGACTTTTTTGTAATATAATAGATTAGTCTTATTCAGAAAAAAATAAAATAAAAATAAAACATACATATATAAAATAAGCATATATTTAAAGTGTATATATGTTAATATAAACAATATTAGTTAATCATATTTTAAATTTTTGGCGTTGGCATTCAATAATACTTATTTGTTGTTTTATTTTGTGATGAAATCTTTGTCTTTATTATTTTTTAATTTAACTAAACTATATTTAAGCTAAGCCACAGGTACTAGCTACTATGTATCCATTGTTTAAAAATAATCATATAAATTTTAATGAATGTTAATTATCATTATCAAAATTATAATTGTTTTATTATTTTTGGATATCAAAATTATATATTTTATACACATCTTCATATTCTAATAATGACTTGTATATAAATGTTTTCATTGTTATTTTACAAAATGTAATAATTGTGATTACAAATATGTAAATTAGAATTAGAATTTGATTTTAATATTTTTTATTAATATATTATTTTTTTTCTTAAATGGGTTAAACATTTACAAAATACAATTTTCTCCATATTTAAAGTTTAATAAAATTACGAGTTTTTTTATTTTAAATTCATATATTAATTTATTGAAAACATATCATAAATAAATAGTTGCTTATATTATTTTTGTGTATATTTTCTTTAAATTGTCTTGAGAAGAGTTTTAGCCAATAATTAGTTTATAAAGTGAAAGTATACTTCATAGGTGAGTGACACCATGGATACTTGGTGAATTCCAATCAACAATTAGCCCACTAAAGATTCTTATTAATAATTGTTGTTTTATGAAAAATAAGATATTATAATAATGACTTGCATTTGGATATGAAAGATAATAATTTATTTTTTTACTAATTAAACTAAACTTAATTGACATTATTATTTTATTATTATAGAATATTATAATTTCTTAATCATGTAAATAAAGAATTTCATTTATTTACTCATTTATTCAATTATTATTATTATTGCTAAAAAGTAGAAAACCTTATCATAATTTAGTGGCCAACCCATAGTTAGGATAAACATCATGGTTGCTATCAAAAATTTTGATAGGTTCATCACCATTATCCAAAGAAAATCACCCCTCATGAAATGACCCACTAATGGTCTATGAGAGAGTAGACATTAAATATCTTTGGTCATGTTTCCTTACATTCTTACTTTCTTAAGGGTTAGTAAACCATATTGATCTTAGTGGACATTAATCATCATCATCATCATATATATATATATATATATATATATATATATATATAATTTATTAATTTAGTATAATGTGTATAAAAAGTTATAAATATATAATATAAAATATTAAAAAATAATAATTTTTCATTTTGTGAGGTTATATTGTTTTTTTCAATTTTTGGTTGAGTGAAGGATGATTTTTTGTTTCTTTTTTCTTAAATTATCAATAAATAAATAAATAAAAATCTTTCTAATATTCATCTCGATGTACTCCGAAGGCATTTTTTTTACCAATATAATTTTTAGACAATTTTTTTTTTTATTCTTATTATACCAGACATGGTATTAGGCATTCAATTTTGCTTTGACTCTGTATTAGTTTGTCTTTGACCAAAAATTTATGCCACTTATCCATATTTTAACATTCATAATTCAATTTTTGTTATTTTTATTATTATTTAAATTTATTTAAAAGTAAGGTGATTGAATGAGGTCTTATTATGGGTTGTTTAGTGACTTCCATTTCTATTAGTTACTAATTTTTTGTTTTATTTCCTTTTTATTTTTTATTTTTTCATTTTTTTCTAATTTTTCCATTGTCATGAATTATAGTTTTTTGTCTATATTTTCAATATAAGATGACTTATTATTATATAAAAACATATTTTGATAATTTTAATTATAATATATATATATATATATATATATATATATATATATATATATATATATATATATAAAACACCCATATATAAAATAAGCATCTATTTAAAGTGTATATATGTTAATATAAACAATATTAGTTAATCATATTTTTAAATTTTTGGTGTTGGCATTCAATAATACTTATTTGTTGTTTTATTTTGTGATGAAATCATTGTCTTTATTATTTTTTAGTTTAACTAAGCTATATTTAAGCTAAGCCGCAAGTACTAGCTACTATGTATCCATTGTTTAAAAATAATCATATAAATTTTAATGAATGTTAATTATCATTATCAAAATTATAATTGTTTTATTATTTTTGGATATCAAAGTTATATATTTTATACATCTTCCTACTTTAATAGTGAATTGTATATAAGTGTTTTCATTATTATTTTACAAAATGTAATAATTGTGATTACAAATATGTAAATTAGAATTAGAATTTAATTTTAATATTTTTTTATTAATATATTATTTTTTTCCTAAATGGGTTCAACATTTACAAAATAAAATTTTGTCCGTATTTAAAATTTAATAAAATTACGAGTTTTTTCCTTTTAAATTAATATATTAATTTATTGAAAAAATATCATAAATACATATTTGCTTATATTAGTTTTGTGTATATTTTCTTTAAATTGTATTTAGAAGAGTTTTAGCCAATACTTAATTTATAAAGTGAAAGTATACTTCATAGGTGAGTGACACCATGGATACTTGGTGAATTCCAATCAACAATTAGCCCACTAAAGATTTTTATTAATAATTGTTGTTTTATGAAAAATAAGATATTATAATAATGACTTGCATTTGGATATGAAGGATAATAATTTATCTTTTTTACTAGTTAAACTAAACTTAATTGACATTATTATTTTATTATTATAAAATATTATAATTTCTTAATCATGTAAATAAAGAATTTCGTTTATTTACTCATTTATTCAATTATTATTATTATTGCTAAAAAGTGGAAAAACCTATCATAATTTAGTGGTCAACCAATAGTTAGGATAAACATCATGGTTGCTATCAGAAAATCTTGATAGGTTCATCACCATTATCCAAAGAAAATCATGCCTCATGAAATAACCCGCTAATGGTCTATGAGGGAATAGACATTAAATATCTTTGGTCCTAAGTCATTAACATGTTTCCTTACATTCCAAAATTAGCCCATAAAAAATCTTCATCAATAATTGACTTGTGAAAATGAACATCTTGTAAGTATAACTTGCACCTGGAAAGGGAGGAGAACAACTTATCCTCTCTACCACTCAAGTTAAACCCAATTGACATTATTATTTTATTATTATATAATATTATAATTTCTTTATCAAAGAACAAATCATCTTCTCTAGTACTCAAGTTAAACACAATTGATATTTAGTTATATCCAGGCTTCTGTGATCCATATTATGAATGTTGAGAAATCTTTTGGTAAAAATCACATAAAGAAACTTTAAGTCCACATGTTTTGAACCATCTAGTGTGGTTCATCTTCATGACGTGAAGATGAACCACATTAGATAGTTCAATCTTAAAGTTTTTTTAATGTGATTTTTACCAAAAGATCTCTCAACAATTGGTGTTATCTATTTGTTATCATACAATATTATAATTTCTTAATCCAATTGACATTATTATTTTTTATTATATAATATTATAATTTCTCAATCCTATAAATAAAGAGTCTCATTTATTGTTCTTCCCTCATTATTATTATTATTATTTGAAGGTGGAAAAACCTATCATAACTTATTAGTCAACCAATTGTGACTTGTGAAAATGGTATCATAATATTGTAAGTATAATTTGCATTTGGATGGAAAGGATAACAACTTATCTTGTTTACCACTCAAGATGAACCCAATTGACATTATTATTTTATTATTATATAATATTATAGTTTCTTAGTCTTGCAAATAAAAAGTCTTATTTATTCCTAGGTGAAAAAAAAAAAAAAGAAGTCTTATTTATTCCTATATTTAATTATTTTTGAAGTTGGCAAAACCTATCATAACCTAATAGTCAACCAATAGTTAGGATAGTTATCATTGGTTGTTATTTGTGAATCTTGGCTAACTCGTCACCATCATTCAAGGAAAATCATGTCCCCCAAAAGGATCCATAATAATCCATGAGAGAGGACTTTGTCTCCTACTAAATGCCTTCGGGTCTTAGATTATTAACATATTTATTTAATTTTGAGGAAAATAAACTCTTAACCAATCAAAAACAAATTTACTTCATCTTTTAAAAAAAATTGTCCAAATTACTTTAACGAATTACCAATTTATCATAATTTAAAATTAGTGAATAAATACACATATAACTTTTAATCCTGGGAATGCTAATAAAATTTTATTTTTCACATTTATAAAAACGTGGATGTAAATTTAGTCATTTGGTTTTGGCAGGTCGAAAGATTGGTCGGAAAGATGCGATGTGAAAAAACACTTTCTGCGTCTTTTCATGAGAGACATAATTACATTTCACCACCTTTACGTGAACATATTTTGACTTTTACCATGCGTTGTCGGTAACATGTTGACGGGATAAGTGGGACGCAACGGTGATATCGTGACATGGATGTTAAACAATGCTGATGCAAAATGTCTAGGATGACGTGTACGTTGTACATGACACGTCATTACAACTCCGGCCTCACGTAACTTTTGAGAATCGTACTTTTTACCTTAAATTTTTATAATATCTCACTTAATTGATGGTTATACTTTTTATCTTAAATTTTTATCTTAATATGATGTTGTAATGTTGTATTTAACCAAGTCAAAATGTTAAATAGAATATTATAACGTAACTTTCAAGAATCGTACTTTTTATTTTAAATTGTTATGTTAATATGATGTTGTAATGTTTTATTTAACCAAGTCAAAATGTTAAATAGAATATTACAACATCTCTGGGGAGCGTCAAGCAGAATTAAAATATTTTTTTAAATAAAAAAATTTCAATTTTATTTTTATTTAAGAAAAAAATAAAAAAATGTTATAAACAAAAGGTATTTATATTTTTCTCAGAGTAATTTTAATAAGTTTTCCTAAAATAACAATTTATAATTATTAAAATGTAGAAAATCTTAGAAAGTTTGTAATTGCTAATGAGATCAAACTGTAAAAGAAATAATATTTTTCTACTAAAATTCTGTGGAAAAAAGAAATAAATAGAAACACAATCACAGAGAACGCGAGATATATTTGGGGAACCCAACTCGGAAAAACCCCTCTTGCTTGTATAAAATCAACTAAGCAATCTTAGATATTATGTCACACACCATTACAGATCTAATAATTTTTTTTTTACCACAGTATAAACACATATACATGTTCATTGGATCTTCGCATTGCAAACATGTTATATATAATATTATTGCCAAACAATGTAATAAGGAACACTTAATAGTTAAACACCTAAATATCTTTTACTCTTACCCACTCATACAAAAGTCGATAAATGATTTACTATACCAACAACTATCCATGCCCATGATTCATTAACGAATATACAATAGTTGGCTCATGATATGTCTCGGGTTAATCAAGCGGTTGACATTCAAAGGTATGTACAAAAGTTATATGAGCGGTACTTCAATCATAAATGGTTTTATGGCAATTTCTATATATACGTGCTGGTTTATTTCACCGAGATTAGTTGAAGCCGCGAGTCCTGTCCGGCTCTGATACTCACCCAGCTGGCCTGCTCTGCATCGTCCATTTGGCACGATGAACGGCCGGCCACCAGATACCATGTGCCCTCCGCGTGCTCGACGCTCCAGGAACCATACGGTCTGACATTTCTCGAACTTACCATTTAACAGTCGTTTCCCGGTTCAACTACGGGTGATCCAACGGTGGAGACGAGCCCGCCCAAATCAAGGGCTGTCGTCGAGCCATGAGGCGGTGGGTGCTTTAAAGGTTTTAATGTGTGGTTAACTCCTTTAGCTTGTTTTTCATTGTTGAGCGACCTCCTGTCGCTCACAGCTTTATGGCGCTCCGCCTTACTCAGAACTCCTTACCTCCAGGCGGTCTGGTACACAGCAGGATGTCTCTGCCTTCCATCACCGGATCAGGTATCGAATTTCCTATTATTCAAGTTTACCGCTCTTCTCGTTTCATGCTCATGTTCTTCACAGGCTTTTGAACTTCACAGCTCCGGTTATGGTTATGATTCCTTTAGTTTTGTATTCATCTTCTTCGGCGTTTTATTTTAAAAAGAACTCACAGTTTCTGGTTACGTTGATATTCTCAGGAGGAAGGTTCGGTTGTTAAACCAACGGCGTTGGAAAGCCTTCTCCGCTTCTCCGCCATCCCATGTCCGGGTAAGAATTTATGTATCTACTCGTAGGCTCGTATGGCTTTTCCGTGGTAACGGGCTGAGCCGCTGTCCATTTTGACAGGATGTCGGGGTTTGCTCATGCTTCGGAATCCCTCCGCCATGTACAGGGGTTTTCCTCCCATGGGAAAATTTACGTTTCTCTCTCATATTTTGTTGTTTGTAAATTATCTGGTTTCTCCGCCAGCATTCAGGCGGGAACCTCCGTTAAGAGGCGCTGTATGCCCAACTTGTGTTGTATAATTTGTTTCCTTACAATGGACTGTTGGTCTTGAAGGCGGACGAATGCTTCCGGTTGATTACTGTTTTGTTTATATGATACTGTTTCGATTTTAATTTTCGGTTAAAGAATTATTACTGGTTTACAAGGAAACCTTTATTTGGCTCTAGTACTGTTATTCGGTGTATACTGGGCGTACTTGCCTTCTCTGTAGCTTTTACTGTGAATATAAGTTTTGAACATTTATCCCTGTTCGTTTTTCCAGTGTATATTCGCTTCTATGGTTAATTCTTTTTGTATCAACGGATCTGGCAATAGAAGCCCCTGCTGGCTATATATATTTAAGCATAGCTTCGGCGATTCTCTTCAGAGCCGGGGCATCTGTTAATGTTTATTACGCATGCATGGTGGTCACGGCCCTTCCTCCGTTCCTCGGAAACAGGGGTATTTCCGTCAGTTTGTTTTCTCTCTGCATGCTTAAATATTCTGTTAAATGTTGAAGCTGTATATTTGATAATGGATTGTTATTTCAAAAGAAAACATATGCTTTGTTCCGCAGACGATTCGAATGGCTTGCATTTTCTTTGGTAGAAGGTCTGGGTAATTCTGGGTATTTACTGTTGTTCTCGGTTCGAAATGTAAACCCAATGTTTATGCACAGTGTTGAATTCTCTTGTTCAGTTCCCATCTGGGTTACAGAGGATGGCTTACACAATAGTCTTTTTCCTGTTTTACATTCTTTCTATCGCTTATGCTACAGGGATTTTAATTCGACATGGTTTCGCTATTGTTCTTTGATTGAAACATCTAGTTCCATCTCTGCCAGTTGCGCAGAGGCTAGATCCTAAAAATGGTTAAATCTTTTTCCCATTACCTTTACTTGCCTATCAAAGACCTTAAATGAATTCCACAGGTTTAAACAAATTCTTAAATGCTTTAGCAAGCCGTACCTGAGCAGTAGCAAACCTTTTCGTAGCGCTTGTCAACCTCCCGACCGTAGGAAGATCCTCCTCGATCTTCCACCCCCAAGCACTTCTGCAGATCTTCACTGTCTGCAAACCCTCTGGTTATGCCAGAGTCACGCTATCTGATCCTAACCAGACGTAGCGGTTCAGGAAGCCTCTCACTTCCAAGCACATGCCATCTGGTCACTACCAGACATAGCATATCACCACTCCTCTGCCATCTGATCCTTACCAGACTTGGCATTCCCCTTTTTCCCCTTTTCCCTGGGGTCTCAACCGTCACATGAAGGTAGTTAGGTTTTTCTCTTGTTTCAACTACCTCAACAGCTACTAACAACAATTAATCACATACTTAATTAAACAGTAGTAGCACAATTAATTATCATAATAATTAACAGCAGTAGCAACAGAGTTATTATAATTTACCAAACAGAGTTTTAGTTCACAGTTAAATTTACTGTCTTACTTAACATTATCGCTTTACTAGGAGCATTACATATTACAAAATATCTTCTTCAAGCCTAAAGCTCCCTGCAATCTACACAAACATGTGTACAATAAAGAATTACAATTTCTCTTCCTCCAATCTCAATAGACAATTCAAATTGCATGACCTACTAGGGCTATTTTTAGCAGCTGCAATTAGTTAACTGAGAGTACATTGAGTTAACCTAAAGTCAACTACCTAATTAAACTCATAATTGTCTATATTCTAGAACTAGAGATCGGTTAACTAATAGACACTAGAGATAACTCAACTAGTTAGCTAATTTTAGCCATCTACTAGTCCACAACTCATTGAAAGCCATCTAACTCGAATTCATTGAAAATAGACTAGTGATAGGCCACATCACACATGTTAACTCACAACTAACTCCAATTTCTATGAGTCTGAATTCAAGTTTGCTTCTTTAACTAAGGCACAAGTCAAAAGAAGCTCTTCCTTGCTACAATTTTAACATATTTTTTTTTTAGGTTGATGGTCATGCTTGTGGTGATGTTGCTAGTTAATGTCTATTGTAACAACCCCAGGATAACAGATTGTGTAATAAAGTTGATAAAGGAAAAATAAGACCAAGGTCATGGGACGTATCCTCAACGAGTGGGCCTGAGGGGACAAACATGACTCGCAGCCCATTGCTGGGGTGTCCCTCATTTTTGGTTAGGGAACCTGTCCATTTGGTTTATTATGGTTAAGGAAAACTAGAAAAGACATTGAAAAGACAAAGTGCCATTAATTGACATTTATTTATGAAAATAAAGGATAATAGGAGAAAAGGGAGGTGAAATGTCATAGAATTGCATGCAAGGAAAATTAAAGGAAAATAGAGGAAATTGAAGGAAATAGAAGTCTAAATAATAAAAAGGATTCTGAGGATCAATTCACAACCATTTGTCAGTTTAGTTTTGGAGTTCTCTCTCTATTCTCTCTCTCTCATACTCTTGCACACTTAGAACATTCTTGGAGCACTTTAGCATTAGAGAAAGGAAGGAAAAGGAAGGACAAGAAAGAAAAGGGAAGTAAGGATAAAGAAAGGAAGAGTTGGATCAAGTGGCTACAATGGGATTAATTGCAGGTATCAAGTTACATGTATGATTTCCTTGCTAGTTTTGGCATGCATGGTATATGCATGTGTGTATTTGGTTCTCTTGTTTCCATTAGCATGGGTTTTTCCAAGTGTGATAGTGATTTTTAGCCTTACCTTACCATCTCAAGATAGCCATGGTGTGATGGGGTCCTTTCATTTAGTTGAGCTGGATTTCCAAATGGTTTTGGAACCAGGTGATGTGGTCTCAAGAAAATTTCCAAGGGCCTAGGAATCCCTTGACCGGTAATGGCGGGATACATGGTAAATCTTGAATTTGGAGATGGGAAAATTCCTGAAGGTAATGGTGAAGAAATTTGGAGGCCTCCATGCTTGTTTAGGGTCTAGTGATCCCTGGACCGGTTTTGACGGGATTGCGGTAAACCCTGGTAGTGTATGTTTATCGTTTAGGCCTAGGAACACCTTAATTGATAATGGAAGGTTACACGGTAAATCCTAGTTGTATAATTGAGGATTTCGAGCCTAGATATCCATTGACCAGTAATGGTGGGATATGCGGGAAAGCCTAAGGAAGTTGTGGTTGGTTTTGTTGTGAGACTCGCATTCATGCTTGGAATATTTCATGAGGGTGATAGGTTGAAAGAAAGATTTGGTCCAACCTAATATATGGTTAGGTGTTACGTGGAAGTCCTTGATTTGTTTGGCTTTTGCATATGTTAATAAGAGCTTTTTTCCCCTTGTATTTCATGAGTACATGTACTTGTTATTATGTGGCTTGATGGTTGTTATATCATTGTATTTACTTTGGTTATATGTTGGTTATAAACATGTAGGTTTTATGACAAACTTGAGTTATGGCTCTCATCATGTTTGATTAGTAAATGAAATGTTAATGAATGTATGACTTAATATATGATATTGTAGCTATTGTGAGAGGGAATCAAACCTTCTTGATTATTCTCAGATAAGTATGAGACCCCTATGTTCAAATGTGTATTTATGACCTTTATATCACTTGTTCATGATGTGTTTGAAGAAATTCCTATCATAGTTGAGATGGGTCAGGTTAAGTCCTTGTTCGAGTTTTCCATTAAAGGCTTTATCTTATGTTATTTATCAACTCTCTGAGAGTTTCATTAAGTTCTCGACAGAGGTTTGGGTCCTAGCCATGAAAAAGTGGCTCAGATCTAGGGGTCACTGGCACAAAACTGAGTGAATTAGTCTACAGTTGCTGGGATGCAGGCTTATGAGAGTGACTGAAGGGTCTCATCCACTGGCTTGCCTTATCATGGGAGTGATTGATGTTGAAAAATCTATGGGGCAATGATTAGAGTGATTTCTCTTTTCTTGATAACTTCTTGTGATCTTTTTTTACTTTTTCTTACTTATTAGCTTCTTTACTTATTATTATGTTTTTATATCATCAAACAACTACCGAAACAAGTAGAACAAGAACACAGAATGTAAGTTACAAGCTAGGGCCAATACCTTTCCACTTGAGAGGAAAACCTGCAAATCTTTTCTCTTCTTATAGATTCTTCAATTGACGAATTCCAAGACCTCTTGACCAAGATCAATACCCTCTAAGACCAAGTGCAATCTTTCCAGATTATGTGCTTCCTTTGTCCAAGTCAAACCCAATCAAATCTCCTCCAACAACACAATTTTGACCCCCAACTTCAAAATTTCGGCCTCTACTATAGGTTTGAAATTTTTAGCCCTCCCAACAGTAGTTGTTGCCACACATGTGAGCTTATTTTGGCCTCTGAGGACTTCTTCATACCTTCACTTGACTTTCTCCTTCCTCTGGTGCTTGAGGATGACCTAAAGTGACTTTTGCTAACCTTATTTCCCTTCCTTCTTCAAGATTGAACCTGCAGAATAGAAACCCTAGACCATCGACATAAACCCTAGCCTTCCTTCGCACGTGTGAGACAGAAATAGCCCAGAAACAAGTCTTCGTCGTCCTCTTCCTTCTTTTATTCCTTGTTCTTCTTCCTCATTTGCTTAAATGAGTGAGTGATGATTGTCTCTCAAGGAGGTTGAGTTCCCTCCTTTATGTAGGCTTCTTAAGGTGGACATGGTTCCTCAATTTAGGCTAACTTTCGAGCTGCGAGGCTAACTTAAAGGGTATTTTGACACTTTTAATGACAAAAATAATTTTCTTTACAAGTTAAAATGAGCCTAATGAGGTCTTCAACTTATGACAATGACTCTTTTGACTTATTGACCTAGGACAAAGTCTAGAGGCACTCAATGGGTGCTTGACCTCTAAAATAAAAGACCTTGAGCATGAAACCCATGCTCCAAAAATAATAATATTTTTTCTTTAATTTTATAATATACAGGAATCAAAAGTACACTTCATATTTATGAAGACCGAACCTAGTTACACATTTTTCAACACTCCCTCTTAACTAGGGAGGTATTCATAATATGGTACGTTGGCATTCTAAATCTGAAGAGATTCTCATAAGAAGTGTCGGATTGGTAAACCATTTGTTTAGCATCATACCAACTAGCATTGTTATATAGCAAGGCCTTGATTAGCAACGCTATCTCTCTACAAGATCAGAGCACAATGTTGGTGAGACCAACGACTGATAGACACCATCATCATTGTCTCTCTTGGAACATACCCCACCCGAGTTCTCTTAGAGTATGTTCCATCAAGATTATTCTTATCTTGGATATCTAGTCCTCAAAGAATATTGGTCCCCTATGACTACTCTTACCTTGGATGCCCTACCTCATCCTCAAAGAGTATCGGATGCCAGATGCTTACCCAATCCTCCATTATTTCTTCCCAAGTGAAGACAAGAATGATGTGCCTATCTTTCCCTCTTGAACATGGAGGATATATCAAACAAACCAAGCCTGTTTCTCAAATACACAAGCTTCTTGTTAGGAAGAGATTTTGTCAAAATATAAGCTACATGTTTATTAGTGGAGATATACCGTCACTGCAATACACCATCTTGTACTAACTTCTAAATGTAGTGATACTTGTTGTTTATATGATTTTTATTTCCATGAAACACTGGGTCTTTAGATAATCTTATACAACTAGTGTTATCACAATGTATCACTATAGGGTCCATTGGTCCTTCAAACAATTCAAACAACAACTTCCTCAACCAAACAACTTCTCTGCTTACTTCACAGGCTACAATATACTTAGCCTGAGCACTACTCAAAGAAATCATATCTTGTTTTCTGCTCATCCATGAGATCATAGAGGACCCCAATCTAAAACATCCTCCTGTAGCGCTCCTTCCATCCTGCACACTGCCTCCCATGTTGGAATATGTATATCCAGTTAAATGGACATCATTCCTCCTATCATATTTTAGGCAGTAGTGGATGATTCCTTGAAAATATCTTAGTATATGTTTTTCTTCTATCCAATGATCATGCTTCTGCTCCACTTGGAATTGACTGAGAAAATTTACTAGAAAACATATGTTTGGTTGGGCATTCACCAAGTATATCGGTGAGCCAATCAATTGTCTATATATGGAAGGATCCACAAGGATTGATTCAGAACTCCTTAGTCTTTTCAAGTTTGTGATCATCAGGTTGTCATTGGTTTGTAATCCATCATGTCAAACTTCTTCAACATCTTGATCACATGCTTCCCTTGACCTAGATAGATCTCATCAGGTCCTTGCCAAAGTTATAATCCCAAATAGTAGTGCATCATCCCTAGATCCTTCATGTCAAATTCTGTTGCTAGATGCTTCTTACATTCTTCAGTTCAACTTTCCACACATGTCAATATAAGATCATCCACATACAAAGTAATGATTATTGGCTCTCCATTCACAAACTTAATGTAAAGGTGTAGACCAACATAACTCTTTGTGAATCCTAATCTCTATAGTTATGCATCCATTCTAGCATACCATGCCCTTGGTGGTTACTTGAGGCCATATAATTTCTTCTTCAATCTGAAAACATATGCCTCTCTATCTTTAACTTAAAATCCCAAGGGTTTCTTTATATAGACTTCCTTATCAATTGTGCCATTTAGGAATGCAGTCTTGACATCCATTTGGTGGATGTTCCATCCTATTGATGTTTCCAAAGAGATCAATGAATGTATAGTTGTATACCTTACTGTCGAAGAAAATATTTCTTCATAATCGATGCCTTCTTGTTGAGAGAATCCCCTAGCCACAAATCTTGCCTTATATTTATCAATACTTCCATCTGCTGCATGTTTAATCTTATAGAGCCATTTGGAAGTTACCACATATTTGTTTTCAAGACTAGGTACGATCTCCCAAACTCCATTTTTCATTATCAATTGATACTCTTCATTCATGGCATCCTTCCATTCTTGGTATGCATACCCAGAATATCGTTTGGGCTTCTTGCTTTCCCCTAATGTTCCTTGGACTACTTCATGACCTTTTACATCAAGTAGTGTAGACTTGAACTAGTTAGGTCTCTTTCCAGTTTCGATGTTTAACACAGGTTGTATAGGTTCACTAGGACCTTCATATTCATGATTTGATTCTTCTTCCCCCCTTTTAAATTCTTCATCAAATATTGAAGTATCTTCCTCATCAGAGTCCATAGGGAGATCCTTTGATTTCTTGAATGTAATACTTTCGTCAAGTATCACATCTCAGGTGACTTCTATTCGGTGTCCTTCCTTTATGTACATCCTATAGGCCTTACAAGAGGTAATGTAGCTAAAAAAGGTCCCCTTCAGGCTTGATGGATCCATCTTCTTTCTCTTGTCCTTAGGTATATGAATATAGACAGGACAACCAAAAATTTGGAGATGATCCATGCTTGGTTTCTTCCCAGTGAATACTTCTTCAGGAGTCAAGTTATTTAGTGACTTGTGGGGACTTCGATTTTGTATGTATACAACTGTCTTTGTTGTTTCACCCCACAGTAATTTTGGCAATAATTGATCATGTAGCATTTCTTTTACACTTTCTTCAGTGGATCGATTCTTTCATTTTGTAACTCCATTTTGCTTGGGATTATATGGGACTATCAACTCCATATTAATCCTAGAATCCTTACAGAAGGCTATAAGTTCTTTGGAAGTATGTTTCCCCCCATTGGTAGATCTTAATTTCTTGATTCTCCTTTCTATAAGGTTCTCTACTTCAACTTTGAATTCTTCAAATTTGGTAAAGGCTTCATCCTTGGATTTCATTAAGTAAACGCAAGTTTTCCTTGAATGGTCATCTATGAATGTGATATAGTATAGATGACCTCCAAGTGACTTTAGAGTCATAGGACCACGAACATCATAATGAATAAGATCCAAGATTTATTTTGACCTTGAAGCATTGCTTCCAAATGGTCTCTTGGTGTTCTTTGCCAATGCACATCCCTTGAAAACTCCTTCATGATCTTCTTTCAGCTTGGGGATGCCATTTACAATGGTATTTAGTTTTAGTAAGATTTTGTAGTGGATATGACCAAATCTTCTATGCCAAAGTTCACACGGGCTGATTTCAATGTGAACTAAAGCTTAAGCGGGGGGGTTTATCAATCTATAGAGTTTTCCTTCACGTATCCAAATCATTCTAGCATCTTTTATGCTTGAGGTCTTACCCCATACTACAAATATTCCATCAATGAAATCCAATCTATCACCTTTATCTTATATAATTGAAATGGAAAGTAAATTCTTATGAAAACCTGGAACAAATAAAATGTTGTTGATATGGATATTTCCTCCATTCCACAACTCTAGTGAGGTTGATCCAATTCCTCTCACAAGATAGCTATTGTTATCACTAATATCTACAGAGTAAGAGGAATTTCCTTTTGACAATGTCTTTAGTTTCTTAGGATGGTTGGTCATATGTCTTGATGTTCCACTATCGATCACCCAAATGCTCTCATCCTGAAATGTGCCAGTGAGTGCTAAGAGTAGTCCTTTGTCCTTTGTCTTGATCACTTCATTCTTTGGAGTAAATAGAAGATTAAATACCTCTTTGAAGCTCTTCTTGAGATGGCTTTCTACATTTTAACACTTGTTTAGAACCCTATTTAGTGTGGTAGAGATCTTCATAATTCCCTTAGCCAACCTTAGCTCTAATGCCATGTTGAAAAATCTATAGGGAAAAGATTAAAGTGATTTCTCTTTTCTTGATAACTGCTTGTGATCTCTTTTAACTTTTTCTTACTTATTAGATTGTTTAATTATTATTGTATTTGTATATCATCAAACAAATACCAAAACAAGAAGAACAAGAACACAAAATGTAGGTTACAAGCCAGGGGCAAAACCTCTCCACTTGAGAGGAAAACCCGCAAATATCTTCTCTTCTTATAGATTCTTCAATTGACGAATTCCATGACCTTTAACCAAGATCAATACCCTCCATGACCAAGTCCAACCTTTCTAGATGATGTGCTTCCTTTTTCCAAGTCAACCCCAGTCAAATATCTTCCAACAGCACAATTTTGACCCCCAACTTCAGAATTTTGGCCTCTAGTGAAGGTGTAAAATATTTGGCCCTCTTACCAGTAGCTCCTAGCACACATGTGAGCTTATTTTGGCCTCTCAGGGCTTCTTTAGGACTTCTCTTGAATTTATACTTATTCTATTGCTTGAGGATGACCTAAAGTGACTTTCGATGACCTTCTTTCCATTCCTTTTTCAAGATCGAACATGCAGAAGAAAAACCATAAACCAGCAACATAAACCCTAGCCTTCCTTCACACATGTGAGGGAGAAATAGTCTAGAAACAAGTCTTCTTTCTCCTATTCATTATTTTCTACCTTCTTCTTCTTCATCCTTTTCTTGAATGAGTGAGTGATGATTGTATTTCAAGGAGGTCAAGTTCTCTCCTTTATATAGGCTTCTTAAGGTGGATGTGGCTCCTCAATTTAGACCAACTTTCCAGCTACTAGGCCGACATGGTCTTGAAGTGTATTTTGACACTTTTAATGACAAAAATAATTTTCTTTACAAGTTACATTGAACTCGATGGGTTCTTCAACTTATGAAAATGACTATTTTGACTTCTTGACCTAGGACAAACCCTAGAAGCACTCAATGGGTGCCTGACCTATAAAATAAATGACCTTGAGCATGAAACCCATGCTCCAAAAATAGTAATAAATATTTTTTCTTTCATTTTAAAATATACAAGAACCAAAATTATATTTCATATTTATGAAGCCCAAACCTAGTTACACATTTTTCAACAACGGAGAACCCAGGTTAGTGAAAAAGCAAGTTAACTTAGGGGTTGGGCACTTGGAGTGGTTGGTTAACTCTTGGGGCTCATGTAGCTCCTAAGGAATGAAAATTTGTTTTCGATTCATCGATTCCTCTTCCTTAATTTTACTTAGGGAGTTGATTCATATCATAGTAAATCTTTGTCACATATTTACCCCAGTGAACTGGTAAGCTTGGGAAAGTGTGGGAGTTATAGAGTGGTATCAGAGTAGGTTTCTATTCTCTTTGGGTGATATATGATACCACAGAGTGGTATCAGAGCATGGTTCAACACTTGGACTGGATTAGAGAAAGGTGTTTGTCATGCATGCATGAAGGTTGTATATGTGCTTGTTATGTATGCATGGTGGTCAGTCATTGTTACAGTTGTGTTGACATGTAGAAGTTGATAATGTTGTTGTTGGGATGTGTCTATCATGAATGCATGTTTGTTGTATATGTATTTGTCATGTATGTCAGTGTCTATATGTTTTTATGCAAGCATTTTTATGTTTTTGTTATGAAGTTGATATTATCATGCATGATGTCGATACATTGTTATGATTATGATTATACATGTATCATGCTAATCTGTTTGATCTTGCAAATGAGATATCATCCCCTGAACTATACTGAGGTATGTTGGTTACGTTTATATTTTGGTTTGGATGACATGGTATATTTGTAGGAAGAAGAGGGTCAAAGATGACTAGAAAAATGGTGGACTATAGTTCACGTGACTCTTTCTACAAATCAGATGAGCAACATGGTGATGAGTACTTCCCTCACATATAAAATACAATGAGAAGTTTAAAGGAAGATTAATAAGTTGCAAAGCAGATAATGAAAAAATTATTCAGTCACACGAGAGACATGCCAAGGCACATGAGAAACAAGAAGAGGTCAATGTAGTTATCCTTCATATTTGATCAAACTTGTAGAGACAGGGACCGATTAGGATCAGTCATGGATAGGAGGACAAGACTAATGGAGCATATGGTAGCAAATCTCATGATGGACATAGGTCAGACAAGGATGATATCGTTAGGGATGGAAGATTCTTGGATACACTTGATAGGAGAGGCAGTGGACATGGGATTTATTCTAGTTATGGTTTGGACATGTACCATGGTCATCAGCACTATCATCCTTACATGAGGAGTGACATGGGGTATTTTTTGGATGAGTTCAAGAAAGAAAAGCCACCTACATTTGATGAAGAGATGAAGAATTTGGAGGATGTAGAGGCATGGTTTCTTGGAATGAAGAAATTATTTGAGCTGCATGATTACATAGAAAACATGAAGGCCAGGATAGCTATTTTTATCCTTAAAGGGAAAGTGGAAATTTGGTGGAATATGTGATGTTGATCAGAGACATCAGGACAAAGGAGTTAAGTTTACTATGAAAGTAAAGCTAAGGAGTTCTATGAGCTGAAGATGGGATCAGTGACAGATGAGGAGTAGATGACTAAGTTCCTGGAGTTATTGAGGTATGTACCATATCAACTTTCAAATATTTGTCAATGGATTAACATTAGAATTAAAGGATCAGATTGATTATGATGAGCCTCAGTCACTGGAAGAAGTCATTGGGAAATTGAAACATTGTTATGAGAAATTGAAGCGTAGGATAGAGTCTTAGCAGGGTTGGAAAGGGAAAGACAAGACTAAAGGCAAATGGCTACTGAAGCGAACAAGGCCTCAGGTTTGCAGGTTTGGTTGTTTACATGTTAGTGCAGTTGGCCACAAGTACTAAGAAGAGAGTTCATCATTACGTAAGAGACTGTGCATTTGAGTTGAATGGTATGCCTACATCAGTGCATCTGAATGTACTTCCATTGGGATCATACAATATGCTTGTTGGCTTGTTGGGGCCTGACCCAGGTTCATAAGTGATTTAGACAAACAAATCCTGAAACTATCGGCCCTTTCGGCAACAGTCTGTAGTGCGTGGACAGAGGTCTCACCCGAGGTAGTATTGTAGGGTGCTGGAACCAGGTGTCTGCACCCTAGGGATGTCTTAATGAATTCTAGAAAGTTTGTGAACCAATCCTGTGTGCTTATGCTGCTTCGCGCAGCCATCTGTCCTTTACAACTGGTGCAACTGCTTCCGTGTAGCTCTGTAACGATCACGAAGAGGTGTTGCCTAGATCCTTAATCCTCATTGTGCGTTTATTATAGATATTAACTTAATTATGTGGACCCAATATTCTCATTAATCATGCAACATTCACAACATGTGCACGCAATCATAAACAATAAAGAGATGCATAACAATATCAGAAGCATAGACACAGAATATTCCACAATCAACTTATCTTTTATTAATCCTCTGTTCAGATACAATCCCAACTCTGCCCTGCAGACTCAGCTGCAGGGGTCCACGCAAACAGTTGCGGACTCTACCAAGCCTCTGCACACACAGCTGTAGAGCCTCTACCTACTCCTACAACCCGAGACTCGGACTTATAGACTCAGAGCTAATTCAATATTCAAAACCCATATCACTTCTCAAAGCTAAGACTAATACTGAGACTGCCTTTTACCCCTAGAGCCTCGCTCTATTTATATAATCCCATGGTCAGTGGATGATGGGTAGGTTGACACATTCTATATTAAATTACATTATTTTAGGGCAGACAACCCTAGACTCTTGAGCTCCGTGCTCGCATTTTGCGGGGTATTTACATTACATTGACCAAAACCTCGGGCTTCAAGCCCCAAAAACATGCTATGGGAGGATACGCTGCCCAACAGGCCCCCAACACAATCATCATGACTCGTCCCGAATCACTCTACTGGTGCAGTGATCTTCACACGGAGTCCATCCAACAATCTCTGTGCTTCGCTTATGTCCGCAGCACATTCTTCTGCTGTCCACTGTGCCAGTTGTACGCGCATCTCCGATGCGTCGTTTTCAGGTGCAATTCCTTGCTTGAGTGCATATATACCCTGCTTCTGTGGCAACTTCCCCTCAATCTTGGCGGTGACCGTGAATGCTTCCTCGAGCCAAGGCTAGATGCATGCTTTAAGAACTGCTTCTTTTTGATGCGCAATGTCCACCTGTTCCTTTAGAGCCTGGGCCTCCCTCATCTTGGCCAATTGCTGAGTAAGGGTGACCATCTCTGTGGTCCCCCGGACATTGTCATAGGCCTGCTGCAACTCCCGTGTTTTTGTCTCTAAATGCTATAACGTTAGGTCTTCATGCAGTGAAGTGAAGGTGAAGGGTGACTGATCTAACAAGCCTGTGCAATCCTGTATGGCACGCTCTATTGCTTCCAACCTTGATTGAATGGCGCGGTGGTGTTGCTCTGTGACTTTCGGGGGTGTAGAGGGTTGCGCCTTTAGCTGCAATTCCGTGATTTGCAGGTTGAGGTCCAGCTGGATCCTCGTTGCTTCCTCCTTTGGTTCATGGAATCCACTGGAAAATTTGTGGATCCACATACCTATTGGTAAGTCTGTTGCAATATCTAGATCGGGGACGCGACAACATGCTTCCTCAATAATTTGCTCCAACTGCTGAGTCTGTGCTACCACTTCATCGCGTTGGAGGCTCAGTTGCTTGATGTTGATTCATTGTTCACTGAGCATCTGTGCAACGAATCCTTCCCTAGCGCGAAGCTCTGTCGTCGCTCCATCCTATAGCTAGTATAATATCTCTTGCGGAATTGCAGCCAAGTTTAGGCCAAGTCCCTTGAGCCGACCTACCATAGCTCTGTCCTCCATGTTGTGTGCTGTCAGTGCTCCTTTCGGTAGTGCGACGGTATTAGACATTTTGGCCCGCATCAACTGCTCTGTTGCTGATGTACCTGTAGTCTCGTAGACAGCTACCATTCCCTGTTGTGGGGGCCGCACTTGAAGTTTCTGGATTTGCGCTCTGAGCGCCCCCAACACATTCTGTTGCTCCATCATTTCTTCTTGGAGCGCCTCCCTAGTGACCTCATGAATTGTGTCACTGATGTCGTATAGGTCACTCTTGGTTAGTGTAATAGGTTCCCCATCTAATTTGGAAGCCTTGGTATTTTTCCTGGGCCTTGTTCGTTCCGTACTGTGTGGCCGCTTTAGTTGTGTTGATGATGTGTGTGGGTCCGCGCCTTCTGCCATGTCATCTGTCCCTTGTCCTGTGGTTAGGTCCTGGTCTCGTCCTTCCTGTGTCATGGTTGCCTCAGATGCTGGTGTTGCTGCTGCCTTTTCTGTGACGGCCTTTGCTACCTCACGGGAAGCCCGTACTTCTTTAGCTAGCTACTCGTTCCACTTCTGTTGTGCTAACAGCTTGGTGGTATCCTTCTATATTTGAATTGCTGCCTCATCGCACGCCACCAGATCTGGTGCGTGTCATTCCGGTGGCCATGTGTCAAGCACCACAAAAACAACGTCATCGATTGCGATGAAGGGGAGTGTGGTCCACTTCTGCTACGGATCCTTTCGTGCTCTGATATACATATTGTGCATATCTGCTTTAAAGTATGCAAAGCTCTGCAGACTCGTATACTGAGGGGGATAGGCGTGGCCGTTTGTTGATCCACATTCGTACGCTCACCTACATTAGTACCCAAAAGATCTTGGTTTTGCAAATTCACATGGAATCCTTTGTCTCCCATAGTGGTGTGTATTTTGCTGCCTCTATTCAGTCCTAGTCGAGGGGAGGAAACTAACTATCCTCAGGTAATTCTCCTGCAACCAACAGGATGGATAAGAGCAACCATGTGTAGTGGAAGGTCTTACCCTACTCCTGGGCCTCCCTGCAGTTCGTCAGGAACTCCTCGCAGAGGAACTGCGCCCAGTTGAACCGTACCCCTTCTGCACATTGCTCGGCCAACGTGATGATCGTTGCTGGTACCTCATTGCCACGACATTTTCTCATCACTTTTCCTACCAACAACTGGGTAGTGACTCAGACCCCTTTGTTTTGAATGCTAGTAATAACGTAACCCCTCTGCTTTTTCTCCAACTTATATTTCTTTTTCATGGCCTCTGCAATCGCCAAGTCTCCACTTGTGCCAGCTATTTCCGCGGGGTCCCTTCCCGTATAGGGAAGTTGAGAAATCCTATGAATAAGCTTCGCCGTGATGGGAATGGGCTCCTCCAGCCACAAGTACCCATCGTGCACCAGGCAAAGCAGTTGCTTGATGACAAATATCGTGATTGGTGCCCGATGAAAGTGTGGAATCGATAGGAGGTGGAGTAGCCTGACCTCCTCCACCTCGCACAACCATTTCTGTGGTTGAAGTGCTGTAACTGCCCCCTCCTTGCTTTGCTTCATCAGTTGGTTGGTTTCCAAATGAGGCAACTTTTCGCTATTCGCGAGGTCCCAGTCTTCAAACTTCATCATGGGTACACGGCCCATAACTGAACCTTCAAACAGAATTCCCTCGGGGAGGAACGGGGTGTTGAGTGTGCTTTTAACAACATCCAAATCTTTAGGTACTTTTACCCTCCCTTTCCACAGAGGGACATACTTGGGCAGCTTTGCTGCAGTGCGTACTGGCTGGATGTCTTTCTCCATTTTGACCTCTGGTTCAATCTCTTCTACGAATGCCTGGAAATCGTACTCCTCCTCATCGCTCTCAATCGTAACCATTTTTCCCTTCTCTTCCATAGACAGCTTACCAAACCGCGGGTTTTGTGGAGACATACGGATCAGTCCTGCTCCCTGTGGGTCCTTTCTAGGCCTCGGCGTTTGGTGCGATTTTTGAATTTCCGACGCATCCCCCACTGGCAACATAGGCTTGGTGTGGCTTCCTTGGCAGTCGACATCACTTTTCTCAGAAGGTCCTGCGTCTCTTTTGGCAATGCTTCAAACACTGAACTTGCTTTCAAAGCCTCTAAAGCCGTAAAGTCCATACGCAATAACTAAATTCTTAAGATGCCAAGGGTTGTTCGGTGGATGACCATCTGGAATTTATAGGCCTGCTGAATTAAAATTCGACTGTTCCCCCCTCCTTTGGCTCATTAATGCAATATTGGCAGCAGATCGTTTCAAATCTAGTTCTGACTCTATGTCTTAATTGCTCGCTGTCCACTCCTCATTGCCTTAAATTGGACATCTTGTCATGAACAGTGACACCGACGGTCACTTTCTAGCCTACCCACGCGGCAGCACAGCCCCTTGTGCTTGAACGTGACCTGTGCGTCATACTGATCCTGTGCGCAACTCGCATACAAACTCTTTTATAGTCCCGCACTCTCTTTCAATTGCTTGGAGTGCTGAGATTGTGCTTCCTCTGGCTAGTCAGGTGGTCGCACTACTGGTGCGAGGGGTCAAGTCAACTTCCAACCTGGTCCACGAGCCTTCCTTAGTTACCCTCGTGCCATTCAGTGCCTCGCATTCTTCCTTATGTGGTGCGCTTCCTTGGTTACTTTGTTTGATAAGGTGTGGTCACAACCATGGTAGTATAGCCACAAAATCTCGATGACAATCATTTAATGTGGTGGTAGGGCTGCCCATACATGGCCCCATCCTTCTGTCGACGCGTAATGCTTGCGCGATTTTGGTTTCCAGTTTTCTGATATTCGTGTCCATTAATATGCTTTTCTACTTTTGTCATACCTGATATTCTTCGAGTTCGCGAAGCTCAAGGTTCCCTTACTGAATGGCTTCTTGAATATGCAGATGCTCGTCCTCACGCGGCTGCATAATTTCTTCGCTTTGGTCCTCGCATGCTATCCTAACTGTGAGAGCTGTGGTATGGGGATTCTTCTTTTCTCTTGTGGTTTCATCTCCTCTCGTTAGGATTGGGATCGTCTCCGCTCTGGTTTTTTCTCATGGTCCTATAGGCCCATCCAACTGCTGGTACGACCCATCCAATTGCTGGTACGCACAGGTCCCAGTTAGTTCGTCTCACCTGGTGAACTTCGTTCATGATTCCACATAGCTTTTTGAATGCTTCGACGTGGAATTGTTGTCACTTTTCCTGCTGTCGCGTCTGGTTCTGATTTTTGATCCTTAGTCCGGGACATGCTTGAACAACACTTGTCTGCACCCATTGACACAGGTGGGCGCGCAAGCTGCTTCGTCCTGGTTTCCTGGCTCTCGTTTGATGTTGGGGACTTCCAAACCATAAGCACATCCATATTCTACATTCGCGCCAGCTTCCAATAGTCTTCTGATGTGTACTCCACCATCGTGCAGGTGTTGTGTGCAGCGCCCATTCCAGCGCACTGTACCATTGCTGTTCCGATACTGCACTTTCAAATTTGTCTAATAATTCATCCAAAGCTGCTACCCCATCATATGATGGAAGTTCCCTTGCATCTGTCATCATGCACTGCAGTGATCTAATCATCATGTTGTAATTCAACGTTGTCACTTCATGCAACTGGTTCTGCTAGTGTTCTACTTCTTCGTCTAAATCTGAGGTACAGGAACAGTCGCGTTCCCACGAGAATATCCCATCTACAGTCGGGTTCACCTGATCCTGGTCTTGTGCCGTTATTTGGTAAATGAAATCTAGCTCATTGTCGTGTACAGGTTCAGTGTAGCGCTCCTTTGGTAGGGTCTAGCAGAACAACTGCGCGAAGGGACTTTTTCTCGAATATCATCTTCCGCTTTTGAGGTTGATGAATCCATTCATATCAGTGGCCTAGTCTATTCCTAGCACCGCAGGATAAGGATTGCTGTCTTCAACAATCTCTATTACTTCAAAGTCCATCTGTGTGCCCACGTCTTCAGTATCAACTGTTACCCCTTGCAACCTCCCTGTGGGCAAAATCTTCTGTTGGTTTGCCATTCGTAATTGAATAGGAGACCACTGCAACGTGGGCCTGCCCTGCTTTTCCATGTCTGCTTTGGTAACACATTCGCATCCGAACCTAGGTCTAGGATTACCTGATCCATTTCATATTCGCCAATCTGTGCCATTAATCTCATTTCCCTCCCGGTGCGCAATGTATGCTTTCCTAGTTTCTGGACTACGCGCAGTTCACCCGACCCTGCGCACCTAGTGATCAGATCTTGTAGTCCTTTAACTGCCCTATTGTCACGGAGCAGCTTCATGCATGTCTCTAAAAAGGTAGTAAGCATAGAAGGATCCATTCCTGGCTCTGGTTGATCCTTACTACTTGAAGTAAAGGCCTCCGCAAAGCTCTTCTTAGCTTCTATAAACGTCTCCTTTGCGTGTTCCAAGTCAAACTCAGGTTCCTTTATACAAGCCTTGTGAACCTATGTATCTTCCTCAGGTTGCTTCCCCTTATCTTCCCTTGTAGTCGCATCAATTTTGAGCACTATATTCACATTTGGGTCTTCTTCGCGCAGTTCAGACCTCATCATTTGAATATTTTGAGTCAGAGTAGGTTTAAGTACTCCTTTCTCGTGCATCTGTATGACCAACATAGGACAATCTACCATTTCATGATCAAACTGAGCACAGTACGAACAAGATATTCTCGTTGGGTTGGTACAATCATGAGTGTAGTGCCCTGGTCCTACGTAATTGCAATAGATTAACTATTCGTTGCCCCTTCCTGGTCCCATTCCTCCTCGGCCTCGCCCTTGGCCCTGAAATCCAGTGTTCGCCATCCCCGCGGCTGGGTTGAGGCCTCGCGTTTCTATCTGCATTCTATATGCTAGGGTTCGCTCCATCATCAACTCGTAGCTGCGACAAGTACGCTCGTCGTGGCCCACCGATCTACAAAAATTACAAAACAGTTGCTGGGGAGTCTGTGTATACTTCTGCAACAAATGACAGTTATCCGTCGTGTGCTTTCCTCCTATTTGACAGATTGCGCACCATAGCGCAGGTGCTGCACTTGGCCCTGCCTGTGCCTCTGGTCTCAATGGCATTGGTCCCCCTCCTGCTAAGTAGTTCGTGAATACTGGACAGTGGTCTTTGTCATGGCCCTGGCCTTTGCATTTTATGCACCACACTTCTTCATGCGCCTCTGGCCGTGGCACCCTATCCTGCTTCAAACTCTGCACATCCAAGCATATATTCTATAGTTGTTCGTGGATTTGTTGGGCTCCCAATCCCGGATCCTGTATCGGTGTTTCATGTAACCTCATTGCCATTTCCAACGCTTCGGCTTGGGTTGAAAGATTTTGCTGTGACAACACCGTCCTTAGGTGTGGTGTTAAAGACGCCACAAACCACGCATGGTGTTGGGCATCTGTTAGCATCATATTAGCCTCACCGATCATACTCTTCAGTTGCTGATCAAGATCCCAGGGAGTCTCACCTAGAAGCATCACAATTTCTTTAAATCCAATGATTGATTGTGTCTCTTATTTCAGCTGGCTAAGTTCTCAGTTCAACCCATTTTGGATCTCCGCTATTCCTGCATTTGGGGGATCATTAGAGTGCTTGATATACCATGTCAACGCACGATCCTGCAGCATGCTCACCAATGTGGCCTTCTTAATGTTGTCGTCCGTGACCCCTTGTGCTTCTCACATTACTCTTACCATGAACCAGAACTAGTCCAGATCCTCATTCCCTACTCCTTTGAATACAAGTAGCTTGATCACACTCGCCATGCTAAACTGTGGGGGTGGTGGAGGTGGGGTGGGTGAAGATGGAGGTGAAGTAGGTGAAGCGAGTGATGGCATAAGTGGAGGTGATAACTGCGGAATGCACTGTCTTATCAAACTGACCGCACTTCTCGGAGAAACCTGAGTGCGCTCTTCCTCGCTCTCTCGCAAAGGTGAAATTAAGGGACTGTTTCCTAATCCTTCGATACCTTTGTAGATCTTTCCACTCCGCGTCGTTCCAAACATTAATGTATTCGCATCACCCGTTTTTCACATAACAACATCTTAATCCAGGTATTCAGGGATTTAATGTACCTACCTTGTGGTCCCTTGAGAAAACATCATTCTGCTTTGCTATAGCTCACAATCGTGTCTACCGCGAACTCAGTGATAAATCCACCCATTATCTGGTCGAGCCAATGGTCCACAGCTCACACGATCTTATATTCTGATGCTTCTAGTCTGCGCACTAACTCTGGAGTCCACACTATTGGTTGGTCGAGCTTGTACTTTCCCTGGCTGTTAGCTAACCTTGCGATCCACTCATACAATTCAAAAGAGAAGGACACGAAGAAGATCTCGTGGATTTCCATACATACGTAGCGATCCAGCCACCTATTCTTGGATATCTACGGAGTTCTATTTTCCAGTGTCACAAACTCGTGAAGCTTCTTGTCCAACCACTCTGTAATTTCCTCCTTTGTGGGGTTCCAATGACACGACATCAGACATCCCTTAGGTAGATCTCGGTCCCAGCAACGAAATGATTTGTTGGCTTGTTGGGGCCTGACCCAGGTTCAGAAGTGATTTAGCCAAACAAATCCTAAAACTACCGGCCCTTTCGGTAACAGTCCATGGTGCGCGGACTGAGGTCTCACCCAGGGTAGTATGGGAGGGTGCTAGAACCAGGTTTCCGCACCCTAGGGATTACTTAATGAAGTCTGGGAAGTTTGCGAACCAATCCTGCGTGCTTACGCTACTTCGCGCAGCCGTCTGTCCTTCGCAACTGGTGCAACTACTTTTGTGTATCTCTGTAACAAGCGCGAAGAGGTGCTGTCTAGATCCTTAATCCTGACTGTGCATTTATTATAGATCTTAACTTAATTATGTGGACCCAATATTCTCATTAATCATGCAAAATTCATAACATGTGCGTGCAATCATAAATAGTAAAGAGATGCATAACAATATTAGAAGCATAGACACAGAATATTCCACAATCAACTTATCTTTTATTAATCCTATGTTCAGATACAATCCCAACTCCGCCCTGTGCACTCAGCTACAGGGGTCCGCACATACAGCTGCAGACTCTACTAGGCCTCTGCACACACAGCTGCAGAGCCTCTTCCCACTCCTACAACCCAAGACTCGGACTTACAGATTCAGAGCTAATTCAGTATTCAAAAACCATATCACTTCTCAAAGCTAAGACTAATACTAAGACTGCCTTTTACCTGTAGAGCCTCGCTCTATTTATACAATCCCATGGTCCACGGACAATGGGTAGGCCAACACATTCTATATTAAATTAAATTATTTTAGGGCGGAAAACCCTAGACTCTCGCACTCCGCGCCCGCATTTTGCGGGGTCTTTACATTACATTGACTAAAACCTTGGGCTTCAAGCCCCAAAAACATGCTATGGGGGGATCCGCTGCCCAACAATGCTTCTGGGTATGGATTGTCTATACTTGCACATGACTAAAGTAGTTTGTTATGACAAGGCCATTGAGTGCTTGGATGACAATGGAGAACATAGAATATTGCAAGGTAAGAAGAAGGCTACATCAGTTAGAATGGTTACAAATATGCAAGCAAAGAGCATTGACAGGAAAGGGTGTGTGTTATTGGTAGTGCATATTTCCAGTGATAAAGGTAAGGATGTTGAGGATGCAGAAGTCTTGAAGAGGTACCTAGTCTTATAACAATTTCAGGGTGTATTCCTAGTAGATATTTTAGAGTTACCACCTCACAAGGAAGTTCACTTTTCTATTGAGTTGGTACCAGGGGAAGCACCAACATCAAAGGCACTGTATAAGATGAGCAATCCATATCTAGTGGAATTGAAGTTGTAGTTGAAGGAAATGCCTGATAAGGGATACATTAGACCAAGTGTATCACCTTGGGGTGCACCAATGTTGTTTGTGAAGAAGAAGGATGGTACTATCAAGTTATGCATTAATTACATGCAACTGAACAAGATAACCATCAAGAATAGGTATTCGTTGCTGAGGATTGATGACTTGTTTGACCAATTAAAGGGAGCAACGATGTTCTCAAAGATTGATTTGAGATCAGGTTATCATCAGGTACGCATGAAAGAAGAGGACATCTACAAGAATGCTTTCCAGACCAGGTATGACATTATGAGCTTGTTGTAGTTCCTTTTGGTCTAACTAATTCTCCAACTACTTTCATGTGTTTGATGAATAGTGTATTGTGTCCTTATTTGGACAAGTTTGTTATTGTATTCATTGATGATATATTAATATATTTCAAGAATGATGAAGACCATGTCAAACACTTAGAAGCAATATTGAGATTACTAAGAGAGAATCAGTTGTATGCCAAGCTTAGTAAATGTAGTTTCTTTTAGACAAAGGTGCATTACTTGGAACATGTTTTTTGCAAGGAAGACATAGTAATGGATCTAGAAAAGATAAGAGCTATGATGGAATGGGAAACTCCTAGAAACGTGGATGAGGTCATATCATTCATGGGGTTAGCAGAGAATTATAAGAGGTTCATTAGGAACTTTTCATGAATTTCCTATCCTATTACATCATTATAGAGGAAAGGAAAGAAATTTGAATAGACATAGGAATGTGCAGCATGTTTTGAGTAGTTTAAGTCGTTGTTGACAAATGATCTAGTTCTCAATATTGCAGATCTGGATGAAGAGTTTGTGGTGTGTACAGATGCTTGTAAGAGAGGACTTGATGGAGTCCTAATGCAAGAAGATCAAGTAGTATGATATGAATCAATGAAATTGAATGAGTAGGAGTAGAATTATGTAATGCATGATCTTGAGCTGGCATCAATCATCCATGCATTGAAGATGTGGAGGCATTATCTTCTTGGTAGGAGTTTTATGTTGATGAGTGATCATAATGGGTTGAGATACTTGTTTGACCAATTGAATATGAATTCCAAGCAAGATATATGGTTAGCCATGATCAGTGAGTTTGAATTTGAGATCAGGTAACTTAAAGGAAAAGAGAATATGGTTGTAGATGCTCTTAGTAGAAGAGTATAGGTAAATCACATAGCGATATGATTTCATATGGGAAAAATTTACAAGATGAGATATTACAAGTAGGATATGTTACAGTAGTAGGGTACATGTGGTCAGGATGTGGACTATTGTCTCATTGCTGATGGTTTGATCAGATTGAGGGACATGATCTATGTGTTGGAAAACAATGAACTCAAGAAGCTTATCTTGCAAGAATTTCATGTTAAGTCATATTCAAGTCATCCGAGATATCATAAGACATTGATAATAGTGAAGAAATTATACTATTGGAAAAATCAAAAGACGAAAGTGGTAGAGTTTGTGGATAGATGTTTCAATTATCAATAGGTAAAAGTAGAGTGTAAGCATCGAGGTGGATTACTACAATTGATTCAGATTCCAGAGTGGAAACGAGAGGTTATTTCCACGAATTTCATTATAGGTTTGTCGATGACATCTAGAAAACATGATTATGTTATGGTTGTGGTTGAAAGGTTGACAAAGGTAGCACACTTCATTCCAGTGAAGTCTACTTATTCAGATAGTGATGTAGCACAAGTCTACATTAGGGAGATAGTGAGGTTGCATGGTGTTCCAAATAAGATTGTATTTGACAGAGATTCCAAGTTCACTTCCACATTTTGGAAGGAGTTATTTTCAGGTTTGGGTATAGAGTTGGCCTTCATTACAACTTATCATCCATAGACAGATAGACATAAAGAGAGGGTCAATATGATTTTGGAGGACATGTTGAGAATGTATGTTATGCATCAACAGTGGAAGTGGGAAGAGTATCTTCCATTGGTAGAGTTTTATTACAATAATGGGTATCAGGAATCTTTGAGGATGAGTTCATTTGAGGCATTTTACGGGTGGATTTGTAATACTCCTATTAGTCGGAGTGATCCAGTGAACAGGGTATTGATTAGACTGAACATGTTGGTAAAAATGGAACAAGAAATGTAGGTTATAAAGAAGAATCTAAATGTGGTACATGATAACCAAGAGTTATGCAGATCAACACAGGACATTTAAATAGTTTTAGGTTGGGGAACATGTGTACTTATGCATCAAGCCTAAGAAGATCTCCTTGAGGATTGGGTCATGTGCGAAGTTGGAACCTCGGTATCGTGGGCTTTTCGAGATGCTTGAGAGGATTGGACCAGTGGCCTATAGACTTGCACTACCTCTGATAGTGAAAGTCCATGATGTTTTCCATGTTTCATTGCTTAAGGGATATGTAAAATATGTTAATCATGTTATTGATTGGTCTGTATTGCAGGTGGATCTAGAAAGAGAATTCTAGTCGGAACTTCGGTGCATACTGGAATGAAAAATGATCTTGCTCCAGAATCGAGCAATAGAGCAAGTTAAAGTGAAGTGGAAGCACTTTGGGCCTGATGAAGATACATGGGAGATGGTTGATCAGATATGGGATATGTCTCTTTCATTATTTTCCAGTGAAGGCAAATGAGTTTTGGTATATGTACATATTTGTGTATGGTTGATATTATAAATACCGCAATGAGTTGTGTTATAAAGCTCCAATAAGTGGTATGTGTGTCATGTTGGTTTTATTTTTAGCAGGTGGATATTGTAAATAATACATTGAGCTAATTTCTAAAGCTCCATGGGCATCATGTTTTGCTTTTCAACGGTCTTGTTGGTTATAGGTGTCATTACACTAAGGACGGCGTTCCCCTAAGGGGGAGGGTTTTGTAACAGCTCTAGGTTAAAAGTTCATGTAATAAAATTGATAAAGGAAAAATAAGACCAAGGTCACGGGACACATATTCCAAGATGAATGTTGGGAAAGGCATCCTAGTGGGTTTTCATTTGGTTTATTATGGCTATGGGAAATTGGCAAAGGCAATGGAAAAGTGGCGTTAATTGACATTTATTTATGAAAATAAAGGAAAACAAGAGAAAAGGGAGGTGAAAGGTCACATAATTGCATGAGAGTAAAATTGAAGGAAAATAGAGGAAATTGAAGAAAATATAGGCCTCAATAATAGAAAGGCTTCTGAGGATAAATTCACAACCTTTAGTCAGTTCAGTTTTGGAACTCTCTCTCTATTCTCTCTCTCCCATACTCTTGCACACTTAGCTCATTCTTGGAGCACTCTAGCATTGGAGAAAGGAAGGAAAGGAAGGATAAGAATGCAAAGGGAAGCAAGGATCAAGCAAGGAAGAGTTGGATCAAACGTCTACAATGGGATTACTTGTAAGTATCGAGTTGCATGTATGATTTCCTTGATAATTTTGGCATGCATTGTACATGCATGTGTGTATTTGGTTCTCTTGCTATCATTCACATGGGTTTATTTCTAGGTGTGACAGTGGTTTTCAGCCTTGACTTTCCATTTTCAGATAGCCATGGTGTGATGGGGTTCTTTAATTTGGTTGAGCTAGATTGATGGATGGTTTTGGAACTGATTAAGGTGGTCTTAGGAAAATTCCCAAGGGCCTATGTATCCCTTTACTAGTGATGATGGGATACATGATAAATCCTAAGGGTGGATATAGGAAAATTCCTCAAGGTAATGGTCAATAAATCTAGAGGAATCCATGCTTGTTTAGGGCCTCGTGATTCGTTAACCATTTTTGGTGGGATTCTGGTAAAGCCTGGTAGTGTATATTTATCATTTGGGCCTAGGAATCCCTTAACCGGTAATGGCGTGATACATGGTAAAGCCTAGTTGTATAGTTGAGGGTGTCAGTATTAGAAATCCATTAACCAATAATGGCGAGATATGCGATAAAGCCTAAGGAATCCCTAGTTGGTTTTGTTGTGAGACCCACATTCCTTCTTGGAATATGGAATGGGGGTTATTGGCTGAAAGCAAGATTTGGTTAAGCCCAATCTATGGTTGAGTGGTACGTGGAAGTCCCTAACTTGGTTGGATTTTGCATATGTTAATAAGAGGTCTTTTCCCCTTGTATTTCAAGAGTAAATTTACTTGTTATTATGTGTCTTGATTGTTGTTCTACCGTTGTATTTATTTTGGTTATATGTTGGTTATAATCATGGTTTTATGATAGACTTGAGTTATGGTTGTCATCATGTTTGATTAGTAAATTACATTTTAATGAATGTATGACTTAATAGATGATATTGTGGCTATTTTTAGAGGGAATCAAACCTTCTTGATGATTCTCAGATAAGTAAGAGATCCCTATGTTTAGATGTGTACTTATGAAATGTACATCACTTGTTCATGATATGTTTGACAAAATGTTTGTCATGGTTGGGATGGGTCAGGTTAGGTCCTTCTTCAAATTTTTCATTAAAGGACTTGTCTTTGTGTTATTTATCAACTCTAAGAGTTTCATTAAGTTCTGGATAAAGGTCTTGGTCCTAGCCCTAAAAAAAAGGCTCAGATCTTGGTGTCGCTAACATAGAACGTAGTGAATTAGTCTACAGTCGATGGAATGGAGGCTTATGAGAGCGATTGAAGGGTCTCGACCACTAATGTTCCTTGTCATGGGAGCGACTGAGAACCCAAGTCGTTGAAAAGGAAAGTTAACTCAGGGATTAGGCACCTGGAGTGGTTGGTTAACTCTTGGGGGTCCTGTAGCTCTTGAGGAATGAAAACTTGTTTTCGATTCATTGATTCCACTTCCTTAACTGTACTTAGGGAGTTGTGTCATATCATAGTAACTCTTCATCACATATTTACCCCGGTGAACCAGTAAGCTTGGGTAAGTGTTCGAGAAGGGTGTTACATCTATTAAAACCAAATTTCTTCTATTGAATCTTTAGAAAAGAAATGAATTACATGATTTTCTTTAGAATTTTATTGACGTACTCAGAAAAATTTAGTAGAAGCATTCTTAAATTACCATAGTTTTGATGAGTTTTTTTTTGTGTAAGCTTGGCAATACCTTTCTATTAATCATATGTAAAGCAGGTTATAGAAAATATGTCCGGTGGCCTCAACCTGCCTGAAGGAAACTATGTATTTTTGCCACCGATCAACATAATAAGTCATCCAAAACATAAACAATTTGAGTATGTCCATCCAAGCTTTATAGGTTGCCATATCTATCACCCATATATATGTACTACTAACAATGTAAATGATATCCAAAAAGATCATAAAAACACAAAAAACATCAGAAAATTTCAGAAATATCATGACTTCCTGGTAGTCAATCATTAGACGATTCTACTGGTGGGTCCTTTGCACTCGAATTTGGAATTTCATTTTGTTGTAGACTTTGTAGCTATTTTTCCATGCGGTCAATGAGGACATTCTGATGGTACTGTTGTACCTAATATTCATGTATTTCATGTTGAATGTCCTTGAGGCTTAGTTCAGATTGCTGGGGGCTATCCAAGTTTTGGGTTTCTGACATGTCTCTCACTAGTAATCTCTTCATTACCCAATATAGTTGGACTGACTGTTTGAACAAAGTCAGCCTTTCGCGAGTGAGTCCAGGGTCCATTACCAAAGGTTCCCAGTCCTCTATTGGAATTAGTTCTACAACCGCCTTGGCATTCAATTCCACCTCCCATGATGAGATTACAAACTTCACTTGTGCTAGGGATCCAACACTGTATGCATGCATGAGAGTTTCCATGTTCTCCTCCCTTATTTTCCTTCCTTTTTCACATTGGGGCTTGCTGGACGAAGCTAACAGTGATTTCCCTTTCTTGTTGTTTTGGTTGCTGTTGTTATCTCAAAATCAGGCCCTGATAGGCTGCTGTGATCAGGCAGACTTTAAGTAACTATTTCAAACCTACTTTAGGCTGAGGCTTAGCCTCCCCAACCTGAGAGGGCTCTCTCAAAGGATTAATGATCTTTGATTATGATAAAGATGGCTAACTCTTGTGAAACAAAGGTAAAATGTGAGTGGTGGAAACACAATTAGAAACTATCCATTGGGCTTATGGAGTCAACATCATTTCAGTATAACAATGTTATCAACCTTACATAGAAGTCAGGGCATTCAGGATTCAACACATTTAGAACATACCAGAAACATATAGGATAGTCTATGAATGTATATAGGAAATTAGAGCACCATGAGTGAGTTCTAAGTGATTACACATTCATACCACTGCAAATATTGGGAAAAGAACAATACAACACATTCTGAACATCGAATCCCTCCTGAGTCCTGAGAAGCAAAGCCAATCTTGTATTACTGAAAAAAAGTCCTTACATAAAGCCAAATATCAGAGCTTTTCTGAATAATTTTCCAAACCCTAATACATTAGTTCTTCTCCCATATATAGAGTTCATGTAGATTCCTTCCTCCAGCATGAGGGGAATTCGAATTCCTCCTTATTTGACACCTATTGACACTTAAACTAACTATTTCATACAAAAGACAGCTAACTAGGAGTCCTAGAGACCTAATACAACTAGGAGTGTAACTCATTATTATTACAACAACCTTATATAAACATTTAAATCATTCTTTGACACCTATAAATCCATGAAGTCGAATTTGATGGTGCTCATAACCTTCCAGCTGGCCCTTGATGACTCATCCTTTTGCTGTTCCTAGAAACTAGGAGACTGTCCCTTGCTCTGTTCTGGCTGAAAAATAGGTCTTGGGACAGAGCTCATAACTTCTCATAAAAAATGTATTTGAAAAAACTGAAGGAGGATTTTGTGAACCAATCCCTACTAAACAAAAACCTCTCTTTGTTTTTTGAAAAACCTTTCCTACCGCCCAGAATGTGTCTTTGAAAAACAGGTGTAAAACAGAGAAATATGCTTGTAAAAAACTGCACCTATAGCAGTTTCGTAGCGCAAGTTTGGTCCTTCATTTCTCCCAGATCATAATGGATTTGAAGAAATTAGAAGAGGTTTTTGTACTTCAGTATCTTAGGAATGAAAACCTCTTTCACTTTTCAGAGAGGAGTTTTCCACTGCTCAGAAACTCTTCTAGAAGTTGACTGGTAGAAACTAGGAGACAAAGTTCCTCCTTTTTAGAGTTTCATTTTTATTCTTGTCTTCGACCTTCTGCTACTTGTTTTGCCCTTGTTGGATGTTTAAACCTTGTAAATAATCCCTTTCAAAAATCCTTCTTCACAAATATTTACTTTTTGTCTCTCAAAATTGGTCCATCAAGTCATAATATGCAGCTACAGCAGTTTCGTAGCGCGCTACGAAACTGCTGTGTGAATAAAAAAAACACAGTTTTTTCAAAAAAATATTCTTCTTGTGATTTATTCACAGCTTCATCTTATGCCAATAGGCCACATATCTTTGACATAATTCATCCATAAACAGCTTTGAAAAGGTAATGTTCTAACCAAAATTGTGTTAAGGCTCCAATCACTTACAACCCGGTTCTTTTATGCTGAGATTGTCCTCCTAGATTGCTCAAATGAATTTGCAGGTCCTCAATCTGTCTCTTTTACCTCTGGCTCTACCTCTTGTAATATTATTAAATGCTTAGTCACAGTCCTTCTTGGCTTTGAAAACAAACTTTGAGAATTGGTCATCAAATTGAAGCTTTTTGGTAGATTTAACTCCTTTGGTTTTGTTCTTGTTGGCTTCAAGTAGCTTTGGTTGGACCTGAGGAGTCTCTTCTATGTAGATGGTGTGGAGGAGATCATTCAAACTTCCCTTTGAAGTTGGGCTTTCATCAACAATCATTGTCTTCCCCTTTTCCTTGGCTAATTGACTTCTAGTTACTCTTCTTTTGACTGTTTTATCAATAGACTGCTCTTGTACCACTTCCTTGATCTGAACCTTCTTCTTCTGTGACTGTTTGAATGCTTCTTCAACCTCTCTATTCCTCGTGAGAACATCTAAGCCTTCAGGCTCAGGTCTAAGACACTGGCCTGATCTGTGATTTTTCCTTTCTTCAGACATGTCTATGAAATCCCTGCAAGGAAACTTGAAGATAAACCTGCACTGTATTGGTTTGAACACTGCCTTACTTGAATTTGAAACTGAGAGCTGCCTCGCTTGATCTTCAAAGAATTCAAATTGAACATCTATCAATGTGCTCCTCATGCATGAACCCAAACCTAAATCATAACTATGAATACTTGGCTCTTTTTGAAACTTGCAACCTAAGCATACCAAGACTCCTAACGACTCTAATAATGAGAATGAATGGCTGCATGTGATAGGCATGGTTCAAGGACTGACACATGGTGATGAGAAATTAACGAATTTTGATGGAAAAGACAATTAGACCAACTTTGGCACAAATCCTTGATTTCGTAGCACAACCAATGTAAATTCTATGTTTTGCGCTATGAAATCTCCTAGTTACGAAACTGTCTAGGTGTTTTCGTAGCGCACATAGTGTATTTTTGTGAGTTTGCGCTACGAAAACTCCTAGTTGATTTCGTAGTGCATGTAATTTTTGAAACAACCTTAACACATGACACTTTGAATAAATGTGGGACCAATGGTGGGTAAAACAAGATTGTTGACCATATTTAACAAAGGGAACAAGACTCTATCTTATGTTTTAGACTCCTTAAATAAAACAATAGAAATGACTTGACCAAGACTGACTTACAACTTTGAAACCATACAAGTTGTCCAAATTGTTTTTGAAATTTTTTTAGTGATAACAGTGGCTCCACTTGGGATAGTTTGCTCTTGTAGTACACTAACAACTCGCAGGTCTAGTGCTTTATCCTCTTATGATAAATGGAAATTTGTTTGAAAAGCATCCCCTTTAAGATTCTTGGGCCTTCACGTCGGGCTTAAGCTTGATGATAACTGTAGGAGAAAGAAATCTATATCTACTGAAAAATTGCTCAGTCAACCTTGAGCTTATTTGCATTTTCCTACCTACCTACCCTATCAGCTGCAATCTCCACTTGTAGCTCAAGGAACATGAAATTTCCAATGAAGCCAGTCATTGATGTGATCTGACACTTGAATCTCTTGACTACATTCAACCTCAACATAACCATGATAGTGAGATGACCAAATCAACTTATAATGTATATGATCTTCATAATGCAAATGAAAATGAAATACTGATGTGCAAAACTTTGCCATGTATTCATTTATAGGGTCAAGGAAAACATGGTTAGTTTGATAATCATCATAACATTCTATCTCTTCAGACAACTGATCCTCAACCACACAAAATTCCTTTGATGTGCTATCCAACTGCCTTTCTACATGATTCCCATAGACAATGTAATTTTCTTCATTATAAAGATCATTCTTTGATGCAAGCTGCTGCAAGGAATTACAAAAATGAACAACCTTTTCCTCTGCCTGAGGGTTATAAAAGCTATCTTCCAGTACTTTTCCTTGGTGTTTGCAATCAATTTCATACTCATTGTGATCAAAATCTTGGCAAGTTTGCTGCATCTTCTCATTTATATCAAAGGATGAAACATGGTTTTCATAAGTAAACCCCTGCTGATCTTCATGCTGCATTTCATGAGATGTTATACTTTCTTCTTGGTGTTGAAATGCATTGTTATGAAGAGCCTCTAAAATTTCTTCATCCATAAATTCATCATCATCATAACAATCCTCCAAGTACTGAATAAGACTTAAAGAATGTCTACAGCAATCTTTGAGCAACAATAAGGAAGGATGACATTCTTTATACATCTCATAGAATTCATCATGAAAATTAGCAAGCGAATATATTGAACCATTTTCCAAACTTTTATACCAAGACCATGCTTTTCCTTCTAAAGTGGTCATAAACATCCTCATGAGACAATCTTCAGGGAACTGAACCTTAAGACTGAGTACATGCATATGAAACCTAACCAAATGAAGAGCAGCATTGTCTTTCTTTTCATCTTTGAATATTGGAAGATCCTCTAACCAATCAACCTTTGGCATAGGATTTGGAAAAGCAGGGATATGAGACCAATTCATAGGAGCATACCTGGAATTCATTCTCATAGTGGAACTCATCTTGGAACTTCATCAAGCTACTGATCTTCTCACAGTGGAGTCACCTTCCAATTTTTATTCGATGTGTGGAGTCGCCAAGGTAGTTTTGCAGCCTCAAAAAGATGTCTGAGCTCCTGCTACCTTCAGAAGTTCAGCCTCTTAATTTCTGGAATGAATAGACTTCAGGCTCTCGGCAGACGCACCAAAATGTTATCTCAAAATTAGGCCTTGATAGGTTGCTGTGATGAGGCAGACTTTAAGTAACTATTTCAAACCTACTTTAGGCTGAGGCTTAGCCTCCCCAACCTGAGAGGGCTCTCTCAAAGGATTAATGATCTTTGATTATGATAAAGATGGCTAACTCTTGTGAAACAAAGATAAAATGTGAGTGGCGGAAACACAATTAGAAACTATCCATTGGGCTTATGAAGTCAACATCATTTCAGTATAACAATGTTATCAACCCTACATAGAAGTCAAGGCATTCAGGATTCAACACATTTAGAACATACCAGAAACATATAGGACCACACAGTCTATGAATGTATATAGGAAATTAGAGCACCATGAGTGAGTTCTAAGTGATTACACATTCATACTACTGCAAATATTGGGAAAAGAACAATACAACACATTCTCAACATCGAATCCCTCCTGAGTCCTGAGAAGCAAAGCCAATCTTGTATTACTGAAAAAGAGTCTTTACATAAAGCCAAATATCAGAGCTTTTCTGAATAATTTTCCAACCCCTAATACATTAGTTCTTCTCCCATATATAGAGTTCATGTAGATTCCTTCCTCCATCATGAGGGGAATTCGAATTCCTCCTTATTTGACACCTATTGACACTTAAACTAACTATTTAATACAAAAGACAGCTAACTAGGAGTCCTAGAGACCTAATACAACTAGGAGTGTAACTCCTTATTATGATTACAAAAACCTTATATAAACATTTAAAGCATTCTTTGACACCTATAACTCCATGAAGTCGAATTTGATGGTGCTCATAACATTCCCGTTGGCCCTTGATGACTCATCCTTTTGATGTTCCTAGAAACTAGGAGACTGTCCCTTGCTCTGTTCTGGCTGAAAAATAGGTCTTGGGACAGAGCTCATAACTTCTCATAAAAAATGTATTTGTAAAAACGGAAGGAGGATTTTGTGAAAAAATCTGTGCTGAACAAAAACCTCTCTTTGTTTTTTGAAACACCTTTCCTACCGCCCAGAATGTGTCTTTGAAAAACAGGTGTAAAACAAAGAAATATGCTTGTAAAAAACTGCACCTACAGCAGTTTCGTAGCGCAAGTTTGGTCCTTCATTTCTCCTAGATCATAATGGATTTGAAGAAAGTAGAAGAGGTTTTTGTACTTCAGTATCTTAGGAATGAAAACCTCTTTCACTTTTCAGAGAGGAGTTTTCCACTGCTCAGAAACTCTTCTAGAAGTTGACTGGTAGAAACTAGGAGACAAAGTTCCTCCTTTTTAGAGTTTCATTTTTATTCTTGTCTTCGACCTTCTGCTACTTGTTTTTCCCTTGCTGGATGTTTAAACCTTGTAAATACTCCCTTTCAGAAATCCTTCTTCACAAATATTTACTTTTTGTCTCTCAAAATTGGTCCATCAAGTCATAATATGCAGCTACAGCAGTTTCGTAGCGCGCTACGAAACTGCTGTGTGAATAAAAAAAACACAGTTTTTTCAAAAAAATATTCTTCTTGTGATTTCTTCACAGCTTCATCTTATGCCAATAGGCCACATATATTTGAAATAATTCATCCATAAACAACTTCGAAAAGGTAATTTTCTAACCAAAATTGTGTTAAGGCTCCAATCACTTACAGCCCGGTTCTTTTATGCTGAGATTGTCCTCCTAGTTTGCTCAAATGAATTTGTAGGTCCTCAATCTATCTCTTTTACCTCTGGCTCTGCCTCTTGTAATATTCCTAAATGCTTAGTCACAGGCCTTCTTGGATTTGAAAACAAACTTTGAGAATTGGTCATCAAATTGAAGCTTTTTGGAAGATTTAACTCCTTTGGTTTTGTTCTTGTTGGCTTCAAGTAGCTCTGCTTGGACCAGAGGAGTCTCTTCTATGTAGATGGTGTGGAGGAGATCATTCAAACTTCCCTTTGAAGCTGGGTTTTCATCAACAATCATTGTTTTCCCCTTTTCCTTGGCTAATTAACTTCTAGTTACTCTTCTTTTGACTGTTTTATCAATAGACTGCTCTTGTACCACTTCCTTGATCTGAACCTTCTTCTTCTATGACTGTTTGAATGCTTCTTCAACCTCTCTATTACTCGTGAGAACATCTAAGCCTTCAGGCTCAGGTCTAAGACACTGTCCTGATCTGTGATTTTTCCTTTCTTCAGACATGTCTACGAAATCCCTGCAAGGAAACTTGAAGATAAACCTGCACTGTATTGGTTTGAACACTGCCTTACTTGAATTTGAAACTAAGAGCTGCCTCGCTTGATCTTCAAAGAATTCAAATTGAACATCTGTCAATGTGCTCCTCATGCATGAACCCAAACCTAAATCATAACTATGAATACTTGGCTCTTTTTGAAACTTGCAACCTAAGCATACCAAGACTCTTAATGACTCTAATAATGAGAACGAATGGCTGCATGTGATAGGCATGGTTCAAGGACTGACACATGGTGATGAAAAATTAACGAATTTTGATGGAAAAGACAGTTAGACCAAATCTGGCACAAATCCTTGATTTCGTAGCGCAACCAGTGTAAATTCTGTGTTTTGCGCTACGAAATCTCCTAGTTACAAAACTGTCTAGGTGTTTTCGTAGCGCACATAGTGTATTTTTGTGAGTTTGTGCTACGAAAACTCCTAGTTGATTTCGTAGTGCATGTAATTTTTGAAACAACCTTAACACATGACACTTTGAATAAATGTGGGACCAATGGTGGGTAAAACAAGATTGTTGACCATATTTAACAAAGGGAACAAGACTCTATCTTATGTTTTAGACTCCTTAAATAAAACAATAGAAATGACTTGACCAAGACTGACTTACAACTTTGAAACCATACAAGTTGTCCAAATTGTTTTTGAAATTTTTTTAGTGATAACAGTGGCTCCACTTGGGATAGTTTGCTTCTGTAGTACACTAAGAAATCACAGGTCCAGTGCTTTATCCTCTTATGATAAATGGAAATTTGTTTGAAAAGCATCCCCTTTAAGCTTCTTGGGCCTTCACCTCGGGCTTAAGCTTGATGATCAATGTAGGAGAAAGAAATCTATATGTACTGAAAAATTGCTCAGTCAACCTTGAGCTTATTTGCATTTTCCTACCTACCTATCCTATCAGCTGCAATCTCCACTTGTAGCTCATGGAACATGAAATTTCCAATGAAGCCAGTCATCGATGTAATCTGACACTTGAATCTCTTGACTGCATTCAACCTCAAAATAACCATGATAGTGAGATGACCAAATCAACTTATAATGTATATGATCTTCATAATGCAAATGAAAATGAAATACTGATGTGCAAAACTTTGCCATGTATTCATTTATAGGGTCAAAGAAAACATGGTTATTTTGATAATCATCATAACATTCTATCTCTTCAGACAACTGATCCTCAACCACACAAAATTCCTTTGATGTGCTATCCAACTGCCTTTCTGCATGATTCCCATAGACAATGTAATTTTCTTCATTATAAAGATCATTCTTTGATGCAAGCTGCTGCAAGGAATTACAAAAATGAACAACCTTTTCCTCTACCTAAGGGTTATAAAAGCTATCTTCCAGTACTTTTCATTGGTGTTTGCAATCAATTTCATACTCATTGTGATCAAAATCTTTGCAAGTTTGCTGCATCTTCTCATTTATATCAAAGGATGAAACATGGTTTTCATAAGTAAACCCCTGCTGATATTCATGCTGCATTTCATGAGATGTTATACTTTCTTCTTGGTGTTGAAATGCATTGTTATGAAGAGCCTCTAAAATTTCTTCATCCATAAATTCATCATCATCATAACGATCCTCCAAGTACTGAATAAGACTTAAAGAATGTCTACAACAATCTTTGAGCAACAATAAGGAATTCTGTGTATATCTGTTTATCGATGTTTATTTCCGCTTCCAATATATGCTGTGAATGAATACTGTGTGTATGAAATATTGATCTAATGATGCGTGATTCTATTGAATAACTGTTAGATGATGTACGCAAGCATGTTTATGTAATTCTATGAGGACTGTGTTGAATTCTGTTATGTTTATTGAATAACTTAAGTAGATCTACGTAAACACTAATTAAGGGTTGTTCTCCAATGTGCGTAAGTGGGTAAATCAACTGATAAGGGTCCGCAAAAGCCAGTCATAGACCTTCACGAAGTTCTAAAGGCTGTTTCAGTATAGTTGCAGTATTGATCCCTAGGGACTTATCAATCTACGCGAAGGAAGATCTGAGGCACTAAAAGACATCACACTGATCTCTGGATGCAGAAAATTGGTTCCAACATTCCCCCATACTGCTTCGGGTGAGACTGCAGCCTGCGCTATGCGGGTTGTCGCCGAAAGGGTTAGTAGTGTAGGGATTTTTTGGTTGGTGCAACTAACTCTAAACCTGGGTCAGGACCCCCTAACACTCACCATAAGAAAATATAATCATCATAAAGTACAAGGATGATGACTACACCTTTGAGAGGTGGGTCAACACAACTTGCTTCTTCCAAACAAACCCCTAACTTATCAACATATATGCCTAAAGGGGTGGGGGACATGGGACAAACTTGCTTAATCCATGCATTACAATTGATTTATTTTGACCAACCCTCAATGTTTCTAAACATGACAATAATGTTCTCATACATTCTTATTGTAGCAACTCTCAATGGAGACACAATTTTTAACTCCTCTAACTTATTCCAAAGTTTATTCATTGGCATTGTAGCAAAATATTTTCTAAATTCAATGGAGAAACATAGGAGATTATTTTATTATTACGATACTTCTTCATAATGATCCAAAGCATAAAAATGTGGTCAAAAATTGAATGATTGTTCCTTATTCTAGCTTAGCCTTTAACTCTTTTTCTATGACCTCCTAAATATACATTAATCTTCTTCTCCAAAATAATTCCATTTAAATTGGCTAAAATGGGGCTAATCATAATGGTCTTATATTTAGGTATTGTTTTTATCACCTCTTTCAAAAATAAATACAATAAGATTTTGAGTCTAGGGTTTAGAGGAGCCTTTATTGACTCAAGGTATAGGGGGACCTTGCTTGATTGCTAAATTCAAGAGGTTATGTATGTAAAGGATGAGGATGGGACCCCTAATTTTTATAATTTCCACTTGGTATCCTTAGATGTCCTTAACTTTTCCTTTTGTGAACTATTAAACCATAAACTCTATGATATCTATTTAAAAAGCTACTTCCTTTGTAGAAATAGTTTCATTGTAGTGCATGACATTCAGGGATTCATATTATTTTATTTAGTTTTACAAGTAATATTTTGCCTCTAGAATTTCTTAGGATTTAACTTAAATAGGTGTAAAAGTTTTTCTTGTTTTCTATTTATATAGTACATTTGTTTCTTTTTTTATTATGGCTTTGCTTATATTTATCATGTCATATTTTAAGTAGAGAGGCTTGTTAGAAAATTATGATAGAGATTGTCAATGCTATTCTTATTTTGTAAGATATTTTATTCATTATTTAAATCCTTTAAAAAATATCAATTTTATTTTTATTAAAAATCAATTGCATTTGGTTATCATAGTTCTCATCAATGGGACTTTTATGCATGATATTGTTTAGGGCTAGGGTTAAAGTTCTATTATCAAATTTGAGCTTATGGTTGTTTAATAGGTTGAAATTTGCAACTTGGTTATATATAGGGATGTTAGATATCACATAATCTATGGAACTACTACCATGCTCATGAATACAAGTCATCCATTTGGATTTTCAACCACTTCATTGGACCATTGCAAATTAGCAGATCTTGAGAACTATAGAGCGTGATCAACTCTATACCAAACAAATTAATGACCAAGTCTTAAGTGTTTATATTTGTATCTACTAGGTAAAATAAGGTTCTCATCTAGACATAAAGGATTAGGGTCAAAATCATTTCTTAAAATGATAACTTGGTCAATTTTTGTATAGCATTAAAGCCTCCCAGTAAGGGGATACTACAATCATTTATCAAACTATAAATATCTTGTTCTAAGTCATTGTAAGAATAATTTTAACCTATATTATTTTTCTTATAAAAGGTAGAATTAATAGGCATGAAATAACAAATTTCTCATATAAATCTTCTTAGTATTAATATCAAATATTTGTATCCACATGTGTTGATTAAAAGGGTTTTTCTCGTGAACAATAATGTGAGGGGAAATGTTTTTCTTATAAAAAGTAGATTTAATAGGCATGATATTATGAATTTATATATAGATATTTTTAGTATAAATGTCAAAGTTCTACATCCACCTATATTAAGTGAAAAGGTTTGTCTAGTGAACTCTAATGCGAGGGAAAATGGCTTTAATCTTTTCCCCCCTTTTGTTCCTTTCCCCCCTTAATGTAACAATATATGCCTCTATCCCCTTTGTAGTGGGATCTCTCATTCCATATCAACCATAAGAAAAATCCTTATATGTTAGGAACCTTGGATTCTTCATGCTCCCAAGTTTCAATAAGTAGTATAGTATCAATTTTACTTTGGCTCCAACTTAACATAGGCCCTATGCTTTATGGAAAGCCATAATAGGTCTAAGAGAGAATTCAAAGTCTCCCAAATTCCTATTTTTTATTATTATTTTGGAATACATATTTCTAATTATTTTCCATTTTCCTTTCTTTCTAGTTTCCTTTATTTGTTGAAGTTCCTTCATTGACTTTGGTCTTTTAGAATAAGTTCTTCAATTTTAAATATTCATCACCATTTTAAACTCAAATTTTGCTACATATGTCATATTTACAGTTACTAAAGCTTACCTTAACACAAATTTTCCTATCTTTATGCTCAATTATATTTCCCAGTTTTTATTCTATTTTATGAGACAAGTTGTTTTGATTTGTAATTTATTATGTAGTTTTTCCTTGACTATTTATTGTGCATCCTCTTGCTTTTTTCTTTTAAATTTAAAATTACATGCTTCAAGGTTCTTTAGTCATGTTCATGGTTTAAGTCTATGAGATTATTCATTTCCTCTTTGATGGGTTTGATATTCACTTTACTTTCCAAACTCATAGGAATTGTCCACTCTAAAAGCATTGAGATAGATGATAAATAATATAGCCAACACAGATTCATCTTAACTCTAGGTTTATCAATCATCAAGAGGGGTCAAATATCTGAAGATGAAAACCCATTTTTTAGTGCAAAACTTATTTGATTTATTTCAACACTTGGCAGATCCAGAAGATATGTTGGTTTATATATATATATATATATATATATATATATATATATATATATATATAGAGAGAGAGAGAGAGAGAGAGAGAGAGAGAGAGAGAGCGAGAGAGAGAGAGAGAGAGAGAGAGAGAGAGAGAGAGAGAGAGAGAGAGAGAGAGAGATGATTTATTTCAACACTTGGCAGATCCAGAAGATATATTGGTTTATATATATATATAGAGAGAGAGAGAGAGGGAGAGAGGGAGAGAGAGAGAGAGACTCCTTTGTTGGATGTGCGAGGTAAGCACTGAACCACCTTTCTAGGCCAAACCAGAGAGAGAGAGAGAGAGAGAGAGAGAGAGAGAGAGAGAGAGAGAGAGAGAGAGATGATTTATTTCAACACTTGGCAGATCCAGAAGATATATTGGTTTATATATATATATATAGAGAGAGAGAGGGAGAGAGAGAGAGAGACTCCTTTGTTGGATGTGCGAGGTAAGCACTGAACCACCTTTCTAGGCCAAACCAGAGAGAGAGAGAGAGAGAGAGAGAGAGAGAGAGAGAGAGAGAGAGAGAGAGAGTATTGGGGGGCTAGGACACTATGAGTGGGAAAGGGGGATAAGGGGGGCTAGGACACTATGAGTGGGAAAGGGGGATAAGGTCTAAGTGATGGGGTTTAAGCCAAGGAAATAAGGAAAATGATACCTTAAAAGCCTAAATCCATGTTTTTATCCTAATTTTCCAAAAATTAGGAAAATGGGATTGAGGTGCCACTTGTCAAAAAGGGAACATGTACATGGTTTTAGTGTAAAACCCATCATTCCTTCCATTCATCTCATTTAGATTACTATGGACTATGGTGTTGGCTTTAGAGAGAGTTAGATATCATTGAATACTATTACCCTAATGAACCTAGATGGATCTAGGTGTAAGCATACTTATCATTTGGTTGCCTTGGGGAAGGTTGGAGTCTTGGAGGGAGAAGTGTAGGGATAGGTTTCCTAGTGTGAGGGCTAGAATGTACCTAGAGACTGACAAAGGCAATATTTTTTTTTTTCCACATAACTTTGAGATTCCCTAGGGTGGCCTATACTAGATCCCTAGAAAGGTAGAAGAATAACCTAAGGGACTATGGGTGTAAAGAAGGGGGGTACACTAACTTGGGTTGTGCAGGTTGATGGGGGGTGGGAGACTATAGGTAGGAGGTTGCTATAGTTTGGTACCTTGGCTTTTTACCTTATTGGTGTTAACTGTATTACCATAATAGGATTCTAGGTGAAATTTTTCCTTGGTGGAGTCATAGTCTTAGCTTGGGGGTGTCCGACTACTAAGTGTGCATGAGTAATGAGAAAATTTTAATGGCTAATATTTGCAAGTGGGCTAATTTTCCATCCTTTTTCCCAAAAATAAGATTTATTGATTTCCATTTTTGAAAAAATGATTCACCCAACTTATAGTATAAAATCAATTTACCTTAAAAATTGCCAAAATTTGACAAATACTATATAAAATCATTAGAAATTTGAATATTTTTACAAAAAAATCATCAAACATTTTACAATTTTCATATTAGAGACTAGTAATATTCACTAGGGTTTCTAAACTTTAAGATAAATTTCCCTCAGAATTTCCCCTAGCAATGATGCCTATGGCTAGGTGCTAATTAATTTAGTAAAGATAATTGTTCGTTTTATGGTTAAATATTTATTTTGTGTTTATATTATTTAATTTCATAGGCGTTCATGGTTAATGGATTTATATATGTTTATTGTGCTTTTATGGGCATAGGTATGCTACATTTTATAGTATAATAAATTATTCTGCATGATAGAGAATTATTAAGGTATTAGGGGTGCCTTAATCATAGAATTAATATTTACATCATAACTAGGATTTATGATAGAGAAAATATGTGTAATATATATATGATTTGGGAGCCAGGTGGGCATTCTTAGTTCTAATATCAGAGGAATTAGAAGAAGTGGGTATAACAAAATTAAATGTTATGGTATCAAAGACCATATGCATAGTAATGTGCCTCAACCTAGGTAACTAGGTACCTTACAAAGTGGTATCACAGAAAAGGTTAAAACACACAGGATGTATAGGCCAAAACTTTGTTTGTAAAGAAAGAATTGTGATTTTCCTATTATCTTTTTGACAAAAATCCTTAAAGAAGAGGAAATGGGAAAATTTAGAAATTCAATCCTATATGAGGAATGATGAAATTGGAATAGTAGTTGAGATGCCAAAGGAATTTATTTTAAATTTGCAGCCTCAATATTTGTATATGGAACTAGTCTCAAGAATTGAAAAATCAAACATGGAAGAAGAAGGTGAAATTAGGAGAAATCCCTAATTTTTGGGTGAAAATTGGAACTTGAATGGCTAAATAATCTAGTTGATATATAGATACATCAACTTGATGGTTACATGATAAAAATTGGTAAGATAAGGACGTATTGTAGGAGTTGATCCTACATAATTCATGTTGATAGAACATTTTGGAGAAAAAACTTTATTAATAGTGTTAAAAAATCGTAAATTTTTGAAAAAAAAAATAAAAAATCATATCGATGACATCACGAATGATTGTGGTAATTCAAAGTGGTAGTTAAGTCAACCTATGGTGGACATATGTTGGCATGAGGTACATTTGAAATTGTGAGAGTTGGTTATTGGGTGATCACTTCCAAGACTGAAATGAATTTGAGCCATCAATTTAGATCATCCTACATGGTTGGATTTTTTAGATTTGGTTTTGTGTGTTATCATGTTCAGATAATTAAGCCCAAATTAAATATACATTGTTAGATCATGATCACCGTCCACTATTGAATTTTTTGGGGTTAAGTTACATGGTTAACCTTTGTTTATCTTTAAGATTGAACTTAATATGGGATTTTGGATCAAACAAACATACACTATTGGATCTAGCAGAGATTAATTACCTCGTTAATAGGTGGTCATATCTAATCTTGAATTAAATATCTATTGTCAAATTTGGATTGATTGCACCCATTGATTAGTTTGGGTTTAGTGACCTTGTTAATAGTTAGGAATATCTAAGCATTAGTTTTATCTAGATAATCAAATCCAGATCAATCTCAATCATTGGATCTATCAGACATAGTTTGGGTTTAGTGACCTTTGAGATAAGGTCCCTAGGGTCATTTTGGGGTTAGTTAACCAAAGTTTTGTATAAATTTTTGTAAAAGATGTAAAGTCTCCACAAATGTGGATGTAGAGCACGCAGGTAGATAGGAGTCAAAGGGGTCTTAGCCCCTTGTTTGGGTCAGTTTTAAGATTCTTATGGAAGAAAGATATAAATGGTTGAGTGATAGTGAGTCTTAGGGATAACTTAGAATTTAGAATGAAGAATTGTGATCTCCCAATGGTTTTTGTTTTTTTCGGAAAGTGCTAAGGCAGGCAAGCTCTGCTTCTTGTACGTAGGTGTGAAGGGGAAGGCTCATGCAACTAAGTGCACAGGGTAGAAGAGTCTATAATCTGAACATTAAAGATCAATAAAGATGTATTTTGAAGAATTAATGTGCAATATGAGCATGTCTGTTGATTCTGTTATGTTATGTTTTGTCGCTTATAATGTGTTTTCTATAGAATAATGAATGAATTCTATGCAGAACCATTGAATCTATCTCATTTATGCATTATTTAAGTAGTTATCTAGTTTAGCGAGGATAAGAGTTATTTCTACTATGTTTTCTGATGAGTTGAATAGATATGAACGAAGTCAGATCTAGGGTTGTTTATTAATGCACGAAAGTGGACAAATTATTTATTTAAGGTCTGCAAAGACTGATCGTAGACCTTTGTGAAGGTATAGAATCCATTTTCATAGAGTTGTAGTAGTAAGCCCTAGAAAACTACCAATCTACACAAAGGTAGATCTGAGCTATAGAAGTGTGAGAACCACTTATTGCATGTCCCTGGATGCAGAAACCTGGTCCTAGCATCCACCAATACTGCTTTGGGTGAGACTGCATCTTGCACTATGCAGGTTTTTGCCGAAAGGGCTAGCAGTTAGGGTTTTTTTGGTTGGTGAACAACTCTGAATCTAGGTCAGGCCCCCTTAAGCCAACAAATGGTTCCATTGACGAGACCAAGATTTATCTAAGAGATGTATGATAAATGGTTTCCTACGAAGAAAGAGCTGGATAATTGGATTCATTGGAAATCGCATGCATTTGCGACTCAGGAGAACATCAGCCCTAAACAATCCAAGGAGCAATTGTTGCAAAGATTTTTGTATATAGATGAGACCGATGCGTTCTTTTGTTTCTTCCCTGAAGAATTATACAAGTGGTTGTCTAAATTAGCTGATAATCAAGAGATGTGGAGGCTCAAAGTCCCTATAGTGTGGACTCTTGAACTGGTGCAACATTTGAAAGCATCAGGAAGCAATATCACGCAGGTTGTGGATCACTAGGTTGATTGCACACTGGGTAGTTTTGTGACTTATTTCGTGATCAATAGAAATATCAGCTATAGCGAAGGATCTTTAAAGGACTGTGAGGTAAGTATTTGAAGTCACTGAAGACTTGGATTAAAATGTTGTTATGTGAAAAGAGGGTTGTGCAGTTATCTTGATGTTTGGGGCTACATGAAGTGGGAGATTATTTAGAAGAAACAAAGGATCTAGCCCAGAATATAGTCTGCTCATTGAATCCCCTTCAAGTGATGACGAAGGGATAATGTTGACTACATTGTGAAATGCAATTCAGTTAATAATGAAGGATATTTCTAGTATACCTCATCCATCCACTCGACCTCCACCTCCACCTCTGCCTCATACACCTTCACCTACACCTCCACCTCCACCCCCACCATTCAACATGGCAAACGTGATGAAGATGCTGATTTTTAAAGGAATGGGGACCGAAGATCCAAAACAATTTTGGTTTGTCGCAGATGCTGTTTGGACAACACAACAGATCACATATGATAATATTAAGAAAGCACAGTTGGTTATAGCTTTATAGGATCATGCATTAACATGGTATATCAAGTATTGCACTGATAACCCCAATGCATCGTTGGCAAATACCCAACTAGATTTGAACAAGGAGTTTAGTAAGCCTAAGTCAGAGGCACAATCAGTAATCGAATTTAAGGAAATCCAATAGAAGGTTGATGAGACACATTGGGACTTTAATCAGAGGTTCCTGATCAGGCAGACTAATATGAAAATCTCAGATACCCAACATCGCGACTGGTTTATAGCATCGCTCTTGCCACATTTAAGAATACCTTTGTCACAAAAAAAAATAGCAATGCAAGCAGAAGCCTTGGAGATCGCGATGAGGCTGGATGCATCGCCTATCCAAGATACAAACTTGGGAGTGAAACAAATTCATTCACAACTGGAGAGCCTGCACTTGGAGTTGTAGAGCTTGAAGAAAGGAAGAGAAGCTTAGCTGGAGGTGCATGGTGAGATTTAGTGTTTGAAATGTAAGAGCCATGGGCATGATAAGGATCATTTCTCGATCTTCAAGAATTATATTATAGGGGGAGGGCCTGTACCCCTGAAGCCTGAGAATAATGTTGGGACGAGCGCGGGAGCTGCGCTTTGGTGCACTATTTGTTAGGTCATAGGACAACATGCTACTGATAACTACCATCTATTGCAGAAGATTGTACAAACCCGACGCATCCCTCATGTCAGTATTGTCGACAATTTCACCATGTCATAGACGAATGTCTGGTTCTTATGGAAAATATGCAAGAAAAGAAAGCGTAGCCCCAATAGCCTATGTAGAACATTCAGATGATGAGGTCTGAGCCCTGTGAAGAGGATCAAAGCGACAATATTGTATTAAGAAGTGGTATGACGACTGGTGCAGATAAAGGTAAGTAGCCTGAGGAAGAAGGGTAGGCACGTAAGGCTGCTAAGAAAGAAGTTGACTTTGATTTGAATCGCGCTAAAGAAACTTTATTGGAAGCAAAAAAGAACTTCACCGAGGCCTCCACCTCAGGAAGTCAGGAGAAAATGCCAGAAACTAATGTGATGTGTTATCACTTAGAACTAAAATTGATATATGTAACTTTTCATCCTAGCCCGATGACAAAGGTCAGTGCTAGTTTATTTTTGTTTTAATTTTCTTCCCTTAGAATCTGAAGTTTTGAAGAGTTTTTGAGTCAAGTTATTCTCAGCTCCCATTGGTTCCCCTCCATCTACCATTGTTTTATAGCCACCTGTTATCTTATGTCAGTCACCGTGCCTTTTTGTAATTTCGCAGCGCAATCCTGATTAGGCAGTTTCGCAGCGCATCATTCAAATTTAAAACTGACAGCGCTGCGAAATCATGGATTCGTACATTTCGCAGCGAATCTTTCCCGAAATGTCAAATCCGTTAGGTGAGTCATAGGCCGTGTCTTCTCATGTCAGCTCATGTACCCCTCTTATCACATTTCACCACTCATTGCCACTATCTCCACCACTAGATCTGTTGATACGCATGAATCATCATTTCCAAGAAAGACCACCATGCATAAAACTTAATGATGGTCGTAAGTCTTGCATGAAATGACAAATCTGCAAGATTACAACTTGAAAGATTTTAAACGGCAAAATTTAAAATTCAACTGCAAAGATAATCAATCGAGGCTGATAATCAAGCGAGGATGAATTCAAATAGAAGCTGAATCACAATTCCAACCGGAGCTGGTAGTCATTGTTTGCGAAGATTTGGAAGAATCAATGGAGAAAAAGGAGCACAGATCCGGCAAATGTCTAAGGACTGAGCCTGAAGGCTTAGATATAACGCTGAGAAACAAAGAGGTGGAGAAAGCATTTAAAAAGGCCGAGTGCTGGAATTTTTGCAAAAAGTTACAAGGAGGGCACACACAGGTAACTAAAGAATTTGCACTTAACTTCACAGGCTTGAATTCAAAAGTAGCCATGATAGAATTGCAGGTTTCGCCAGAAGTGATATCTACTGTGACAGAGATCCCATGAGGACAAGAGCAATGGTTTAAGTTTGACATGAATCCTTGCAAGGAGTTTTTGAAGGATGAATTTGTAAATGAAGATTTAAGTAAGGCAGTGGCCAGGAGTTATGTCAAAGAATATTATGCTCATTTACTCACCTGCATACAGAAATATCTGACTTGTGAAGGAAGGTATAAAAAGGTTTACTCTTACCATTTTAAACTCCTTTTGCATTTCACCGGGAAGGTCTCCATAGACTTACCTTTTTATCTTTTCCGTAGTTTGAGTAAGATGTGTGATAAGGTATAGCTGAGGAAAGAGGATTGTGAAACCTCTTTGTTTCATCATGGTTTGATCAAACTATTGGTTTTAGATGGGCTCCAAAAGGTAGACAGATATTGGAATTCATTCATTTTTATGGCTGGCTTCAAAAGCCAGACTGGCCTCACTCCTCTACCTGCTAGAGATTTTACAATAGCTGAGCTCCAAACAGAAGCAAGAGCTAAAAGAGTTCCAAATTCACAAGTAAGAAAACAAGTGAAGCCACTCATCATCCAAGATCAACCTCAACAATCAACTAAGGAAAAAGCTCATGGTAAAAAGACTGTACCTGAAACAAGCACATCTGAAGTAGTCTCAAGGATAAGAACAAGAAGCCAGATGAATAAGGAAAAAGGTAAAGCTGTAGCAGTCGAAGAAAGTCCAGTGTCCAAGGGAAGTTTAAATGCCTTATTACAGGCTATTGACTTTGAGCAGTCTCTACCAGTTCAAATTGAGTTGATACAGTCAGAAAAAGGAAGCACCAAGAAAGCCAAGGCCTCAAAAAGGCTTAAATGATGAGCCAGCTGAAGAGTTTGTTTTTAAACCTAGAAGACCTATGACAAGGAGATTCCAGCAAGTACAGGAAGCACTGTCAAGAACAGAGGAAACAGGGGAAGGGACACAACGTTGGCTAAAGAAAAACACAGGCAAAACAGTCATCACATCTAAAGAAGATAATATAGCAGACCTGAAGAGCCAATTAGAATTAGCTAAGCATGAGATTGCCAAATTGAAGAAAGCTGCTAGAAGACATGCAGTCATACAAGCAAACTATTATAAAACTCTATGGGAAGGGAATGCAACTGTAGAAGCCCAGATGAATTCAGTGGTTGATGGCCATTCACAATTTCACACCTGGACAGTACCAGCAATCAAAGAAGCCAAGTACATCAGAAGGATCAATATGCAACTGAGAGCTGGGAATAAGGTTATGAAGAAACAAATTGAAGATCTGAAGGCACAGCTAAGCCAGCTTAAAGGACCTGCTAAATGAGTTTTCATTTCAAGTAAGATTCTATTTCAAAATTTTGATAAGTTTGCTTGATCTTATCTTTCTGAAGAAATCTAAATACCTATTCGGCCTTTGGAAAGTCTAAAGAAGTTTTTGGCAATCAAGCACTCGGTTAATAAAGGTCTCAGGTTAAAAACAAGTTGTTTTAAATAACTCAGCAGTTTCGTAGCGCGCTACGAAACTGCTGAAAGTGATGATTTCAACATAAATCAAGCAGTTTTGAAGTTGAAGCGGGAAAATTTTGAAGGACAGTTGTATACAACGAGAACACCTGACGTTACAACAGCCAATCAGACTAGCACAAGTGGAAATAAATAGTTTGAATCAAAAAGTGGCATTTTGTCATATCATAAGGAAATTGAAGCATGTATCAGACAGCTTGAATACGTTTTCCTTTTTGTTTTCGAAACAGTGGATGACACATCATCAAATCAGGTTTCATAACAGTGGACAGCACATCAAAACGTGGCCACCGTCATATTTTGAGGGACAACAATTAAAAAACCGACTTATGAAGATTCGAAGATCATACAACCGAGAAGCAAGGATAGTCTCCTAATTTTTCTGGACAGTGAAGAAGATACAGCATCCAAGGTTAACATGGAGCATTAAACACCCATCTCAGCCAAACTAAAAGAGAACCAAATGTCATAGAAAGGAATCATCTTAATTAAAGCCATCATGCATGTAATATGGAGTTAGAATCATAGTTGATTTAGATCTCTAAAAAACTCCAGTCAACACTTTGTTGTATTTATTAAGTAGTTAGAGTTTAAGAGTTGTCAGTAATAGAAGTAGTTTTCGAATTCCCCTCATGCTTGAGGAGGAATCTCGATCAGTTAGAATAAGAGCTCTATATATAGCTGAAACAGCAATGTAATCGGGGTTGGAAATTTTTATGGAAAAGCTTGTATTTGGCCTATGTAAGACTCATTTTTAGTAATACATGCTTGACTTTACTTCTCAGGATTCATGAAGGCTTTTTTATGTTCAGAATATGTGATGTTGTCCTTTCCTTAATTCTTACAGTGGTATGGATGTATAATCACTCAGAATTCACTAAATGTGCTCTGACTTCCTGTATACATTTATAAACTGTGTGGTCCCATATGAGTTTATGTTCTGAATGTTTAAATGCTGAATGCCCTGACTTCCATGTAGGGTTGAGTTCATTGTTATATTGAGGTGTTGTTGACTCCATAAGCCCAATGGATAGTTTTGTTTAATGTGTTTCCACCATTCATATTTTTCACAGTTGTTCTATAAGAGTTAGCCATCTTATCTTTAATCAAAATCATTAATCCATCAAGAGAGAGCCCTCTCAGGTTGAGGAGGCTAAGCCTCAGCCTAAAGTAGGTTGAAATAGTTACTTAGAGTCAACCTGACCAGCAACCTATCAGGATCTGATTTTGAGATAACATGATGTAAGAGGTAGATCCTTCAATACTAGCTACTTTCCTGAAGACCTGTATGAAGTTGTTGCGTGATTAGAATCAGTCGAAGGATTGCAAGACTTAATAGATAAGTGTGCCAATAAGGAAAAGACTCCTAATAAACATCACACAGTAAGGAAGACTGGTAAGCATAATGCATGAATGGGGCATGATATGAGGCTAACTGCGCATATAGGTGAATATGAAATGGACTAGGTAATCTTGGATCTGGGGTTTGATGTGAATGTCTTGCCTAAGAAGACATGGGAAAGGATGGGGAGACTTGCACTATAGTAGTCTCCTATTTAGTTGCACATGGAAAATCAACAAAAGATTATTTCGAAGGGGCGTTTATATGGTGTAACAGTGGACATTGAGGGCATTATTGCATTAGATGACTTTGAGGTTATTGAAATAGTGGATGATAGTAACCCATACCCTGCCTATTAGGAATTGACTGGGCTATTGATATGAATGGGGTAATCAATTTGAAGAAGTGGAAGATGTCATTTGAAAAGAAGTTGCTCAAGGTTGTAGTGCCACTAGACCTTGCAGAAGGAGCATGTTATACTAAACCTGTGTGCGACTATGTAGAAAGTGATGATGATCTCGATCAGATATACAAGATAACAACACAACATGAGGATTGGATCAATCCTACAGTCAATGGATGAAATGCATGGGATAGGGATAGCTCCTGCGCCTAAGATTTAGATGAAGAGATCGAACATCGACAGAACATGCTACATGAAGTATCTACGCTCCGCTGTAATATGATGACCAAGTCACTGAGGTGTGTCTTGATTGAGGTAAGAAATCTTCTACATTATGATGGTTTGACTGATGTGGAATTGTTTCTGGATGAATTTGAAAGGGCAGTATTGGAAGAACATTGATTATAGGCACTAGAATTGGCGTTGCATGCTACACCTACCTATTGGTGGGGTACGCACAAGGATAAATTTGCTAGATGGAGAGAATACAAAAGAATGATGAAGTTAACTTTTGGCCATGCTAATACTAGAATGATAGAAAAATACAGTGGGAAGGATGATCCACGTGATCATTTAGCACGATGGACTAAGGCTTGGGGGATAGAACCACAACCAAAATGGGTGCATATTTTCTGTCATACACTAGATACAATCCCAATGAAATGGTATTTGGAGACAGAGCTTCGCCATGGAACGGCTGAATGGGACGTTTTAAGGGAGATTTTTCTATTAATGTTTAGCTTCGAGGATGGGTTTGAGAGCATTGATGATGCACTACAAGAAATTAAAGAAACTATATTCAGAACACCGAAGGAACCGGTAGAATGCACTCAACTAGATTGGGGTACACAGCTGTGCCATGCACTGGAATGTTATAACGTGATGACTAAAGAAGAGGATGATCCATGGAATATTACCGTTCCATAAATTGAAGGAAAACACAAAGTCAAAGGATCGAAGACGGCAAACCTGGATATATCAGAGCCTTTGAAAACTCGACATGTAAACATTGGATAGGAAGAAGAACCTAAGTTTGTGAAGATAGGAGACTATTGGGACAAAGATATGGTTGATAAGGTAGCCGAGCTGTTGCGCGAATACCAGGACTTATTTCCAATGAAGTTTTCAGATTTGAAAGGGATTGTCAGAGATTTAGGCATTATGAAGATTACATTGAAATCGGATGCAAAGATTATTAAGCAACGACCTTATCAACTGAATCCAAAGTACAAGGAGAAGGTGCACCTAGAACTGGATAAAATGTTGGAGGCTGGTATCATTGAGCCTATAGTAGAATCAGATTGGGTAAGCCCTATTGTAGTCCAAGAGAAGAAATAAAAGGGCAAGATATGCATATGTGTAGATCTGCGGAAGTTGAATGATGCGTGTGTTCATGATCCGTTTCCAACACCATTTACTAATGAAGTATTAGAGAATGTTGGTGGACATGAGGCGTATTCATTTACTGATGGGTTTTCGGGTTATCATCAAATAAAAATTGCGCCGGAGGATCGAAGCAAAACAACCTTCATTACTGAGTGGGGTTTCTTTCAATATACAATTATGCCATTAAGATTAAAGAATGCGGCTGCTATATTTTCCCGGGTAGCGATTGCAGCGTTCAAGGAGTTCATTCATAAGTTCCTAGAGGTATATTTTGATGACTAGACTATGTTTGGGTTGGTGAAGCACCATGTTGCAATTTTGCGCTTCATGCTGGATATGTGTTGAAGGTATCAGATCACGCTAAACCTGAAGAAGTGTATATTTTGTGTACCTTTGGAATTTTTCTCGGCCATGTTGTTTGTAAGAAAGGATTGATGGTGGACCCTGTGAAGATCGCTGTAATTGTGAATTTGGAAGCACCTAGGAATGTGAAACAGTTGCGTGCAACATTGGGACGCACTGGGTACTCAGGAACTTTGTCAAGGTCTATGCCTAGATAACCTCGCCAATGGAAAAATTGTTAAAGAAGGATGCTATGTTTTGCTGGGACGAAGACTGTCAGCGCAACTTGGACATCGTGAAGGAAAAAATGGTGACAACACCTATTTTGGTTTTTCTGGAATGGAAAAAGGAGTTTCATGTGCATGTCGATGCCTCCTACATTGCGCTAGGAGTAGTATTAACACAAGTAGGTGAGGGAGAGATTGATCATCCGATAGATTTCGCGAGCAGGAAGTTATCCAAAGCTGAGAAGAATTACTCCACCACAGAGTGTGAAGGGCTAGCGATGGTCTATGTGTTGTAGAAGTTTAAACATTATTTGTTAGGTGGACATTTTAAAATGTATACAGATCACTCCACATTGAAATACCTAGTCAACAAGCTTGTGTTGGGGGGGAAGATATGTCGATGGTTACTATTGTTCCAGGAGTATGACTTTGAAGTGATTGTGAATCTTGGAAGGCTAAATCCAGGCCCAAACCATCTATTAGGATTGAAACAGGTGAGGAACCAAGCAGTCTGGAGGAAGGACTGATAGACACATAACTTTTGTGGTGCACATCGTGGGTGAGCATTTCTTCGATATTATTCAGTTCTTAACAACAGGATCAACTCCGGATGGGTATTCCACTCAACAAAAGAAGGTTGTAGTTCATGTTACGGAATTTTTGTTAATTGCGGGTCATTTGTATAAGATGGGGTCAGATGAGATATTGCGAATGTATGTTCTAGAGTTTGAATGCACTAGTATCCTACTGAAGCCCATGGAGGAGTGGTAGGAGGTCACTATGTAGGGAAAGCAATCGCGAGGAATATTTTGCGCGTTGGGTTATGGTGGCCAACATTACACAAAGATTCTAAGGCATATTGTAAGGCATGCGATACTTACCAAAGGATGGGGCAGCCTTCATGAAGGAATGAATCGCCTTTAAATACCGAAGTTTCGTTGAAGGTATTTGAGAAATGGGCCATTGATTTTATAGGTCCCATACAACCACTAGGAAATAAGACGGGTGCGCAGTATATCATTACTGCAACATAGTATTTAACTAGATGGGTGGAAGCACAACCAGTGAAGGATTGCACAATGATCACTGCTATGAAGTTTCTATTCGAGTATGTCTTAACAAGATTTGGTTGCCCTAAGATTTTGAAAAGTGATAGGGGTATGCATGTTTTGAATGAAATGATTAGTGCGATGCTTGAAGAATTCCAAGTGTATCATCAAAAGAGCACGCCCTATCACCCTAGGTGAATGGAATGGTGGAAGATTTTAATAAGATTTTGGAGCATGCATTGACAAAGGTATGCAATGCATAGAGGAACGACTGGGACATGCACATACCTGCAGTTTTATGGGCTTATAGGACGACTTGTAAGAAGTTGATAGGAAAAACATCATTCAGGGTGGTCTATGGAATTGAAGCAGTCATGCTGATGGAGTATATTGTGCCTAGTTTACAGATCACAGCATTGACTGAGATGGCGGACCGTGAGACCTTGGAGGAATGGCTCGTGCAGATCATGGAGTTAGAAGAAGCTCACTTCCTTGCAAGATTTCACCAGAAAGTATAAAAGGAACATGATAAGGAATGACATGATCGACATATTCAACTACACATGTTCAAGGTAGATGACTTGGGGCTGTTATATGACAGGAATTTCATGAAGTTTCCTGGAAAGTTTCAAATGCATTGGTTAGGGCCGTATATTATTAAGGACATCACGGATGGTGGCACAATTCAGCTCGAGAAGTTGAACAGGGAACCATTCCTTGGAAAAGTGAATGGAAGTAGGATGAAACTGTACACATAGGATCCTGCCCTTGTGCGATGACTATATGGTAGCAAGATAGTCTTAGTAATCCAGACAGTTGCAAGGGATTGCGGGAATATAAAATACATTGCCCGACTAGGTGAAGAATGAGGTAGAAAGGTTACACGATGGATGACAGGGGTGCAACAAGTGAAGCTGCATTGGATGAGCTGTACCATGGAGGATGGTGTCGTGCAGGTGGGTCCCAAGACAGCCGTTGAGGTTACTATTCATGATTTGATGGCCAAACTCAGTTAAGAGGAGCAAGTAGGTGCTATTTATAACAAAAATATTTTGAGATATCCCACGAAAGATGCCTTTATTATCATAAATTGGGGGGAACAATTGGATTTGAATTCAAAACTTCCTATAAATTACGCGTGTTAATCCAATTAAGAACACTTTGCATTCTGAGAGTTGGTTGGGTGCTTGGCTGTCTAAAGCTTATGAATCATGAGTTCTGGGAAGAGTTCATGATGCGCCCCACTTTTGCAAACTACTTTGCAACAGCCTGAGACCTATTCATTGACATGATGACTGCTACAAACCTCATTGAAGCTGTAAGTTTAGAAGCTGGTGTGTCTGACGCGCTGGGCCTTGAAAGTTCAAGTATGGAAGCATCAACCCCTGTGCCTACCACACTGAGGTCGTCGAGGCCAAAGAAATCCACTACAAAAGAGAATCAACCAGCTGCAAAATAGAAGAAATAAGCCACAAAAGAGAAACAAAAGAAGTCGGTGCCAGTGAGGATGTCACCGAGGAAGAGTCTGGAGGTGCGCCAAAAGGAGAAAAAGGACAAACAACGGTAGATAGTGGTTGATTTGGAGGAGGAGGAATACCAAGGCATAGAGGAATTATACGCCGAACAGGTTGAGCCTATCTCACAGCTCCTTGAGTATATCCTTCCGCAGAAGGGAAAGACCAAGGTTACCAAAGACCCCAATTCTAAGAATTTCATGGTGTCGACACCCCTATTGCCTAAACAGGTGGATTTTGAAGGTCCTCTATTAGCATGCATTCCAGCATTGAAAATAGAGGACTTGGACCTCACAGATCATGAGAGGTTCCCATATTTAGCAACAAACAAGTATATGATGAAGATATAATATTAAGAGACATGAGTTACGCAGTTGGAGCCCATGCAGTGATCCAGGTGGATCTTCAGATACAATGGCATGGAAAAGCTCATAAATCAAAGTGATCAGAATGAAGTCAACTTAGGACCAAAGTGTAGATCTCGTCATCCTGATTCCAATGGCGTGAATGGTACTTCAATCTGAGTCTGGATGATGAAGTTATAGCGAAAAGAAGGTTGCTTTGTTCCTTAAGAAAATGAGGATTTTTCCTTTAAAAATGAGTTTAAGCCTTAAAAGGAAAAAAAATCACAATCGGAGGATTCATGGAGGCGGACTTAAGAAGGGCGCAGAGAAAACCCCGATCACTGATCTCCAATTAAATCATATTGGTGGATCGGAGGGCAACCGGGTCGGAGGGAGCCTATATATATATTGGTGATGGTAGGGGCCAACTTGCGATGCGATCGACGATAAAGCACCGGGCCAATATGTGAGTGGGATGCCGATGCAATCGGTTGATGCTGATATCAGCGATCAGTGATCGGTGGTCGGCCATCCTCGATTAATAGGACTGTTGCACCCCGATATGTCGATTGCGATGTTGGGCCTGAACTTGATAAAGAATATACACTTGATTGGATAAATTTGAAGTCCGAGTAAATGGATTTTTGCCAGATTTTAGTGTTTTTTTGGGATTTCTTAGTATTTATCTCTTCAATGATAAACAGGCCATGTTAAGGGTCAGTTGTGCCTACCGATCATTCTACTCTACCAGCCTCTTTTGAACCAAGACAGCCTTGATTTAAGCGAGATTTGTCCGAAAAACCCATTATAAAAGCACGATGGTTGGAAAAGCATGGGGAGAGGAATTTGCAGCACGTTGTTTCATTTGGCAGGAGGCTGATAGTGCACTTTGTCTATTTTGGACAAGTTGTAGATGTTTTAGCCCCTTTCAATGCCATGGACACATTGGTGCTACCCACTTCTCCATCTGAGGTCTCCATTTCACAACCATCTTTAAGAATGGAGGTATAAGCATCTTGCATGCAGCTGATGATTGTAATTCTTTCGTTTTCATGCCATTTAAAATATAGGCCTCCCCATTGTTCGAGCTGGGCCTGTATGCATTGCCTCCTTGCGATGTCATTGCTGAGCCTTAGTTCATGACATGTGATGATCCAGATTTGGTGAATTTGTTCAAACAATCAACCTTCTAGGTGTTTCTAGAGCTAGTTGTTGGGTCAGTTTGGGTTGCCTTTCCTCCTCTGGGATGGTGGTTCCACCTCTTGTGCAACCTCCCATAAGGATAAGCTCCCTCTCCCTCATCTCATGGAGACTCCTTCTCCTATAAAATCACTCACCATTGCTATGATATGCTTTTTCTTTAGTTGGAAGTTGCTAGTTTTGAGTTTGGGTTGAAGCAAAGTAGATAGCTTTGGTGTGAGTGTGACAAGTGTGGAATCGCTAACACTTTGATAAGAGATTGTGGAGTATCTTAGCTTTGTATGAGAGCTTGACAGTGACAGATAGCTATTGTCCTATTGGGAGACCCATTCTTAAGAGTGAATGCTTGAAGGAACATACTAACTGGACCCTCCGAGAAGACTTGTGACGTCAAGGCATGGTTGTAAGTTTGCTCTTATTTCATTTTTAATATAAGCAGTGATGATTTCATATATCTTGTGTTTAATCTACATGATAGCTTGTGACTCCTTGACTTTACAAGTAAATAGATCATTATTGTTCTGGGTTATGTGCTCTATTGTTTTCCTGTGGTGTTTCAGGTTGATTGCTCATTGAAGAGAAAGAAATAGAAGCTGGAGTAGCGCAACAGAAACTTCATCAACCACTGGTTTGAGGTAGGCCTCCAATGATGACTATTTAAGGGAATCAATCGATGTTTTGTCTTTGCTGTGACTAGACCCACTCTAGGGCTAGAGGGGTTGCCTCTGTCCGTATAGGGAACACTATCCTACTTCACAAGTTGGCAACTCTGCTAGGGAGTAATTTTTATGTTTTCTTCTTCTTTACCCTTGATTTGTTTTTTGTTTTAGTGTCTCTTGGGTTTTGGGGGTTTGCACCTTCAGTTTTTGGATTGCCTGGGTCTATCTGGGAATTCCTCTTACTATCTGGAAGAGTAGCCTAGTGTTTGTTTGGGAGTTTTCACTTGTTTTTCCTTGTTTTTAAACTCGTCACTGGAAAAAGTTTGACAACTACGACGATGTCGCCCTGTCCTCGTTTTGTAAACCTGTGCGTCATTGATCCCCTGTCGTACAGTCGCGACTATTCCTGAAATCGTCTCGTCGTGGAAGATAGGTGTATTCCTGCGACGACGTCGCTCTGTTGCTGTCGTTACCCTTGCGACGATTGGCTTATTGTCATAAGTTGCTGGTTATATACCTGTGATGATTCCTGTGCAAGTTGTTTTTTGCAACTTTGCCTCCTGGAACCATCAGTCTTGCTTATCCCCTGTTGTTTTCTCTCTCCCATCAGCTTGTCTTAGTTGCTTTGGTCGAGGCTTATTGCTTGTTGGCTTCAGTTGAGTGAATCTTGCCTCCTTAGCCCTATGACCTAGCTCTTTCAAGTTTTTTGAACCATTTGTCTGGGTTGCTTGTCTATCCAAGGTTCATCCACAACCGTCTTATTGATTTGCTTGAAGTTTTTGCCACTTGTTTGCTGGTCAATTTTTGGTGTCGATTATTGAAACAATTTCTTATGATTGATTCAGTGTCTTCACTACCAAGCATAGATTATAATTGTTTGGATTGATCAGTTTACACTCGCTTATTTGTCTCTTTAAATTCAAAAAAAAAAATCAAAAGATTGCATTCATTTAGTATACGAAAGTGAAAGTACATTTGCATTTCAAATTTTCGTGCTTGAGAAATTAGAAAGTGAACTTTAAATCTATCATTAGTAGTATCAATGCACTATAGGATTGGTGTGTTAATGCATTGTGTTTCTTAGCACTTGCATTTGTTTGTCTTGATTTTGTCTTGGTTTGGGAATAAACTTTCTACATTTCTTTAAGTAGGTGTTCATCGAAATGAAAGATGCTTTACTCATTCTAGTTACATCATAGGGTTTTTGAAATACATTCGGAAGGGCCTGAAAACCAAAACTTAATTCGAGATCAACTCTAAAATCAATTGAATGAACCTAAAAACACATTGGAACTTAACGCACATTATTTAGAGGCCTAGGCTAGAGATGTACTCTGGCATTGTTAAACCTAGTCACTATTGTTTTTTCTTAAGGTTTGGTGATTCCTCCTTTTGTCACTCAATAGTTGCCTAGTACGGACTTGTGCTCCCAGTACCATCAAGTATATATCGGGAGACCCCACTAGGTTATCATCCTACATCCATAGGAAGCCATTTCTGCTGCCTTACAAACCGTAATGCACCAAACACAGAATTCGGGAAGATTGACTATCGTACGGAAAGACCTTGGTCATTTCTCTTTCATTTGATCACCAAGGTGTATATGCAGTTTTATGGTTTTTCTGGTAAACCTTTTGCCTAGTTCTCTAGAGTAGTCACTTTCGTTCCTTTTCGACTCCTTAAAAGAAAAGGATCATTTGAGCACTTGTCCTTTCTGGCTCATTAAACCTCGAAAGCGATAGAGTCACCTTTTCGTCCTTTTCTCGACTCTTGAAACATGAAAAGGTCAAGTTTTGTTCCCGTGTCATAAAATTTACTACCCACAAAATATTCACGGTAACAGTTAGGATTCTTCGTTACAGTTCAGGTGTTTGTCAGGCTCGTTCCTGATGGCAACCTTCCCTGAGTCTACCGGCCAAGGTCTTCCCCCAGATGGAACTCCTGGTCCATTTCCTCCATTTGGAAATGTTGGTGCTCCATATATGGCAACATTGTCTTTGCCTGGGTTAACCATCAGTTTGCCTGTGTGGTTGTTTTCAACCTCGGTGGTCCTGAGCATCATGACCCCTGTTCTGCTATCTCCTTCATTTGAATCACGACATGATGATTCCAAGGTTGAGCCTTCCCCTTCTTCCCCTGTTTCTTCATCCTCCTCTCCTCCTTCACCTAGTGAAAGTTCCACATCCAATAAGCAGGTGGCTAAGAAGAAGAAGAGGAAGATGAAGAATAAGAAGAAGTTGGATAAGCATATAGCCACCCATCCAGCTCATGTTCTGAGTACGTTACCGTCGTGACACCTTCTGCTCCTCTGCGGAAGGTTAAGTTTCCTTATAAATTGTGCGAGGAAGACCATCTTCTTCGTGATTGTCTTGGAATTCCTAGGATCTTAGAAGTATGGTCTCATGATCTGGCTCATCCATCGTCGTCCTCTACAGCTCATGATGATGATACCCCATCAACCGGTAAGGGTACGAAGAAAGGGAAGATTCGATTCTCCTGTAGGCTCTATGAAGGCCAACATCTCCTTCACCTTTGTCTGCTCATGGATAAATCTTCCGCTGTTTTGGCAAGCTTTATAGATTCTTCACCTCCCCTTCCAGTTGGTTATCAGAGGCTCTCTTCAGACCCTCTCCCCATTGACAAAGAGATTCATATGGATTCTTCTCTTGTCCATCCTCCTCTTCCCGAGCCTAGCTATGTTAAGCCTGTTCGCAACCAACCATTGGTCGGAGAGACTTTTGACTTGGGTTCACCACCCGTTGATCACTCTGTTCCAGAAGAGCATAAGGATCACACGGCTCATGTTCTTCTCATCTCGTCAGATCCTACTGAGTCCGCGAATGACTCTCCTATTACTACTGATCAAGGGGGTCCTTCTCTAGTTCCTGTAGAGCAAGGGGGCAATCATACGATACCCCCACCAAGTAGTTCGATCGTTTCCTTTGACTGGAGCCATTTGACTACATTCCGCCTGCCATCCTATGTGCCTTTCTAGATTACTATACTCACCTATGATAAGGCCGTACCGGGCACTCTCTTGGACGAAGGTGCGTCTGTCAGTCTTATGCCTTCCACTACTTGGAAAGCTTTGGGCTCCCCACTGCTTGTGTCTGTTACTCAGAATCTGTTAGCATTTGATGGAGGAACTCGTCAACCTTTCAGGATCCTTCCAAAGTTCCCTATTACTTTGGGAAGCAAAACCGTCTGTATAGATGCAATGGTTGTCTAAGGTGCTTTAGATTTCAGTCTTCTCCTTGGCCATGACTATATCTATGCCATGGGGGTTGTTGTTTCTTCACTTTTCCGTGTGGTCTGTTTTCCACATGATGGAAGAATGGTGACCATCGATCAAATATTGTTCTTTAGTCACCCAGTGCCCCTGTGCCACCGTTGTCCCCTATCGGATCTTGCTCGCAAGCAGTACCTTCCCTGCCACAGGTCAATTACGTGGCTACCCATTCCGTCTCTGCCTCTGCTGATGTTAATGCAGATGGTCTCATACATCATGTACTGGGGGCATTGGAACCCAACCTGTTATTAGTGTCTTACGACATGTGTTCCTCCTGAAGCATGCTTCTTCCGTCAGGTGGAGGTCTCTTGGGAGCCATGTTTTCATACGACCTATGAAGTTAACGTGTCCGAGGATAGTTTGTTCTTGTGTCAAACTCATTAAAAAATGAAACAAGGATCACCGAGGATAGTTCTAATCTTGTGTCAACCTTGTTAAAAAATGAACCAAGGGTTCTGAAGATAGTTCTTTTATTGTGTCAACCTCATTAAAAAATTAAACAACTCCATTTTCCAAATCGAGTCTTTGATTAAGATCTCGTAAAACCTGAGTCGATTCTTTCCAAGATCTTGAAAGTGAACCTTCATTTCATCTATTCCGTTGGCTGCAATGCAGTTTAGGGGCATGTACCTCGATTTGCGTTATTATGCTGGGGGCATGCGAATTTTAACAAGCATAGTTTTTCGTTTCAAGCTTGTGTAAACATGAAACCGAATCCAAGCAGAGTTCTCCATGGTTCAAGCTTGTGTAAAAATGAACCCATACCTGATTTACATCTCGTCATTGTCAGTTTTGTTCGCTAAATTTTGCTAGATGAGCCTTGGTTGTTTCATTCCATCACCACCATCTCTTTGGCTGATCATATGCTTTCACTTGTTTGTTTTTCCTTTCCTGAGGGACCACAGCGATGAGTGGTTTTATGAGCCAGCCTCTTGACCATTACATGTTTTGAGCAATTCCACCATTGCCGGAACCAGTTTCTACCCTTTATACCACTCATTCCTCCAAGACGAGTCCTCTTTAAGCTCTTTTTGACTCGTAAAAGATGAAAATATTGCCGAGTATTTTTCCCTTTTTGACTCGTTCAAGAGAATAAAAATGGAGGTATGATTTTAGCTCTTTTACGACCGTTTAAAGACGAGAAGATTGCCGAGTTTTCCTTTTTAACTCGTTAAATGGAATAAAAAGGCGGTCCACTTTTAGCTCTTTTCCGACCGTATAAATGTGAAAAGATAGACGAAATTTTGTCGTTTCAAGTTCGATGTTTGTTATGAAATGACGTGTCTTCAATCAATTTTTTACATTTTTGGATCGAGACCACTAATTACGAAAAGTACTCCTTGGTCGTGATGGTCAAGCGATTCTCTCAGGTATTGTTTTCTACTTTTTCGGGCTCGAGGGACACAAATTTACGAAAAAGGACCCCCCCTGGAGTTTTCTTTTCCGTGTCTTTTTCAAACTCTCTAAACATGAAAAAGACTTCGAGTTTTACCTATGTCAGACTCGTTAAACCCTGACGACATTGGACTCGTCACCATGACGAGACTCGAGCTTCTCCTCCCTAGGGCTTGTTAATTTATTACTAGGTTGGATTCGTCCGAAGGTCAAACTTATATCACAAGCATATGCTATCCCCTTCAAGCTTGTTTTTCAAAAAATAATTGGGGTACTCGCCAACAATGGTGGGGGGAAATTTGGAAGTCGTAATTGGTTACCTATGGCAGCTAGTCACTCTTGAACATTGACAATTTTGCTTCTCATCGGGTTGGGATATCCACTTCATCACTTGGTCTTCCAGGGTTTTGGGTTGCCATTTTTGCCTCATTCCATATAATCCATGTTGTCTTTGTCAGACCTCTGATCCCTTGGTACCAAAATTTTTCCGCATTCCGGAGTCGTGTCGCTGATATGTTCAAGAGTATAGTCCTTCTGCAATTTACACCCTTACCTCCTCCTTTGATTCTCTATTTCACCATCTACCATTTGTTCCTTGACTCGTGTCATTGATGGGGGAAACATTATGGCCCTCTTGCGATGGATCATCTCCTATTGACATCAGCTCATTATCTAGGAGGTTGATCTAGAGATCCCTTTCGGTACCTTGGAGCTTGCATGCCTCAATGGCAAGTTCTTCGTGCTTGACGATAGACTTTCATCATTGGTCTTCGATTGGGTGATTCCACGAGTGTTCGACTTCAGCCCATTTTTCACACTTAGTGGATTGTACTGGCAGTACCTTGAGAGCCATTGGCATTATTGGTGGATTCTCTCACGCTTGTTAACGGTTTTCATTATTGACCAGTAATCAAGCAACTTTCTATCATGCTTGACTTCAGCACATTTGTTCGCATGCTAGAATTTGTACTAAGATCGGTTAGGGTTTCAAGACCCCGAACTAAGATTACATATGTTCGGGCTACGTGGATTGGTTCATGATTACATACATGACTCTTTGATGGGATGGCTGCGACCATACCTTTATCATTATATATGGTCTTATCAACTGGGTGGCTGCGTCCATACCACATACCAAGTTTCATATGTCTTTTGGATGGCTACACCCATGCCTAGACTACATGTATTTCACTATCAGAGATATCAGTTGTACTTGCACCTACAGGTTCTTCAAGGTGGTGTCCCAGTTCGGTCATGGTTTAGTAAAGCGTTTCACCCCTCCCACTCTCTCAGGCTTCATGCTTTAGGGGGCATCAGTTACACAGTAATTTTTCACTGTCCTCATCTCAGTCCCTCTGCTGTGTCATGTATCAAATATACATGTCCATATCTTCCCACTCATGCAAAAGATTAAACAGTGCTCTCTGATGTTGAAGACTGACCCTTTTTTCCTAAGTTTCTGCATCGTTGCTAATAAGCTAATGCGACGATCCCTTGTCATGAACAGCCTCGTCACGACACCGTCTCTGGTGTACACGTGTTTCCAGTGACGGTAGGATTTTAGGGCTCGACGTGAGGTTCCCAGCTATTTATTGCGACGATTGGTCTGAATGCATTTCCTCCTTGCAATGTCGTCGCCGAGCCTTAGTTCATGACATGTGATGATCTAGATTTGGCAATTTTTTTCAAACAATCGGCCTTCTAGGTGTTTCTAGAGCTGGTTGTTGGGTCAGTTTGGGTCGCCTTTCCTCCTTTGGGATGGTGGTTTCGCCTCTTGTGAAACCTCCCCTGAGGATAAGCTCCCTCTCCCTCATCTCATGGAGACTCCTTCTCCTATAAAATCACTCACCATTGCTATGATCTACTAGTTCTTTAGTTGGGAGCTACTAGTTTTGAGTTTGGTTTGAAGCAAAGTAGATAGCTTTGGTGTGAGTGTGACAAGTGTGGAATTGCTAATAGTTTGATAAGAGGTTGTGGAGTATCTTAGCTTTGTATGAGAGCTTGATAGTGAGAGAGAGCTATTTTTCTATTGGGAGACCGATTCTTAAGAGTGAATGCTTGAAGGAACATACTGACTGGACCCTCCAAGAAGACTTGCGACATTAAGGCATGGTTGTAAGTTTTCTCTTATTTCATTTTTAATACAAGCAGTGATGATTTGCTATATCTTGTGTATAATCTACTTGATAGCTTGTGACTCCTTGACTTTACAAGTAAATAGATCATTATTATTCTCGGTTATTTGCTTTGTTGTTTTCCTATGGTGTTTCAGGTTGATTTCTCATTGAGGAGAAAGAAACAGAAGCTGGAGCAGTGCAACGGAAACTTCATCAACCACCGATTTGAGGTAGGCCTCAAACAATGATTATGTAAGGGAATCGATTGTTGTTTTGTCTTTGTTGTGACTAGACCCACTCTAGGGCTAGAGTGGTTGCCTCTATCCATAGAGGGAACACTATCCTACTTCACACAGAGTTAGATATCAACCCCAATTTGACCCACGAAATCTCCCAGTGTCAGCCCAACATCAGCCCAACGTCAGCCCCTTTGGGCTTTGAAGCCTTTGGAGCCTTTGTGTCTCCCACGCTGGACCTCTTCAGGCTTTGCACAACTCCTGAATGCCTCTGGCTGCTTCTACATGGCCTCTAGCCAGATCTACATCAACCCTCTCCTGGGTTTTGCGCCGATGCTCCTGGTACTATCTATGCCTCTTTGCTACTGCATTCACTACCCCTCAACTGCAACTCTGATCACTCCTTTGATTTCCTTAGCAAGCCCTACCCCAGAAAATCAAATTCTTGATCAATTCGGTGTGTTCTCCAAGTGACCCTCAAGCCTCCTCTTATACTTTTCTTGTTGACAATTCAACGGCCGAAATTAAGTCCCTAATCAACCGCTAAGATTAGATCTAGTTTGATCCATGACTTTTGGACCATTCTAACTTAGTTTTATATTAATTCACATTAATATTTTATTTTCCCTAAGTTTAGACTTAGGGACTCCATTAAAAATATCAATTATTTTAAAATCTCCCAAACTGGTTAGATTATGCCCAAACCATATTAGGGTATTGGAGATCTCATGTTCTTTAGCCTCTCCACCACGTTTCGTGGCTAGAGCACATTTGATGCTACCCCAAATCAACACTCCCTCTTAGCGAGGACTATGCTCTAGTAATACTCCTCACTGAGCATCACTCTGATCATTTGGCATCGATCCCTGTGTTGATGTTAGGTTTTTTGCCCAACATCCTTTTCATTGCTGCATCATGTAATTCTACCCATGGCCCTTCCACTGCCACTGCTACGTTTGCACTGCAACCCCTCTCATCATGCTGCATTATGCTACCCATAGCAAGGCCACTGCTAACTGGTTCACTGCAACTCAGTTATGAGAAGTAAGTAACTAATATCCCAACTCTGACATCTCTGTCAGGCTAGAAACACTCCCAATGCTAAAGCTCCCTCTCTCACTGACAAGTTCTCCCTCTCTAACCTCTGCATTACTGCAACAACTTTGTGCATCTCGCACTGCTGCCTCACGCTGTCCTGGGACTCTTGCACTATAGCTCCCTCTATCGCTCCATCCGCATCCATCTCTACCAACATCCGCCAGTCCTACTACTCCTCTTCGAGGCTATCATAACAAGGTTTAATCCAAGAGGTTGGGTGCCTCGAGGATCCTGCCCCTCATCACATGTAGTCCGTCTAACTACATTTCAATGTCTTCCCACCTCTTCTCTTGAGGTGCATGAGCACTCATGGCACAGTCATCATTTTTCTTCACTTCTTTCTCCACCCTTGCTGGCGCAGCCTTGGTTTCAGAAGCCTCTCCCTTGCTCTTCTTCCTTGGACACTATCTCGCATAGTGACCTAGTTCCCCATAGTGGAAGCATTTGACCTTGGAGAGTTCCTTATTCTTCTATTTCTCCTGCTTTCCCTTAGATGCTAGGCCAACATCCTCTTCCTCCTTCTTGATTCTAACCCCCTTATTGCTGCTTCCTGCCTTGGTTAGCCTTTTTATCTCTTCTTGATGAAAAGCCACCCACAGTTCCTCCCAATCTGGAAGGGTCGACCTGCCTAGTATGCTCTGGACAAATACCTCCCACTCCTCTGAGATTGTGTTCAATGCGGTCCTCACCAACATCTCCTCATCTTGCGTGGCCCCTATGGAAGTCAGTTGATCCTGGATCTCCTTCAAGCGACCGAGGAAGGTGTCTATCTGTTCTGCCTTCTACATCTGGTATGACCGCAGTTGATTTTCTACTAGCATCTTCCTCTACACGGAAGTACGCTGATACAATTTCGATAGGGCCTCCCACATCTCATTTGTCATGTCCTTTTTGGCAATATGTGGTACTACATGGTCCTTGACCCCGTCAAGGATGATGCTCTTAGCCCTCGCGATTGCCTCCTTGTACTTTTCGTTCTCAGTCGGGTCAACTGGAATCGCTACCATGTTCAAGGCGAAGTGCTTGAGATGATTCCTATCTAAAACGGAAAAGATCCTGGCCTTCCAGACTACAAAGTTTGAGGATCCATCCAGTCTGTCCTGATCTCTTGCCCCATTCACTGTCGTTTTGTTGCTCTTCTTGCGACTCTTCTGAGTCTCTCTACTTCCCTCCTGGAAGTTCTCTGTGTGACTCCCTCTAAGCCTCGATTTGCCTCCTGGAAACCCTCTGCTAATGTCGAGATGCCCCCACTCTGATCGTTAGTGCAGCTGCCTCACTAATCTAGATTTCTTGGCTAGAAATCCTTAGTAGTAACTCCCTCCTCCACAGTACCCCACCAACTTCACTCTGTAACTTACCCACAGCCTCCTATGCTCTAGAAAACTGAAGGTTAGATCCTCTAGGCTTTGCACAATCCCGACACTAGCAAAATTCACACCTCCTGGCCATGGGCATCAATCCTTTCTGACTGAGAAAAATGACCGAGCACTGCGTAGGTCAGGTTTGCTCCTCTTTTCCACTATGTTGATCCTCTTCCCGTCTCAAACTAATGATGTAGGCACTGCGTCACCCCTTTCTTGCTGCTTTTCCGCTAGGAACAACTTCTGTCACTTGGGATAATTTTTTCTGTTGCTGCTAATCTGCTTGGCTGATGCCCTCATTTATTATGTGATCTGCAACCACACTCTGATACCATGTTGGAATTTCTAAGTCTAACTGTTAGAAATCATTCCTGTACTTTCTGATTTATTTCTTCCTAATTTTTTTGTTGATTAACAAGATATTTACCATGTAAATATTGAAAATAAATACAAGTATAGTCTCAACACATACAGATCATCAACTAAAGGAAAAAAAAATCACACAAGTGACATTGTTATTTTTGGACTAATGTCCCCGAAAAAACCCAATGCGGGAAAATCGGTGCAGCGATCTAAGGGTTTTATTACTAAGCAGTTTCAGAATAAAATTTGGGTGCCAGAAATGGCCCACCCAATAGAGAATGCCCTCGACAGTAATACCTCTCAGTTGGAGACAGATATCAGCCCCACGAAATCTCCCAGCGTCATCCTCTAGGGTCTGCATCAACCTCTCTAGCCCAGCTTCAGCCTCTTTGGCCTTGCATCAACCTCTCTGGGCTCTGTGTCAGCCTCTGGAGCCTCTGTGTCTCCCACGCTGGCCCTCCTCAAGCTCTGCACAGCTCCTGGTTGCCTCTACGTGGCCTCTGGGTGCTTCTGCATGGCCTCTAGCCGGCTCTGCATCAACCCTCTACCATCTTCTGCGCTGATGCTCCCGGTACTATATATGTATCTCTACTACTGCATTCACTGCCCCTCAGTTGCAACTCTGATCACTCCTTCGATTTCCTCAGCAAGCCTTGTCCCCGAAAATCAAATTATTGATTAACTCGGTGTGTTCTCCAAGTGACCCTCAAGCCTCCTCTTATACTTTTCTCATTGACATTTCAATGGCTGAGATTAAGTCCCTAGTCAACGGCTAATATTATATTTGGCTTGATCCATGAATTTTAGACCATTCTAACTCAGTTTTATATTAATTCACATTAATATTTTATTTTCCCTAAGTTTAGACTTAGGGACTCCATTAAAAATATTAATTATTTTAATATCTCACAAACTGATTATATTCTTCCCAAACCATTTCTGGCTATTGGAGATCTCATGTGCATTAGTATCTCCACCAATTTTCTTGGCTAGAGCACATCCGATGCTACCCCAAATAAACATGGACCTCCAAGTATGTCTCCAAATCCATGTTTAGTAATTCATATGCTTTGCATGCTTATTTGACTACTCTTTGTTGATTATCTTGTTCTTCTTTATTGAGGCTTCCAATCCTTGCCTTAGCAAATTTTTCCTTCCAACATAATTACTAGGTGTATTGGCATAAAGTACTAGGTGTCATTTCTAGCACCTTGCTTTAAATTTGGTACCATGTAGAGAGTCACAGGTTATTTTGTTTAATTTAAATTTCCTTACATCAAAAATATAGATGTTTGTGTGGGTCAATAATATTTGAAAGGCATAATAATTACCAAGGGATCACCAAGTATATTTTTTCATTTGGTATATATGCATAAGTCCTTCAAAACTAATTAATACAACCATTGTACTCATGTATATAAATCATCAACCATATAATCGATTGTGTGAACTTACCCTTACTTATTATTAGCTTTATAAAGATTTTGAAAAGAAAATGGTGAAATATTTGAGTAACCACATGCCTTGTAATTTGTGTATGAGCAGAAATCATTGTCTCCTATTCTCCTCATGCATAAACAATTAGGTCCTTCTTGGCTTAGGGTTTTACAGAATGGATAAAATCTATTTCACACATCATTTAGATCCAAACAACTATTTGATGGTGTAGATTCTCGTACAAAAATATTATGCATATACTAATGATTACATAGGGATTAAAATCTCTCATCACATAGGATTTCAAATCTCTCAGCTCTATTCATGATAGTTTTATTGGCTTCTATGGATAAATCGCTCAGTTGCTTTTGACATATTTTTTTAGCAATTATCTTTATTCACAATGGACTGGTGGCTACTTTGGCTCAAATCATAGCTTTTTATTTCAGAAGGAGGCTGACTTGGCTTTTCCCTTGATCCTCTATTCCTTCAACTGATATGGCATCTCCAAATTCTTAGATAAAATTGCTCCAAATTTATAATAGGTGACGTCTTTAAAATCATTTATAAAGGGGTTCAAATATTTAATATAGTGATGTAGAATTTACTCGACAACTCCTTTGATAATTTCCTTTCTCACTCAATCACTAAAACCCAGAATGAGATCTTTCTCGCTTTGAAATCATGTTATTTTACTAAACTATATAAAATCAAGGATATGGACTTAATAAGAAACATTTATAAATGAAGAAATGAACTCATGTTAAAAGACATACTTTTATTACAATGCAGTATTTTCACACACGGATTTTATCCCATTTTATGTTAATGGTATAGTTTAACTATTGAAATATTATGTGTCATTTTATTGGTCATTTATATACATGACTTTATTATATTATGTATTCTTAACCAAAAAATCCAATTAAGGGTCAATTAGTCATCCTTTATATGTTGATGGCTTAGGATTTATCCTATAGTACAATTTGACTGCTATTTAAATATTATGCATCATTATATTGGCCATTTATATAGATGTTTGTTTATTATATCAAGTAACCTATGTATTCTAACAACAATAACATCCAAGCATGGGTCAATAATTCATGAATAGGGATTATAAAAACAAGATCATCCCTCCATTAATTTTCATTAACTCTATCCACAAGAATTTACACAGTTCCTTTTTCTTCTCTATAGAAGAATTTACACAAACTGCTAATTTTATGTTTTAATAGCTAGAAGTTTGTGAGATATTTGATAAACACATATCCATCAAATATTCAAGGTAAATATTCATCTTATATCTTCCGAGCATTCTGAAAAACACACTCGTTAAAGGTATGGAACCTCCATCGAATAACCTCATTCAATGTTGAATATTCGACACAAATTTTTGTCGAATATCTAACACACTTCTAACAAAGAATTTGATGTTCCCTATCAAAAATTCAACTAAAAATACTCATCAGATATATAAAGAGAATTCCAAAAAACATACCTCTTGGAGGTATGACACCTCCATCGGTGTTTCGGGTGGAAGCACCCTAGGGCTTTGGGTTAGAACCCCAACAGAGCAGAAGAAAACTACAACAAGAAATACTCACAAAATGCTTATATAATCAAACTACGTAAGAGTGACCGTACCCAAATTTCCCTCGTTCGAGTAGGTCCCACAGGGTTCAAACCCTCTGCAACTCCTGAAGTTCTTCAAACCTGAAAATCATTCAATTCGAACATACATAGCTATATAGAAGTAAAGCATATTCACGAAATTGACTTTATATCATATAAATGAATGATTGATCATACATCAAAACAACATTCATATATGAATTAAAACATAGTTGATGCATAAACATGGTTAATTTCATAAACAAGACAACATTTCTTTTATTGTGGTAAGCTATAAATAACATGAAGAGAATTCACCTGAGTCTTATTCTTTTGGCTCCAAGTGAAACCATCCTCCGGATTCGTCCTATCCCAGCCATCAACAATATTCTTCCATCACCAACACCATGATATCTCAAGCAAAAGGAAGGATATGTTTAATGAATGAAACAACGGTTTCCTGAAGCTTGGGGAAGTGCATGAGGCACAGGGATTCATCAGACTCAGTCATGGATAATCTCAGTATAATAACTCTATCTCTTCTCCTCCTTAAGGCCTTTCCATATAGGTGTATTTATACCTCTCCCAATTATTTTTTTAGTTGGGAAACAGTTGGGCCAGGGGAAATAGGAGGTAATCAACAGGTAAAACCCGTGAACTTCGCCCATAATTAAGCAAATTAATTTTTTAAAGTGTTTTAATACATATACGTGGGTTGGGTATTGACTGACCCGCGTGTACACACTTTTAGCTTAGGGAAAAGTAGTGTACAGGGAATAAAACATTGTTTTTTATATATTTGGACCAAGTCTAGAAGGAGGGGTTGCCCTAGGCCATAAACAAAGCATCACAAATACCAAGAGTGGTAAATAGTGCTATAGTAGATGCCCCCTAATAAATGAGGTCAGAAGGGGTACATGATGGTCGAAATGTATTAAGTGTATGGAAAGAATCATGTCGAGACTGAGAAGGACTTCACCAGAATTCAGCCTGCCAAGCCATCAAGAGAGATTAGAAAGAAACTGCTATTTGAGGCAGGCATACCCATGCTCAGAGAAAGTAAAGCATGTCTGGATATCAAGTACAAGTGGATCCAATATGTATACAAGTATAAAGGACTGAAAGTACATAATGGATCATCTGATCGTGATTGAAAAAGTACATCTAAATATCACATATAAGAAGATGATCAATATGTTGAAGGATGAAGTTGATCACTGATGTCAAAAAACTAATCCTAATAGTACCAAATGAACATGATGGAATAAAAAGATACTACATCGCAACTCGCATGCCAACATATAAGATGTCGTTGTGAAGAACTGCAACATATAAGGTGGATGGTGCCAACTAGCAGCAACAGGAGCAACTGACAAGTGAACCAAAAGATGTTGATGCAACTTGAGGTCCTCATCGACCGCCGCAGTACATTTCTACACAATGGGAATAAATGATCTGAAGTTGACCATGTGAGAAATCATTTGATTACCAGTTATTGATGTATACCACCAAAAAACGCGATACTACTCACTGATAATGATAATGAGAGTCAAGGTACCCAGTAAAATCTAACAAGTGTAAATGAATGAGCTGAAGTTGAACACTTGAAAGAATCTATCAATTAGGAGACAATTATGGTTTCCCACTGTCAATAGCGAAGGAATCTTCCACTGATGACTGAAAACCCCAAGGTACTACCAAATGGACTCTAGATCTTTTTCCTAGAGAAAATGAGTTATAGTCGATAGGAAAATTTCCACTAGAAGGAAAGCATTAAGGCATCCTTCATCAATCTAGCGCGAGTGTAACCTGTAGGCCAATAATTTGGAAGGAATCGGACGAAAAAGATGTAGTAACCCAACCGAACCACATTTCTGACATACACAAGATGTAGCTAGCGCACGATAGAAACCCTCTGAACCAACCAATAATGAAAGTTGACACAGAGGTGAGGAATCCACCAATAGGGTCAAATGGAAACCAAGGCACTACACAAATCCCAATGTGTGATAATGAAAGCTAATGTCGAACACAAGGGAAACCACTCAGTCAAAGACCCATGATACTGATCGATGCTGACCACAAGGTGACCTATCAATAATGAAAATAGGGCCAAGGTGTGGCTCTAGGTCTGGCCTCGGAGCAATATGTCGTAGTCGATAAGGATAAGACCCGCTAGCAAGAAGTCAATGAGACCTTCTCAAACCGGCATGAGCAAAGGACCAATATAACTGATGTGATGACAAACATGACACTGACAACCAAGAATGGCTGACTAAAAAATAGGTCAAGAGACACCGCAAAGAGGCCAACTCAGGTTTACTTCCCTTGAACAAAAGCACGACTCAATGATGACTATATGGCCGCATATGATAACTCTGTAAAAGTTTTTCATGCAAGAGTCATAAAAAAACTCTCCATATGATTGGAAGAGGTAACCAATCGGAGGAGTACTGACTCAATAACAAAGTTAAGGTGCACCTAAGTCAAACTAAATCCCACCCAAATGGAGGAGAGACTTTCTTTTGAGTGCTTTGTTCAAGGGTGACATGACTGACTCTAGCTGCCAACAAAATATGGAAATTTTGTCCCGTTCTGGCTCGTTTTTGTAATATATAATTTTTCTTTCTTTTTCTTTAAGCTAGAAAAATAATAAAAGAATTCTATAGTATAGTGGAAAGAACGAGTGTTAGAGAAACATATGATCTAGTTCCTGGGAGGGGAACATTCCTATGCTCAATGCAGAGAGGCAAAAACTGGTCAAGGACACTCAAATGCATGCTCTTTCCATGGGTAAAATGATGTGTCAAGTTGTAGAAGCTAAGTGATTACATGGTTGACTTTGCAGAGGACATGGTCAAATAAGTGGCTAAATCACGAGTCCAAGTGAAGCTGGCTCATGGCCTAAAGGTACAAATAGTTAAAATGCAATGCAATAGTACAACTCAACACAAAGGAGCCTCTAGGGTATAAAGCCAGAAATTAGGGCAGAAGAAAGGAGAATGTGTCGTCAACACATCAGTCATGGTGGGACTAAAGAGGACTCTCGAGCCTACTCAGTATAGCAACATGGGAAACCGATGTCAACGAGGTTCTAACTAAGATGCCCATGTAAAGGATGGCTCTACCATCACATCATGATTTAAAAAATTGGTGAGTGAAAATGGTTTGCTAACCAAGATATGTTGGGGTCGACCCTACGGCTAAAGTATCGCTGAATGGAGGCTAGTATGCACGATGCAGTAGAAAATGGTTTTCCCTAACCTAAATGCCAGTGATAGAATGATACCTGCCATGATGGGTTAGCGGTCATGGGACCGAAATAACATCTCGAAGAAGTCTCCAAAATTTCCTGGAAAACAACCCACTCTTGAAAATCCAAGCCCATAGGTCAAAAATCCATGAGACAAAAATCAATTTTTGAAAAAATATTTTGTAATTTCAAAGTTATATAATGACTTTTAGACTCACAGTTTTTTCATTTCTTTTTGGAGCAAAGAGCTGTGGAGAAAAATGAAGCAATCTTTCCTCTAAACAATTGGATCGTTCAAATCACCCCAAAGTCTCCAGGTAATCCTCAAATCCTACTTGTAATGTTTTATGATAGTTTTTAGAAGGTTTTTCAAAGTTTTGACCATGGGAAACTATGCCCAAAAATTCAACTCTAAGTACACATGGGTTGGAAGTGATCAACCTGCGTATATGACGGCGCTACACGTGACTGTGTGTAAAGGGAACCTGTGTGTATGCAAGTTAAAGTTTTAACGTGAAAACTAACGGTTGAAACTATAATTTTTTGCAGGGTGACTATCACTTGGAGGGAAAGAGAGCATACGACTGATGATAATGAGGTAGCAAATGACCAAAATGCATTGGATTCTCTGAGAGGATGTGGCTTACTTAAGTTCTTCAAAATGCCAAATATGAAAGCCAATACACGCTTGCTCAAACTTTTGATCCACTATTGGAGCGCAGAGGATGACGCTTTCATGATAGACCAGATGCCTCTATGGATTGAGGTCGAAGATATATATTTTATTATTGGTCTCTCCCGAAGAGGGGAGGTCGTTCATTCGACTGGCAGGACGAGAGGTAGTCTTTTAGTGGAAGACTATGTCCATATATATTGTCCTAGACATCAAGAGAAGATTGGAAGTCAAATTCCAATCAAACATGTGGAAAGTTTATCCCTAAGGATTTTTCTATTTACCATTGCATGGGTAAATGGATCAGCTTCCCTACGTTAGGCATCACGAGTATCTATGAGCCTCGCAGTGGAATGTCTTACCACAGTATTTGACTGGTGCACGCCTCTTCTGACTAACATGAAGAGTTAATTGACCTCTATACAGAAGGGTCAAACGAAGAATTTTGGGTACGAAACCATCTTGTGTTCATTATTCTTCGAGAAGGTACATGGGCTATGTCCCAAAGTATCAATGTCGATCAGTATCCCTAGAGATCCATGAATGGGTAGATGGGTGGACTAGATGAAGTGCCTTGGGGGCGGAGACATGCCTAGAATGAATTTTTATGATGCGTTTTTCACCTGGTGGGATCAACAGATCATTGCGGTTGATGACTACCCATATGCCGACATGGATTTCCGAGGAGATCCAAACTTAGTGCTACCACCAAATGCGGCATGGGGAGACATAGGTAACAATTTTTAAGTTTTTGTGAATTTTTTAAGATTTTTTGGATTTTTTAATATGAAATGAACTTAGAAAAAATATTTTTGATGAGACAAAATACTGACAAAATATAATGACCATGTTCCAAATGTGGGTCCAGTGAGACCTGATGGATTTCCGAGGCACAGGCGTCGCGGAAGAGGGGCTGAAGAGGCGGCAGCTGAGACAGAGAGAGTCCTTTATGTTGTTCAGAGAAACTTGGTGAGACTAACTCACTAGGTACCTATGATAGCCATAGAGGATCTACCTGAGGAGATGCAGTGCCGTGTGGTAGGGGTACCACGGGACTGGGTCCGGATACTTCGGTGTGTAGCTAACACTGTGGTTAATTTTTTAGCCGTTCATCCTGAGCCGGGTCAATAGATAGATCTATGTATGACTGGACATGATTATGGGCATAAGCCCAAATTTTGAGGGCATCCTGTCCCAACTTTGTGTATTATTTTTTGAACACTCCATCTATATACAGGCAATTTTATGATATATACATATTTTATTTTTTTGATGTTATTTAATTTGATGAATGATTAATGTGCCAATCTAATGCTTGATTAGCAATAGAGTCTGCTAATGAATTCTCAGATCGTGGAATGTGAACATATGTGATATAAATAAATGATCGTTGCAACACTCTCACTCTCAAAAATTGGTGATATAAATAAGGATCACGAACCCGATAAGTGTTATTTAACTGTGACACCACCAGTTGTGAGTCTAGATAAACTACCAATGAATCAATCCCATAAGATATTGCTTCGGATAGTAAATTAAGAACGAAAGTATATTCGGCAATGTTGTTTGAAGCAGGGCCAATACATACTCCCCTCGACACCATCAACTGGCCATATGGATAATAAATCACCCAAGCTGCGGAAGTAAGATTTTGAGTGTGCCTACTCGCACCATCGACAAATCCAAAATATCGAATCATCTATCAATACCTGCGAAAGCAGATAAAAAATGTCGATATCACAAAATTCCAGACAGATATGTACAAAGATACAATATACGCAAACAAGAAATTTCTCGGCCAAAGCCTAAGCAAAATACTTCTTAAGGTAGAGCCCATTTTGGGGCTTCGCCAGCTTGTTCCCTTCAAAATCAATTAATTCATAAGCCCCTTTTCCCAAAACACGCTTGACTATAAAGGGACCATACCACATAGATTTGAACTTGCCTGCCCCCAAGGCGTCTTTGTCTTGGTCATAGACTAAGACAAGGTCGCCTTCAGAAAAAACCTGAGGATGGATAGCTTTATCATATTGAGTTTTAATCCTCTTCTTATGGGCTTCATTTATTATGGTTGCATCTCGACGCTGCTCATCAAGATGTTCCAAATGAATGAGGCGTTCTTCGAGACTAGATGTCTCCGAAAGAAGTTCTACAGCTAGCTTAAGGGATGGAATTTCACATTTGATAGGGAAAAGAGATTCCAACCCATAAACTAGTTGAAAAGGAGTAAAATCGGTGGCAGTCTTAACTGAGGTTCGATATGCCCAGAGCACCGGGTACAACATGATGTGCCAATTGGATCGATTTTTATCAATTGTCCTTTGCAGGATGGTCTTAAGGGACTTATTCATGGCTTCAACTTGCCCATTGGCCTGAGGATAGTATGGAGATGAATGCTCCTATCGGAAGCCCAACTTGAGAGCTAATTCAGTCATCAGTTGATTCTGGAAGTGACTGCCATGGTTAGTGATAATCTCTCTTGGGATACCAAATTGTGAAATAACCTGGTTGAAGAGAAACAAGGCTACTGTCTCACTATCATTTTTGTAAGTAGGCATGGCCTCAGCCCACTTCGTAAAGTAGTCTACGACCACAATGATGTACTTGTGATTTGCTGCCGAAGGTGGATTACAAGTAGTAAAATTAATGCCCCACTTCGTAGATGGACCGACGGTGATAACAAGAAAAAGTGGAGTTGGATGCGCGCACATTTTCCAAGTATAAATTTGACAAGGATGGCAACGTTTGACCACTTCAATATAGTCTTTGAAAATTGAAGGCCAAAAGTAGCCTGCTCGCAAAATTTTTTGGGTTGTAGCAAGCCCTGATAGATGACCGCCACAAGCTCCACTGTGGCAATCATTAAGTACAGACTCAGCTTCTTCCAAATTTAAGAAACACCTAAGGATTGAGTCAACCCCTCTGCGATATAATGTATCACCAATAATAACATAGTTTTTGGCAAGGCAATGTAACTTTCGGCGATCATCTTTGGAGAATGCAGGTGGAAACTTCGAAATCTGAAGATATATAATGATATCTCCATACCAGGGATCTTATGAAGAAATGAAGAATAAATGTTCATCGGGGAAATTTTCCTCATAAACAATAGCTTCCTCACAAGGCAGCTCCAAAATCAATTCCTCAAAAACTAGTGACTTCTTAGATTTAGCTTACAAGAATTCAAGATCAAAATCTTGCAAAATAACAATCCATCGATTATACTTTCCCCCAATCACTCGCCTAATGAGGACAAACTGAAAAGGATTAACAGCTGCTAAGATGAATGTTTTGTGCACCATAATGTAATGACGAAGCCACTGGACAACATGGATAGTTTCCAAGGCCAATTTCTTGATGGGATAATAGCGTAGCTCAGGTCCTACTAAGCCTCGACTCAAGTAGTAGATTACATGCTCATTGAGAGCATCATCCTCCTGAACTAGAACCATGCCGACGGTTGATTCTGCCACAGTGAGATACAAAAGGAAATCTCTGCCATAATCTGATGGATTCGATAATGGAGCAGAGGTTAATGCTTTTTTTAAAGCATCAAAAGATCGTTGCGCGAAATCATCCCATAAAAGTGGAACTCCTTTCTTAAGCAAATGCATAAATCCTTTGGTAATATCGGTGTAATTTGCTATAAATCTCCTCAAGAAATTTTCCTTTCCTTGGAGACTTTGAAGTTAACGAAAGGAAGATGAGGGAGGAAACTAAATTATTTCCTCAACCTTGAAAGGATCAACACAAATCCCTTCAGTCGATATGATGAATCCTAAAAGCCGACCAGATATGATCGCGAAAACACACTTATTTAGATTCAACCAGATTTTATAAAAACAACATCTCTCAAAGACTAACCGAAGGTGGCTAGGATGATCAATTCTCTTGCGAGAATGAGCAGCTAAGTCATCCAAGTATGCTTCGATAAAATGTTTGATGTCGTGGAAATCATAAGACATGGCCCACTGAAAAGTAGCTCCAGCATTTTTAAGGCCAAAAGGAATCTTCATGTATGCAAACGTGCCCTAGGGACAAATAAAGGTTGTCTTGTGTTGATCCTCTGGACGGATAGTAATTTGATTGTAACCAGAGAATTCGTCTATGAACGAAAAAATTTCATTACTCGCACATTCATCAACAATTTGATCAATAAAAGGCATGAGGTAATTGTCTTTTGGACAAGCTTTACTTAAATATCTAAAGTCGATACATACTCAGATCGTTCCTTGATTCTTATCTACCAGGACTGGGTTGGAAACCCACTCAGTTAGAGGAATGGGGTAAATGAAACTTGCCTTAAGTAGCTTTTCAACTTTAGCTTTAATAGCTGCCGCTTTCTGAGGATTGACCAGTCGAAGTTTTTGCTGAATCGGTTTGGCGTTTTCATATGTCTTGATCTCATGCTGGACTATAGATGGATCAATTCCAGGCATTTCCTCATAAGACCAAGTGAACACATCTCAAAACTGTTTAAAGAGATCGGTGTAGATTTGAATTTCTTTAGGGGAACAATCAACTCTGATGAAGACATTTTCTATTATGTTAGGATTCCTAGAGATGTTTACAAGTATAGTTCGTGAGATAATCGACATGTTACCTTCAATAGAAAATTGTGTTGGAGCCAAAGGGTTTGAAACTGTACAAACATCAGTAGTAGATAGATTGGACAAACCATATTCGACTTCACGCAATGGAGGGAGAAAATTTGAACGATGATGTAAATCCTCCCATGGTAGATCCACACCCATCATTGCTTCTTCAGATGGTAAGACTGTATCCAAGCAATCCAGAGCTGAAGTAGAATCGAGAGTCCAAGCTGGAGCCACATCACCATCTAAATCCTCTTGCAAAAAAGGAGTGGGATGGTTGTCTGTAGAGTTAACAATAGATTGATAAGTGAGTTCCGTTGCAGACATTGGAAATTCCATTCCAGTTACCCGCCCTCCATCTAATGTGGTGGTAGATGAAGGTAAGGGCCAAGGGTTCGAAAAATAATGAGTTTGAAAGAACTCTTTCCGAGAAGGTCCCTTAGAGGATGAAATTGCATTAATTCTAGTTGTAGGAGGAGGGAGGTCAAATATACCCATTAACGAAGAGTACATCCCAACTCCTAGATTCTTAATAGGTTTACGGGGATTGTCCACCAATGGAACGGTAGAATCCAAAGTTGCGTGGGAGTCACCTGGAGAATAGTCTAACTGATCAACTTTAACAATCCTTCCCTCATGAGGAAAATAGAGGATTCAGAATTATGATGAAACTATGGCATCCATCTCGTAAATTCAATTCCTACCTAAGAGGAGGTTATAATCCAGGTTTGCATCAATGATTTCTACCTCAATATTCACTACCTTTCCCCAAACACAAATAGGAAAGGCCGGGATAATCCCGTGCAGCCTATGAGAATGTCCATCAAATGCCGTCAAAAGAGTCAGTGAAGAAACAGTTGAAGGTGATCCAATGGCCTTCCAACATGACATAGACATCACGCATGTGGAAGCTCCCTCATCTATAACAGTTCGAACAATATTGGTCTTTCGGTATGTGGACTTTATCTGGAAAGCCATATGGTGAGGAAGTCTCTTTTTGAAATTCAACATATTAAAAGTGATCACTAAAGAATTATTTGGATCCACTGCACCAATTGCCAAAAGCAAAGCACTTCTCTAAGCAGGGCACAACTAGAGTACCTCCAATGCATACATAGCACAAGGAATTTGAGCTAGATCTTCTACAATCGAGTAGTTCTGGGCTACCCTAGCATTAGGGTTAATAGTCGAGTGCTTTGCAAAACCTTTTGGTATCTGAGGTATAAACTCAACAGAGGGCTGCTCAATATGAAGTTGTTCAGTGGCTTCAGGAACAGATTTAGCCTTAGATGTTTCCGATTCACCATAATCATGTGCTCGCATAGAGACGTTGATATGAGAGCTCATCATATAAACATTTAATGAATTTCCCCTTCCTCGTTTCCCTCGGAGGAGGTACCAGCATTATAATTCACGCCAGCAAGTAATTGTTGCCCTTGGGGAAAACGGTTAGTCATAACAGCTTTAGAGCTAGAGGACCCTTGTTGTACTAATAAGCGCTAAGGGTCTTGCATCTTAGAGAAGAGGTGAGTCAGATGATCTCCATTGCATAACTTGCATGGAAATTTTACCTTTTTCTTGGACTCTTTCCTACCCTCTCTAGAACCATTGCTGGGTTTGTTTGCAATGCCTTTCCCTTCCTGGTTCTTTTTCTTACCTCATCCTTTCCTCTTCCCATTAGATTTTTTATTTCCTTTGGGGTTAGAGGTTTGGATGGCGTTTATAAAGGTAGGTTGGGAAGGTGTAGGTATAGCCAGTGTTGCCTGGTTAGAAGAGGCAGTTTGTAGAGACAACTGATGTAATTGATTCAATAGGTTCACCGCACTAATATTGATCGATTTGACTATACCATGAGCGTGGGGGCTTGGTTTTGGTTTGGCTAAATCTACCTTTGATCTAGGCGTATCAAGTAGAATTTTTAGAAGAGTCCCAGACTGAGAATATATCAGTTCCAATTGTTAGGCTCGGAAAATGGCCTGCTCTTCCAAATAAACACCAGAAAGAGACACATCCTTTGAGATCTCAGGTTGTAATGATTTGAGAAACCATTTGAGAAGGAACTCTGGTGGGATTTCAACTTTGATAAGCCTTTTCCTCCTCCTCCATTCCTGGATGTGATCTAAAATGTGAGTTGCAGTGTCTTGCTGAAAGTTAGCCAGAAGTTCAGTTCCAGCTTCATATCGGACAGGAAACTGAAAATGGTTCAAAAAGATATTAACCAAATCACAAAAAGAAGTATAGGTGCCCCCTGGAAACTCTATATACCATTTGGCCACATTTCTGGTTAGGGTGCACTGAAATAACCTCAACTTGATCGAATCATCTATTAGGGAGTTGGATGAGCACCATAAGTGAAATGTGGTTACGTGGTCTCCCGGATCTTCACCACTCTTCCCTTCGAATTTTGGGATATCCGAGGGAAGTTTAGTTGGGACCAGAGGCCAAGCCAGATTGTACCAAATCAAATCATTTGTTAATTTAGTTAAGTCTGGCAAGTTCAGCATGGCCAGAAAAGGAAGTCATAGCGGACCTTGGGAATTACATCCAAATCGGGCGAGGTCCCCAAAGGTCTGAAAAGAATGATATGGATTTTGAAAAACACCAAGTTTCCTGAAGTAACTCATAGAGCCTATTGAACCAAAAGGTGCTCCTTGTGGTCCAGCAAAATTCAGAGTTTGACCAACTCCTGCTGAAAATCCTCCGTAACCAGTGAAGTTACCCCCTAACGAAGTATTGAAAGGAGATGATAGCCCCTGATAAGGATTCCATGCATTAGCAAAGGGTGGAAAATTCTGAAACGAATTAATTGAAGAATACAACACATTCCCTTGTTGGCCAAAAAATTGATTCCCAACTCCTATCCCACTAACCGCAGGGTTTGTCCAACTTTGGAATGCATTATTACCATGACTTGTAAAAGAAAAAGGAATTGACCCTACTGTCAGATTGGAATGTGATATATGACCACTTCCAAATGGGAAACCCTGAAAAGAAGTTGATCCGCTCATCATGGATGTAGAGGTAGTCGATGGTATGTTCAAGGGAACTGAAGGAATCCCGTGAGATGACATTCCATAAGGGAAAGATCCAAAACCGGATGCAGTAGCCTAAGAACTTCCACTCGTTGAGGGAATGGAAGTAGACCCAAATATAGTTGTGATGGGAGTAATAGAAGGGATGGAAATAGTTCCTCATCCTTGTACAGATATGGGAGTCTGCATCGCAACACTTGTTGTAGATGCCATGCTTCCAGTAGTGGTCATCGAAGGAATAGATGGATGTAAACCTAGGCTCGAAGGCCTATGAGTCGAAGTTCTGATGTACAATAGAACGTCTAAATGATCAGGAGGAAGAGGAGAATTCGGAGCCGCAACCGACTCTGAAATCTCTTCAACTTTGATATTATCTTCCGATTGAAAAAGTACTTGAGAAAGAACTTGTGTGTTCCTCTCTAATTCTCTACTGGTTCCAAGTCTATCTTGTGAATCACTGAACCCAAGTGGAGGATCAATCTCCGATGCACCCACTGCCACTGGTTGAAAACCACTGGTAGAATCACTCCTATGCCTTCTAGGAGAAGGCCCAGGACTCGTAGGTGACAGCCCACGAAGTCTCTTCGGCCGTCGAGATGGTCGGTCAGCTACTTTGAATTATTTAAAAGATCTACTTAAAGACTCAAAAATTATAAAGCTAGGCAGACTAGGAGCAAAGAACACTCACTAAAAAGTCCCTAAAGATATCAACAATCAAACAACTCTCATTTATTTCCACTTCGAGTGATTAGGACCGGACACCAAAATACAAGAAAGTTAATAACAAGGGCCTTCCAAAAATAGACTAGGGTAATTATGCCCTAGGCCTACTAGAGAAGGTATCATAGGTAGTTACATTGACCTCTAGACAACGATGTTTGCCAGTGCAAGCCCCCAAGCTTCGCAAGGGTGCCCTCTAGAAGTACTGCTAAACATGATACAATGTCAACCTCAGGTGCCACGAGATTCCCCTCCACAGCCACCTGTGTGGTCCCTAGGATAGGCAACTATGGTCACCAACTCGTATCAGAAGTCGGGTGGAACAGTCATGAGGCGAGATTCGATAAATAAGAGAGGGGGTATCTCTCATCCTTATCTTCACTCTCCCTCATGCTTTACTCCCAGTTACAGAGCTTTCCTGGTCTCCCTAACGCTATTGGATTTCACTCATTAATCAAACTTCTATGTTTTGTAACTTGGAGCAGCCTTGGAGAGTTAACTCTTCTCTTGCCTAATCCAAGGCCCTAATAAACCTAAAATTTTTGGTGTATTTTGATGACAATACAAAATTTCTAGTTTATTTTAATTATTCACTTGATTTTAATGGTTGTTCTTTAAGTCAAGGGTATAGATGGGAGTGAAACCAATGGTGTTTGTATGATGCAACAGAAATCAATGAAAAACTAACTACATGAATGTAATCATTTTTTTCTTCGATGAAAAGAAATCTCTACACGGGTACTACGAAACTTCTACAAATAAAAGTATGTTTTCTCTTCTTTTCTTGAAACACACTTCACACACCAAAAAAGTAAAAGACTATGAATGCTTTAACAATGCAAACTACCCTAATGCAAGATATAATGGAAATGCAAGATCCTAAATAAAACTCAAAAAGAAAAAGCAATTGTTTATAGCTAACAATGAGCCAACTCAAGTACTGAAGAGGATACAAATTTTGAACACAAAATTCTCTCCAAACAAGAAGGAAAATTTGTAAAAGATCGCAATTCGCTTTCAACAACAAAATGAAACCAAAAACCAAACTTTGGCAAAAAAAAAAAAAAAACAAAGTTTTTTGAGATCTTTTCTTTTTAAAAGAAGCAACCAAACAACTTTTTGAAATCACCCAAAATGCTACTAAAACTCAAAGATTGAAAAGAGAGCACAAGGAGTCCTTGCAAGTTACAAACTCGAAAATGAACGAAAACTTGAGCAAAAAGATTTCAACTTGTACAAAATGACCCATACAACAGCAAAGAGCTTGACAAACTGAACAAGAAGCCAAGAAATAAATACTTCCAAATTCATCAAAAGGAATTTTAAAAAGCAAGAAAAGCTATGAAGTCACAAAATGAAGGAAAGCAAAGCAAGTCGATTCGAAATTCGAGCTTGACACTGAAACTGAAAACAATTTCATGTTCTGGAGGATCAGAACAATCAAGAACTTTTGAACGAAGTCTTGTGTGCCAAAACACAAATTACAAACTCACTAAAGAAGCAAACCTCAGCCAAATATTTTCAATGAGGAAGAGACTTTGAAACAGTAAGCCTGCAGAATAATTAAATTCTTCAGATAGCAATTGACCACACATAGTCTGAAAAGACTAGGCAACAAATCTATCTGGGTAGAGAGATTTGAAAAAAAAATGCAAAAACTTGCATAAACGACTGTGTTCAAACACAGAAGCATACACACACGCTTCTGACACAGGAAATCTGGATATACACGGGTCACTTTACAGAAACAAGCATGTATACGCTATTGTAAACAAAGTAAAGAGTCTATACAAAGCTTTGCAAGAAAAAATAAAAAACAAAGTTTGATCCAAGAGATCAAACTTAAGGCCTGGGACTCTAGTAGACCAAATAAGACTATAACAACAAGCAAACCAAATACTGATCCCTGATTGATAATGAACAACCCAAACTAGGAATAACAAGATTGTTATCCCCAGTGGAGTTGCCAATTCTGTTTCGTGTGGAAACACCCTAGGGCTTTGGGTTATAACCCCAACAGAGCTTAAGAAAAATGCTTATACTCATACAGCTCAAGAAAAATGCTTATATAATGAAACTATGTAAGAGTGACCATTCCCAGATTTCCTTTGTTCGAGTAGGTCCCGCAGGGTTCAGACCCTCTGCAACTCCTGATGTTCTTCAAACCTGAAAATCATTCAATTCGAACATACATAGCAGTATAGAATTAAAGCATATTCATGGAATTGACTTTATATCATATAAACAAATGATTGATCATACATCAAAACAACATTCATATATGAATTAAAACATACTTGATGCATAAACATAGTTAATTTTGGAAACAAGACAGAATTTATTTTATTACAGTAAGTTATAAATAACATGGAGAGAATTCACCCGAGTCTTCTTCTTCTAGCTCCAAGCGGAACCGTCTTCCAAATTCGTCTTATCCCAATCTTCAACAATATTCTTCCATAATTAAGGAAATTTATTTTTTTTAAGTGTTTTAATACATAAACGCAGGTTGGGTATTGACTGACCTGCGTGTACATGCTTTTAGCTCAGGGAAAAGTAGCGTACAGGGAATAAAACACTGTTTTTTATATATTTGGACCAATTCTGGAAGGAGGGGTTGCCCTAGGCCATAAACAAAGCATCACAAATATCAAGAGTGGTAAATGGTGCTATAACAATCAGATAGCCTCATTAGATGTTGAATATTCGACAAAACATTTTTTGAGCTATTTGACAAACTTCTTTTGAATTATCTAATGTTCTCTATTGTAAATTCGACAAAACTATTCATCAAATATATGATGCGTTTCTGACAAACAATTATCAGATATCTGATGATTATGTCTCAAAAATAATAATTGAATTTGATGAGAATATCGGAATAAGGGGTGTCATATATCGGACGAGAACATGTTTATCGAATTATTAAATGAAATTTCACTAACAAATCTAAGAGGCATGTTTCGTTGGAGTACCTACATAATTTTGTCGAAAAACTAATGGAAAATTGCCATATTTTAGTGCATCAAGTAGTGACGTGTAAACTTTGAAACGGGAACTGATAATGTTACCTGTTTCATAGAGATAGCAAAAAAGTGACTTGATTTTGAAAAGGGGTGATGCAGAACACACATGTTTTTTTTAGAGCATAGTTTTTGGCACTTTAATTTTTTTTATGTACATTACGTTTTAGAATGGTAGTGATTTTCATGCTAATTTAAAAAGTGGGTATTCTGCATCACACCCTTTTTTTAAAAGACCTATTTTTTTACTTTAATTTTTCTAATGTATGAAATGTAAATAATTATTTTCTAAATTTGATAATTTTTAAAGTGGTCGTTTTCTTCATAGTTTATTGTTTTTTATTTTAATTTTTTTTTTTTTTTAGTGAGGTTTTTATTGTTTTGCATTTTTAAATTAGAAAGTCGATATTTTGAATTTTCGATATTCTACATATCTATACATCCTTAATTAATTTTTCAATCCACATGAAATAATTGTTTCTAAAAAAAATATTTTTTTAACAATGGACATAAAAATAACCATTTTTAACATTAAATATAACAAAAAAACTACACGTTTTGATAATTTTTTGCTAGAATTGACATGTCAAAATCACAATTTTTATACGAAAATTTTAACTATAAATGGTTAAATAATAGTTTTTTGTTTTTGTTTTTGTTTTTGTTTTTTTTGTTTTTTTTTTTTTATGAATTTCATGTCAAAAAAAATAATAATCACTTTTTTTTTCTTCTAAAAATAATGATTAACTTAAAAATCAATGCGAAAATCACATATTACAAATATTGAACGCATAACAACCTTAATTGATTTTTTATTCTTCTCATAAAATGTCAAAGTCAAAACATTGCAAAGCTTGATTTCCAAGCATAACTTAAATTTAATCAACAATGTCACGTAATCCAAACTCTTCGTCCTCTAGAGTTTCATCATTGTCTTCTTCCACAATATTTTCTACTTCCTTTTGCTCATTTTCCTCTTCTAATGGATCTTTGATGTCTGCGAATCTCCCAATATATGTCTTTCCAAACATTCCATGTAATGGTGGTTGGGGTTCCTTTTCCTTTTTTGCCACATGTGATTCACTAAAGTCCCCTTTCTTCAACCCAATTTCTTGCATTGCGTCTGGAAGAAATTGAAGAGCATTAATTCTTTGCTGAATGAAATTGCACTGTAATGGATCTTTTTCAATTGCAATGCAATTTCTTCCTTTTTGAAGGTAGCATGCTAGTGTTGTACCTAATTATCAAGCACAAACGAAATAATGAAGTAAATTAGTACAATGACATATTAATTAAAAAATAACATATTGAAATTCAATTCCATATAATAAAACTTACCTGAGCCAGAAAATAAATCCAGAACCCAATATCCTTCATTGGAACATATGTCTATAAGATAGTTAATCAATAATTGTGGTTTTTGATAAATTTTAACTATCTCTCCTTTTGCTTCTTTGTCTTCATATGTTAGTTTTCTCACAACAGCATCATAAGTTAGTATTTAGCTATGACTCTTTTCGTCTACCCGATTAAAAATCATAGACATATGGCTATCATCTTTTGCCCAACTATCAATATGAATGAACTCACAATCATTTATAAATTGTTGATCTTCATTGTTAAGAAGATTTGACTTTTGCCTGTAACATGAAATAGTAAAATTTCAATTAACTTGTACATAAATGAATTTTTCAACATTAATCAAATATACATTTTAAACGTCTTACCATGTAAGCTGCATCCTTGAATTTGTTTTCCCCTTGAAGCTTGACAATATCATTGCCAATTGTGTGTCTGAATGAAATGTCACAAATCTCCATAATGGTGATGACGTGACTTCTACAAATCTCGCAACCACTTTACTAAGAGCTTGATAAGTATAAGGGTCACTATCATAGTAAATGTTTGGAATATTGAAACCATGGGGAATATTTGCAATAACTAGGGCATACTCCCTTTTCGGTATGAGTTTAGCAATGTCTTCACAGTCGCCTTGTATTACTTGATATTGAATAGTGTTTAGCCCATTCCAAATGAAATGATTAAGAGTTGGATCAAGTTCAACATTCTTAATACATTGCTTCCTCAGTCTTTCGATCTTTATTTTTTCAATAAAGGTTTTGAAACTATCTGGTGCTCCATTATCATCCTTCCTCATCTTTTATAAAATAAACAAATATATGTGTAAGTTATAAATTAAAAATAGTACACAGATGAATAAAAATGAATGTATAAATCAAGATACCTTTTTAAATGCAAGATAAAAAGCTTTTAATGTTGATGTAGAACTTGAATCTGGATAGTTGCGTACAACATCATCCCAACTATCTTCATTCAACAATCTAACCATTTGTTCTTGAATTTTCATGTAAACTTTGTGAATGCATAGATAAAGCAACAAAAAGTTAATATAATGATATGTAAAACAAATACTACCAAGAACATGTTTTAAAAGATAACTATAATCTAGAAATAAATAAAAATAATTCAGCAAACTTACTTTTGAAATTCTTCAGACATTTCCTTCAATGATAATTCCCCTAACCTCACACGAGATAATATTGTTTTGACAATTTTTTCATCTTTCACTCCTTGCATCGCCCTCCAAGGTGTGATAGTCATATCGTCTGGAATTTGCTTCATTTCAGGAGCTGATTTACTGTTGCTACATATCAATGGCTTAGACTTTTTGACCCTCTGGTTTTTAATGCTAATGTCTTCCCACATGCTAAAAATCTCATCAATCAACTTCCAAACATCTCCAGTTCTAAATGCCAATTGGAAAATGCTATCAACACCTCTGAATAAATCATTATTTTTGTTGCCTTTTCCACCTTTTGAATTGATTTTCTCTTCAATTTGATAGCCTATTTCCATACAACATTCCTTTCGGAAATCTGCAGTAACATTTATCCTATCCCCACCACATTTTTCTTGAAAATCACTATGAATAAATCTAACCCTTTGGATGAAAATCATAGACATCCTATATTCATTATCTGAATTATGATCCCATGCCACTAACTTTGCTTCTGTTTCTGATAAACCAGCATAAATGATACATTTCATTGTTTCAAAACGTGGATTATTAGGATATTCTTCCATCAATTGTCTTTGAGCTTCTACAAAATGGTTCCCCCCAAGCACATAATAATTGTATTCAAAACATTTTCACTTATCAAATGCTTCTTTGTTGGGAAATTGAAGTGGATCAACAAGAAGCACATAACTAACCACATGAGCATATGGATTGTATCTCATCAATGTCTTCAAGTTGTGAACATGCAGATGATGTGGCTTTCTGACTTGATATTGACATTGTCCTTCACTTGCCTTAGAGGTTTGTATGACATTAAGCTGAAATGTACGACCACCATTAATTAAGTTTTTCTTTGTCAAATTTTGTCGAATGGCATTTTGTTTTGTTTTGATAATGCCATCATCTAAATCAGCTCCTGGTGTAATGATTTCTCTGCTTTCTTTTGAAGTTTCACTAGGTTCTTGACTGCTGGTAATAACTACTTCAAAATATTCAACTTTACTTTTCTTCGTCATAAAATTCTCAATAGATTTATTATTGGGCATTGTTACTTTTGGTATTTTACGGCTCTTCTCAGTTCCAATGTCATCTTCAGTAATGGAAACATATGCTTCACTATCAGTTTCAACTTCATCGTCCTTAAAAGTAACTTGTTTACCCTTGCTAGATTTATCCACCAGAGGCCTTTTTTTCTGATTCTTTGGATGTAGTTTTGTAGCATCATTAATTACTACATTCTGCTTGTTTTCCATATCTTCTTCTGACACTGAATACAAACTGCTGACAACTTTCATGATATCATGCTCTATGAAATGAATGCTTCCCAACCTAATTGAACAACTTTAAACAAAATTCTGCCAAACAAAATACCATATGTCAATAAAAACAAAGTTAAAAAAATATTGTGAGACACTTTCAAGAACGCAAAATACAAATATAAATAACAATACTTACGATGTTTTGTGTCATCTCATTTACGATTTGTTTACACAACTTTGTAGATATCTCTCTCATGTCATACAATGAATATGATAGTCGGTATTTAATCCTTTCATGTGACTTGGGAGATTTTGTAAGTATGTAAACAACTCCAGTGTCCGGTACCAAACACATATCTATGACTCTTCCCATCACCTCAAAAATTCCATTATCATTCAGTATATCAATATATATATATATATATATTCACATTTTTGCTTTCTCTTTCTTTCACATACCAAATTCTTAATGGAAATTTCACCTCTTTTGAATTCTTCTAGTTTGAAATCATCTTCTTATCACTTGAAGCACTTGAAAGATTTGTAGCCATGAGCTCAGGTGGAGTTCATTCACCAATGTTTCTTGAAGATGCACCTTTAAGAATCTTTGGTCCAGAAAGATTCACAGAAATTTTCTTTGATGCCATTTTCCTAAAAAATAGAAACACATAAATCAGTAAATAACAAAAACATATTAACTTAAATTAACAACAACAATATATCATAATTTTTTTATTTGTATAATCAGAATCGCCCAACCACCCCTAACGGGTGGGCGAGCAGGCGGGCGGGTCGGTGGGTGGGAGGGAGGGAGGTCGGGTGAGGGACAGTAGTGTGTAGCCGGGCGGGTGAAGGCGGGCGTGGTTAGCAGGCTGGCCAGGTTGGTGTGGGCGAGAGGGGTGCGCAGGTGTGGGCGAGCAGGCGGTGGGTGGGGGCGAGCGTGCGGGGGGGGGGGCAGTGGGCAGGGTGGGCCGGTCCCCAACCTCCCCATCCTCACCTGCACCTGGCCTTCTTGGCCCGCCAACCTCCCAATTTCCACCCGCACCTGGCCCCCTTGCACCCCCACGCACCCACGCCGACCCTCTTCCCTCACACCCACCTACCTCTCCCACACCCCTCTCGCCCACCCTCACACACTCCCTCAGCCCCTCACACCCACCCGCCTCTCCCTGACCCCTCTCGTCCCCCCACCTACTCGACCCCTCCCACATCCCCTCACACCTCCCACCCCCTCACACACTAGGCACTCCTACGCACCCCCACCCACCCGACATCCCCACACAGCCCCGCCCACGACCTCCCCCTCCTTGCCCACCCTTCCACCGGCCCGCCCTCCCATTCTCTGGCCGCCCCCTCACTCGTCCCCTCACCCACACCCGCCAACGCCACCCCCCACACCTGCATGCCCTCCGCCCACCCTTCCACCTACCCACGCCCCCTGCTCACCCTTCCCCCCCACCCGCTCCCCCTTCACCCTCTGCCCCCTCACCCGCCCTCCCCTAGCCACGTTTTCCTGCCCACCCCAACCCCACACTCGCTTGCCCACACCCGCGCCCTCACTCACCCTTTCCGTCCATGCCCGCCCTCCCTTGGCACCCCCGCCCTCCGCCCTTCGCCCACCCCACATGCCACGCCCTCCCACCCATCCTTGTCCACGCCCACACCCGCGCCCTCCCCTCACCCGCCCGCCTGACCTCACCCATGCCCATGCCCGCCTGACCCCCTCACCTGGCCCCTCACCCGCCCACCCGCCCTTGCCCATGCCCGTCGCACCCCCTCACCCAGCCCCTCACCTGCCCACCCGACCTCACCCACGCCCACACCCGCCCCACCCCATCACTCGACCTCTCACCCGCCCTCCCAGCTGGCGCCACCCCAGCGGCCTGCCCCCCTGCCCGACTGGTGCCCGTGCGATTCCTGGTCGGGTGAGGGGGCGGGCTGCCAAGGTGGCGCGGCTGAGGCCGGTGCCACCCTGGTGGCCCGCCCCCTGCCTGACCGGTGGTTGGGTGATTTCGCCGCCGGGGTAGTGCGGCTGAGGCCTACGCCACCCCGGCGGCCCGCTCCCCCGCCCGACCGGTGGCCGGGCGATTCCCGGAATCACCCGGCCACCAGTCGAGTGGGGGGGCAGGCTGCCGGGGTGGCGCGGTCGAGGTCGGCACCACCCTGGCGGCCCGCCCCCCCGTCGGCTGCGCCACCCCAGCGGCTCGCCCCCCTGCTTGATCGGTGGCCGGGCGATTGCCGGAATCACCTGACCACCGGTCAGGCGGGGGGTTGGCCACTGATCGAGCGCTGGCCGATGGTGGGGCGTGGGCAGGGAGGGAGGGAGGGTGTGTAGGGGAGGCCGTGGGCGGGCGTGGGAGGGTGGGCGGGGAGGGAAGGTGGGTGGGGGTGGTCGTGGGTGGGGGTGGAGAAGGGGAGAGCGTGGGTGGGGTGGGGTGGGCGGCGATGGGGAACGGGAGAGCGTGGGTGGGGTGGGGTGGGCGGCAATGGGGAAGGGGAGAGCGTGGGTGAGGGGGAGGGTGTGGGTGAGGTGGGTGGGGGGGAGCGCGTGGGTGGGGTCGGTGGGGAAGGGAAGAGCGTGGGTGAGGGGGAAGGCGTGGGTGGAGTGGGTAGGGAAGGGAAGAGCGTGGGTGAGGGGGAGGGCGTGAGGGGGTGGGGAAGGTGGGCGTGAGGGGGTGGGGAAGGTGCATGAGGGTGAGGGGGAGGGCATGCAAGTGAGGGGGTGTGGAGGGTGGGTTAGGGGCAGGCCACATGGGTGGGAAGGGCGTGGTGAAGGCGGGTGAGGGGGAGGAGGTGAGGGGGAGGTGTGCGGGTTAGGGGGCATGGGTGGTAGGGTCGATGTGGGGTGCGGTCAGGTGGGTGTGGGGGATGAGGGTTGGCGGGGGAGGGCGAGTGGGTGTGGGTGGGCGGATAGGGGCGGTGTGGGCACATGGAGGTGAAAGGGGAGCAGGTGCGGGTGGGGATGGGAGGGTTGGCAAGTCATGTGGGGATGTGGGGGTGAGGCGTCTGGGGGGTTTGCGACACCACGGCGGCCCACGCATGGCTATTGGGCGATTGAGTTTGATCGGGGCCACCCTGATCACGACGGATGTAATTGTTATTTTGGCTCAAGAAAAATTATTAATTAAAAAAAAAAAAATCTTTTTCATTAAACTAATTTAATATAAAAAAATTTAAGGAAAAAAATTTAACTTACCTTTCAATTGCGAGAATTCTTCGTTGAATATGTTGTTGATAAAAATGTAGCTCAAATTCACGAGTCTTTGAACTAAGTTCAAGAAACCTAGATGTGATTTGAGTAATAGTGATAATGAAATTTAATATATAAGTGAAATTACGGAGATGTTTTACCGTACGGTTAATGTGGGATAATTTGTTTTAAAATATTCTAAAGCGAATATTGTAGAATTGTTTTACAACGGGTAGAATGTGGGATTAATTTGTTTTAGAATATATTATAAAAATTAAAAAAAGAAATTCAATTGTTTAGTAAATATTATATACTTTAACTATTAAAATAATTAATGTGTAAGTTGTAATTTACAATTTTAATTTTAATGATTTATTTCATAAAAGAATTTAGTTTACATTTTTCAATAAATTGTAGAATAAAATAATGAAGGTAAATAAATCTAACAAAATTTTTGGAGGGAAATATTTTCGCGAAACTTTTTGGAGGGAACATTTCATTCTTTAAGCTATATAATATATTTAGGAGACTCTCCATTTGTATCATTCAACATCTTCTATTTGAAAGGGATGGATTGTTCTAATAGTGAAGTTTCGATTTATACACCATCAACATCTTCATCGCGTAACAACTCTATTCCTATTGATGAATATAGCGAGAATTCTTCCACTATGGATAGAAAGTCAATTCTTCCACTTAGTCCTGATTCTAAGGGCTATGAGAGCAGCACTGATGAAAGAGGGGATGGAGAATTTCATATAAATAAAGAGTCATAGATTCCACTTAGTCCTACTTCTAAGGACTATGAAAGCAGTAGTGATGAAGAGCATGATGGTGAAGTTCAAAAGAATGGAGTGTCACGATGTCCACTTAGTCCTAATTTTAAGGACTATGAGAGCAGCAGTTTTGAAGAGCATGATGGTGAAGTTCAAAAGAATGGAGTGTCACGGTGTCCACTTAGTCCTAATTCTGAGGACTATGAGAGCAGCAGTTTTGAAGAGCATGATGGCGAATTTCAAAAGAATGGAGTGTCACGGTGTCCACTTAGTCCTAATTCTAAGGACTATGAGAGTAGCAATGATGAAGAGCGTGATAACGAATTTCAAAAGAATGGAGTGTCAAAGTGTCCACTTAGTCCTAATTCTAAGGACTATGAGAGCAGTAGTGATGAAGAGCATGATGATGAATTTCAAAAGTATGGAGTGTCACGGTGTCCAATTAGTCCTAATTCTAAGGACTATGAGAGCAGCAGTGATGAAGAGCGGGATGATGAATTTCAAAAGATTGGAGTGTCACAGTGTCCACTTAGTCCTAATTCTAAGGGCTATGATAGCAACCGTTTTGAAGTGCGTGATGATGAATTTCAAAAGAATGGAGTGTCACAATGTCCTCTTAGTCCTAATTCTAAGGACTATGAGAGCAGCAGTGATGAAGGACAGGATGACGAACTTAGTACTAATTCTAATGAGTATGAAGGTAGTAGTGACAAAGGACAGGATGTAGCATCTTCAATAAGAAAACAGTCACATTTTCGACGTAGTCCTAATTCTATGGACTATGAGAGTAGCACTGACAAGGCACATGAGGAAGAATATCCATTAAACATCGAGTCAAATTTTCCATTCAGTCCAAATTCTAAGGACTATGACAGTAGCACTGAAGAAGGGGAAGATTAAGAATATCCTCCAAGTAAATATTTGAAAAGCAGAGCTGATCCTAGTGTGGATAACATTCCTCTTAATGATGATGAAAATCCTTATACAAATGATGATCCAATGATGGAGATGTTGCCAAGAAATATTGTATTGAGGAGTAGGAGCAGATCTTTTCATATCAATGCAAGTTGTTCTAGTTATACAATGGGTAGAGCAGAATATTTGATGAGAAGAAGTTCTATTAGTGCTCTCATTTCAAGTGAATGTTTCCAAAAAAATTGCTTGAAACATATGGATTTCACATTTGCATTAGAAAGCAGGAAGAGATATTTGTCAATGAATAAAAGCATGCAAAATTCATATTTAGTTGGGTGCATGAAATCTACATTGTCAGGTTATGATTATCATATTAGGACTTTATTTATGTGTAGAAAAGCTTTCAAAATGTTTCATTCGATTGGGAATTTTCGTCTCTCGAGAATTCAAGAAAATTTGGAAAAGGATCCCACATTTTATTCAGAAGTACGTCATAAAAGTTAGTTTGGGCCATTATCAAATACTGCAATGTCATGGATGAAAGATTTCTTTTCAAAGAATGGAGAGTGTATGCCAAATAGAGAGACAATACATATTCCAGATAATTTTTCAAGACGAGAAATCTACAACTTATACAAGGAATATGCAAAAGGTGTTGAGGGACATGGCCGGTTTATTACATATCAATATTTTGTGAAGGTATGGAAGAAAGAATTCAACAATGTCCGTATTCCTAAGAAGACAAGGATGGGGATTTACAGTACATGTGCTTCTCTTAAATAAAAAAGGGACAAATGTGAAGGGTCAAAAAGAGGTAAGCATTCATAACTTTAACTTTTAAAATTGTATAGTCATCAACTATGAAAACATATTTCTTAATGAATTTCTTTTATGTTGTGTAGATTTAATTGTCAAAGAACTTCAGGAGCATCGCAAACAATAAAAAAACGAACGGAAGAAGTTGTACAAGAATCGAAAGAAGTGTTATGATAATCCGAATAAATATTTGGGTTTGATAATTGATGGTATGGACCAGAAGAAAACACTTTTACCACATTTTGTTCGCACACCCAAAAATTTACAGGAGGAAAATTTTATTCAGTTTCACTTGGTCGGTTGTATGGTCTTCAATGGGAAAATGTTGCCAAGGGTGTACTTCATAGCTTCAAATATTCATAATGATGCAAATATGACCATAACCATAATTCATGGTGTGATTTTTCATCGGTCTGCTAATCTGCCTGGAGTTTCGTATCTACAATTGGATAACACTTGCTGTGAAAACAAAAATCAGGTTGTTTTTGGATATCTAAACATGCTTGTTGAATTGAGAAATTTTCAAAAGGTAAAGGTTGGTTTCCTTCTTGTTGGGCACACTCATGACCATATTGATAAGATGTTTAGTCGTTTTTCAGTCACATTGAGGAGGAAGGAAGTTGGGAGCTTGCCATCACTAGTTAAATGTATTAAGAAATCATACATGCCAGAGCCTACTTTTGATGTGTTGGAAGAAACTGTTGACATGCGAAGGTTTATTCTAGGATCATATGGTGAGGGGAAATGCATTGAACAACTTAATGACATTAGCTTCCAACATCAATTTCGTATCAAAAAAATTGATGGGAAAACACTAATATGGGGCAAGAAGTATTCAACTACTGCAGAATGGGCACTGTCATTAGGTTTGCAATTTTTGAAGTTCATTCCAGATCATCCAATATTTGCATCAAAAATATTGTTATTACAATCAGTTGGTGAAGTTTAGAATGCACGCAGATAGAATAGAGATATAAATTATTCTGATTGCCTGGAAGAAATTAAAAAATGTATTAGATATACATATGAGTACTTTGACATTGCTGATTCAGTTTGGTGGGAGTCATTTTTCAATAATCAAAGTGATATCATTTCAACAACAACCAATGAAGATATACCTCTGAAAAATCCATTTATTTGGCCACAAAATGTGTCGAATGAACATGAGGAAATAAACATTGTTGAACAACAACAATCACAAGGTATTATTAATTCTTCACAGGCAGTGGAAAAAGAGATGTATATTGGTTCCAGAAGATCTTGTGCATAATGTGAAGCCTTGGAAGACCTTTATATGGGTTCAGTACAGGATATTAAGGAGGGTTGCATGATTGCAGTGCTAGCAGATGGAGATCCCAATGGCTATCCATTCTGGGTTGCTAAAGTTATAAAGGTCTTTACAGAAAATGAGGATGTTACAAGTGTTGAAGTACATTGGTATGCCACAAATACACACCCATTCAATGGTGTGTATAAGCCAGAGATGGTAGTTGACAAAAAAATGGCGGAAAGAGAAAAAGAAAGGGTACAAATATAAATCGCCGCCGCACAGACATATTAAAATTGGAGGATGTTGACATACTTGTTTATGACTTCAATTTAACAAAGAGAGGAACTCTTCACTTCAAGACGATAGAGATTCTGAAAAGGTTGTTACCAGAAGGAATAGTGTTGAGATGGGCATGCATGTGGACTCAGATGGGGCACTAGTTGATGAAAGAGAAGAATATGGAACATCTTCGTCAGCATGAATGATTTTGAATAATTATTTAAGACAGTTTATATAACTGATGTATGCATCGTATCTTCAAATAAAATTAATGATTTCCATATGGTGTTAAATGAGAACTTATGAGGCATTTTTATGTTGTTGGATTATATGTCTTAATTATGATAAATTTTATCGTTTAAAATATCTACAATGCAATATTAGATTAGAGATATAATGTATGTTTTATTCAATATACAAATAATGACTTTTGAATTCATTTAGTAATGTAATTTGTTCATAATTTCATGGTTTTTTAATTTTATAGTTGAAAAAATTTCAATTTCTTTTGTATCTAGCATGTTATGGTTGAAAACATGTTGAATTTATACTTAGGAAAGAAAAATGATATTCTACTAAAAACATTAATGTGTTTTTTTCCAAATAAACAACTTTCTTTGGCACATAAAAAATTTGGTTTTATAAGCATTTTTTTAAAATTTTGAAAATTGACTCTATAAAAAAAATCATTGTTCCAGTATCATCACTTTCGTTTTGAAGCTATATTTTGCATGAAAATTTCATAGTAAATTTCGTAGTCACTGCCATTTTTAAAACATGTTCAAAATTGACACCCAAAAAATAAAAACATCGTTCTAGTATACACACTTTTCGTTTTTAGCACTATTTTTGATGTTTTTTCGGGGTTTTTTGGCCAGAGTTCCCATTTTGAGTTTATAGTTCCCGTTTCAAAGTTTACATTGTTTGTGCCTAACTCACATCTAGATATTGGAATTTCCAATAATCCCCTTCATTAAAATTTGTATATCTTTATTTCTCCAAAATTTTTACTTTTGTTTATTCATTTGAAAAATCCAAAACTTCATAATTCATCCATATTTGGACCTAGCACTTGATCAAAAATCCACATCCGAATTTAGGAAATCCTATAAGTATTATTTAGTTAAATTCCATATTTTTATATATCCAAATCCTTCACTCTCTAAATAAATCCAAATCACCACCATGGGGACTACCACTTAGCCTCAACCTCAACACTATCATACACCAAAATTCATGTCAACATCATGTTACATCAGATCCACTAGCTTGGTCAAACTTCCACCTATCAAGATATCCATATTTTTAGAGCTTTTGAATTCATTTAGAAATCCAATATTCTATATTCATCAAGATTTAGACAAACCCAAAAAGGCCATTTTAAAAAGAAATAGTGTTGTGGAATTCTAGATTCTATGCCACCTCTTCCATGGTGATTATCACATCAACTCTTCATACTACAAAGCCATGTTAACACACCATGTCAACATGCCACATCAACAAGCCATATCATCCAAACTTATCCCTTTTACCACGTTATAGTGATGCTTCATAGTGCCATATCAATACCAACCTTCTAATAAGGTCTAGGATTTCTCACATGGACATTATGTGCTCCCGATGTTCCCTTGCTTTGCTAGTAGCTAGATCCAATTTTTCTTTTTTTTTCTTTTAGCAAAACACTACATTTCTAAAAATTATAGATTCTATGTCTCTTTGCAATAATGACATCAAGGTTCCTTTTGGCATTGGGTTTTGTCATAATTTATTTAACCTATTTATACATGTAACGTATAGGTTCTTCATAAAACACCACTTATTAATATTTCTAGATTCCCATTTATCCGGATAGTTGGATATATGGAATATCCAAATTCTATCGAATCCCTGCATGAATAAATAGTCTTGATGCCTTATTTGGATATTAGGATATTTAAATCATCTTAATTTCCCACTAACGCGGTTTGAAAAAACCTCGATGTCCATATATACAAATGTTAAGATATATAAAACGTCCCAGTTCTTTTATTAGTGCTTCAAGAAATATTTTGAATGTTCAATTATCCAGACAACTAATATAAATGGAACATATTCTTCTCCCTCTCAAACCTCCATATTGTATCCCCTTTTGACTAAGCCATTAATGATCGTACCCTCCAACCTATGTGACCAGAGGCTAGTGCTTAAAACTTAAATCCTGATATCTCCAAAAATGTATGCTTCAGATATGGTTTTTCCTACATATCTCCAAGGACTGAAACCGATTCTAACCAGGTAGAAAATTTCCTAGAAGACTAAAAATCCAAAAAATGTCTTTAAACTAAAAGACATCCAACATCCTTTACTCCATAGCCATTAACTAGGTATTTCCTCTAATGAATATAAAGGGAGGCCCAATGACCACATCACCAAATTGAACCAACTGAGTGAGATACTTCTCACTCCTTTGAGGCTGAAAAAATCAAGCTTCAATCACCAAACACATACAATAAAAAAGACCAATGTTATGGCTTATCTCTTGAGGACAAAATTACCCCCAAACATGGATACAACATAGTTGTTCAATAACACAACTAGCCTAGTAAAGGTGATTCACATAAATATATACTTGAAGAGCCTTGGAGCTCAATTCAACATTTTAGTAGCTCCCCCCCAATCAAGACCATACATATCAATAATACTACAAGCAAATATACTTTAAATTCTACCTTTGTATATAGATCTGATTCTTATGAGAAATTACAACTAATAATAAAGCATAATTAAATAATGCATCAATTAATAATTACGTACATACTCAATGACCCAACATAACAACATTCATGATACTTTGAATAGATAATGTCATTTCATTTTAAAGAAATAAATACATTTACTTGAATCACTTTAAGCTTTGTTATAAACTAAATAAAGGAGAGTCACTCTCCACCCAATTATATGCTCAACTACATTGTAGTCTTCATGTAATTTGGCACCCATAAGCCAAATATGATGCCACAAGAGGAAGACTCGCTTAAGCACAAAGGGAGTCCTTCTATGATCTAGTAGTGTGGAGTAGGAAGATTCTCTCTACGGATAGAGACAATCCCTCTAGCCCAGGGGAGAGGGTCTAGCCAAAAAAAAGAAAATCTGACATAAGTTCCCTTACATTGAGAACGGATAAGATCCTAACTCTTATATCGCTTTTCCTTATTTGATGAAGTCCTTGTGTCTTTTCTCCAGCGATCAGCTCCTTAATGTCAATCAAGCACCTGAAACAAATAGACAAGAAACCAAATCACACATGATAGCATACAATAGAGTTCAATCTACTTAAGAGGCTAAGGAGTCTTAAGCTACCAAATATAGTATTGCAATTGATATAGGAAACAAAATATCAGTTGTATTAATATGACAAAAAGAAAAGTATAACCTTCGCCTTATCGTTGTAGGTTTCCTTCAATGGGTCTAGATCCAAAGTATCACTCTAACATCTCCTCAAACACCTCAATCATGGGAGTTTAAGGTCTCTTTATTCTTTTTCACACCAAAATATTCTACAAGGTATTCTCCCTTTAACAAGCTCTTAACAAGCATAAACTAAGAGCTAAGACTAGCGATCTCTCCAATCTTCCAAGTTGAATCCAAGCTCAATCCAAGCTAGAAGAGGTTGGAATAGAAGGGATTACATAGGCATGAGAGAGGGGATATGGTTCCTCTTATTATGGGAAAAAGCCTTATCTCTTGGGTTAGTTCCTTTTTAATAGGGGAAAGGAGCCCAAACAATCTCTCTCAGTGCTATCTCAACTAACCATTTACCAGACCTCTACCCACGAAGCTTCTAGATCTGGAAGCTTCAATTCCATTTTTAAAAACTTTCCAGAAGAGGATCAACGTGGTTAATCAAGGGATAATAGCGCTGATCGGCGCAGGGCTCAGTGTTATTCTCAGCAAATCAGCGTGGGGAAGAGACTGAGGGATAGCATCAACCTTTAAAACTAGGTTTAAAGAAGTATCTTTGGAAATGATGTAAAGGGAAAATGCTTTGCAAATGGAAAGTGACTCAGAGAGATGTTATTCATGATAGGGAAGTACACAAGGTTTACTGTAGAGGTGCTCCAAGATCAAGGAACAAGGAGTACAAGGATAGTGGAAAAATGTTGTGTAACAGATGCCCCCTAAAGCATGAAGGCCAAACAAGAGTGAGGGGTGAAGAGATTTACGAGTAGATGCAAGGAACCAAATACCGTCATCGGAAAAACTGCAAGTCAAACATACATACACCTATATAAACTCATAGTCATGCCTGATAAACTAGAGAGGCATATAACAATACATGAATCCATGGAATAGGCACAACTATTCATCAAGAAAAGGATCATGTACATGAATCCTCGGCATGGACACAGCCATCCGAATGAGGGGATAAAAAAAATGATACCCACGGCATGGTCGCAACCATCCGTATAAAGAATCATGTATATAATCATGAATGACTCATCACCCCTCGAAACCTGGACTTTTGTGATCTAAGCCCAGGGTCTTATGCTCCAACACAACCCAACCAAAGTACAAATTATAACACGTGAATAGACACACTGAAGTTGAACATGCTAGAAAGTTACTTTATTACCATTCAATGATGTGAACTATTAACAAGCATGAGAGAAACCACCAATAATGGTAATGGATCTCAAGGTACTAATAACACAATTCACGGGGTGTGGATAAGGAATCGAAGTCGAACACTCGTGAAATCATTCCATCGAAGGCCAATGATGAGAACCTATCATTGAGTGAAAATAACTTGCCATTGAGGCATGCAAGCTCTAAGGTACTGGAAAGGATTTTCTAGATCAACTTCTTGAATAATGAGTTGAAGTCGACAGGAAGTGATCTGTCGAAGGAAGGTCATAATGAATGCTTCATCATCAACACGAAATAGGAAACACAATGAATGAGAGTAATCCAAGATGGTGACATACGATCAGACAATGTATAGGTAGGAATACTTCTCTTGAACATGTGGATGACACAACTTCAGAGTTTGGCAGCGTTTTACATCATAGGAGCAAAGATGATGGTGACGTGGCAAAGACCATATGAGAGGTTTAAAATGGATAACCCAAAACCCAAGGAGGCAAGTGACAGAGTGAGGATGTCCTAAAACCTGACATGAACAGTAGATGAGTGTCAATGTTTAAGAGAAAAATGCTACCTCAAGTGAAGAATACAACTGATGAAATACTTCCAATTTTCCCCCACCATTTCTGGTGAGTACCCTAGTTATTTTTACACAAGATTGACGAGGATAACATATGCTTGTAATGCAAGTCCATCCTTCAAATGGATCCATCCTAGTAATTTTTATGAGCCCTAGGAAGGAGTAGCTCGGTCTCGTCATAATGACAAGTCCTATGTCATTTAATCTTTTAACGAATCCAACAAAGGTGAAACTCAGCATCTTTTTCATTTTTTAGAGAGTTTGAAAAAGACGTGGAAAAGAAAACTCCAAAAGGTCCCTTTTCGTAAAGTTGTCTTTCGAGCCCAAAAATGTAAAAAACAATACTCTAGAGAACTTGTTGGCCATGTCAACCAAGGAGTACCTTTTTCGTAAATAGCTTATCCCAGCCCGAAAAAGGGGTAAACGTATACTGGGTAAAAAACATTTTGAAACCGTTTACAAGTTCAAAACGACAAGATATCAGCAATATTTTCATGTTTGGAGAGTCGAAAAAGAGCATAAAGAAGACTCCCTATTTTTATTTACTTTAATGAGTCAAAAAGGGAGAAATACTCCTCAATCTTTTCATTTTTTACGAGTCAAAAAAGAGCTTAAAGGTGACTCGTCCTGGAGGAACGAGTGGTATAAAGGGTAGCAATGGGTTCCGCTTAAGGGGAATTTCTCGAAACACTGAAAGGTCAAGAGGCTAGCTAGCAAAACCACACATTGCTACAGTTCCTTAGGAAAGGAATAAACAACCAAGTGAAAGCATATGATCAACCAAAGAGATGGTGCCGATGGAATGAAACAACCAAGGCTCATCTAGCAGAAATTAGTTGATAAAACGTCAATCATGAGATGTAAATTGGGCATGGTTTCATTTTTACACAAGGTTGAACCATGGGGAACTCTTCTTGAATTTGGTTTGATGTTTACACAAGCTTGAAACGAAAAACTATGCTTGAGTTTGGTTTCATTTTTACACAAGCTTGAAACAAAGACAAACTATGCTTGAGTTACATGCCCCCCAAGCTTCATTTCATTCAGCAAGGTGGATGGAATGAAGGTTCACTTTTGAGATCCAGGAAAGACTCAACTGGGATTTTACGATATCTTAATCAAAGACTCGATTTGGAAAAGGGAGTTGTTTCTTTTTTTAACAAGGTAGATACATGAAGAAACTATCCTCAATCCTCTCTTTCATTTTTTAACAAGGTAGATACAGGAAGAAACTATCCTCAGACATTTGTTTCATTTTTTTTAACGAGGTTGGTACATGAAGAAACCGTCCTTGGACTCCTTGATTCATCTTTTAACGGGCTTGACACAAGACAAGGAACTATTTTCACAACCCTTGTTTCATTTTTTAACGAGCTTGACACAAGACAAGGAACTATGCTCTGACACTTTGTTTCATTTTTTAACAAGGTTGACACAAGACCAAGAACTACCCTCATGGCCTTTGTTCATGGACCATATGTGAACATGGCTCCCAAGAGGTCCTCACTAGATGAAAGAACCACGTTCTGGGAGGAATACATGTCAATTGGTACCAATGACAGATCGGGTTCCAATGCCCCCAGTACATAATGTACTATACCATCTGTGTGATCATCAGCAGATGTGGAGACGGAATGGGTAGCCACATAATTGGTCTGTGGCGGGGAAGATACTACTTGCAAATAAGAACCAATAGGGGACGATGGTTGCAAAGGAGGTACCTGGTGATTAATGAATGACAATTGATCAATGGTCACTATTCTCCCTTCATGTGGAAAACAAACCGCACAAAAAAGTGAAGAAACAAGAGCTCCCATGACATAAACTTAGTCACGTCTAAGGAGAATATTGAAATCTAAGGGACCTTGGACTACCTTCATGTCTATATAGACGATCTTTCCTCCCAAAGTAATAGGGAACTTCGGAAGGATCCCTAAGGGCTAACTAGTTCCTCCATTGAAAGCCAACATATTCTGGGTGACAGGAACAAGTTGTGGGGAACCAAAAGCTTGCTAAGTAGTAGAAGACATGATGCTAATAGACACGACTTCATCTAATATAGTGCCATGTAATACCATATTATAGGCTTGTACTGTGCTCTGGAAAGGCACATAAGATGGAAGGAGGAAAGCAGTTAACTGACTCCAATCAAAAGAAATGACGGAACTACTTGGTGGGGGTATCATATGATTCCCCCTATTCTCTGCAGGAATAGGAGAAGGACTCTCTTGAACAACTGGGATGGGAGGGTCACTCTTCAATTCATGAGAATTTGAGGACACAAGAAGAACATGAGTAGTATGATCATCACTCTCTTAGGGAATAGAGTGAATGATTGAAGGCAGTGTCAAGTCACCACTCTTTTTGACTAATGGTTGGTCGAGAATAGACATAAGAGAGTCATGCCTAGGAATAGCAGGATGGGAAAGAGATGAATCCAAGTCAATCTCTTTACCAACTAGGAGAGGTTTAAAAGAAAGTCTCTGATAACCAACAAGGAGTTGGGCTTGAGGAGCTGTAAGGTTTTCCAAAATTTTGGAAGCTTTATCCATAAGAGGAAAAAGGTGAATAAGATCTTTTCCTTCACATAACCTACAGGGGAATCTAATCTTCCCCTTCTTCTTTCCATCATTAGCTGAAGGCGTAGCATCGACATGATCTCCAAAGGTTTACAGAGATGGTCGATTCAGGCCTTGAGAGCTTTATCCATAAGAGGAAAAAGGTTAATAAGATCTTTTCCTTCACATAACCTATAGGGGAATCTAATCTTCCCCTTATTCTTTCCATCATTAGCTGAAGGCGTAGCATCAACATGATCTCCAGAGGTTGGTAGGGATGGTCGATTCAGGCCTTGAGACCATACCTCTAACACTCTGGGGATGCCAAGACAGTCTCGAAGGAGACGGTCACCCTTACACATCTTGCAAGGGAATCTAACCCACCATGGAGGATCGGAAGGTTTTTCTACAGGAGGTGCATTTGGAGTAACAGCTGCATAGTTGGCTTCTCGCTTATCTGACTTCTTCTTCTTTGTCTTCTAGTTCTTCTTCGTCTTAGCCTCTTGGTTACTGGATTTCAAACTCTCACTAGGCGAAGTGGAAGAGGAAGGTGAAGAAATAGGGGAAGAAGGTGAGAGGTCAACCTTAGAATCAACATGATGTGGTTCATGAAGGAGATGTTTGGACAGGAGTTGGGACACTCAGGACCATCGAGGTCAAAAATAACTAGATAGGCAAACCAATGGTTAACCCAAGGAGGGACAACATTGTCATATAAGGAGCACCAACGTTTCCAAAAGAAGGAAAAGGACCAGGATTCCCATTCGAGGGGAATCCTTGACTAGTAGACTTTGGAAATGTTTCCATTGGAATCGACCCTAAAGAATCACTAAGGAAGATAAATTTAACCAGGAATATTTCATGGGTAGTTAATTTTAAGACACTAAAACAAAACTTTGCCTTTTCATATTTTAAGAGTCGAGAAAATAACGAAAGGTGACTCTAGTCTCTTTTGGAGTTAACGAGATCGAAAGGACAAGTGCTCAATGATCTTTTCAAATTTAAAGAGTAAAAAAAGATCCAAATGACTGCTCAAGATAATCTAGGCAAAAGGATTACTAGGTAATCGTGAACTGTAGAATACCACCTGTCGAACCGAAAAGTACAAGTAGGCTATCTCCCCAAATGTTTTGTTCGGTGTATCATGTTTACAAGGTGGAAGACTTGGCTTCCTATGGATAAAGGATGGAAACCTATAGGGGTCTCCATTTATATATGTGATGGTATGAGGAGAACAAGTCCGTACTAGAGTTGTCTAAAGGTAATGCCAACTGCTAGGTTTAAAGACGCTGAAACACATCTCTAGCCTAGACCATTAAATGGGAGCAATAAGTTTCAATGCTTCCTTAGGTTAATTCAATAAATTTTGATGGTATTGAATTAGGTTTTAATTCCAAGGCCCTACCGCTGTCATCTGAAAACTTCTATATGTAGTTGTATGAGAAAAGAAATATTTCTTCGATGAAAGTTAACATTAATTGAGGGATAGAGAGCACACAATCAATAAAACAATCAAAGAATGAAATATTTCACTAATACATGTCCTAAATGCACCTAATCTTCCCTTAATAACAAAATAAGTTTCATTTCATTTCCAATGCTTATGATGATGCAATTCTAGTTTCTCAATGATGCTACTAAGGCAATATTTCCACTTAAGTAAACTAGAACGATGTTCTTCTTTTCATAAAATTCAAAATGAATTTTTCACACAGAGCATTTTTAATGAAAATTTCACAATTCCGAACAAAACAAGCATCAATCAAATCCAAATCAGGATAAATGAAACTAAAAGAAAATTCTTCCCTAAATCAAACAAACCAAACACATAAATGCTTCAATCGACAAACCAAGAAATGTAATCTATGCTCGGAAACAGAAAAGAGACACTCGAAATAAGAGAACAAATGAGACTCTTTGACTCATTCAATTGAAAATGAAGCAATGTGTTGTGCTCTACAACAACCCCCCATTTCATATCATTTTTATTCCCAAAACTATCCTATGAAATGGGTCCCTTTAGATTTTAATTTGTATCAATATCGTATTATTTAAAAAGGTCCGAAAAACAAATGAAAACATTATAAAAAACCTTTTTGAAAAACCCATTTATGCAAATAAATCAATCTTTTATCATTGCGATAGAGCGATCGCAAGATCGCATATCGCAATGACACAAGGAGCATAACTAGATGGCACATTGGATTCCGCCGATGCGATATCGCTATCGGCTATCGGCAATACTCTATGCACATTCTTAAAGCACCCCCAGACCATTCCCCCGATGCGATGCGATATCGCTATCGACAATCGGCGATATACTATCCATGTTACATGTAATGCCAATACTCCCGATGCGATGCGATATCGCTATCGGCGATCGGGGTTTTCAAAAGGTGTCAATATAAGAGGTTTAAGCTCTCCCCGATGGCCGACTGCGATGAAGCACAGATTTCAAAAAACCGTTAAAATGAAAGCATATCACGATCAATTCATATTAAAAGCTTGATCTGTCCAACAATGATTCACCTGCGCTCAACCGCCAAAACATCTACAGCACGCTTGAATGAATCATTCGGCCGATTAATGATATAATGGGAATTTAAGGATTGGCAGGTTTTAAACGGCCATTTAATGTAATTGTAAGTCCTAAAATCTTCCCATGGATTGTATCCGCGCCCATTTTAAAAGTTAATCTCTCACCACGCATCGGTCAATATATCTCATCCATTGAAGTTTTCATTGCCAATTCTCTGTGTTACGTTTATTTTCGCTTCTGTGCAGAGTTCATCCAAAGAAGAAAACTCAAGCAAAATGGGGAAGAAGTCTAAGAATACCACAGGCGCTTCTGTTTCTCTAGCCGCAGGACAAGCTGTCGCTGATCCCTCAAACAAAAAGAAAGGATTGATTTCAGATACTACATGTTCTGGTCTCGGCAGAACTACTTGGCAAAGCACCTACAACTTGATTGAAGTTGAAGAACCCAAAGTGACAACAGTAGAAGCTACTGCAGATTCAACTCGGAAATCTGATGCCACTCTAAAGGACTTAGCTGACTCCTTCCTTCATCGGATAGCAGCTAGGGAACAAATTCTTCCATACACAGATGTAGTGCGGTGGGCAATTGAGGAAATCCCAATCCTGGATAGAACCTTCAGCACCAGAGACGGGAGAATTTTCGGGTCGTTCAAAGCTGATGATCTAAGGCAAATGTATCATTTGCCTAAGCCAGAGAAGACATACAATAAGGCGTTCCTGGAAAAATTCCGAAACGAGAACGAAGTTGAATCCGAACCCATCTAGGATTGGAGACAAAATCCGGCAAAGCACAAACATGAATCTTCCGGTAAGTACTCGGTCGATTCCCTGGCTTCTCCTTATTGCTACGCTGGAATAATGATGTGTAGATTGTGGGGATTGCATGATTATTCTAATTTCACTATAGAAATGGTTCCTTTAATGGAAGCGGCATGCAACAGTATAATAATGGATTGGGCCACTATTCTCTCAGATAAACTAGCCAAAGCTGTTCTTGAGTTTAGGAATAAGACTCGCATCTCTGAAAGGATAATTCCCCCATTTTATTACAGTGCCTATATTTTAGATACCTTGTGTTTTAATTCTGAATTTCCTGTGCTCGGCTGGAGGTGGATGCCACAAGACTCCATGCCTATTCACATTTACCACCAGAAATTATGGAAATCCTCTTACAAGCACCATCTGTACCAAGTCTGCAATGGCTTTATGTTACCTATTCATTATTTTATTTTCGATAAACCCATTCCCAAGATTTCCTACCAAGCTGGGATTGATTTAACAACAGTAGGGAGATGGTTTGGAGAGGAGAAGTTCACTTATATAAGAATTTTCGGTAGCCAAGCCGAACCTCATGTTCTCCCTTTATACATACCTGATAAACTGTTGGCAAGGGAAATCTCTTACCAGATTATTGCTGAGAGTGTTACACAGACTCTCAAGAAAAATAAGAAGCAGGGCTGGCCCTCTTTTCCTTTGAGATGCAGTGTCTATACCTTGCATGATCTCAAGCATGCAGAAAAGGAAGCTACAAAGATTAAATCATTAACTCTAGCAACTCTTCCAAATATGCAATTTGATCCAAACAAAGTTGCCTATAATGCACTAGAACAGGCCAAATTGTCAAAATTTGATCATAAAGAAGATATGTTTGACGACCTATTCTCTTCAGCCGAGTCAATAATGCAGGTTAAAACATTGGCCAAAATGAAATATCATGATGAAGGGTTGACTGAATTTAACAGACTTAGAGAACAGAGGTTGCAAACTCTGCCTCTAGATCTATTAGCAACAACCCCAGCGACATCGTCAAGCGAGCCTGAACGACAACAGTCAAAGGAACCTCCAGTTACAACAAAAGAACAAGAGAAGCCACAGGAGGAAAATCAGAAGAAAGAGCATGAGAATCAGCATAAGAAAGAGCAGGAAAAGGTGTGGGAGGAGACCCAAACTGAAAAGGAAAAACAGACCACCACTGAAGTAAACGTGGATACTCATATCGATCCTAAATTGCTCCAGGAATGGAAGAAATTTGATTCTATTATCAGTGGTATGGAGTGTTCCAAGAACTCTGACACTTCAGAGGCAACAGACACACAGGAAATCACTTCCCCACAGGTTCTAAGTGGAACCAGCGGCCCACCCATTTCTAAAGAGGTAGAGATAATACCAAAGGACCCCTCCGACCAAATCATTTTGCAGGTAGAAGAGATTCCTCCCTTGGATGTATTCTACAGCCCAAGGCATAAAGCTGTAGTTAAACGACAAAGGAAAAGAAGAAGGACTAATCAACCTTCCCTTTTCCCAGAGCAAACTGTCACGGGCAATGTGGTTTGGAAGGAGGAATTTGACCCCTCCGATGACCTGACAAAACTGTCACAATATGCTGGAGCTTATTCGGCAGCGACAATAGATAAGGCATCGGAGGTAAGCCTTTTACTGAAAACAAAGGATCAGGAGATTTTCTCGTTACAGGCACAGCTAACTGAAGCAAAGCAGAAAGCGGAGCAGGCAGAGCAGCAATTGTTGATGCAACAGCAATTAAACAGTCAACTAACTCAACAATTGCAGGCAGAAAAACAAAGGATCGACCAAAGCGCAATCCAGAAGCAGAAAGAATTAGCAGAGGCATTGGCACAATTGAAGGCAGCGAATGAGAAAATGGTGAAAACAAAAGATGAGAAAATTGCTCAATTATCATCACAGCTCGAGAAAATAAAGGGCATTCCACAAGTGGCTGAATTTAGAGTAGAAGCACTACAAATAAATACTGCATTAATATCCCAAATTAATCTTCTATGTCAACAAATCGCCCAGGCAGAGCCACTATGTGAATTAACGGCATCCATAAGTAAGCAAGTAGACAAGGCCAGGACTGAATTGGATCAAGCTGAAGAAACGATAGCTGCATTTCTCGACTGGCAAGATTTTGATCAAGGACAAGCGGCAAATTTACCAAGAATCTTAGAGTCACATAAAGATATACTCTTTACAGAATGGCAGTCCCAGTTAATGAAAGCAGAGAGGGCGGTTTCAAGATGCAAATCAACTTCAAGCAATTTAGTTGAATTAGTCAATAACACTCTCTACTTATCAAACATGATTTCCCAATGCACACCAGGAAAGTTAACAACGATGAAAACATTGGAGCAATCATGTTATTCAGATCTAGAAGAAAAGGGGAGATTAATCGCTGGGATTAACAGTTTAACCTGGGACACCTATTGGTTCTTCTTGGTAAAGCCGCACACACAGAGAGCCGCCCTCAAGTGCCTTACAGATGCAATTGGGTATATTATCCCCGATATTCAGGATGCCACCTATGCCGCCCAGCTCAGTTCTCACCTTAACAAACCACCTGAAGTGGAGCCGATGCTTGCGATAAGTCAGCTCAGATTTAAAGGCAAGCAGCCTACTTGATGATTCATGCCGCCGACTGCCAGATTACTGAAGAAAATAGGATCAAAATTTATTGATACCAATTAAGTAGGATTTCAGTTTTTAGATAGTTAGATTAATTAAGTATTTATATACCCTTTCATTGTTTTGGAAAAGGTCGTAAAGTTTTGTACCTGACTTAAAGACTGAAGTTGCACTATTGTGCTTCAGCCATATTCTTTTATGAAACTGGACCAGTTATTCTAAATTTGACAAGGAAGCTTTTTATGCAATTGTGCACTATTGTCTTTGTTTGAAAGTGTTTCTGCGTTGAAGGAAGAATCACAAGTAGCAATTTATATTGGGAGTGTCAAGCAGCTCATATGGTACTTCTATCTATGTCTGAATTCATTCCTTTCATATGAATTGTTATTTGATTATCCTTGCTATTATCGATTATATGTATGTGCTTTAACAACAGTTCTGTATTCCTTCCACTATTGGATGTTTATGGTGTGCTTTTCTTTTAATCATGTATGTGTCAATGATATAAATGATAAGTGTAGTAATATTGCTTTAATCGCTTTGCTTAACTATTTAAGCACAGTAATCCTGAATGAAATAATGTCCATGTCTGTTAGATGGAGTCATCTATATGCCTGTCTATAGACACAGACCATCAAGCGCTACACTTCAAAGCTCAATAAGCTCCTAGGATAAGTCATAGTTCTTATATTTTTGTTGATAGATTTAGTTATTCGCCCATCATTAGATTAGTCAATCAATTATCCATTCATCCCGTTTATCCATTGCTGGGAAACTGGTCCCATTATCCCTAGTCGGAGCCACCATTCCAAACGGAAAAGGAGCTGTACTAAGGTCCGGACCGGGTGGTTATCCCCCAATGTTGTTGCAGCGATTTTCGAGGCATCAACATTTTTGGCGCTAGAAGGAGGGCTCAACTGTGAATGGCACACAAACCAAAATCTGCAAGCCATTCTAAGAGTAATTCTCCCTCCGTATCCCCTCGAACTTCCCATTTGCATGCTGGTTCTCCAGTATCCAAACAAGAAGAAGAGGAATCAACTACCACTGCTCAAACCCATCATACTCCAGAACAATTAAGTCTTGAATCCCCTGAAGTCTAGTCTCTTATCCACAAACTTCAGAACTTCTTGATTTCACCACAGAAATCTGAGGTATCACAAAGCAGTGCGACTTCGCAGTTCAATTTACCTCACCCTCTCACCAGACTTCAGAGCGAAAAGATCGGTATTGAACCCACTGAGTTCCCTTTACCCAAAAGGAAAAAGACGAAGAAATATACTAAAGGATCTGACAGTGAAGAGCTTTCATACACATCCTCCATTGCATCTTCCTCTCTGCAAAGTCAACCATCCACTCCCCCATTACATATTGTTGTTCATCAGGGGTTAGGAGCTTTAACATCCCAACCTGCTCACTCCTCAACATTATTTCCTTCCCAAACATCTGGAATTCCAATAGTAGTATCAACCACTACTGCTATTACAATGGCAGATCCATGGACCAGGCCTGGTGCAGTCAATATGCCTGCACCATTGCATCCATTACCAGATGCTCCTGAAAAATGGCTACCCAAGTTTAACCCAGATGATGGGACCCAGGCTGAGGAACACATTAATAATTTCATGTTGGCAGTCAACTTGAAAGGAGTAACAGAACAAGATGTTGTTGTTAGACTTTTCCCTTACACCTTGCAAGGATTAGCAGGATCCTGGTATTTTTCTTTACCCTCTGGTTCCATTACTAGTTGGAACACTTGCCAAGAGTAGTTTCTTACCAAATATGGAGATGATAGGTCTTTGGCTACCCTAATAAACGATCTCTCCAATCTTAGGATAGAGCATAGGGAACCAATTAAGGAATTTAATGCTCGATTCAATAAACTCCTGAACAAAATCCCGACGGCCTCCAAACCGAGTGAACAAATTCGAAGCGAATGGTATATAACCGCCCTACCTGCCAATATAGCCATTTTTGTAGATAGGGCTGGGAAACCTACCTTAGCCGAAAACATGAAAGAAGCACTTGCTGTGGAGAAACGCATTAATGCTCTAGAAAAGAAAGCTGCTCTGGAAGACAGAAAAGCCAAAAAAGTCTCTTTTAAAGATGACTCAAGAAAGAAAACCCAAAAAGACCCATATGACATGGAGGGTTTGCAAAAAGTCCTAAAAACTTTATCAAATGAAATGGTTGAAATAAAGAAACAGGTAGCCGAAACCTCAACCAAAAGACCCTTTAGGACTTATAAGAAAAATGAATCAAAGCCACCGAATGTCATATCTAATGCAGATTCAGAGCAAGAAGAGGAAGAGGAAACAATCTCACCAACTGATGATGAAGAAGAAGTAGTAGATTGTCATGGAATGTGGGATTTTATACTCCCCAACTCCGATACCGATAATGAAGAAGAAGCGTTCCCGGTCACTACTAGGAGTAAAAGTACTTCCGAACCTGTTCAGGCAACGTCAAAGAAAAGGAGTGCAGGTGCTGCTACAACCAAAGAAAAAATACCTGCAAAGAAATCACCTGCAGCAGTTCCCCAAAACCAGCCTTCAACTTCTAATACTCCTTCAACATCTAAAACATTAGTGGTATCCGATTCAATGGAGTACAATATTGTTGATGACATGAAGAAAACTAAAGCAAACATTACTATGTTTGAACTTAGTAAATTAAAACATCAGCAGAAATTACTTCTCAAAGAATTGAATGCTGTTCCTTCTACACCTCTTCCCAGTGCTAAAGCTGCTAATGATTCAGGCCAACCTCCTCCCAGTATGGTTGAAGCTACCGATTCAGTTCTGATTGGAGATAGATCAAATTCTCATACTCCACCTTTCCTTCTAACCTATGAGATCTACAACAGAAACCTGCACAACTGTTTGATTGACTCAGGGGCATCTTCTAACATAATGCCAACTTCAGTTTGTTCCAAACTGAACATTGAACCCCAGAAGTCTGCTATTCATATTGTACAGTTGGACAGGACCAAAGTACAGGTTGTGGGAGAGATTAATTCCGTAACTATCAGGTTATCTGCTGATCCCAGAGTAGTACAAAGGATTGATATCCTAATAGCCGATATACCTGAATTTTACGGTTTAATCTTGAGTAGGGATTGGTCTGAAAAACTACATGGGTATATTTCTACTGATTGGTCACATATGTGGCTTCCCTATAAGGGTAAGCCAAATCAAATAAGAATTGATCGAGAAAAACATATGACCCATACAGTTACTGAATTTGAGCAAGAAAACCAACCTGTAGCATTTAATAACAACATTTTGGGGAATTATTCATCTGAGTCATTCTTTGGTAACTTTACTGCCCAGTCATCCCCTTTCTCAGTCAACCATTTTTCATCTCAGATTGAGAATTTTTCACAAACAGATAGGTCTAGATGTTTCAATGATACTGAGAAAACTGTAAATACAATTGTTAACACTTCTTTATTTTGGTCATTATATTTCGATGGGTCCAAATCTAGTGAGGGCTCAGGAGCAGGATGTATTTTGGTTATCCGAAAATACAATGCTGTCTTGTAGGCTGGAATTTGAATGCACTAACAATACAGCCGAATATGAAGCCTTAGTCCAAGGACTGTATAAAGAAATCGGCCTTAAGGTGCAATATTTAAAAGTATTCGGCGATTCTGAAATTATTATCAAACAGGTGAGAAATACAATTCATTGTCTTTCAAATCATCTTAAACATTATCAATCGCTAGTACAAGAACTCACCTCACACTTTTCGACATTCAATATTTCCTCCATCCCTAGGTCTCAAAACTCGGCAGCCGACCTGCTAGCCAATGCAGCTTCCAAGCTCCTACCTTCTGAAGACTACAACCCAGATATATTTTCAGTAGAAATGCTTTTTAGGCCATCAATTCCTGACAATGTCACTAATTGGAGAGTATTCAACCATGATGAGGATATTTTACAATTCTTAACTTCTGAAAAGTCCTATGATAATCAAATTATTGAGGAAAATGAGCATGAATTTCAAATGAGAGAAACACCTCAGGAAAATTCAATTCCTAAGCCTGTGGTAAAGCTGGAGGATCTTTATGATATTAAAGACAGGTTTAAACCTGTGACTAATGCAAAGCTCCAAAGCTCTACCCTAAGGTTTGAGTTGATAAATCTTGGTACTGAGCAAGCTCCTCAAAATATAAATTTAGGATTAGGACTTTCCTTGGAAGAGAAAGAGGCATTCATTAAACTGTTAAGGAAAAATAAACAGGTTTTTGCTTGGAAATATGATGATTTGAAGACATATGATACATCTATTATCCAACATACCATTCCAGTACTTCCCGATTAGAAACCAATTCAACAGAAGTTAAGAAAAATACATCCAAGTTTAGAGAGTCAAATAAAGACTGAACTTAACAAACTCTTGAAAGCCAAGATTATTTTTCCAGTCCAACACTCAAACTGGGTCTCCAATATGGTGCCAGTCAGAAAGAAAAATGGCGACATTCGGATTTGTATCGATTTCAGAAATTTGAACAAAGCAAGCCTAAAAGACAATTTCCCATTACCTACCATGGATCAAATACTCCAATCAGTAGCAGGCTCTGAATTAATGTCCTTTCTAGACGGTTTCTCAGGATATAACCAAGTTTTGGTCCATCCTGATGACCAGCTTAAAACCACATTCAGAACAAAATGGGGAACATATGCATATCAGAAAATGCCCTTCGGACTTATTAATGCAGGAGCAACATTCCAAAGAGCGATGGATACAGCTTTTAAAGGGATGATTAATAGAACAGTAGTCGTCTATCTAGACGATATTACTGTATTCTCTAAAGAGAGTGTTAGTGTCGGTCTTGAGCCCTCCATCAGTGATCAATAACTCTTTGCATATATGCATTTATAGGTGTCTCATCAGTGTCAGTTTTGCATCCCGCTAGGCATGCCATAACACTGAATGGAGGAGCTGGTCTTTGTCTTCTTGGCTTTGCTGGATCAGGTCATACAACAATGTAATTGAGTCAGGCTTGTTCTTGTTTTTGTCTTAAGGTCCCATGGTCTTAGGTCTAGGGTTTTGAGTCAAAATCATTTCAAGGTCATGAGTCATGGTCAGTAGGTGCCCAGCAAGCCGGAAGGAGTCTTGTACATACGTTTCATTATCATTTTCTTCAGCTATAGCTCATTTTATGCCTTGGGTTTAAAAACCCTGTTTTTAAGTCCAAGGCCATGTGGAAATTCAAAAAAAAAATAAAGAAATTCTCAAAAATTTGTAAAAGTGCCGGCAATAACCCTGGTTCCTTCACTACAGTCCCTCAGGCGGTCAACCTGCAAAAAGAAAGGAGTCAAACGCATCAAAAGGCTCATTTCAGGACAAAATGACTCCAAAACAGTGTTAAAAAAGAATGTCCAAGTGGAAACATTAGAAAGTGGGTTCTAAAGTTAATTTTTTTTTGAAATGAACCTATAAAAGCAATTTTCCCTCTTTAGTTACTCTTATTGTGCATATGAAGGTCAAAAATTCATGTTAGAGGCAAGAGGAGGCAACTCGGGCAAAATTCTGCAAATTACAAGGGTAATTCTGCTGCGCGACCACGTGGGTGGGCGCGACCAAAAAAAGGCCAACGCGCTGTGTTAAATTACACAGGCGCGACCAAACGGAGGGGTGAGACCAAACTGGCAGCTTGCGCGACCAAAAAGTCTGCCCGCCCTAAAAACTCACCCAAACGCCAAATCTCCCTCAAATTTGCTCGATTTTGTTGAGGTCTGTCTCTTCCACGTGTTGTGTGATGGTTTTGTGGTTGCAAAGGAAGGTAATGCTCATGATTTTATGCAAGGAATCAACAGAGAATAAGCTAAATGACTTGATGTTTTGCAAGCAATATGTATGACAGTTTGTTTGTTTTTCAAGGCAATTTTTTTTCCTTATATCCCTCCATTCATTTTCCCAAAATTAAATTACATATGTTAACATGTTATATTTGTTAATCTCATTTGCAAATTAGTCATACCAAACCTGCCCCTTAAATCCTATCAAATCCTACCCCTAAATCATGTGCAAACCCTAGTCCTTTCAAACCCTACAAACCCAACCTTTTCCCCATGTTATATGATTAAAACCCTACTCTCTCTACACAGCAAATTTGCATACGTTAATACACAGCAAAGTAAAAAAGAAAACATTGTAAAAAAAAAAACAAAAAGAAAAGTGATGACAAGGCATGCACATAAGAAATTGTAAAAACAGTGAAAATGTCATTTGCATAGCCTTATAAAAAATAAAGAAAAGTGTCATCTTGCTGTGTATATGTCAAAGATTCAAAGCTGTGTTAAAGTCATCACAAAATTCATCAAAAATACAGCTGCATAATTGTCAAAGGAAACAGTTTTGTTGTGTTAGGGTTTCTCATTAGCATGGTATCATCTCTCTATCCATAAAACTCTGTTTTTCCCTATCCATTCCTTATATTAAAACCCTAATTCAATTGCATTTCCCTTCATTAAAACTCCTTATGCAATTGAATGTCCCTCCCTATGATCAAAGCACATAGTGAAACCCTAATTCCCTATGGTAAAGCATGATGGAAACTGCCAGCACCATGGAAAGACTGTTGTTATGAAAATTGTTTGGCAGATTTTGGTGATGGGTTTTATTGTCTCCTTAAACCTATTTCTCTATATCCCCTCATCTCCCTAACTCACAAGACATCATACTCTATTTCCATTGCAAACCTATCACCGTAACCCTTCCCTCCCTTGGTGATCAAACATACAAAATCACTGTTTCCCAAAAGCATTGAATGGCCATTCTAAAAGTTATAAAAAACAGAGTATGCTCTTAATAGACATTCAAAGACAAAATGAAATGAGCAGCCTGTTAAATGTTGATATTTGATGCTGCCTTATCCCCCTATGCCCATGACATCCTTCCTTCCATCATGATGAAAATTCTATATTGTCCTTTCCCTTGGTGATTAAAAATCACAGTTTCCCTAAATAAAGTATTGATTTGCAAATGATGAAAGATGAGATGGCATGTTTAACATTATGTGATGTTTTCCTTCAGAATTCCCTGCTTATATATATATATTTTTTCCCTTTCCTATATGTAAATTCCCTCCCCTAACATATCCCTCATGATGTTTCCCCTTGAAAACAGCATACTTCACAGCATTTTGCAGGCAGGGCAGCGGTCAATTTGACTTGTTTTTTCCACCTTGCTCAATAACACCATGTCAACCACTGAGACTAATGAGCAAGGTGATGACCGATCATCATCTTCTGAGATTCATACACAGCAGAGGCCTCGTAGGGGAGGCAAGGGTGGTCATCACAGGAGGGAAGAGCCCACATCATTGACAGAGTTGCAGGCTTGCCCATTGGCAGTGTCTTGTTTTCAGCATATGGCTTGTTTTCAGTTTTGTGAGAGGCTATCACACATCCAGCATCACAGAGACTTGGCCCGGTTGTTTGTCCTCCATCTCCATGACAGGCAGGTCACCCTTGCAGGGGTAAATTTTGTGTTTTCTCCAGAGGCTATCACAGATGCTACCGGGATACCCAATGTGGGTGAGGTATGGCCAAAGCGCAAATGGGTAGACCTGGTATACTATGAGCCATATGTTAGGCCTGCCTATGTGCATCACTTGACAAGGAACTTTCCTATCAAGTTCCTCCGAGCAGAGTATATAGACACCATGAGACTCATTATGCACTACTTCACATGCGAGGGGAGATTCTCACGAGTATTTTCTTGTCATATCCGCATGATGATGCACTTCACCAGAGTGAGGATGATGAACATCTCGGCATACTTATTTCATGACATTCAGAGGATAGCCACTACCTTTCGGAGACAAACTCCAGTACAGCAGCTCCGGAGCCTATGCCATCATGGTCTTATTCAGCTAGTAGTTTCCCATCAGCTGAGCCAGTAGGGCATCCCTTGGGCGGATTTCATCTCCCGAGATGTTTTCACACAGCCACATTCAGGGCCTGTGGCAGTTCATGAGGAGGGAGGGCCATCACATCAGCCCGAGACCAGCATCCCGAGACACATGGCTTCTTCTCCTCGGGTCACATATCAGAGAGGTCACAGGACCTTATTTGCAGCAGCCCGACGAGTACTTTCTCTACAGCCAGTGGAAGGGGTCTCGTCTTCATCATCAGAGCAGCGAGTGTTATCTCCACATCAGGTGGAAGGGGCCTCGCTTTCTTCATCGGCACAGGCAGTACGAGAGGGCAAGCATCCCATGGTTGAGGATGAGGCAGTTGGCGAGGCACATGATGATTTCACTGGTCGTGATGCTCATTCTCCTCCTTCTTCAGATTTCTATGAGCTCAAGGAAGAGAACCTTGTGTTGCAGCGGAAGCTTGAGATGGCTCAGTGGACTATCACTTATTTAGAGCAGCGGACCAAACAGCTGGAGACCGAGAAGGAGTTGGATGAGTTATGGAGGATTCGATTCGACCGAGACATCAACCGCAGGAGGCCTGGGGACCCATTGCCCAAGGATAGAGAGTTATTGCTCATCCGAGCAAATTGGCGCTTGGAGGGACTGTTAGAGAAGGCAAACCGTGACAAAGAGCTGCTCCGGAACATGAAGACACACTACTGGGCAACATTACATGTTTGCAAGGCGAGAATGAAAATTCTCCAAAGAGAGCTGTCAGAGGCCCGGAAGAAGAAGAAAAGGACAAATCCACTCCGCATCTTGGCTGAGGCATCCCTCACTCATCATGGTACTGATCAGCCTTGATCTAACATCAAAATCTGAAAATTTTGAGAATTTTGGAGCATTTTGCAAATTTTTGGTAAAATTACAAGTTTTGCCCACGGTTTGGTCTCACCCCGGGTGAGACCATTTTGAAGGGCTGCTCGGAATTTTGCAAACTTGGCATTTTTGGAAAGGGAATGCAAAAATAAAAATTACCAGTACTTTGGGGCAGCCTAATTTTGAGTTTTGAGCCTCCAAAAGCTCAAAATACACCTTAAAAATGACTTTCTGCCCACTTTTTGAGTTGCAGAAAGTGACCTTGGGAGAAATGGTTTTTGAGGGGTCAAATCAACACCAAATCCAGAAATTCCACTTGGGATGGAAAGTAGACAGGCCAAGCTTTCCAATGAGCCATCTTGCACCTGATTTGGATCAGTGGAACCCACTCAAAAGTAGATGCAAAGGGGCGCGACCAGAACTTCCAGGGGCGCGACCAAAACCTCCAGATTTGCCAATTTTTGACTAGTTCGGCCAGAAAAGCACTATTTTCACTTTGGTTGACTATTTGGGCATGTAAATGATGGATTATTGTGTAAATTTCATGGCATTAGATACTTTTACTCTTCTTTACCACTTCTAGAAGCTTCTTTGATGTAAATAGTGAATATTTAATGCATAGATAAGCTTCCTAAGTTTTAGAGGTAAGTTGTTGAGCTGGCCTATTATCTAGTGACTGATTTAGAATTAGTTGCAACAGCTCCTAGGAAGCTGAGCTCGACCCCTAGAGGTGGGGAAAGAGGTTTGACCTTCTATATTATGCCTTCTCTTTCTCATTTTGATGGTTGGACTCTAGAGGGAGAAGTGCTATTGTATTTTTGACTTGTATTTTCTGCAATTTGAGGAAAAGGAAGGCCAGGGTTTTGCAGACTTCATTGTGGATTCTTGTGGATTATTATGTTGATGGTGTGTCTCCTACTGTTATTGTAAGTGTGTTTATGTGTTCCATTTCTTGATCTCTTGCTGCTATTTAAACAAAAGAAGTGATAAAGTTTGAATTCATGCATGCCATGCTCAGCTTTCAATTTTGTTTAAAATTTATGTTTTCCACTGTCTAGAGAGGATTCGAATTCATTGTTTGCCCTCTTTAGCCTCTCTTCTTTCTTCCCTGATCATCTCTTTCAGTTAAAGGCATCAGCATAGACTCCTACCTTGCCCCAAAGACCCACCTGCAAAAACTGAGCTCAATCCCCGCACCCTAAATTGCACTCCCTCCAATTGCCACCAAAAACCCAAAAAATCTTTAAATCAACCCCCCTTATCAATTTACTAGCCTAATATCTTTGATCCTAATTGGTCAGCTTATTATATTATAAGATCTATCAAATCTGACCCGAGAGAGCCTTCTCATACCTCGTAGGGCTAGCTACGAGGTGAAATGGTTTGATGTAGCCTTGAGAGTTTGTCTATCTCAGCCTAGGTGAATTCCAAGCGCTAACATATTGGCGACCATACTGGGGAAGAACATCTAAATCTTTGCTCATTGAGTGTGTTGTTTCATAAGTCTTAGACAGAGCCTGAAGTTACGCCAGAAGCCTTTGAAAACGCTCTTGTTTTACATCAGCGTTAGTAGATAAACGCTGCTTCAGTCTATCTCCGTGGGATTTGTGAACATAGCGCTTCAGTGACATCTTTATCCCAGTATCATTATGGACTCTAAGCTTCAGATGATAAGCTAAGAGTTTCTATTTGGCTGAGTGGTTTTTCCTTTCCTCGTTTATTTGTATTTACAAGCTGGCTTCTGATCCAAAATTGATTGTTAGATCTAATTCATCGCCTGCTGTAATTAAATATTTTGAAGATCTTGATTTCGACGAGGATTTTGAATTGTCATTGTTTAAATCTAAATCTGAAAGTGCACTCGATACTTTGGTTCTTGATCCTGACTTTGCAGCTGTGATTGACCTCGAAAGGCATAACAAAGTGGTTGAATCTTATATTTTGCGGCATCTTCAAAGTAGTATACATGCTTCAACTCTTGTTGATTTTATTGAAAACATATCTGATCATATTGGGTCTACTATTGATCAAGCTGAAAATCTTCAAACTTCCCTCACGGCTCATCGAGCTTCTTTCCTTCCTTTCATCTCTATTTCACCTGTTTCGCCTATAGTTACACTTCCCGATACCCCTGTTGGTTCACCTCCATCTACACCTCAAACTCCATCATCACCTTTATCTCCGCCAACATCCCTTCCCCTTATCACAACCCCTGTTATTATACTTCCACCTCCTCCTCATCATACTCCTTCTACTCCTCCACCTCCCCCGCCTAGAGTCATGGCTGCCCGATTTGCTCCCCTTGTTCTCCCTGCAAACCTTCATGACATGCCAGCTGACTACCAGAGCAAGATACCAATGTTTGATGGCACTCCACAGAGTGTCTCAGCTCAGCAGCATGTTGACCGGATGACTACCTTTTTTGATCTGTATGAATTGGATGAGGAAGATGTTACCATGAGGTTGTTCGTTCAGACTTTTGGAGGAGAGGTCCGGAAATGGTTCAGAGGATTGAGAGCAAATAGTATTGTTTCTTTGGAAGCACTTCAAACACAATTCTTGGACAGATGGGAAATCAGAAAGGATCCGCTGCAAATCAATGCCGAATATAACAACCTTAAGAGAAATCCGGGTGAGTCCGTTCAAGACTACATCATAAGATTTAATGCAGTGTATAATGCTATACCAGATGATCTTAAGCCTTCTCGAAAATCTGCCTTGCTCAAGTTCCCGGATGGTTTCGATCCGGAGATGGCCTACTCACTGCGGGACCGAGATCCTCCTACTTTGGAGGAAATGCAGAAAATTGCAGTCAGTGTGGAGGCTAATTTGAATGACAAAAGGGCAAGAATGAAGGCGGAAAAGAAGGTCACAATCAAAGAGGAGGTAGCATCCACTTCTCAAGTTATTTGGAAAATGGAAGAGATGTCAAAGGCACTCCAAAATCTCAGTCTTGGCAAACCGGAACCACAAGTTCGAAATCCGAACTTTAGAGGCCAACAACAGCAGCCCCAATATAGGATAAAACAGCGGGAGCCACGAGGACAAGAGGCAGCGGTACAGCAACCGATCCAACCCCCATTTCAGCAAAACTATGTCACTCAAGAATCTGAAGATGAGGGTGAAGGTCCCGGTGAAGAAAATCATTTTTTCACTCCCGATGACATGCCCACTTACATCACGGAAGAAGACGAGCTGGTAAGTAATGCTTATGCGCCTCGAGATGAGCATTACATTCTATCTAATGATGTGGCACTTCAAGATGAGTCGGAGGAATATCAAAGAGGTTATCTAAATGCCTTATCAGCTCAACAAGGCAAAGAGAGACAGCTGAGAAACCGAACAGTACCTATACATCCACTTCAAAAGAAGGCAGAAAATGCGGCAAAGAATGGTGCTGATGTTCCGCAAAGAAAAGGTAAAGAAATCATGGATTCTTCATCAGCCCCAACAGCTCCAGCAAACAAGATGGATCAGCCATCAAATGTACCTAAAGATAGAGCAGAAAAAAGAGATAATCCGGCCAAAGAAAGTGAAAGAAGTCAAGCGTTCAGCATTGAGAATGAAGTCTCAAAATTGAAATTGTCCATTCCACTTACTGAAGTCATGAAGAACACTACTTACAGAGCACAAATTTCTAAGATGTTCAATACTGATCCAATGTTAGATGCGGTTAATGTGGAGGATGATCAGCCGGAATTGATCTTTGGGCCAGCTCTCAATGGTGAGTCACCGGAAAGCGATGTCCCGCCATTCTATATCAGCTTGAGAATTCATGATTATGTGCTTCATAATGCTATGTTCGATTCGGGAGCATCACACAATTTAATGCCCAAGGCAATAATGGAGAAGTTGGGACTTGATATAACTCGTAACTACCATGATCTATACTCATTTGATTCCAGCCGAGTTAGATGCATCGGTCTGATTAAAGATTTAGTTGTTAGCTTGGATCAAATTCCCGCAAAGAATCTCTTGATGGATGTGGTAGTAGCGGACATTCCGCCAAGGTTTGGCATGCTTCTTTCAAGGTCATGGGGATCAAAACTCAAAGGCACTTTACAGCTGGACTTTTCATATGCCACTATTCCGGTGTTTGGACAAATGAGGAAAGTCTATCGAGAGCAAAAGATGAAGTATATGATTACAAGCAAGGAAAAACCAGTAAATCATCCTGTAAACTATGTACAGACAGATCTAGAGTCCTATGTTTTATTTGCTGATAGTTTTAATGAAGTAAATAGTCAATTAGTTCAGATAGAAGATATCCCAGGCATTGCTGAAGATGTTAGAGAAGTATTGAGAACGGAAAGCAAAGAAAAGGCTGCTGTCATAAAGTCAATTGCTGAGATAAATGGACAGCAAGTCATGACTGAAACAACATCACAAGTACAACCCTTGGATGATGATGAAGATGGTCTTTGGACCATGGATTTCGACGGGGCAGTGGGCAGCGATGGAGCAGGCATTGGCGTATGGATCCGCAGCCCATTTTCAGTCTCTAAACAAGTTCCAATTAAGGTACAAGTTTGCTCTTATAAATTGGCTTTTGATTGTTCAAATAATGAAGCTGAATATGAGGCCCTTATAGCTGGTTTGAAAATCCTCCGGAAATTAAAAGCAAAGAAGATAGCAATTTATGGCGACTCCGAGTTAGTGATCAAACAAGTAAAGGGGGAATTTCAAGCTAAACATCCTCGTATGCGGGCTTATCGCAATGCTGTTCTAGATATCTTGAAGCGGTTTTCAGAGCATACTTTAACATGCATACCCCGGATACAAAATGGAGTTGCCGATGCTTTGGCTAAGGCAGCAAGCAATTTAAAGATACCAATGAATTCGAGTAACAAGTTTGAAATCTATGTAAAACACCGCCCCACAATCCCGGACAACCAAAGGAATTGGCAAGTCTTTCAGGATGATGAGGAAATCAAAGACTTCTTGCATGGAGAAGGAAAGTTTGAAGAAATCTCAATTGACATGGAGCCTGAAGGAATAAATCAAATGGATGTCTTGCAGCTGAAAGACAATCATATTCCAAAGGGACTGATTCCTTTAGAAGAGCTTTTTGATCAAGACGATGTGGCTCGCAAGCCAACTTTGATGCCAACCGAAGAAGGTGTGGAAGATGTCAACCTTGGGACAGTGGAACATCCAAAGATGGTGAAATTATCGAAGGCCCTGCCACCCAAGGTAAGGAATCAATACATTAGATTGCTGTCATCATTTACTAATGTATTCACTTGGGATTATTCAGATCTAAAGACTTATGATACAAGCATAATTCAACACACTATTCCAATCAAACAAAATCAGAAACCTTTTCGGCAGAAGTTGCGGAGGATCAATCCCAAGTTGCTGCCCTTGATTGAAAAAGAGGTAAATAGACTTTATCAATCCGGAATTATAGTTCCCGTTCGCTTTTCAGATTGGATTTCTAATCTAGTGCCAGTGAGGAAGAAAACCGGTGAGATTCGGTTATGCATAGATTTTAGAAATTTGAACAAGGTATCTCTCAAAGATAACTATCCGCTGCCAAAGATGGATCACATATTGCAGCGAGTAGTAGGTGCCTCCAAGATGTCATTGTTGGATGGATACTCCGGCTACAATCAGATCCTGGTCCATGAGGATGACCGTGATAAGACAGCCTTCACTACACCTTGGGGAACATTTCATTATGCTAAAATGCCTTTTGGTTTAAAGAATGCAGGTGCAACATTTCAGCGAGCTATGGACATGGCTTTTGCCAATGAAAAGGACATATTTTTAGTTGTTTATCTTGATGACTTAACGGTATTTTCTAAATCCGATGAGGAGCATCGTTTTCATTTGACGAAAGTTTTTCAAAAATGCAGAAAATATGGCATCTCTTTAAATCCAAAAAAGAGTCTCTTCGCCATGAGTGAAGGTAAATTGTTGGGACATATCATTTCCAAAGATGGTATACGTATTGATCCCGCAAGAGTGGAGGCAATTCAGCAGCTAGAACAGCCCCGAAACAAGAAGGAGATACAATCTTTTAATGGTAAATTGAATTTTCTGCATCGCTTCATTCCTAATCTTGCAGAGCACTTAAGAGAAATGACTAACATGCTTCGGAAGGACAGCGAGATCAAATGGACTGAGGAGGCAGTCAAATCCTTCAACTTAATCAAGGTAATCTTGTCTTCAGCCCCGACCTTAATCAGCCCTGATTATACTCAGGATTTCATATTGTTTTCTTTCGCTTCCGAGCATACACTAGCAGCAGTTTTGATGCAAAAAAGAGAGGGTGTTGAAAGGCCAATTGCATTTTTCAGCCAGATCATTAGAGATGGGGCATTAAACTATAACATCATTGAGAAACAAGCGCTGGCCCTGATTAAGGCATTGAAAGATTTCCGGGTTTATATTCTTCATTCTCATGTCTTAGCTTATGTTCCTAGTGCAGCGGTAAAGGATGTCTTGGTACAAACAGAGCCGGAAGGTAGGAGAGGCAAGTGGATTGCTGCTCTCTTGGAGTATGATGTTGAAATCAAGCCAACCAAGCTGGTTAAAGGACAAGGACTTGCTAAACTAATGGCTGAAACAAACCTACATGCGCTTGACATCAACTTGATTGCAGCCTTGTCCGATGGTGAAGGAGAAAATTCAGCGCTTCAGGTATCAGACATTTTCATTAATTCTCCTTGGTATACTGATATAGTATATGTACTTCAGAATGTGTCCGCGCCTCCTGGAATGTTAAAGAACAAAGCAAGGACTTTGAAATTGAAGGCCGCTAAGTTTTGCATCATGAAATCAGCATTGTATTGGAAAGATCCCGGAGGCATCCTACTGAATTGTTTGGTTGAAGAAGAAGCGAAAACAACGGTAGAAGACTTCCATAAAGGTGATTGTGGAGGTCATTTATTTTGGAAAACTACAGCCAACAAGATTTTGAGAGCTGGTTTCTATTGGCCATCCCTTTTTTCTGATGTATACAAAGCGGTGAAGAGCTGCCATGAGTGCCAAATATTTCAAGGGAAACAAAGATTGCATCCATTGCCACTCAAGCCGGTGGAAATTAGTGCGCCTTTTCAGCAGTGGGGCCTTGATTTCATTGGTGAAATACACCCAGCTTCATCCGGGCAGCATAGATGGATTTTGACTGCTACCGACTACTTCACCAAGTGGATAGAAGCAGTTCCTACTCGACAGGCCACAGACTCGGTAATTATCTCCTTTCTTGAAACTAATATCTTGTCCCGTTTTGGCTATCCATTCAAATTGATCACGGATAATGCAGTTGCTTTCAAGTCAAATAAGATGGTGGATTTTTGTTATAAGTACAATATCAGTTTGGGTCACTCCACCGCTTATCATCCGCAAGGTAATGGGCTGGCCGAATCATCAAATAAATCACTAGTAAACATTATCAAAAAGATGCTGGAGATCAACAAGAAAAGTTGGCACAAGAAGTTGGTCAATGCACTGTGGGCTGATCGGGTGAGCCAAAAGAGATCAATAGGAATGTCGCCATTTGAGATTGTTTACGGGGTTGATGCAGTTTTTCCTACATCACTTAGTGTACCAGTCGCAAAGTTAATCCAAGAAACGGGAGAAGACATGGATCCAATGCAACGGAGAATCAGTCAAATGGTCCACCTACAGCAGACAAGGGAAGAAGTCCTCCAAAACTCTTTGAAGCTGCAAGAACGTATCAAGAAGATTTATGATAAGAAGGCAAAATCAGAAAATTTTCAACTAGAAGATGTTGTTTTGAGATGGGATGCTCGAAACGAGGACAAAGGTAAACACGGTAAGTTTGATAATCTGTGGAAAGGTCCTTTTAAGATTGCTGCATATCGTGGTCCTAATGCTTTCCTTCTTAAGGAGTTGAATGGCGATGAATGTCCCGGTGGGTCAGTGAATGGCCGGCTTCTCAAGAGATATCATGTTTGAACAATGCTGCTCTAAATCATCTTCATTGTACATATCATTTTACTTTACTACAGCAAGCGTGAACTGATCTTTCATTCTTGGTTTGGGGCCCGAAGTGAAGGCTATAATTCTAAGCATGAAGATTGGTTGGTGTGGGATTTCAGTTTGTTTATTTTCTGCAAAAAGTCAGTTTGTTTGAGTCATAGTCCTTTCAAAGTTTTCAGTTCACAGTCAAGTCAAATAAAGTCTTTTTGAGTTGGTTATTTTTTCTATTAGTTGACTCCATTGCCCAATGAATAAAGCACTGGTCTGCTCTCCCAAGAGGTCTGAGGTTCTTGGCACCTCCAAGGAGCTACCATCCCCATTGGAGCCAATGTTAGTGTCGGTCTTGAGCCCTCCATCAGTGATCAATAACTCTTTGCATATATGCATTTATAGGTGTCTCATCAGTGTCAGTTTTGCATCCCGCTAGGCATGCCATAACACTGAATGGAGGAGCTGGTCTTTGTCTTCTTGGCTTTGCTGGATCAGGTCATACAACAATGTAATTGAGTCAGGCTTGTTCTTGTTTTTGTCTTAAGGTCCCATGGTCTTAGGTCTAGGGTTTTGAGTCAAAATCATTTCAAGGTCATGAGTCATGGTCAGTAGGTGCCCAGCAAGCCGGAAGGAGTCTTGTACATACGTTTCATTATCATTTTCTTCAGCTATAGCTCATTTTATGCCTTGGGTTTAAAAACCCTGTTTTTAAGTCCAAGGCCATGTGGAAATTCAAAAAAAAAATAAAGAAATTCTCAAAAATTTGTAAAAGTGCCGGCAATAACCCTGGTTCCTTCACTACAGTCCCTCAGGCGGTCAACCTGCAAAAAGAAAGGAGTCAAACGCATCAAAAGGCTCATTTCAGGACAAAATGACTCCAAAACAGTGTTAAAAAAGAATGTCCAAGTGGAAACATTAGAAAGTGGGTTCTAAAGTTAATTTTTTTTTGAAATGAACCTATAAAAGCAATTTTCCCTCTTTAGTTACTCTTATTGTGCATATGAAGGTCAAAAATTCATGTTAGAGGCAAGAGGAGGCAACTCGGGCAAAATTCTGCAAATTACAAGGGTAATTCTGCTGCGCGACCACGTGGGTGGGCGCGACCAAAAAAAGGCCAACGCGCTGTGTTAAATTACACAGGCGCGACCAAACGGAGGGGTGAGACCAAACTGGCAGCTTGCGCGACCAAAAAGTCTGCCCGCCCTAAAAACTCACCCAAACGCCAAATCTCCCTCAAATTTGCTCGATTTTGTTGAGGTCTGTCTCTTCCACGTGTTGTGTGATGGTTTTGTGGTTGCAAAGGAAGGTAATGCTCATGATTTTATGCAAGGAATCAATAGAGAATAAGCTAAATGACTTGATGTTTTGCAAGCAATATGTATGACAGTTTGTTTGTTTTTCAAGGCAATTTTTTTTCCTTATATCCCTCCATTCATTTTCCCAAAATTAAATTACATATGTTAACATGTTATATTTGTTAATCTCATTTGCAAATTAGTCATACCAAACCTGCCCCTTAAATCCTATCAAATCCTACCCCTAAATCATGTGCAAACCCTAGTCCTTTCAAACCCTACAAACCCAACCTTTTCCCCATGTTATATGATTAAAACCCTACTCTCTCTACACAGCAAATTTGCATACGTTAATACACAGCAAAGTAAAAAAGAAAACATTGTAAAAAAAAAAACAAAAAGAAAAGTGATGACAAGGCATGCACATAAGAAATTGTAAAAACAGTGAAAATGTCATTTGCATAGCCTTATAAAAAATAAAGAAAAGTGTCATCTTGCTGTGTATATGTCAAAGATTCAAAGCTGTGTTAAAGTCATCACAAAATTCATCAAAAATACAGTTGCATAATTGTCAAAGGAAACAGTTTTGTTGTGTTAGGGTTTCTCATTAGCATGGTATCATCTCTCTATCCATAAAACTCTGTTTTTCCCTATCCATTCCTTATATTAAAACCCTAATTCAATTGCATTTCCCTTCATTAAAACTCCTTATGCAATTGAATGTCCCTCCCTATGATCAAAGCACATAGTGAAACCCTAATTCCCTATGGTAAAGCATGATGGAAACTGCCAGCACCATGGAAAGATTGTTGTTATGAAAATTGTTTGGCAGATTTTGGTGATGGGTTTTATTGTCTCCTTAAACCTATTTCTCTATATCCCCTCATCTCCCTAACTCACAAGACATCATACTCTATTTCCATTGCAAACCTATCACCGTAACCCTTCCCTCCCTTGGTGATCAAACATACAAAATCACTGTTTCCCAAAAGCATTGAATGGCCATTCTAAAAGTTATAAAAAACAGAGTATGCTCTTAATAGACATTCAAAGACAAAATGAAATGAGCAGCCTGTTAAATGTTGATATTTGATGCTGCCTTATCCCCCTATGCCCATGACATCCTTCCTTCCATCATGATGAAAATTCTATATTGTCCTTTCCCTTGGTGATTAAAAATCACAGTTTCCCTAAATAAAGTATTGATTTGCAAATGATGAAAGATGAGATGGCATGTTTAACATTATGTGATGTTTTCCTTCAGAATTCCCTGCTTATATATATATATTTTTTCCCTTTCCTATATGTAAATTCCCTCCCCTAACATATCCCTCATGATGTTTCCCCTTGAAAACAGCATACTTCACAGCATTTTGCAGGCAGGGCAGCGGTCAATTTGACTTGTTTTTTCCACCTTGCTCAATAACACCATGTCAACCACTGAGACTAATGAGCAAGGTGATGACCGATCATCATCTTCTGAGATTCATACACAGCAGAGGCCTCGTAGGGGAGGCAAGGGTGGTCATCACAGGAGGGAAGAGCCCACATCATTGACAGAGTTGCAGGCTTGCCCATTGGCAGTGTCTTGTTTTCAGCATATGGCTTGTTTTCAGTTTTGTGAGAGGCTATCACACATCCAGCATCACAGAGACTTGGCCCGGTTGTTTGTCCTCCATCTCCATGACAGGCAGGTCACCCTTGCAGGGGTAAATTTTGTGTTTTCTCCAGAGGCTATCACAGATGCTACCGGGATACCCAATGTGGGTGAGGTATGGCCAAAGCGCAAATGGGTAGACCTGGTATACTATGAGCCATATGTTAGGCCTGCCTATGTGCATCACTTGACAAGGAACTTTCCTATCAAGTTCCTCCGAGCAGAGTATATAGACACCATGAGACTCATTATGCACTACTTCACATGCGAGGGGAGATTCTCACGAGTATTTTCTTGTCATATCCGCATGATGATGCACTTCACCAGAGTGAGGATGATGAACATCTCGGCATACTTATTTCATGACATTCAGAGGATAGCCACTACCTTTCGGAGACAAACTCCAGTACAGCAGCTCCGAAGCCTATGCCATCATGGTCTTATTCAGCTAGTAGTTTCCCATCAGCTGAGCCAGTAGGGCATCCCTTGGGCGGATTTCATCTCCCGAGATGTTTTCACACAGCCACATTCAGGGCCTGTGGCAGTTCATGAGGAGGGAGGGCCATCACATCAGCCCGAGACCAGCATCCCGAGACACATGGCTTCTTCTCCTCGGGTCACATATCAGAGAGGTCACAGGACCTTATTTGCAGCAGCCCGACGAGTACTTTCTCTACAGCCAGTGGAAGGGGTCTCGTCTTCATCATCAGAGCAGCGAGTGTTATCTCCACATCAGGTGGAAGGGGCCTCGCTTTCTTCATCGGCACAGGCAGTACGAGAGGGCAAGCATCCCATGGTTGAGGATGAGGCAGTTGGCGAGGCACATGATGATTTCACTGGTCGTGATGCTCATTCTCCTCCTTCTTCAGATTTCTATGAGCTCAAGGAAGAGAACCTTGTGTTGCAGCGGAAGCTTGAGATGGCTCAGTGGACTATCACTTATTTAGAGCAGCGGACCAAACAGCTGGAGACCGAGAAGGAGTTGGATGAGTTATGGAGGATTCGATTCGACCGAGACATCAACCGCAGGAGGCCTGGGGACCCATTGCCCAAGGATAGAGAGTTATTGCTCATCCGAGAAAATTGGCGCTTGGAGGGACTGTTAGAGAAGGCAAACCGTGACAAAGAGCTGCTTCGGAACATGAAGACACACTACTGGGCAAGATTACATGTTTGCAAGGCGAGAATGAAAATTCTCCAAAGAGAGCTGTCAGAGGCCCGGAAGAAGAAGAAAAGGACAAATCCACTCCGCATCTTGGCTGAGGCATCCCTCACTCATCATGGTACTGATCAGCCTTGATCTAACATCAAAATCTGAAAATTTTGAGAATTTTGGAGCATTTTGCAAATTTTTGGTAAAATTACAAGTTTTGCCCACGGTTTGGTCTCACCCCGGGTGAGACCATTTTGAAGGGCTGCTCGGAATTTTGCAAACTTGGCATTTTTGGAAAGGGAATGAAAAAATAAAAATTACCAGTACTTTGGGGCAGCCTAATTTTGAGTTTTGAGCCTCCAAAAGCTCAAAATACACCTTAAAAATGACTTTCTGCCCACTTTTTGAGTTGCAGAAAGTGACCTTGGGAGAAATGGTTTTTGAGGGGTCAAATCAACACCAAATCCAATGAGCCATCTTGCACCTGATTTGGATCAGTGGAACCCACTCAAAAGTAGATGCAAAGGGGCGCGACCAGAACTTCCAGGGGCGCGACCAAAACCTCCAGATTTGCCAATTTTTGACTAGTTCGGCCAGAAAAGCACTATTTTCACTTTGGTTGACTATTTGGGCATGCAAATGATGGATTATTGTGTAAATTTCATGGCATTAGATACTTTTACTCTTCTTTACCACTTCTAGAAGCTTCTTTGATGTAAATAGTGAATATTTAATGCATAGATAAGCTTCCTAAGTTTTAGAGGTAAGTTGTTGAGCTGGCCTATTATCTAGTGACTGATTTAGAATTAGTTGCAACAGCTCCTAGGAAGCTGAGCTCGACCCCTAGAGGTGGGGAAAGAGGTTTGACCTTCTATATTATGCCTTCTCTTTCTCATTTTGATGGTTGGACTCTAGAGGGAGAAGTGCTATTGTATTTTTGACTTGTATTTTCTGCAATTTGAGGAAAAGGAAGGCCAGGGTTTTGCAGACTTCATTGTGGATTCTTGTGGATTATTATGTTGATGGTGTGTCTCCTACTGTTATTGTAAGTGTGTTTATGTGTTCCATTTCTTGATCTCTTGCTGCTATTTAAACAAAAGAAGTGATAAAGTTTGAATTCATGCATGCCATGCTCAGCTTTCAATTTTGTTTAAAATTTATGTTTTCCACTGTCTAGAGAGGATTCGAATTCATTGTTTGCCCTCTTTAGCCTCTCTTCTTTCTTCCCTGATCATCTCTTTCAGTTAAAGGCATCAGCATAGACTCCTACCTTGCCCCAAAGACCCACCTGCAAAAACTGAGCTCAATCCCCGCACCCTAAATTGCACTCCCTCCAATTGCCACCAAAAACCCAAAAAATCTTTAAATCAACCCCCCTTATCAATTTACTAGCCTAATATCTTTGATCCTAATTGGTCAGCTTATTATATTATAAGATCTATCAAATCTGACCCGAGAGAGCCTTCTCATACCTCGTAGGGCTAGCTACGAGGTGAAATGGTTTGATGTAGCCTTGAGAGTTTGTCTATCTCAGCCTAGGTGAATTCCAAGCGCTAACAGAGAGGTCCAATCATTTGCATGACCTAAGTCAAATCTTTCAACGCTGCAAAAGATATGGTATTTCTCTTAACCCTAAAAAATCTTTCTTTGCTCTTGACCAAGGAAAGCTCTTAGGCTTTATTGTGTCTAAAGATGGCATTTATATTGATCCTGATCGGATCAAAGAAATATCTGAAATCCCTTTCCCGCATAATAAGAAATCCATGCAGTCATTTTTAGGCCAAATCAATTTTGTTAAAAGATTTGTTCCAGATTTTTCTTAAATTATTTTGCCACTTCAAACTATGATCAAGAAAAATTCAGTCTTTAAGTGGGGATCAGCAGAAAAAGAAGCGTTTGATTTAATCAAGCAATCGATAATCGATGCCCCAGCCTTAAATACCCCCAATTTTTCTAATCATTTTACATTATACACTATCACCTCCACCTCGTCTTATGCAGCAGTACTCACGCAGCTCAATGATCACAATTTGGAAGCACCCATTTCATTTTTTAGTTCAAATCTTCAGGGTGCTGAATTGAATTACTCCGAAGTAGAAAAACAAGCCTTTGTTGTATTTAAAGTGGTCAAACATTATAGACCCTTCCTTTTGAAAACCCACACAAATGTTATAGTTCCTTTCCCTGCAGTTAAGAAACTATTAATCCAAAGAGAACTGGGTGAAAAAAGGGCAAACTGGGTCACAGCGCTTCAAGAATATGACTTAGAAATTAGGCCAGCAAAGATTGTTAGGGGCCAAGGTTTTTGCAGGTTATTGGCAGGAGCATCCAACATTCCAGAATCAAGTGATGCAGATCAAACTGAAGAAGTTAACCAGATAAGTGTTACTGATTCTGAGTCTCAATATGCAGATTTAATCTTTTATTTAAAAAATGGTTATGCACCTCCTAACCTGTCTTACAAAAACAAAAGGGCCATTAGGTTAAAAGTGAAAAATTTTACAATTATTGATGATGTGCTTTTTAAGCAGAATTATGATTCCATATTATTAAGATGCCTTGAGAAACCTGAAGCACAAAAGGTTTTGCAGGAGTTACATGATGGACCAGCAGGAGGACATTTTGGAGCTGACACAACAGCTCACAAAATTATTCATGCTGGATACTATTGGCCCACTCTGTTTAGAGATGCCCATGAGTATGTAAGGAAATGTCGCAATTGTCAAACTTCTAGTGGAAGACAACGCAAATCAGCTTTCCCACTGCAACCAGTCAACATTGAACAACCATTTGAGCAATGGGGATTGGACATCATTGGGGAAATTACTCCACCTTCTTCCAAACAGCATAAGTATATCCTTACTGCTACCGATTATTTTACTAAGTGGGTTGAGGCAATTCCTTTGAAGACAACAAATTCTGAAGCAATCATTGAATTCATAGATCAATTCATCATTACCAGGTTTGGTGTCCCAAATGCTCTTGTTTTTGATAATGCATCTTATTTCTCAGGCAATGCTATGTTTGATTTCGCTATTAAAAGATGATTTAAATTGAAATATTCTGCTAATTACTATCCCCAGGGGAATGGTTTAGCAGAGTCTACTAATAAAAATCTGATCAAAATCATTAAGCGAACTATCGAACAGAATCATAAAAACTGGCACAAATCCTTAATGTTTGCATTATGGGCTGATAGGATAACACAGAAAGCTTCTATAGGATCTTCTCCATTCAACCTTGTGTATGGAAAAGAAGCAGTACTGCCCACAAATCTTATTCTTCCTTCTCTAGCCCTAGTTCAGTTCATTGAGGAAAGTCCTTCCTCTTCTATTCAACTTAGACATGATCAAATTCTAAAATTAGAAGAGGAAAGAGAAAAAGCCAGGGTTATTCATGCCAAACATCAGCAAATCATCAAGGCAGCTTTTGATTCAGTCTCATCCAGTTCAAAACAATTTCAAGTCGGTGATTTGGTTCTGAAATGGGACAAAGCCCATGAGGACAATGGAAAACACACCAAGTTCCAGAAGATGTGGCTTGGACCATTTCAGATCTGCGAGAAGATAGGCCATTCGACCTTTATATTGCAAGATTTATCAGGTTTGAGAGATTCTCTCCCTGTTAATGGCCTTATCTTAAAGAAATTCTTTAATTGAGGAGGTAACCCCTTCTCCTTTCTAGTTTAATAGAGTTTTGTAGTTTGTAGGATCTTTAGAAAATAAAGTTGTAAGGTATCCTCCATTGACCTTTGCTGTGTTTGAAAACTTGATCCACAGAAGTAGTATGATATTTTCTTTTAAAATAATAGAAGTCTTAACAGAAAGGGATAATTTCTAGGAAACTGGGTATCATTGTATTCTGAAACCACACTTCAAGTTTTGTGAACTCCTCTCAAAGTTTAGAAGTATTGTAAATCATTTTCTGTTTTCAAATTGGTCACAAAAGGTTATCAATATCAATATAGAAGCTAATCCAACATTAGCATCTCCAACTCTTACCCTGTCATCCATCTACTCTTAAGGAGAAAATTGTCCATCCCATTCACCAAAGTTTATGATTACTCAGAGTGTAATTCTAAAATTTTGATAAAAAAGATAAGAGGTCTTATTACAAGCCTGCTTACCATGATCATAGGGAAATAGTCTAACCGACATTACCAAGACTGCATACCATAACAAGGTAATGGCTTAAGAATTATAAGACAAGGGGTCTCATCACGAGCCGGCTTGTTCGGTTAGATTACTACCAGTGAATGGCATTGTCAATAGCTGGCTATCAAACTAGGACAATGGCTTTTTATCTTATCAATAACATAAAAAGGAAAAGAAATACAAAATATGAAAACATATTTTGAATTCATTCTGTTAATCATACTCTTAAATTGGATGGGACAATGGAAAATAACATGGTTAAAAGGTATCCCTGTCGAAACTATGAACGTTTGCTGGCAGCAGAGGTTCTACCTATGACAGACGAGTTCACTATAAAAGCTGATTTGGGAAAGGTTTTCTGTTTTATCATTATAAACCAATAAAGGCCTATTTAAAACTTAGAATGTATCTATTTTCTTAAAAAAGAGAGGAAATTAGCAAAAATAGTTTCATTTTACTCGGAAAACATATATACCTAGTTATATTAGAATTTTCCCCTTTGATTAGAACTCTACTTTGAAAAAGCTTAAGTATTTCTATACTTTTCAGAGATAACTGTTTCTTCCAGCGAATCGCCAATTGTTGTGCTCTACAACAACCCCCCATTTCATATCATTTTTATTCCCAAAACTATCCTATGAAATGGGTCCCTTTAGATTTTAATTGGTATCAATATCGTATTATTTAAAAAGGTCCGAAAAACAAATGAAAACATTATAAAAAACCTTTTTGAAAAACCCATTTATGCAAATAAATCAATCTTTTATCATTGCAATAGAGCGATCGCAAGATCGCATATTGCAATGACACAAGGAGCATAACTAGATGGCACATTGGATTCCGCCGATGCGATATCGCTATTAGCTATCGGCAATACTCTATGCACATTCTTAAAGCGCCCCCAGACCATTCCCCCGATGCGATGCGATATTGCTATCGGCAATCGGCGATATACTATCCATGTTACATGTAATGCCAATACTCCCGATGCGATGCGATATCGCTATCGGCGATCGGGGTTTTCAAAAGGTGTCAATATAAGAGGTTTAAGCTCTCCCCGATGGCCGACTGCGATAAAGCGCAGATTTCAAAAAATCGTTAAAATGAAGGGATATCATGATCAATTCATATTAAAAGCTTGATCTGTCCAACAATGATTCACCTGCGCTCAACCGCCAAAACATCTACAGCACACTTGAATGAATCATTCGGCCGATTAATGATATAATGGGCATTTAAGGATTGGCAGGTTTTAAACGGCCATTTAATGTAATTGTAAGTCCTAAAATCTTCCCATGGATTGTATCCGCGCCCATTTTAAAAGTTAATCTCTCACCACGCATCGGTCAATATATCTCATCCATTGAAGTTTTCATTGCCAATTCTCTGTGTTACGTTTATTTTTGCTTCTGTGCAGAGTTCATCCAAAGAAGAAAACTCAAGCAAAATGGGGAAGAAGTCTAAGAAGACCACAGGCGCTTCTGTTGCTCTAGCCGCAGGACAAGCTATCGCTCATCCCTCAAACAAAAAGAAAGGATTGATTTCGGATACTACATGTTCTGGTCTCGGCAGAACTACTTGGCAAAGCACCTACAACTTGATTGAAGTTGAAGAACCCAAAGTGACAACAGTAGAAGCTACTGCAGATTCAACTCAGAAATCTGATGCCACTCTAAAGGACTTAGCTGACTCCTTCCTTCATCGGATAGCAGCTAGGGAACAAATTCTCCCATACACAGATGTAGTGCGGTGGGCAATTGAGGAAATCCCAATCCTGGATAGAACCTTCAGCACCAGAGACGGGAGAATTTTCGGGTTGTTCAAAGCTGATGATCTAAGGCAAGTGTATCATTTGCCTGAGCCAGAGAAGACATACAATAAGGCGTTCCTGGAAAAATTCCGAAACGAGAACGAAGTTGAATCCGAACCCATCCGGGATTGGAGACAAAATCCGGCAAAGCACAAACATGAATCTTCCGGTAAGTACTTGGTCGATTCCCTGGCTTCTCCTTATTGCTACGCTGGAATAATGATGTGTAGATTGTGGGGATTGCATGATTCTTCTAATTTCACTATAGAAATGGTTCCTTTAATGGAAGCGGCATGCAACAGTATAATAATGGATTGGGCCACTATTCTCTCAGATAAACTAGCCAAAGCTATTCTTGAGTTTAGGAATAAGACTCGCATCTCTGAAAGGATAATTCCCCCATTTTATTACAGTGCCTATATTTTAGATACCTTGTGTTTTAATTCTGAATTTCCTGTGCTCGGCTGGAGGTGGATGCCACAAGACTCCATGCCTATTCACATTTACCACCAGAAATTATGGAAATCCTCTTACAAGCACCATCTGTACCAAGTCTGCAATGGCTTTATGTTGCCTATTCATTGTTCTATTTTCGATAAACCCATTCCCAAGATTTCCTACCAAGCTGGGATTGATTTAACAGCAGTAGGGAGATGGTTTGGAGAGGAGAAGTTCACTTATATAAGAATTTTCGGTAGCCGAGCCGAACCTCATGTTCTCCCTTTATACATACCTGATAAACTGTTGGCAAGGGAAATCTCTTACCAGATTATTGTTGAGAGTGTTACACAGACTCTCAAGAAAAATAAGAAGCATGGCTGGCCCTCTTTTCCTTTGAGATGCGGTGTCTATACCTTGCATGATCTCAAGCATGCAGAAAAGGAAGCTACAAAGATTAAATCATTAACTCTAGCAACTCTTCCAAATAGGCAATTTGATCCAAACAAAGTTGCCTATAATGCACTAGAACAGGGCAAATTGTCAAAATTTGATCATAAAGAAGATATGTTTGACGACCTGTTCTCTTCAGCTGAGTCAATAATGCAGGTTAAAACATTGGCCAAAATGAAATATCATGATGAAGGGTTGACTGAATTTAACAGACTTAGAGAACAGAGGTTGCAAACTCTGCCTCTAGATCTATTAGCAACAACCCCAGCGACATCGTCAAGCGAGCCTGAACGGCAACAGTCAAAGGAACCTCTAGTTACAACAAAAGAACAAGAGAAGCCACAGGAGGAAAATCAGAAGAAAGAGCATGAGAATCAGCATAAGAAAGAGCAGGAAAAAGTGTGGGAGGAGACCCAAACTGAAAAGGAAAAACAGACCACCACTGAAGTAAACGTGGATACTCATATCGATCCTAAATTGCTCCAGGAATGGAAGAAATTTGATTCTATTATCAGTGGTCTGGAGTGTTCCAAGAACTCTGACACTTCAAAGGCAACAGACACACAGGAAATCACTTCACCACAGGTTCTAAGTGGAACTAGTGGCCCACCCATTTCTAAAGAGGTAGAGATAATACCAAAGGACCACTCCGACCAAATCATTTTGCAGGTAGAAGAGATTCCTCCCTTGGATGTCTTCTACAACCCAAGGCATAAAGCTATAGTTAAACGACAAAGGAAAAGAAGAAGGACTGATCAACCTTCCCTTTTCCCAGAACAGACTGTCACGGGCAATGTGGTTTGGAAGGAGGAATTTGACCCCTCCGATGACCTGACAAAACTATCACAATATGCTGGAGCTTATTCGGCAACGACAATAGATAAGGCATCGGAGGTAAGCCTTTTACTGAAAACAAAGGATCAAGAGATTTTCTCGTTACAGGCACAACTAACTGAAGTAAAGCAAAAAGCGGAGCAGGCAGAGCAGCAATTGTTGACGCAACAACAATTAAACAGTCAACTAACTCAACAATTGCAGGCAGAAAAACAAAGGATTGACCAAAGCGCAATCCAGAAGCAGAAAGAATTAGCAGAGGCATTGGCACAATTGAAGGCAGCAAATGAGCAAATGGTGAAAACAAAAGATGAGCAAATTGCTCAATTATCATCACAGCTCGAGAAAATAAAGGGCGTTCCACAAGTGGCTGAATTTAGAGTAGAAGCACTACAAATAAATACTGTATTAATATCCCAAATTAAGCTTCTATGTCAACAAATCGCCCAGGCAGAGCCACTATGTGAATTAACGGCATCCATAAGTAAGCAAGTAGACAAGGCCAGGACTGAATTGGATCGAGCTGAAGAAACGATAGCTGCATTTCTCGACTGGCAAGATTTTGATCAAGGACAAGCGGCAAATTTACCAAGAATCTTAGAGTCACATAAAGATATACTCTTTACAGAATGGCAGTCCCAGTTAATGAAAGCAGAGAGGGCGGTTTCAAGATGCAAATAAACTTCAAGCAATTTAGTTGAATTAGTCAATAACACTCTCTACTTATCAAACATGATTTCCCAATGCACACCAGGAAAGTTAACAACGATGAAAACATTGGAGCAATCATGTTATCCAGATCTAGAAGAAAAGGGGAGATTAATCGCTGGGATTAACAGTTTAACCTGGGACACCTATTGGTTCTTCTTGGTAAAGCCGCACACACAGAGGGCCGCCCTCAAGTGCCTTACGGATGCAATCGGGTAGATTATCCCCGATATTCAGGATGCCACCTATGCCGCCCAGCTCAGTTCTCGCCTCAACAAACCACCTGAAGTGGAGCCGATGCTTGCGATAAGTCAGCTCAGATTTAAAGGCAAGCAACCTACTTGATGATTCATGCCGCCGACTGCCAGATTACTGAAGAAAATAGGATCAAAATTTATTGATACCAATTAAGTAGGATTTCAGTTTTTAGATAGTTAGATTAATTAAGTATTTATAGACCCTTTCATTGTTTTGGAAAAGGTCGTAAAGTTTTGTACCTGACTTAAAGACTGAAGTTGCACTATTGTGCTTCAGCCATATTCTTTTATGAAACTGGACCAGTTATTCTAAATTTGACAAGGAAGCTTTTTATGCAATTGTGCACTATTGTCTTTGTTTGAAAGTGTTTCTGCGTTGAAGGAAGAATCACAAGTAGCGATTGATATTGGGAGTGTCAAGTAGCTCATATGGTACTTCTATCTATGTCTGAATTCATTCCTTTCATATGAATTGTTATTTGATTATCCTTGCTATTATCGATTATATGTATGTGCTTTAACAACAGTTCTGTATTCCTTCCACTATTGGATGTTTATGGTGTGCTTTTCTTTTAATCATGTATGTGTCGATGATATAAATGATAAGTGTAGTAATATTGCTTTAATCGCTTTGCTTAACTATTTAAGCACAGTAATCCTGAATGAAATAATGTCCATGTCTGTTAGATGGAGTCATCTATATGCCTGTCTATAGACACATACCATCAAGCGCTACACTTCAAAGCTCAATAAGCTCCCGGGATAAGTCATAGTTCTTATATTTTTGTTGATAGATTTAGTTATTCACCCATCATTAGATTAGTCAATCAATTATCCATTCATCCCGTTTATCCATTGCTGGGAAACTGGTCCCATTATCCCCAGTCGGAGCCACCATTCCAAACGGAAAAGGAGCTGTACTAAGGTTCGGACCGGGTGGTTATCCCCCAATGTTGTTGCAGCGATTTTCGAGGCATCAACACAATGAAGATGTTGCGACTGAAATATGGATTAAGTGAAGCAGCAAATAAAAAACATGACATAATGTGTAAACAAATAAATGAACGGTGATCAACCTAGATGTCCTAGGGTCATAGAAACCATCCAAAAAACTCAAAAAATCAAGCAATGAAACTTCAAGCCAATCAATCAATCAAACCTAGCAAACAAAGCATCCTAGTCATCTTAGTTCATAAGGAGAGTAGATGTAGACAGGCCAAGAAACAGAATCTAGAAGGGAAAGACACATTGGCATATGGTTTAAAAGAAACCCTGATTTCAACCTACAGGAATCAGCACGACTGTTTAATGGGTAGAAAGTGCCATAAAGGGTTGTGGCACAACTGTTTAAGAAGAACTAACATTGGTCAGTGTGACTGTTAGCAAAATAACAGCGCTGATTGAGGTATTCAAAGAAAAAAAAATAAATCTCAAACTAGGGACAGGCTAACCACTCTAAATTCAAAATCAAAGACTGCAAATGGTGTAAAATACAGAAAACAAAGGAGAAATGGTGGTACGACAAATTTCAGCAAAAACCACGAGATGAAGAACAATCCAAAGAGAGGGATATGCTCCATAGCAGATTTTCCAATTTGTGGAGTAGGAAGATTCTCTTTGCGAACAGAAACAATCCATCTAGCCCAGGGGATAGGGTCTAGCCACAAACAAGAAAATCTAACATAATTTCCCTTAGATTGAGAATGGATAATATCCTACCTCTTGTATCACTTATCCTTGTTTGATGAAGTCCTTGTGTCTTTTCTCCAGCGATCAGCTCCTTAATGTCAATCAAGCACCTGAAACAAATAGACAAGAAACCAAAGCACACATATAGCATACAATATAGTTCAATCTACTTAAGAGACTAAGGGGTCTTAAGATACCAAATACAATATTGCAATTGATATAGCAAAAAAAATATCAGTTGTATTAATATGACAAAAAGGAAGTACAACCTTCATTGTAGCATTGCAAGTTTCCTTCGATGTGTCCACATCCCAAGTATCACTCTAACATCTACTCAAACACTTCAATCATCATATTTTAAGGTCTCTTTCTCCTTGTTCACAGCAAAATATTCTACAAGCTATTCTCCCTTTAACAAGCTCTTAACAAGCATAAACTAAGAGCTGAGACTAGCGAGCTCTCTAATCTTCCAAGCTCAATCCAAGCTAGCAGAGGTTGGAATAGCAACAGATTATATAGGCATGAGAGAAGGATATGGTTCCTCTTATGATGGGAAGAATCCTTATCTATTGGGTTAGTTCCTTTTTAATAGGGGAAAGGAGCCCAAAAAGTCTCTCTCGACTCTATCTCGACTAACCATTTACTAGACCTATACCCACAAAGCTTCTAGATCTAGAAGCTTCGATTCCATTTTTAAAAATTTTCCAGAAGAGGATCTACATAGGTAATCAAGGGATAACAGTGCTATTTTACGAGGGGCTCAGTGTTATTCTTAGAAAATCGGTGCAGGGAAGAGACTGAGGGATAACGTCAACCTTTAAAATTTGGTTTAAAGGAAGTATCTCTAGAAATAATGTAAAGGGAAAATGCTTTGCAAATGAAAAGTGACTCAGAGAGATTTTCTTCATGATAGGGAAGTACACAGGGTTTATTGTAGAGGTGCTCCAAGATCAAGGAACAGGGAGTACAAGGACAGTGGAAAAATGTTGTGTAACAAATAGTTCCTCTACACTTTCCCTTTTTCAATTCTCTTTGTGCTTAAATTAAATAAATTACTTAGTGATTCCTGTCCCTCTAGCTATGGTTGAAGAATTCAACAATAAATTCCCAGTACCAAAATAGGTAATTCATAGTTCCATATAGGGTGCTTTATTTCAAAAGGTTTTCTATGATCTTATATTCAAAATCACAGTCTTAGAACCCATGTGTGTGTTTGTTTCTCTTCCCATGGGTTGTCTTCGGTTCCACACACATCTCTCTCCATTGTCAACCAGAAAAATACTCTGCAATCATTTCTCTTTTCCACACACAACTCTCCTCTACGCTTCCAAACCCCAACTACTCTCATGAGAATTCAAGGTCCCATACATGGATTTCTTAGAAAATTTAAAGTCTCCATAATTAGACATTTCACATCACTTTAGGACAGTTTTGTACCACTCCCATTATTTCTCATAACTATCACTAGTTGGTAGTTCATTTGTGTTATACAGAAAAATGACCTCCTCATCACCTTAGAGAAGTACAATTTGGTTGGAAGAAAGACCTAAGTCATGAGCCTATTTTTCAGGGTAACGCAACCTAGAAATAGATAAGAGGAGTTATAACGCTTTCTAGCTCTCAATCAAAAGCGTTAATCCCTAGGTTAATGCTCTGTTTTACCTAAAGGGTAGCATTACTGGATATTTATGAGATTCTAGAGGTCAAAGTGTGAGTTGACTGACTAACATTCCACTTTTCACTCAAATGTTAGCTCGAAAAGTAGGAAACATCCGCCTTAGGCCTAACTAAGGACATTGCTATTACTAACCGAGCTTCACAGGAAGGGAAAGAGAAATAAAGTGAAGAAACGTCCAAGATTTTTCCTCATTGTAACTCATTAAAGAATTGGCAAGGATGAGCCTCTCTCTATATATAAATTGGAGGCTCGGTCATTGTAACAAAGGTCGAATGTTTGTCGAAAGCTTGAAGAGATTAATTATTGTAATGCTTCCAAGAAGTTGAGAGAGAGAGAGAGAGAGAGAGAGAGAGAGAGAGAGAGAGAGAGAGAGAGAGAGAGAGAGAGAGAGAGAGAGAGAGAGAGAGAGAGAGAGAGAGAGAGAGAGAGAGAGAGAGAGAGAGAGAGAGAGAGAGAGAGAGAGAGAGAGAGAGAGAGAGAGAGAGAGAGAGAGAGAGAGAGAGAGAGAGAGAGAGAGAGAGAGAGGAGATGAAGGACTAGAGGAGGCTTGATCTAGCCAAGATGGTTGTAATCATCTTTCTGCTATCTGATAATATAGATTTGTTTCAGTTTTGTCTACTTGACGGTGTCGATATTATATTTCTTTACATGTTGGTTTGATGGCATGATTGACAAGTAGCTTAGATGCATGTTGGTTTATATTTGCTTATATGTTAATGATTTGATTGTTAAGGTTCATATGTTGTGGAGATTACGCTTTGTCTTGTTTATGTGCAGTTTCTAATCTAGGAGCTTGTGGAGAGGTCTTCCACTTTGCCACACTAAGAACTCCAACAGAACTACATGAAAAACTTAGGTAATTCTTCTCCTTTTCCTTTGTCAATCATGTATTAATATAAATATATGTGTGTTTCTTTGTGATAGTTAATCTCAAACAGTCTACCTTGGGTCCCAAGAAGACCCAAGAGGGTATTTCATCCACAACCACCCATGCAATAAACCTTATAGCAATTTTCCATCCTAATTTCTAAGGATAAGGAACATCAAGCATTTAATTCAAGGTAGAACAAGGAATTTCCCAATCCCCCCTCAGAACTTTCTCTCAAGCATCGAGATATGTCTAGGATTCTCTCTTCTTTAAATCTCAACAATATATTGAAATAAAATGAATGACATAAATAGATTTTATCAAGATTTTAATGTTGGTGATTCCAACAATATAAGTCATAATTACAATTACAAAATAGGGGCTCAAAATGGGGTGTTACAATTACTATTACCATGTGTGATTCTTATGTGCTAGGCATAGTGGGGGGTCACCGAGAGGGCGAGGGGCTGAAGCCTCTCAAAAAATGAATTGGGGAGGGTTTTGTGCCTGTTTCTAGCGATTTTTAACACAATTTTTTATTTTAGCAATTTTGTAGCACATTGTTTTTCAACCCATGGCTTTTCTAATTCTAGTCAAGGAATTGAGGTTGTAATTTAATTCAGGTCAATGGAATAGGGGTTTTGGATATTGCAATATATTATATATTGTATTATAAACAACGTGTTGGTAGCATGGTGTTGCTATTGATATAAACCATGGAGCCAGTTGTGTTGGTATTGATATCAACCATGGAGCCAATTGTGTTGGCATTGATGTCAACAAGCTTATATGAGTTTACATGATGATTTGATTAAATGTCGATGTGTCTAGTGGTTTTTAGGGGCTTAACAATATGATTGAATAAGGCTAGAAGGACTGGTGGTAGATATCGGTACGTTTTCCCCCAAATTAGGGGACAAACACTAATTATGGCTTGAAAATAAGCATTTGCAATTTTGGAAGCTTGGATTTCTAGTGGAAAAAATATGTTTTCAACTAAGATAAGGCATAGAGAACCCACGGACATGCCTATAGGTGCGCAAAATAAATTACATTGAGCTTAACCCATGGAAATTTCCCATGGAATTGGTTTTGATTAAGTGAATTAAATTGGACTATAATTAGTTGTTTGATTTAGTCTACGCGGTCCATTGATTTAGTCATTGAGTGGCCCATGGTAAAATCCCATAGTAAATCTCACCACTAAGACTATAAATTCTTCGTCATAATCACATTTGCGGTGAGAGAGATCTCAGTTGGAAGCGTGATCTCGAGTTGATTGATCTATATAAGGAATTATTATTTATATATATGTTCGAACTCCATGTATTTTTTTTTGTTCTAGCATAGGTTACACAGAATGTTCAAAGGTTGATTATCTCCTCGTGAACTTATGGGGGTAATCACCATGATCAAGCCTTTGTGTAATCATTTATGTCTTGTAGGATTCATCTGGGATTTTATTATTTTGGCCCAAGTTCAACTCTATTTTATGTACAAAGGTACTTTAATGTTTTCACTTTGTCCTGGAATAAATAGTGGGTTCTATCATTGGATCTAAGATGTTTATCCCTTGATCTCACCATCGGAAAATAATAGTTTGAAATTAATTGTGATCTGGTCCAAGTTAACCATACTTGATTCAATCAACTTAGAATGTTGGTAGTAATGGAGTAAAATTTATATGTTGTTGATTATTTGGTTCAAATCGATTATTGTAATTAAGGTTAAATATTGGATTGATTGTGAGTTACAATGTGCAAAGAACTAAAATTGATTTATTCATTAAGCAATGTATAATGTGAAATATATGTAGTGTGCCCTGTTATTGACAGAGCCTAGAGACCCCTGTGTGATGTATCGGTCCTTGTGAGAGGTTAAAGGATCGAAAGTCCAAGTATGTTGTGCATGAGTTAACCACATTGCAATAAAAAGTTGATTGAGACTATGATATCCCCTGGCTTAATTTTTTTATGTAATTAATTATGCAGATGTGCGTTCCTTTTTAAATTTTCAAGTATGAAACACATTTGAAGAATTTAACTATCAGTAATTTATTGTTCATAATGACTAATTATAAATATATAATTATGATGTTTTGTTTCATAAATGAATAAATCTCAAAAAAATAGTTTTTGAGTACACATGGTTGAAAGAGATGTGGCTACAAAATTTATTATTGAATGTTTATTACCCGTCAATAATCCGTAGGCATCTAATCTGGATGATTAAATTTATTGAGAAATTATGGAATTGCCCAATTAATTGTTTACCTAAAAGGTAGGAGGTTTCCTTTGGGAGTGGGAAACAGAAGCTCGTTAATGAATTAGCAACTACCTTCCACCGGTTGGTGAGGTCCATGGAGGTAGTTACTAACCACCAAAAGAGTGGTAGATGGGTAACTGATAATAAAAAAAAAATGTCTGCTTGATTTTGTCTCATTCTTGGGAATAGAGAAGGGACTTAAGAGAAGCAAGTGTGGAAAAAGAAAAGAAATGAAATTGCAAACATAATATGTTTAGGGGGATACTATCTAGATGCATTATCAAGGCTGGGAGGATCCAAGTACTCATTTACTAAGTTTTCCAAACTATTGGTTTTGAAGTTGGTGTTCTTAACTACTGTGTTTGTTTATTTGGAAAAAGAAAAATAGTTATGTTTTCATTTGTAATTAATGTGTAGAGGAAGATAAAAGAAATAGCTAAGTTTCCATTTAAAAAAAAAGTGTTGTAGAAAAGAAAAGAAAATTTCTATGTTTCCATTTATAATTTCTGTACATTAAAAACAACAAAATTATTTAAGCTTTCGGTTATAAATCTTGTCTAGTAGAATGAAACAGGATTGTTAATATTTGTATTTACAAGTCTGCATAGAACAATGTAATAGGATAAAACTATACAATACATGGAACAAAATAATAACCTACATAGTAGAAATTATTTACTTTCAATGTTAGTTAAGAGTGAATTTACTAGAACATATGGTATTTAAGATACAAAAGTATTAGTTATGGTTATGTGATGTAAACTAAATAAATGTATGCATATATAATATGCATAGAAACTTATGTATAAGTTAATTACATAGAAAATATAGTAACCAGGAAGATTGCATAGCTCATAGACTTGTTACTTTGAAGTTGATACACGTTTAAAAGAAATAGTAAAAGGAGAGATGCCATTCTTCCAAAATATAAAGAACTAAAATTTAAACAATCATCAACTCATAGTTAAATAAAATATATATATATATATATATATATATATATATATATATATATATATATATATATATATATATATATATATATATATATCTAAAAGATTCCTCAAGAAGAAGATATTTGAGGTATAATCAAAGAAAATATGGTATTTATAAATATTTAAAGTATTTCAGAAAAACTATAGAGTCAAAGACTCATAGCTTGTACAAAATAGAACATCAAGGATTGTAAATTGTAGAAATTATGGTGTATATTTGCAATTGCTCAAGAAGTTTTAATCAAAATCACGAGACACAAACCTATTCTACTACTCTGCTGAATTCAATTCACACTTTAGAACAAAATTGTTAGATATGCGATAAGAAATAACACACATCCACACATTATTTTTCTACGGGAAAGGAATCTGCTAAAAAACCCAATACCTTCTTGAATTAATATGATGAATAGAGATATATTACAATTAATTTTCTCAACTGAGCATAACCTACAAGTGAATAACCTATCTCTCAGCTCATTGTGAAACTCTAACCCACACTTCAATTTGTGCCTCTTCTTGAGCCCCTATTTCCTTGCACAATTCCTTGAGAAATTAGGCTCTTGTTATTTAGGAATTTCTCGAAAATGGATTGTGCAATTCCCAAGGTTCATCATCTGACTACATGCAACACCTATACAATCAAGAACAGTCTACAATTGATGTTACACTACCTTGGAATCTCCACCACATTTGGGGAACTCTAATTCTCCACCACATTGATTTATAGGAGTGTTGCAGAGGTCTTAGAGACTTCCAGAGGTCCTACAGAGGCTGGTCAAGCTCTGGAAGAAGTTGAGGCAAGTTCTGAGCTGAGGAAGCATGATTTTGAGTCTCCTTAGCCCCAGTCGCATGCATGATGGGTCAAGGGAGTGGTTTTAGTCTCCAGTTTCCTATAGTATAGGCTCAAGGGAGTGGTTATAGCTCCATTTTCTTAGAGGATAGTGCTAAGGGAGTGACTAAGGGATTTCATGAGTTTTTCTCCACATTCCTCGTGTTGCTCTGCCAATTTTGGTGTTGTGGCGATGTTATTGATCAGGAATTTTCAGCATATGGTCGGAAAAAGTTTGTGGGCCCTCTAGAAGCTTATCAAGGTTGAAGATATCAAAGGGATAGTGGAGTTAGTGATTGATTTAGTCAAGAAGCCTTCCTCAACCAAATCTAAAGCATGTGAATAGATTTGTTGAGTCTTCCATAGCTTGTTGCATTTACTGAGTTAATCATCTCAGAAAATGTTAAATAGAAGAAGGTTTTGAATTCATTATTTTGTTTTTCATGGGAGTGTTAGAGTATGCCATTGTGACGACATTGTGAGTGAATAGAGATTGATGCATCTATTCACACAGTATTGCAGAGATGTATAAGAATTGAGTATGCAGAATTCAAATATGTTTTGTGTGGCAGAGTGGAGAAGAATAGGGAACTTGTAGTTTGTTTGAGAACAATGTTTTGATGTGAGTAGAAGAGAAGAAAAATCCCTCTCTGGGCAAGTTTTATGATTCAGATTTTATGAGAAGAATGCTATAGCTATTGGGTTTAACATATTGAGCGAATTGAAAACCTAGTCTAAAAATATATGAAACATGGTTCGCATGGAGAAATTTAAGGCATGTGGAGGCTTTAGTATAGAAATGATTTGGTTTATTCATAGTAGGAAGATTTTTCTCTATCCAATAGGATTTGGAAATTCCAATGGTGGTTGGGTGAGGATCGTTGGTCATGGGAGCTTCCAGCGGATGGTAGTACATAGATCCGCGAGAGAAACATAGTTCCAAATTGATAGATGTCAGCACACTGTAGAGGAAGCCAAGTATTCTGGCTTATGGTTGTAAGCTAATCCATGTAAAAAAATTCAGCGGATTAATAGAAAATTTGAGCAGCGCAACAGTAGTACGGTGGTTTTCTCCTGAAAGGGTTTCCACCAGAAATAGTTGTGTTCTTGTGTGTGCATGCTTATGTTTCTCATGGTGATTTACCATGTTGTTATGATTTCAGTTTATTGCTGCTAATATGTTTTGATGAGCTAATCTTGTGAATGTGCATGGATAATAAACATGGAAGAAAAAAATTAAATTAGTGAAAATTTGATACAAAGGCTAACACTACTCATTTACCCCTCCTCTTAGTAGTGAATATATTTCCAACGATTGGTACCAGATCTAGTGCTCTTTAGTGAAGCCTGACAGCTTGGAGAGTATATTGTGGATCATGGAAAAACTAAAGAGGAAGATGTCTCAAAAGAAAAGAAGTTTGAAGAAGGAAGAAAATCAATCCATTGTAAAAGAAGTAGCAAATTCTGATATTTCATCCAAAGAAGTTGTGGCACAAGGTAATATGTTGAAACAATTTTTGAATCATAATTTGATGATTCTTTTGAGTTTGATAGTGATGTTGAGAAATATTTTTATAATATTAAGGCTGAATATGAATCAACAATGATTATAATCAAGGAATTAATTATTGAAGTAGAAAGCTAACCACTACATGTAAAGATCATAAAATACTTTTGCAGATTACCAATGAGAAAGAAAATGGCCTAAGAGAAGAGATCAATGGATTGAAAATTCAGCTTAAGGAGTTAAAGAATATTGAGAAAGAAATAAGAAAAGAGTATAGAAATAAGGAGGAGGAATGTGAGAGATTGGAAGAAGAAGTGGTTTCATCGAGAAATGATTTAGAGGAGAAAACCATTTCCTCACCTATCAAGTCATTTTGAGCATGCACAAGGAAGAAACTAGTTGTGTTGTAGGAGAACCATAAACAACACAAGTAGAAAAAAAAGGAACTTAAGGAAGAAAAACCAAAGGTGATGCTAAGAAAAACACCTAGAAGATCAGTTTCACTCTTTGAAGATGTGAGATGCTACAACTTCTAGAAACAAGGACACATTGTAGAAAATTGTAGATCCATTCAACAAAATAAGAAGTGGTGCAGAAGGTCCTATCAAGCAAATAAGATTTCTTGGAGTTCAACCAAAATTAGGTATAATGGTCATTTATATGGTTATTGTTACTCATGCAATGAGTTTGGCCACAAGGCTATTGAGTGCAGGTTGCATGCAATGAGGAGTGAAATGAGGATCAAAAGATTCAAATATTTTACTCCATTTCTAGGTCATATCAGATGCCACATGTGTGATAATATTGGTCATATGGCCAAGGATTGTTGGACTCCAAGACACTTGAGGCCACCATATCAAAGAATTAAGAATATGCAAAGTAGGCCAAACAAGAGGATAGTTGGACATCCACATGCACGAGAGAATCCACTCAAAGTTTGGAGGAAGAAGGAGAAGGACCGAAAAAATAAATTGAGGTTTGCATGGCCTTAGGGGGAGCTATGGTGCATCCTTTTTTTGCATAAAGAATCATTGACGGTGTTGCCATAGCTAGTGAAGTGCGTGTGAATAGATTTATCTATTGAGAATTTTTTTTTATGCATATCATTTTCTTTATGGTATTTTATGTTATGAGATTTTTGCTACTAATGATATATCTACAGAAGTTGTGGTGATGAGTGGGGATGGCACCTGTTCAGGGGGAGCACTTCATATGCTTCTTATGTTTTGATGGAATCATGTTTCCTTGGAGGATTTGGTTATGCACTCCTTGCAAAATGTTTATTTGATATATCATTGTTGTGGGAGATTGCATTTTTGTTATGCATGGATAGCATACTACCCATGCAGTTGGTTTGTATCATGCATCTTGGGCTGATGATTCAATGCATGTGGTTGTACCATGGAGATTATTATGATGATGATATTTTTTCATGTGATGCTTCTATGAAGTTACAGTATTTATGATGGATGTGGTTCATACTAATATTGTTTCTACATATGATGATGCTCATGTTTTTTACTATGGTTACTGATGTGATGTTACTACTATAATTATGTCATTATTGCTATCATTTATTTATTGTCTTGTTGAGGATAATGCTCCATGTGATGGTTATTGTTGTTGCCATGTTTTTCTATAGAGAGTTGATATATTCATCTAATTGGTGTCTTATATTTCTGATTCATATAACTGTTGCCATGTGTTGTTGATTTATGATGTTGTTAATATATGTTATTGTTGGGCCATGTTGTAGCAGCTACAACCATCCTCCAAAATGATTCATATGCTTTGATTTTGGAGCCTTCCTTCTTAACCACGACATCTCATCTAGCACTAATCTAGGTATTCAGCTTCGAATGAGACTTACATTTTCATTTTCACTTTTGTTTGCTAACTTAGCTAATTCTTCTAAGTCACAAGTTGATCTACCAACTTGGTCGCACACCAGCTTTGGGCTTGCTTCCATGCGAAATTCAGACTGGCAATCAGCCTTGAGCTCATAAACTGCACATTCATGGAAGAAATTCAGCCTTGATGGTTGGAATTGCGCAGATCAGACTGCCAATCAGCCTTGATCTTAGAAATTGTGTAGTCATGGAAGACAGCCCAACAATGAGCCTAGAAGATGTGAAACCCTCACTAAGCTCAGAAACTGTGCAGTGCACACTGAGCTGGAAAGTTTCCCAGTTCCCTAGAACTCCGCAATCTTTCCCAATAGTGTGCATGGCAAGTTTTACCCAGAAAATAAAGAAAACTAAAGGGAAAAAAACATCCCTAGGAAATAGGGATATATTTTTAGTATCCCAAAGGAGGCACTCTCATTATTTTTAGAAACTACCCCCAAGTATTGCCTTTTCCTTGACTTTAGGCATGCGCATCATAAATTCCAATTTGCTCAATTCTGTCTAATGGATGCCTCTAGAGCTCATTTGAACATTCGACCATCAAGATCTAGCATTTACGAGGAGATCAAGGAACCTTTGGAGCATTGTTATCGCTTTTCCGGGTGAGTTTTACTTTTATCACTTTTTGTCATTTGGCTTGTGTTAGTGTTGTTTCACTTGTTTCTCTTCTTGGTTGTTGGTGTTTTAACTCACTTTAGCTTATAGAAGTGTTGTTTCAGTCTGTTGTTTTCCTTTCACAAGTGTCTCATTGATTTTCTTGTTTTTTACCAACAATCGTTGTCTCGACGACTCTCCTCACATACTTGAGTTTATTTATGTTTGTTGAGTTTCTAAACTTGTTTTTCATTGATTTATCCTCACTTAATCAAATATGCACTCAAGCTCACATTATCACTATGTTCTTCTCATTTTTTACGTCTCCATTGGGAATATTTTCACTTCCCTTGGTCGGATTTTTCCTTGCCCTGCTGGGCACTGTGCAATCCTACTGCTCAAGCTCCATGCTTGGCCTTTAAAACTATGTAGTATGCAGTACGGATTGGCCCCAACCTTGGCCACTGAGACTGCACAATGCACAGCCTCTCCGAGACTAAACTACGCATTGTGTAATCTCAAGCCTTAGGTTACACACTTGGTTGTTGGGGTTGCACAATGCGCAATTCCCACAACCTGTTAGTCCCTCTTGCAAGTTAAAATTACGCAATCCCTCTCATCAGATGCCCATATTTCTCCTTGATCATGGTGTGAAGTTAGATTTGCAAGAGCTAATGTTTGCTTGCCATGAGTGTCCTTTTTGTCCCACAGGTACCACACTCGTGAAGCACTTCTCTCCAGCAATCATTGTTACCATGGCACCAAAGAGATTTGATTCAAGAGATACCACTGAAAGCACTACTAGGGAAGTAGTTGAGCAAGCAACAGTTAACTTGCCAATATATGTGGACACTCAATTATTCATAGAAAAGGAGTCAACTCTAACATGGCAGCAAGTCCAACAGTAGTAGCACAAGGCACCAATCCATTACAACATTAGGGAAAGAGAAATTTGTTGACAAAATATAGGGAGAACAAAGTTATAGAGTGAAAGAGGATTTAATATTCATGCAGGAATCTTTGGCAGTAGAAACAAAAGGAAGAAGAGCATATAGAGAGTAGATCGGAGGAAGAGAGAAAAGTAGAGCTTGCAGGTAGCAGAATTGAGATCGAAGCAAGAAGAACAAGAACCAAAGGAAGAACGGGAGTTGAGGAGGAAAGAATAGGAAGAGAAGTGGAAATAGGAAGAAGAATAAAGGCAAGGCATAATGACAAAAGAAACAATGTCGATTCAAGAACAAAACCATCTAGCACAAAACCGTTCAACAACATAGGGAAAGAGCAAACAGATGCATGATTGGGATCTTGCTCAGTCGATCGAAGATTTGATTAAAGTTGCGGACATGGAATTGGGATTGGAACCACGGGATGAAGATATTGATCTATGCTTAATTCCCCATAGTTCATTGTTCAATCTCTACCACCTCCAGTCACAAAGTTAGCCATGAGAAATGATCATGCATCACCTACATTCATTAGAGAAAGGGTGATAGTGGTGGACACCAGTAGAAATCCCAATGCCATTGCCGAAGCCAAATTTTCCCTCGCTGTTACGACAAGATCAAACACTTAATATTTGACGTCTGAGAATAAGAAATAGATACATAATCTATAGGTTTCCTAGCAAGGGATAGAACAACTCTATGGAGTAGTGCATAATGCAGCTCCCTTATAGTTCATCTTGGGGGAAATGAGAGCAGTGATACTTGTTGAGGTATCAACAATTAAAGAGACCATGCGGGACCTCTATGAGGAGCTCATGACCATACATAAGTTAGTTGTCCACTTACATAGCCTGCAACAGCAAAGTAAGGAATTTTCCAAGACTCTTAGGAATGTGCAAATTTCCATCACCACCATGCAAGAATGGACAAGGTGATATAAACGGGGCACCGCTTACTTTGGTAAAGAAGATGAAGTCACAGGCAGAGTTTAAGAAAGCAAGAGTTCAAATGTTGATACAGAAAAACAAGAAAGTCACCTCATTCATTTGAAACATTCAAGCCCCATATATACAGTTGTGCAACAGTATTGGACTTCATGGTGAGAACCCACAAGATCCCATAAGTCAGCTCACTCACCGAAGCTAAACGCAAACACCAAGTCAGGCAGTAGATTGAAGAGTAATTGGAGTAGCTGAGACAGGTTACCACCAAGGAGGACTTAGATTCGAACAAGAAAAACATGCATAACTACATCCATGGTATCCTTCCATATCATAACCATGTTTCTCGTGCTAGAGAGAGAAGTTAAGACTCGTTCCAAATCATTATACCTGTATGCTATGGAGGCTAGAGTCCGCTTCCATCCTGACACCATCATGCATTTTGGGTATGTCATCGCATAGTACCAAGCTTGGCATCGATACGTGATCGAGAAGCATCAAGTGGAGGTTGCCAAGATCAAGTGTTCCTAAACTCAAGCATCATAGTGTCTTGTCTTTTAAGATGCCAAGTTTTCTCTACCCTATTTTGTCCTATATGGATATGAATGTAAAATGAAATATTATTTGTAATTATGTTGTAAGTGAAATTATGAGTGTCAATATTGGAATATGAAAATTCATCATCTAATGTAATGTGTTATTTTGTGAAGAAGTTGAAGAGTCATGGGGGTAGTCCAAAGGTCATAAGGGAGAGTTGAAGAGTCACCACCTTTTGTTATAAATAGAACCTCATAACTCATGTAAAGGGATTTTGGGAGCCAAGCTTTTGGCAGGCTTAGGTTTAGAAAGAGCTTGGGATTATTGCGAAGAGCCTTGGCTTCTCCGTAGTGTAGAGCAAGTATACTTCTTTGGAGGAGTAGGTGTTCTTGACTATAATGTTCCACTATTGGGGCTAGTGGTCATCAATGGTATATGTATGGATGGAACTTTCAATTATAATAATAAAATAAGAGCCAACATCTTTCATGCATGTGTTGTTAATATAGTAGGAATATTCTTGGTGTGTTGGAAATGTATGTTATTTAACTTACACGTATTCTTATGAACTATTTTGTTTGCATTTGTACAAATCTTGTTGAATGTGTGTTGTTGGATTAACTCATCACTTTAACTTGTGGACTATTTCGTATCTTAGCTTGTGATGTCATTTCGCTCACATGTTCCTTTCAAAGTGCGTACTGTTACAGGATTCCAAAGGGAACACTTCCTTCTCCCTTCATGTGTTGGAACCTTCATGCATCACACTTGACTCTCCGTAGGGTCACACACTTTCTCTCACCCAAATTTATCGCACTTTCCTCTGTGCATTTCCACGGTCAAGGCATTACATTACCACCCACTCCTGAGACTCCTACTCCAAATAGTGTGAGGTCTAGTTGGGAATTCATATCGGGGAGATCCCCTGAATGTTGGCGGGTCTAGCACTGCCAACATTTCTGGTGCTAGAAGAAGGGCTAGATGACAAGCTCAACCCTTGAAGTTTATTTTGAATTTCTGCACTCATTTATGACTTCTTCCCGAATCATACTCACAACATGTTTTTCCAAAGACATAAAATTACAAGTGTCGACGAATATCATTGATCACTTGTCACATCTTAAATTTGATGGTGAGGGTTGAACAACCTTACTTGATCATACTGATTGTTTTCTTCAATTTTGCACAAAGCATAAAATCCCCCTTGAGGATGTTGGTTCTTGGTTGTTTATTCTTACGTTTGAAGGGCGCGAAAGGCAATGGTGTAACTCATTTTTGATGCCTCAATACACTCTTTCGAGCATCTTATTATAGAATTGTCTCATGCTTTTGAAATGTTCAATCGTAAATGTTTGGGCAAGCAAATTTTAGAATTGCGAAAATCACCTGATGAATCATTGCATCATTTTCACATTCATTTTATACATTTTTGTTTTGAATATCCGGAAGATGAAGTTGATTGGGTGTTTTTGGTTGGAAGATTTCAATATCTTGTTCACATTTCTGTAAATCCATAGGAGTTCGAATCTTTCGAACCTCTCCCAACATACCTCAATGTTAGAGCTTGTAAATTTGAGACAGACAAGGTTTTGTTCCAAGTGACCCTCTGTCCCCTTCTCATCAAACAACTATAGCTCTACAGGTCGAGGTGGGATAAGTTGATAATTCACATGTTGATCTACCACCATCTTTTCCCACCTCACATACTCAAAATTTCAGCACAGATTTGGATAGTCAATCTGATGGTCATGATGAAGTGTTATCTCCACATCCTACATCCTTTGGTCCTTCTAATCCTTTGGATTGTGATGTGTTGTGTTGACCTATTTCAAATCTCTCTTGTGATGTTCACGGTGATCAAGTGTTGGATGGAGTTGGTGTTGAGAAGCCAACTTGTGATATCATTCACGATCATTATGTGGGGGATCCCATAGTTGAACAAGAATCTACGACGAAGGATGATTCTCTTCCTTCTGCACCTCTCCTTCATCATTCTGGCATTTCCCACGATTCTGTCATTTCTATTGAATCTTGTGAAAATTTAGTTCTTGATGATGTTGCTACTTCCTATCATTCACAAAACACGTGGGATGTCAGTTCTGCATCCATACATGGATAGGATGAATCTTCTACTCTTTATCTTCCTAATCCATTATCTCATCTTTCTGAAAACTTAGACGTTGAAATTTATCATTCTTCATCTTCCCCACTTTGCAATTCATCAAATCATGAGGATGCCTCGGTTTATGGTCTTGAACTTTTTGATAGTGGTTGTCGTGACCTCTTCATTGATTCATTTGGTCAGGATTCTAATTTTTCCACTACTAATCTTTCCTAGACACCCATCTATGAGAATATACCTACTGATGAGTTGGAACTTCACCAATCTATTGACGCATTTTAGCCCAAGCTGATGGATATGTCAGGTTCTCATAGTCTTGAGGTCAGTTCCGCTTCCGATCAGAATAGTGTTAAATCTTCTGAGGCTCCTCATCACTCTATCGCACATATTGAAAATTAATATGTCTTACAGGTATTGGACCCTCCATTTGTATTACATGATCCTACCACCTAGTCATTTGAGGAGTCGTACATGGTGAGCATTGTTGCAAAATGAAAATTTTCTTCTTTCTTCATGTTCGCTCGCCCTCATAGTTTGAAAGTGTGTATTTGCTTACCTTCAGCTTGCAATGTGTTTGGACACCATGGTACATACATAGAGTTCCTTTCACGAGCTTTCCATTTTAACTTTTTTGCAGGTGCATTCAAAATTTGAATTTTTTGGTCTGTATTTACTTATCTTTCTTGCTTATTGGTATGCTTGTATATCTTTCTTAACATTCATGCTCTCACCTACATGGGCCAGTCAATGCACTGATGGTTGCATTGGAAGTATCACTTTACATAAGTTGGCCTATTTTCTGCTTAGGTTAGGAGTAGGAGTAGTTGTTTTATTTTCTTGTTTGTTTCCTTGATTTGCTTTACTTTGTTTTCTTTATCCCACTTCTTTCCTTTGTTTGTTTTCTTTTATAGTTGTAGGTTAGTTTTCGCATGAAACCGTGTTTGGCTTCTTAGATAAGCAAGGTGAAGTTCAAGAGGAACTTGTACTTCTATCAACACTTGGTTATCTGCCTATTTCCTCTCTTTATGTGAATCTTGCATTTCTTTTAGTCGATGATACCCTGATGGAAAATTCATTCCTTTCAGAGAGAGTCATAGTGAAATCACAATGCTTGCACTTTTAATTAGTACCACCTACTCTGATCGGTTTTCTATTTTTGGTTAACCCTTGCAAACTAAGTCAAGTAGAGTAAGTAGAGAGGGTGGAACTTAACAAGTATGCTTGAGGTATATATAAGCATTCTTCTCTGAAGGAACAACCTTTTCTTCTCTCAATAAGTCGAGATCCATCTTCCACCCAATGGAATAAATAAGTTCCTATGCACAGTTCTTTGAACAAATGAAAATGAAAAAAAATGAAAAAAGGACATAAGGGGCAAAAGAAGAGAAAGGCTTCCTACACAAAGAGGTGAAGAGAGTAACTCCACCTAGGTCATGTCTAGGCTCATTGGAAGAAGAGAAATGCTTGTGTTCCTGAAGTGACTATGTCGAGGTACTGTCTAGGCTTGCTGGCAGCAGAGAAACACCAGAGATGAAACTAAAAACTCTCACTGTCTCTTTTACTTTTGCATCTATATATAATCCTCATCCCCAATCGAAAAAACTCAGTTTTACTTGGCTTGGTATGTGTGTTGTTGATGAAGAGAATGGTAGGGACTCCATCTTTAACTCAAGCTAAGTGAAGAAGTTATGATAATTAAAGAAATGAACCATACTTACGAAATATTTAGACTCACTTTGCATGAGGCAAGATCCACATAGAGAGATGGAGCTCTACCATTGTGTCACCAATGTTGTAGCAACTACAACCACCCTCCAAAATGTTTCCTATGATTCAATTTTGGAGCCTTCCTTCTTAACCACATTAGCTCATCTAGCACTGATCTAGCTATTTGTGCTTTGACTAAGATGTATCTTTTCATTTTCGTTTGTGTTTCCTAACTTAGCCGATTATTCTAAGTCACAAGTTGATCTCCCAACTTGGTCACACAACAGTTCTAGGCTTGCATCTAGAAATTGTGAAATCCTTGAAGGCACTCAACTTTGATGATTGGAATTAAGTAGTTCAGACTGGAAGTCAGCCTTGAGCTCAGAAACCGCACATTCATGGAAGGCGGTCAGCCTTGATGACTAGAATTGCACAGATCAGACTGGAAGTCAGCCTTGAACTCAAAAACTGCACAGTCATGGAAGGAAGCCCAACACTGAGCCGAGAAAATGTGTAGTCCTCACTAAGCTCAGAAACTACACAATGCACACTGAGTCGGAAATTTCCCAGTTCCCCAGAACTACACAGTCTTTCCCAGCAGTGTGAATGGAAAGTTTTCCTAAGAAATGAAAGAAAACTAAAGGGAAAAAAGAATCCCTAAGAAATAAGGATCTATTTTTAGTACCCTGAAGGAGGCACTTTCTCTATTTTTAGAAACTTCCACTAAGTGTTTCCTTTTCCTCGACTTTAGGCATGCGTGTCATAAATTCCAATTTTCTCAATTCTATGTAATGGACACCTCTCGAGATCATTTTTACATTTGATCATCAAGCTCTAGCATTCCTGAGGAGATCAAGGAACCTTTGGAGCATTGTCATCACTTTTCCGAATGAGTTTTTATTTTATCACTTTTTGCCACTTTTCTATTGATTTTTGTCATTTGTCTTGTGTGAGTGTTGTTTTGCTTGTTTCTCTTCTTGGTTACTGGTGTTTTAACTTTCTTTAGATTATAGAAGTGTTTTTTTGTCTGTCATTTTCCTTTCACAATTGTCTCATTGATTTTATTGTTTTTACACCAACGGTCGTTGTCTCAGTGACTCTCATCACATACTTGAGTTTCTTTATGTTTTTTGAGTTTCTACACTTTTTTTTCATCGATTTTTCCTCACTTAGTTAGATCTGCACTCAAGCTAGCATTATCACTAAGTTATGCTTGTTTTTCACGTCTCCATAGAGCAGATTTGCACTTCCCTTGGCCGGATTTTTCCTTGCCCAACTGGGCATTGCCCAAACCTAAGGCTCAAGCTCCAAGCTTGGTGTATGGAACTATGCAATGCACAGTACAGGCTAGCCCGAACTATGCATTGCACAATTCCAGGGCTCAGCCTCTCAACCTTGGCCATTGAGACTGCATAATGCATAGTCTCTCCCAGGCTTTGCCCAAGATGAACTTCACATTGAGCAGTCTCAAGCCTTAGGTTGCACACTTGGTTGTTGGGACTGCACAATGCGTAGTTCCCACAATCTGTTAGTCCCTCTTATAGGTGAAAATTGTGCAATCCCTCTCATTAGATTCTCGAATTGCTACTTGATTTTTCCATGAAGTTAGATTTTCAAGAGTTATTGTTTTCTTTCCATGAGTATCCTTTTTGTCCCACAAATACCACACTTGTGAAGCACTTCCCTCAAGCAATCATTATTACCATGGAACCAAAGAGAGATGCTTCAAGAGAGCACCATGAAAGCACTACTAGGGAAGCAGTTGAGCAAGTGCCAGTTAACTTGCCAATATATGTGGACACTCAATTGTTCATAAAAAAGGAGTCAACATTAACATGGCAGCAAGTCCAGCAGTAGTATCAGAAGGCAACAATCTAGTACAATATCAGGGAAAGAGAAAGTTTTTGAGAGAATAGAGGGAGAACAAAGCTGCAAAGTGAAAGTGGATTCAATATTCATGTAGGCATCTTTGGCTACAGAAGCAAAAGGAAGTAGAGGATACAAAGAGCAGAGCAGAGGAAGAGAGAAAAGCATATCTTGCAGGTATCATAACTAAAATCAAAGCAAGCATAACAAAAATTGAAAGAAGAATGGGAGATGACGAGGAAAGAACAGGAAGAGAAACAGAATAAAGAAGAAGAAGAAGAAAGGCAATGAAAAATGATAGAAGAAACAATGTCGATACAAGAAAAAAATTGGCCAGTAGTAGAGGGAAAGAGAAAATAGATGCAGGACCAAGATCTTGCTTAACTGATTGAAGATTTGATTAAATTTGTGGACATGGAATTAGGACCAGAACCATGGGATGAAGATATTGATCTGATTATGAATGCCCCACATGTCATTGTTCATCTTATACCGCCTCCAGCCATAGATTTAGCCTTGAGAAATTATCATTCATCACCTACATTCATTAGAGAAAGGGCGATAGTGGTGGACACCAGTATGAATCCAAATGCCATTTTTGAAGCCAACTTGGCCTTCAGGGTACGATAAGATCAAACACTCAGTATTTGATGACTGAGAGTAAAAAACTTCATACATAATCTACAGTTTGCCTAGCAAGAGATAGAACAACTCCACGGAGCAGCAAAAAATATGGCTCTCATATAGGTTTGCTTGGGGGGAACGAGAGAAGCGATACTTGGTGAGGTATCAACACTTAAAGAGACCATGTGGGACCTCTATGAGGAGGTCATGACCATACATAATGCAGTTTTCCACTTTCATAGCCCACAACAGTAGAGAAAAGAATTTTCCAAGACTCTTAGGAATGTGCAAACTTCCATCACCACCATGCAAGAATGGAAAAGGCAATACAAAGTGGGCACCACTTACTTTGGTAATGAATATGAAGTCGCAGGTAGAGTTGGAGAAAGAAAGATTTTGAATGTTTATTCTAACAACAAGAAACTTGCCTCATTCATTGGAAACATTCAGGCCCCATATGTACAGTTGTACAATAGTATTGGACTTCATGGTGAGAACCCACAAGATCTCGTTAGTCAACTCACTCACTAAAGCTAAACTTAAACACCAAGCCAGGCAAAATATTGAAGAGTACTTGGAGCAGTTGAGATAGGTTGTCACCAAGGAGGACTTAGCGTTGAATAGATAAAACATGCAGAACTACATTGGTGGTCCCATCCAGATCATAACCATGTTGCTCCTGCTCAAGAGAGAAGTTAATACTGGTTCCAAATCATTGTACCTGGATGTTATGGAGTCTAGAGTCCACTTCCATCCTGACACCATCATGCAGTTTGAGGATGTCATCGCACAATACCAAGATTAGGATCGATACATGATTGGGAGGCATCAAGTCGAGGTTGACAAGATAGAGTGTTCCCAAACTCAAGCATCATAGTGTCTTGTCTTGTTAGGCTACCAAGTTGTCTCTACCCTATTTTGTCCTATATGGGTATGAGTGTAAAATGCAATATTATTTGTAATTATGTTGTAAGTGAAATTCCAAGTGTCAATATTGGAATATGAAAAGTCATCATGTAATGTAATGTGTTATTTTGTGAATAAGTTGAAGAGTCGTGAGGTTAGTCCAAAGGTCATAAAGGCGAGTTGAAGATTCAACCCCTCTTGTTATAAATAAAACCTCATAAATCATGTAAAGGGATTTTGGGGGCCAAGGTTTTGGCTAGGCTTAGGCTTAGAAAGATCTTGGGATTATTATGAAGAGCCTTGGCTTCTCCATAGCATAAAGCGAGTATACTTCTTTGGAGGAGTAGGTGTTCTTCAATGTAATGTTCCTCTATTAGGGCTAGTGATCGTCAATGATCTATGTATGGATGAAACTTTCACTTATAATAATAAAATAAGAGACAGCACACTTTCATGTATATGTTGTTAATATAGTAGGACTATTCTTGTTGTATTGGCAATGTTTGTTTTTTAACTTACGCATATGATTATGAACTATTTTTGTTTTCATTTGTATGAATCGTGTTGAATGCGTGTCGTTGGATTAACTCATCACTTTAACTTGTGGACTATTTTGCATCTTAGATTGTGATGTCATTTCACTTGTGTGATCCTTTCAAGCTATGTACTATTATAGGCTTCCAAAGGGCGCACTTCCTTTTCCCTTCATGTGTTGGAACCTTCATGCATTTCACTTGACTCTCCGCAGGTCACACACTTTCTCTCACCAAATTTATCATACTTTTCTCTACGTGTTTCCACGGTCAAGGCATTACATTATCACCCACTGTTGGGACTCCTACTCCAAATGGTGTGAGGTCTAGTTGGGACTTCATATCGGGGAGATCCCCTGAATGTTGGCGGTTACAGCACCGTCAACAGGCCACTATGTATTGTTATGGGTTGTTGATTACTATTGTTGAAGATCTTGATTTATGGTTGGTAATTTGGAGAGACTACCATCTTGATGTCGCATAAGGAGTATATCATTTATGTCATGTAATTATGCATAGAGGTGATCCATGGTGTTGGACATTGTAGTGAGTGTATATTTCAGTTATGCATTCTAATGCTTCACCACTTGGTGTCATTTATTATTGGTATATATTGTTGATGGAGCCTTTTGTTATGCTCTTGAGATCATGGATACTTATTGTAAATCATTTGGTATTGGTCATAGAGTCATGGGCCATGATTGGAATATGATGTATAATGATTTATGAGAGTTTGGTTAGTTGTGTATTGGTTGTGAGCAATATTGATACAACCATGTATTTCATGTATTATTCATGTATACTCTCATACTTATCATGGAGGGGTATTCTAGAGTCGTGCATGCATTGAGAGAGAGTGATGTGAGTCATGGTTCAACCATAGGTTATGTAATTGTACAAACATGTTTTATCAGCTTTATAGCCATTTTTTAATCTTATGAGGCCATGTAATTTGTTTCATATCCTTTGGGCATAGTCTTTGGTCCATGAGGACTAGCCTCTTGCATATGGAAAGGAGGCATTGGTAGCTACATATGTATTAGTCTACATTCGTTCATGGAGATATTTGCATTCAGTGGAGTATGGTTGATCATATTGTTGTGTCATGTCATCATGTATTTTTTTCTACCATGTCCACTTCAGAGAGATGTTGCTTCTAGATAGACATTGCTATTTTTGGTGTATGAGTGTTCTATTGCTGGATAGTTCATTGTGGAGAGGATTTATTTGCTTATGTTGCTTCAGAGTGGATGGATATATGTTGTTGCTGCTATGGGGTTGATCGAATTTGTTATTGTTATTTGGTCATATTATGCTATTGTTACTATGTGTTGGTGATTTGATATGTTGTTGCTACTATGTCATGGATTATTTTGTTATTTCTTCAAGGGAGAGAGCATGTGTTTCGGATATTCTTGTTGTTGCTTATTGTCATGCTACTGAGTGAGAGAGTTTATTGTTGCGTCTGATAGGAGATGTATTTTTTTGCTCTAGTATGTTGTTTATTGGGCATAGCTTATGTACAGGGTGAGTTCAGTGCACATATCTTCCAAGGGGGGTGTTGTTGTATTTCGGTCTTGCACCTGCATGTGATGTTGAGTGGAGTCATGTTTTTTTTATGGATCCCCTTGCATGTAGAGGATTATATAGAATTCGTCTTTGACATATTTAGCCCTTTTCCATTGTTGTCAAAGGGGGAGAATGTGAGGATGATGATCAGATGATTGTTTCAGTTGGGGGTTGACATCAATGCCAAAGGGGGATATTGTTGGCATTGATGTGTGTTGCAGTTTTGCACATGTGTGGTTGGCTTTCATTCATGTAAAATTGGTTTCTTAGGTTGCATATGGTTGAGTTTTATTATTATTGAGGTGATTATGGATGATGTGTATATGGTCCTTGGCATGTATACTAGCCTGTACTAGCTTAGAGATGTGATGGATGGTCCTTGGCATGTCTACTATCCTGGACTAGCTTGGAGATGTGATGGATGGTCCTTGGCATGTCTACTAGCCTGGACTAGCTTGAGGTGTAGAGGGTCCTATGCCATGATGAGTTGGATGATGGTGTGTTGCACTAGCTTGGAGGCCTTCCTGTGATTATGGTCTTCATGACCACGTTTTTTCATATAGATGGTGATTGTTTCTTAAGGGGTTAATGTTGAGGATCCTTGTTGATTAGGTCTCCATGGTCTCCATGTATCGGATTAGGTCTCCTATCTTGACATGTTGTACCTTGGGCTTGGAGAGGATCTACAAGTCTCTTTGGATGATTGTGATGGTTTTGTATATGTTGGAGGGTGTTTGATAGTTTTTGGAGTTTCATATTGATCGCAGATATGTTGATGAATAGTTTAATGGCTTAAATTCTTAGGTTGGTTGTTGATTGGCATCCTAGTCAACCTAGTTTGACTTGTGATGATGTTCGTGATGTTGTAGTTATTTGTAGGAGTGTTGCAGAGGTGTCAGCGACTTCCATAAGTCATATAGAGGACGATCAAGCTCTGGAAAAAGTTGAGGCAAGTTCTAAGCTGAGGAAGCACAATTTTTAGGCTCCTTAGACCTAGTCGCATGCATGATGGGTCAAGGGAGAAGTTTTAGGATATAGTTGCTTTCTTGACAGGCTCAAGGGATAATTTATAGCTCCAATCACTCAGAGGACAATTCTAAGGGAGAAACTAAGGGATTTCACAAGTTTTTCTTTGCATTCCTTGTGTTGCTCAACCAATTTTGGTGTTGTGGCGATGTTATTGATCGATAATTTTCAGCATATGGTCGGAAAAAGTTTGTGGGCCCTCTAGAAGTTGATCAAGATTGAAGATATCAAAGGGCTAGTGGAGTTAGTTATTAATTTGGTCAAGAATCCTTCCTCAACCAAATCTAAAGCATGTGAATAGATTTGTTGAGTCTTCCATAACTTGTTGCACTTACTGACTTAATCATCTTAGAAAATTTTAAATAGAAGAAGGTTTTGATTTCATTGGGTTGGATGTGGTGAAATTGTGAGAGTATGCCATTGTGAGGGCATTGTGAGTGAATAGAGATTGTTGGAGTTATTCACATAGTATTGCAAAGATGTATTAGAATTGAGTATGTAGAATTCAAAGATGTTTTGGGTGGCAAAGTGGAGAAGAATTGGGAGATTGTGGTGTGTTTGAGAGTAGTGTTTTGATGTGAGTAAAAGAGAAGAAAAATCCCTATCGGGGGAAGTTTTATGATTCAGAATTTATGAGCAAAATTCTAGAGGTGTTGGGTTGCTCATGTTGAGAAAATTGAGAACCATCTGAAAATATATGAAATGTGGTTCCTATGGAGGAAGTGAAGGTTTGTGGAGGCTTTAGTATAGACAGTGATTTGGTCGATTCATAATAGTAATAGTTTTCTCCATCCAATAGGAGTTGGATAGTCCAATGGTGGTTGGGCGAGGATCGTTGGTCGCAGGAGCTTCTAGTAGATGATACTTCGTAGATTTGCAAGAGAAAAAAAAAATCTAAATTGGTAGATTCTAGCATACTATAGAGGAATCCAAGTCTTTTGACTTATGGTTGTAAGCTAATCCATGTAAATTTGTTTAGCATTTTAATAGAATATTTGAGCAGTGTAGCAATAGTAGGGTGGTTTTCTCCCTAAAGGATTTCCACCAAAAATACTTGTGTTCTTGTGTGTTCATGCTTATGTTTCTCATGGTGATTTCTCATGTTGTTATGATTTCAGTTTATTTTTTCTAATATGTTTTTATGAGCTAATATTGTGAATATGCATGGATAATAAACATTGAAGAACAAGTTTTAAATTGGTGAAAAATTGAGACAAAGGCCATCTCTACTCATCCACCTCCCCCCCTCCCTCTTAGTAGTCAATATATTACCAACAACATATTAGCAATCGCACATGCTTAACTAAACTCTAACTCCTCCAACTCAAATTTATTGAGTAAACTGGGTGACACAAGCCGTGTCACACAATTTAACTGTATCCAAGTTGTTTGCTGATGTGGAAATTCAATTTAATCAAGGAAAAATCAAATTGAGAATTTTTTGCTGCATTTTTCAACATAAATAGACATTAATTAATTAATAAATAAATAAATAGAAAATTTTATTACAATAGAGGCTTTAAGACTTTGAATCTCTTCCAACTTAGGAAGAAATATATAACTTATTAGAAATATATAACAAATATTATTCACTAAACATTTCAGAGTCAAACAACCTAGAGACTCGATTTCGAACACAGTAGTCACATCCTGGAAGAACAAGAGACTAAGGGTTGGAAACCTCTGACCCGGAGAAAAGTGCAGTTGAAGGTTCAATAAAGGTCAAAGTAGTAAATCAAGGATGTGGAAACATCGAAGGAAAATGATAACTTTTCTCTATGAGGTGTCGATAATATACATGTGAAAAAATAGAGGTTAAAGGCAGAATACATATATATATATATATATATGTATAAGTAAAAAGAAGAGAAAAGTTAGATAGAAATGTTACGAAATTACCTTTAGAGAACCAAACCTTGTACGAGACTCCAAGTTCTCTATATATAGAGCAAGAAAAATATTAATAAATGTGAGGAAAGTTTCAAATTAAAATCATAAAGGAAAATTTATAGAACTCAAGTATGCATATATATGTTATATGTGCAAACATGAAAGACATTAAAATATTATCTTAAAAACATTAAGGAATGTGAGTTAATCTATTATCTTCAAAAGAAAATAACAAAGGTTGTAGACGCTGCAAAAGAATAAACCGAAGTGAAATTAAAAGTATTTAATATATATATATATATATATATATATATATATATATATGAATACATCAACTTACCACTAAACCATCACAAGAAATACAATTTCAAACTCAGTAGAGTATGATGTGAAACGGGTTTACTGATTAGAACAAAACATATCTATTATTAGTCCCTGCCCCTTTGGGGCTGCAGGGACTATTGTAATCGATTTTGTCGAGCTTCAATAGTTTGCACATAAACCAAGCGAAAGTCAGAGCTTATTAACCCAAAGTTTTAATTTAATATTCTATAAACAACTTTTTTTCAACGAATAAAAAATTTTCTCACCATTATTTCAGCGAATAGGAAATTTGAAGGTCTTATTTGGCCTCATATCGAGGAAAAATGTTATGAAACTTAGGTTAAATGTCAAATGATATCAAGAATTTAAGTTTCAAGTAATGCTCACATTAATTCGTGGAAATTTTATGTTTGTGTTTTAAGAGAATATTTATTTTCATGTTTGCAAAGGTTCTGAGGGTTTACAAAATAACTGACACATGTTTAAACATGTAGTACTCCGCTTGTCTAGAAATATTCTACTTGTCTTCCCCTTAAGTGGTTTCCTTTTCTTCACTTCACTTCCCTTCTCATGGTGATCCATGTCACTTCTTGTTATGGCTCACTTCTTGGTTCTAGTTGTGAGAAACATTCAACTTGTTGTTAATCGTTGCAATTGCTACATGGTTGTTCATAATGTCATGGCAGAAATACAAAGGAGAAACCAGAGGATTACAGAACTTGATAATGAGTCCAACACTTCTTCCAGTGTGAAATTCATAGAAGACATTAGAAGAAAGCAAACCCAAATCATCAAAATCGGGAATACCTCAAAAAAACATTGCAGCAAAGGTAAATACAATTATATAAGCAAAGGTAGCATCAGTAGTAGTAAATTAAGCTAGTGTTGATGTAGTCACAGATTCATATCCGTCTTATGGTAGATCTAGTCGGTGAAGTAGCACCAAAGCAAGCAACAACATATCTTGTTGTTTTATATGCTACATGTAAATATCAATATCTAGATACATAACCATAGCCTACAACATCAATAACAAGGAGAGCTTGAGTGAATCTAGTTGCTTGGTGAATCCCAGCTCCTTAGGGAGCTGCAAACTTGGATAACAAGTTTGGGAAATTTTAGTAGTATGACCAGTGTTCTTGCAATGGCCGCATCTAACCATGTATTTATTTTCATCATCCAATGAACTTCTCAACACTCATAGAGCTTCTTAGCACTCGTAAAAAACCACTCATTTGTGCTAGCACCAGTTGCATATCTATTTTGAGCAGCAGTAGATCGAGGTCCAGTAAGAGAAGTCCTTGATGCAGCAAATGTATCAGTGGCTAGGTCAAAAAAATATTCTATGATTCACGGTGACTTACTTTTTCAACTAGTATTCAACAACAAAAGAATTGAATTTCCTGTATTTCCCATGCAGACAATCAATAAATAAGATGCAAAGCCATATCTTACAATTATTTTTAAGGTGGTTTTCAATCTATAGGGTATTAAGGCTTTAGAGCTGGAAGCAATGTCAAAGAAAGGTGTGCCTGGTGACTTTTGGTAAGTTTTAAAAATATATGGTTATGCATATTTATGAGTAAGAAAAATGTTATATTAGTTTCTTTCATAATTGAATTACGGTTGATATTATAATATGAAGGATAGGAAAAATGCTAACTATCAAAAGTATTGCCTGACATATATTATAATAGTATCTACGGTGGCCAATTTTATACCCAATCTTGTTGCTTCTTTTGAAAATATCAAAGAAAACCTTGCAGTACCTTTCCCTTGGTAATTTTTGTATCCTTCTCAGTTCAATTAAGGGTTTAAGGTTGTTGAAGCTAAGAAACTCCAATTAAGCGTTTAAGGTTTTAGTCCCCAACCCGGTAGGTGCCAGAGGAGCTTGGAAGATATAGAAATCATACCATTACTTCACAGGCAGGCCAATCGGGCCACATATACCCTCTTTATTTATTTGTATTGATGGAATTTTCTCATTTGTGTGCGTTATTACATGTATAATACACACACCTTGCACAAACCAGCCAACCAACCCAGGCAGGAACACCAGTCTTACTAACGCCTTCACCTAGGAGCCTGAAAGAACTATCAGCCAGGAAGACAGACCCCATACCAAGTTTGATTAGGTCAACCTATATAGATTGGATTATTAGACAGGTGTTGGTAAAGAAAGAATAATACATAACATGGTAACATCAACTTATATATCATGAATAATGCAACTGTATTCTATTATAAAATTATATGTATATGGTGATTCTTATGGAATTCTATGTTTTCTATTATTGTATTGGCACTTTTGGCACTCCTTGCTTGGCAGGGACTAGTTGCTCAGAAACCGTCCTTGTTTTAAATTATGAAACTCAAATACATGTTTGGGAACAAATAGATCTAAGGGTCATAATGGTTCAAGAAAAAACCTTATATTTAATACCAGTAAGGGTTTGTTTTAGAAAACCCTCTAAACCCATCAACAATTTCGTATGGGTAGGGTTACTTTGCCAAAATATGAACCCAAATTCTCTTCATAAGTTAATATCAGTTGTATTTATATATAAAACAAAGTTTTAACTTTTATATAGTCTTAATAACACAAATTGAAGGATAATAAAAAAATACAATTTCAAAACCCTCTTAGGTTTACCCTTGATATTTGTTATAGGTTGTGGTTTTAGTCAAATAAACCAACACATAGGAAATGTAATAGTGTCATCATATAGAATAATTTGAGAGGAAAGAGTCTTATTCAAAAATAATCTCACATACATATGTAATAAAATGTTATATTAAAACGAAGAAAGGTTCTATATGGTAATATATGAGTCTGTAAGTCTTCATACTTTCATAGGAAATAATATAACTAAAGAGGGTTTTAGTTGATATTTCCTTGTGTGTGGTAGCATAAACTATCAGGCTGCTACCCTTTGTCGTCGCATAAGCTAAGCCTCCATTTTCAGGGGTATGGCTCAAAAGGATATCTAAGAAAAAACCCAAAACATCATAAATTATAATTTTGTAACAAGAGTAAATAACAAAAGGTTTTCAGTTTAACCAAAAGGAATAGCAAAAGAAAGTAAATGAATTATCACTATTAATGAAAACCATAGTGAGGAGAGAATTTTACTAAAGAAAAGAATCGAACAGCCGAAAAGGGAATGTTTCCCTAACCAAAGAATTAAAGATGGAAAAACTACATTCAACAAAAAAAAAATTGCGCATTATCATAAACCATAGTCAACATAACAATCATGGAATAAAAAGGAGTTGCAAAGCCATGAAAAAAAATCACAGTGACCAAGAGAAATGAGAAACATAACAACAAAAATCACGAAGGAAAAGAGTAGTCATTGATAAACTCATTAACCCTAAACCTTGGCGAATCGTTTATCTGACACGATCAAATCTCCACCTTTGGCATTAGGGTCAACACACATATCTAAGTTTCCCTTTTCGATGAACACGTGGAGTAAATATAGGTCACCTAGTGTATGAAGTTTCTCGAACAACCATTGAAAAATATAAGCAATGTTGCTATTGAGAACTACAACTCAATGAATTAATATAACTGATGCAAAGTGTAGTTGAATAGTGTTGTTTGATAGCATAATGACATATGTGTTGATTGTATAGTTTTGCACAATTTTTTTTCTTATTCAATTTTGGAGCCTACATGTGTTTTCATGATTTGTCGCTTCAAGATACCTTGTGTTGTCTTTTCGTTTGTTCATGTTTTCCTAAGTGTCGGCCATCCTTTCCAAGTGTCACTTTCCTCCTAGGTAAAATTTCTTAAGTGTCATCTTCTTAGCTTTGGAAGTTATTGTGTTTTCTTTCTAAAGATAGGAAAATCTCTAGCTTTTATTTGACAGTGTTAAATTTATTCACTCAACATGAACACCACACAAAAAAATAAAGTGTAATCTTTTCTCCTAGAGAAATCAAACTTTCTAAAACTAGTGGTTGTGAAGGCACTATTAAGAGAAACTATGCCATCTTATCTTGGGCACACTTATGTCTCTCAGATGAGTGCACTCTTGTCCACGGAGAGTGTGCACTCCCTGTCAAAGGTAGTGCGAACTCCTTGTTCTCAAAAGTTGTGCACTCCTTATTTCTAACCAGTGTGTACCCTTATTTCTCACACACGTTCCCTTCCTTTATTGCATGTTGAGTGCACTCTTAGAAAACATGTACCATCTCCAATTAATTTAACTAACTTAATCATCAAGTGCCATGTAGCGAGCATGCATGTCTTGTTTTTCTTGTAAATTTTCTTTATAAGAGTCCTAGTTCATTCTTAGTTCTCAAAATCATTATTCACTCTGGGTTGAGCTCATTTATTTCATCACAAGGATTTTTCTTCGTGCTTGGTATCAAGTGCACTGATTCTAGTTTCTTTTCTTTTCTTTTTTTTAGTGGGCTTTTGTTTTCTTAGTGGCAATTTGATCTACTTTTTGCATACAAAGTGTTGTTTTCATCTATTATTTCTCCTATAAGTTTCATATTGTTGCCGCAAGTAGTGTTTCTATAGACTCTTCACATTCCATGACATTTGACCTTACAGTCATGATTGTGGCAAAACTTATAAACACTTGTGATCGTATTCTCTCACTATTACTATGTTCTTGACTTGTTGCAAACCTTAACTTAACCGTTTTTGAGCTTGTATTTGAGTAAAGCGCACTTCTAGAAAATAGTCACATTTTGTGATTTCAAACTACACCTTGCTAAGAAAGGCTCCCTTCTAGAGTGCATAGCACACTTCCAAGCCACAGTGAGGCATATTTTCCCACTGTAACTATGACCTACACCCATCACAAGTCTTCCTGACACATTATGTACTTCCAAGTAGCATTGTGTCACCCCCTTGCTCACTATAAATCTGATCTGCGTCCAAGAAGTCTTTGTCTCTCATAGAGTGCATGGCACAATTCTAAGCCTCAATTAATCCCTCTCTGCCCACTGTGATCTCGACATGCACCCTCTTCCTTGCCTTGGTGCAGTGCACACTTCTAGTGGCTTGTAAAGCCACCATGTCTCATTCTTGATAGGATTTTGCTCCCAATTTTCCCAAATATTTCCTTAATCACCGTATTTTGCGTAGTTTGCATGTGATAGCTAGAGGATTTCTAGAAAATAATCTTGGTTTTCCATGGGTGATTTTCCACTTGCAAGTGTTGAGGATACAAAATACATTTGTCTTTCATCCTGTGCATAAAAACAATGCCTCCTACCAGCTTATAGTCATTGATTGCGACGAAACTTATAAACACTTGTGACCTTATTCTCTCACTATTACTATGTTCTTGACTTTTTTCAAACCTTAACTTAACCATTTTTGAGCTTGTATTTGAGTAAAGCGGCTTCTAGAAAATAGGCATCCTCTTTGATTTCAAACTGCACCTAGATAATAAAGGCTCCCTTCTAGAGTTCATAGCACACTTCCAAGCCAGAGTGAAGCATATTTTCCCATTATAATTGTGACCTGCACCCATCATGAGTCTTCCTAGCACATTATGTACTTTCATGTAGAAGTGTGCCACCCCCTTTCTCACTATAAATTTGACCTATGCCCAAGAAGTCTCTCTCTCCCATAGAGTGCATGGCATAGTTCTAAGCCTCAATCAAGCCTTGTCTGCCCACTGTGATCTCGACATGCACCTTATTCTTTGCCTTGGTACAGTGAACACTTCTAGTGACTCATAAAACCACCCTTTCTCATTCTTGATAGGATTTTGCTACCAATTTACCCAAATCTTTCCTTAATAACCATAATTTGCATAGTTTGCATGTGATAGCTAGTGAATTTATAGAAATTGATCTTTGTTTTCCATGAGTGATTTTCCACTTGCAAGTGTTGAGGATACAAAATACATTTTTCTTTCATCCTCTACAAAAATAATGCCTCCTACCACTTGAAAAGCTACATAAAATGAAACTCCATAGAATAGTACCAAGGAGGAAATTGAATTCTCTAAGCCAATTGTTCCCATCCTATCAAATACAAAGTGCTTCATTGACAAATCTATCAAGATCTCATGGAAGGACTTAAAATATGCTTTCATGCAAAATCAATTCTCAAAAAACTTAGAAGATAGGGAATTATAAATAAACATCAAGAGGCCCATAATACATAAAGTGGCGTGCATATTCCCAATATTACCTTGTGCATAAGGTATCGAATGGATCTTGTTACATATGTATAGCAATAATTTGGTTCTTAGCAGTGAAAGCGTCAAGGAGATTTCCACCTACCATCTGCATGACATACATTCCTATTACAAGATGGTAACTCCTAAGAATGATCTTAACCCATATTTTTATGAAACTTGGGCTAATATGAATAACAAGAAGGTCATCAAGTCTTAGTGGTAAGAGCTTGCAAAATTCCACCAGAATCCAAGTGTAATGTATAGGACTAAATCTTTAAGAAAGGTTTAATAGTATCTTATGGTGATGTGCTACATATCGCATGGAAGGAAGAATGTTGAATACTTTGAAATGAATTATATCTACTTGCTCAACCTAGTTGTTTCTAGAGGAAAAGTATTTAACTAGGTTGATATTCTCTCTCATGAATTATAACGTAACATACAACAAGCCTAGACATCTTTACAAGCCAAACAATCACGAATTTCTACATGTTCGCTTATCTGCTGGATGGAAATTATGCCCATTATGAGTTAACAAGGGTGAAGTGGAATTGGACCCCTTAGGAGAAATTTCTTGTATATTTCCATTGCAGAATATAGTCAAAAGTCATCTTTCAAGGAAGGTATACACAATTGGCTAAGCACTTATTTGTAGCTTTCTATAAAATGATATTTGAAACAGAACCTCCCTGCATGACAGATCAGGTGAAGGAGCCACTTTATGAGATTTTTTATTTGTTCACTTGACCAAAGGGCACTTACATCAGAGTTTTCAGGTTCAAGCCTACCCATCACCTTACGCCAAGTTATGTGACCAATAAGGTGGTCTTGTAGGAGGTATCCTATCAGTTGAAAAATGGTTTGTATGCACAACTCCAAAGGAAGGAGAAAGATCCTTTGCCATATTTTCTGTTATGGATTGGAATTTATGAGCTTAAGAGCCTCTAGGTGGTTAATGCTGAAATTAAAGAACTCAGGCGTCTTCATTTTGGAATAATGGGATTTTATAGATATGATCCTAGAAAAAATTACAGACAACATTGTACCAAGATACGATACACCTTGTCATATGTACCTATGACCATTCTAGAAGATGAGAAAATAAAAAATTGGTACAATGCATTGAAGAATAATAGGCCATGAGATGAGGCAGCTCCCTCCTATGTTCCACAAATACTAGATGTACAAATGGGAGAGATTCAATAGGTGGTGACTACCCAATATGACATTGTAATATCAAAGAAAAGGATAAAGCATGATCTAGTAGTAGAAAGTAGCAAAAATTTCAAGGCCAATCCACTATACAAAGGTGCAATAGAGGTAGAACAACAAAAAAATCAAAGGGAAGATGAGAAGAAGAGGTTAGTAGAAGAAAAGAAGCAACAAGAAGAATGTAATAGAGAGGAGTGCAAACAGAAATAAGAATCAAGATGAATTGTTGAGGAAGAGAGAAGAAATGAAGATAGTAAAAAGCAGAGGAGTTGCAAAGGAAACAACAAGAAGAACTTTTGTAGAAGAATAAAGTAAAGGAAGAAAGGAAAAGAGTAGAAGAAGAGGAGCAACAAAAGTAGTTGTAGGAATAAGAGTTGAAGAACAAATAGGAAGAAGAGCTTGCATAGGTAATGGAGGAAGAAAAAATGGCTTGTGATATAGAAGCAGAAAAGGAAGAGGGTGAATACATTGTGTTATCACTCAGGTTGTTCGCCAAAAGTTGTAAGAAAAGGGAATACGACCGAGGTAACCATAGAACAATCTTTTAGATGCAGTTTCTAGCCAATCTGCATCCAGAGAGGGCTCTCTCTTTTTGATTTAGCTTTTTTTTTAAGGTATGTTAGACTAGTTGTGAAGTACAAAGGTTTGTTTGATTTTTGGATGGCGACATTCAATAGAACAGGGGTGTAAATCTGAGAAGTTCAGTCCATTGGGCTAATGGAGTCTATGAGGATGAACTGCTGGACATGGTTTCTTTGACAGAAAGGGGTACTACAGAGCAAGGTAATCAACCATGGAACAAATTGTAAGCTGGAATCAGGTGAGACGGAGTCAGGGGGTGAAGGGCAACTAAGAATCCTTCATCATGCTGACAGAGGGAAAGTGTATGAATAGTGCTGGGAGCATTTAAGAATTTCTCAGCTATATTCAAGATGTAAGAACCAGGAGAAAAAGGAGCAGTTAAGAATTCCTGCTTATGCTAATTCTGAAGAAAACATAAACAATAACGGAGATTGAACACAGAGTATAGTTAAGCAAGTTCTGGGTTATTCTTTTTCCCTGTTATTAAGATTATGAACATAGATGATATATAAAACACAGAAACTGTTAAACATGAGTTAAAAAGACTTATTGAACCATGAAATAATTAGAGAATTCTGTAACATGGTCTTCTGCCATCAATTCCACATCCAGAGACTTTAGCAACAACACATTCCAGTAACCTTTTATTCAAAAAAGTTTTCAGAGTTACAGCGCAGTTCCAGAAATGAATCACCAACCCCTAATACTTCGCTTGGGGAGGTATTTGTACAAAAATGTTTACAAAATATCTCAATGAGATAATATCTAGCAATAAATTCTTCTACCTACTCTATAGGAGAAGTAAATGATCTTGAAAACAGGGAGAAATAAATGCAGAAGTAAATGCTGCTGTGCTGGCCGCTCAGTTGGTGAGATGCGTTGACTGTAAGCTTGGTGAGTCGGTCGGTGGCTACTTCCGTTGATATTCCGCGCTGCTGGCTTAGCTTTTTCGGGGCATTTAATTTTGATTTAATAGACTGCAACCCCACTAGACTCTCACCTGTTCCTTTTATCTGCTTTATGATATCTGTTGTTTTCTGGGAAAAACAAAAATTTGAAACCCACCTACAAAATTTCCAACATGCTTTGCCACCACTGCTCTTCTGGTAACTGATGTCTTAGCAGCTTTCTCAAAGTCTCATCTGCGTCTATGTACCTGTAGAAGTTAGGATGGACTATAAAAAGATGTTGTACTTCATGCTCAATATAAAACAGATTTTCCAAGTTGTTGTAAAGAGATTGGCCAGATGGAAGGGTCTTCTCTACTGGAGTACTTGATGATGATGCATTTTGTTGATCAATAGCATGTCTATTCAACCTGAGCTGGTACTCAGCTTGTCTCAACAGGCGTTCATTGTTTCCCACCAGACTTGGCAAGCTCCTTTCTTGTAAAACTGCAAACCTTTCCATAAAAGAGTCTATCTCCACCTGCATATCCTGGCTCTTCCTCTCCAAATTCTACATCAGGGTTCTCATGGTCAAAACTCTTTTGACTGTTAGAATGGTGGTTGTCCTGTCTCTGATGTCCAGTGCTGCTAATTCTTCACTAGTTTTAGTGTTCAATAATTGTATTAACCTGTTGGCCTGTTCAGGCATATGTCCCAGTAAATCTCTGGCCCTTTAAATTTCCACCTAGGCTGCTGCTATCAAGTCAACCTCCTCATATATAATTTGAATAGATCTCCAGATATTAATAATGGATTCATTGATATTAGCCCATAAAATGCCCTTGATTTCTCCCAGAGGCTTATCTAAAGAGAGGTCCTTTTCCAACGCCTTTACTTTATTCTCTAATGCCTTCACCACTCTTGTCTTTTTTGCCACAGTCATTTTAGATTTTTCATAACTTACCTCTAATTTTGCCAATTTTTCTTTGGCTTCTTTCAATTCTGATACTTGGAGTCTTAAATCCTCCATAGCCTTTATTAACTCCTCAGTGGTCATGGTAGTGATATTGCCTGCTGCTATTGTTGTTGCTGAAGTACTTGTTGTTGTTTTTGCCGGGAGAGTGGGAGGCACTGCTGTTGCAACTGTGGGAGGAGCAGTTGTGACTGTTGGAGCTATTTGAGATGGCTGGGAGGTCGACACTCCCTGCTTTTCTTGCAATGCTTTCTCCAATTCCTGCTCTGTCTCATTTAGTCTTTGATTCATTTTCATTAGCAAGTCCATCATGTCCTCCTCTGCTTTTTCCTGCACAACCTCTGTGGTTTGTGGATGCATAGTAATTGGCAGCTTCAATTGTTTCCTGAGGGCAGCAATGTCCTCTTCCTTTTTCTTTATCAATGCTTTTATTCCCTTGGCATCCTTGGGATCATGTCCCAACTCAATGATAATTTCTTCCAAGGACTTTATCCTGTTGTCCTTGGCTAAAGAAGATGCCTTTTCCAAATCTAGTTGGGCAGATGTGTTGTTCAATGAGTTCTGCAATTTCTGAGCTAACATTGCCTTGTCTGCCAATGTGGAGTAGACCATCTCTCCAGTTTTCTTGTGCAACTCAATCTGGTCCAAAGGGTGAATGTCTTTGGCAAGGGCCTCCATATTTGTTCTAATATAATCAGCTGCTGACTGTGGTTGCTGCACTTTAGGCTTAAAGTGACTCAAGATCATCTTTCCTTCTTTAATGTCATATGCAGACATTAACCTTTGCTGTTTGCCGGGGTCATCTTGAGAAACTGATCATAAAGTTGCAGTCTTATTGGCTCATTCTGGGCCTTGATGTTCATGAATGTTCTTTTGATATCAGAACCTTGCTTGCTTTGTGGCCTTGTTGAGGAAACTTCCACACTATGTTGTTTCTCCAATTCCTGCCTATGAGAGCTGGCAGATGTTTCTACCACTGGAGATGTCTGTGGGCTGGTTTCCCTATCGCCGCTTGGACTTTCTATGATTTCCTCAATAATTTCCTCTTCAGATAGAGGATTTGTCCTTTGCCTTTTTGCCCCTGGTTGCTCTGCTGGCCCACTTACAGGTGTGGTCTCTTCTCGGTCCCTTTTTCTGCCCTTTTCCTCATTTAGAGGAGTCTGTAATGTTGGTACCTCTGGTGCTTTGGTCTGGGCAGGAGGAATTTGCCCTTGGCCTTGCTGCTTTGATGATGCTGGCTGATCTGTCATTATGTGCTGCTCTGAATCCAGCACTTCTTTGCCTTTAGACGTCCCTGCAGCTGGTGTAGTGCTTTCTTGGGCAAGTTGCTGTGAAGTTCCAGCAGATGAGGTGCCTACTCCGGTTTGTTGAGGTACTTTGAAAGACACCTGTCCAAAAGAGTCCAGGTCAAGAGTCTTTTCAAGATTTTTCATTGCTTGTTCCATCTTTTCTTCCTCAGTGAGTTCTTCTATCAATGTGCCCTCTACCCACTCATCTTGATTAGCATACTGCTCTAATTCAGGGATCCTACAATGATTATAGGCTGATAGCCTATTTTTTACCTTTCTATCACAGATGAATCCATTTGGGTCATAGGGTACCCACCAAAATCTCCTTTTTAATTTGAGTTGTTCACCCAATATCTTTTCAGCATCTTGTCATCCTTCCTTTTTGTTAATGATGAAAGGGCCTAATTGGTTTCTTAATTTCAGCTGAGCTTTTTTCTTGGCACCATAAAAGTGAGTCAAATCTGAATTGATAAATTGCCTGAAGTATTCTAGAGCAAACAGTCTCATAGGCACATATTTTGGCAGTTTATAGGGGCACAACTCACAGCCATATATCTTGATCTCAGTGTGATTCTGATAGAAGTACCAGTCACCTATTTTATAGCTTTTGGAGAGCTGTAAATTTTTTGCATGTCACCAGAGATTCTAGGAGGAGGAGTTCTCATCAGCAGAGAGGAGACTGGATGTATAAATAGATCAATGAATTCACAGTAAGTGTAAGGAGAGTTATGGACTTGATGGAAGACTGAGGTCCGAAAGATCACAGACTTCCTTTCTCCTTTAGAATCCAATTTTCTGATAAGAAACTGAAAACTGCTTGTTTGATAGTACAAAAACAGATGATATATATAAGAGGTATACTTGAAGACTCCTTCTTTGCCTAGATTTATGAATTGGTCATGGATCTTGTTGGTAATGAAGGTAGCAAAGTCAAATTTGACAGCAGGAGGATGTCCTGGAACAAACATGGAAATCAAAGCTAAAATGGTCTCATCAACATATTCACTTGTCTTAAATCCCAGGACATAGGATATCATATCAATGATGAATCTTCCAGCTTCATTGAACCAGACATGGTGAAAAGGAGGTGGCTCTCTGGGCTGGCAATCTGGTCTCATGAATAACTTGGAAATTCAGCCTATTTCTATAGTGGATAATTTAGAGCCTTATCCAACAAATGTCCCATGGAAAGAGGAGCCAGAGGTTGAGTAGATCTGAAGTGTAGCATTTCATTTATGGACTCAGGAGTTATATGAAAAAGGACAGTTCAAGTTGGGGTCATAAATTCTCTTTGAGTAGGTTCATAATTGGCACAGCACAGGCAAATTACATCTGGGAATACATTTACTGAGGGGAGATAGTATCTGGGCAGATTGGATTCCCATATCCCATAGAGATCAGTTTTGTTTAGGTGACTGTTCCTGATTTCACAGAATGCTTGGAGGTGGTTTTTGTCACCAGTTAAGTCCTGTATTTGAAAATCCCTATCAGCCAAGGGCAACCATTCTAAGTCCTTATGAGGTGCATTAAGGGGAGCAATGTTCAGGGCCACTGGAGCTTCCATTGCTCACTTCTCTGTGATTTTTCAATTGAAATTTGGGTTTTTGTAGCCAAATAGGTAAAATGACAACTCTGGGGCTCTTTTCCAGGAATTGCAGACCACAGTGAATTCAAACTTAGCTTGCTGAGTGAATTTTACAGAGGAAAACGAAGTCTGTAGGGTTTTTGGTGAAAATGGGAAAAAGAGCAGTGGCTATGGTGCACTTATTTGAAGGTGATTTGATGATTTGAATTTAAATTTGGGTGTTTTTGGAAAATTTGCAGAGGAAAGCTAAAAACACGGGGTTGGGGAACGAAATTTAGGTAAATACCTATTTTTATGAGTGCCATGTGCGGATTGCAGGTTGTGGGATGAGCTAGAAGACCGGACTGCGGGCTTGATTTGGCTTGGTGGCGGAATGTGTGGTCGAATCACTGCTTTTGGACGTAAACATGATGCACAGGTCACACAGAGAAAATAAACGAAAACAAGTGAAAATGATGCTTTCACGCCTTTTTTAACAAAAAATTGACTTTGGCGGGCTTTTGGCGCGTTTCTGTCGGATGACGTCAGCATGACGTAGTAATTTGTCGTGTAGCGGGGTGACGTGGCGCTGACGTGGTTGTGACGTCAGCTGATGACGCGAGGGTGATGTCAGCAGGGAGGCAACGGGGGGCGGTAAGCGGTTTGGGCCCCGCACCGCTTTTGGACAGAGGTGGTATTGGATGGGAGGGCAGCGATCACTGCGGGAGGCTGCCACCTGTCCCAAGGTACGACGGAAAACCACCATCCCCCGGGCGCTAAGCATCGGATGTGGAGGGATTGTGATATTGCTGTGGGCCGACCGATCTGCGGGCTATGATCCGATGGCTGGCGGCGAATGGGATATGGCGGAGGCTATGGCGTGGGACCCGCGCAATTAAATAACGACTTTAAATGTTTGTGGGGTATTTCCTTTGGTTATCGAGCGGTTTGGTTATTTATTTAACCAAAAGTTAAATAAATCCCATTGTTGTGTATGCGGAGGGCTGTTAATGGCCCTGGATGAGCCATTAATCGTGATAAAACAATAATATATTTGCTATAGTTAGCAGGGGCGGGATATTTACACTCTTTTTTGGGGTTTTCATATAGTTGTATAATACGGGCATGGGGAAAATATAAGGGTTTATATAATAAAGTTAAAGGTTAATATGGGAGACATGTTTTTTAACCAAAAGCACTAAGTTTAAAGAGTGAAAAACTTAGGTTTAGGGAAATGAAAGGGCGCCAAGCTATGGAGTTGGGAAAACTTAGCATAATGGAAGAAAAGCATTTTTACACAAGAAATGTGGCTTCGCTATCTTAAGTAAAAATAGAGTTTTACTTAGTCTTTTTCACGAAATGAAGTGATCTAGGAGCACTGAGCAGATCCCAATGTCCTTGTGGGGAGGTTAGTAAATGTTTCAAGGAGAAGAATGAGGGGAAGTTAGACATGCTTCATCTGTTTTGTGACCACATAGTTGACATGCTACTTATGATATCTATGAGATGAATCATCTTCAAAAGACAAAATTGCTCATAAACCTGCTTCTGCAACACCAAAACTGCCTACCCAGCCTACTACATCTAACATTTTTTCTTCCTTTTCCTTGGGTGGATTTAAACTAGCAAACCCTTACTCTCTTCTTTTCTTTTAACTGCCCTCCTATCTAAGTCTGTCCTTATTTCTTCCAGGGGCTCAGATTTAGCTGTTGAGCTCCTTTGCTTCTCTACCTAACTACTTATCTGCCAAGCTTGAACTGTTTGGACAAATTTTGTTCTCTACCTCTAAAGAAAGAAATTTAAGCATGAACTGGCCAAGATTAAGCTGTTTGGCCATCCATCAAGTGTGACAAAAGTAAACTAATTGCACACATTGAGCTTCTTTGCAAAAATAGGATAGTAGTGGCATTTTGAACTAGCATTTCCTGGTCTTCTTTATTTGGGGTTCATTTTCCTTCTTTTTGACTAATTCATTCTTTTTTCCCTTTGATCTTTCTTTTAGGGCATACCCTCTTTTCATTTTTTATTTTTATTTTTTTATTTTTTAAAAATATGGAACCTTTGCAGCATGGAAAGGATGAACATATTTGGCATTTTACCAGTCATTCATGAAATATGACACCTATTGGTATAGGAGCATAACACTGGCTCCACTTGGGGATGGCATTTCCTGGTGAAAAGCCAAGAATAGCAGGTCAGATGGCCTTAAGTTCAATTCTTGCTGTATTATGAAATTTCCCCTTTGCTGTAAATAAACAAACTGTACCTCTGCAACATTTATATATTTCTCATAAGCTCATTCAAACAATTTCAGCTCTATTTTGGATAGTTTTTCTGAATGTTGTTCTGATATTTACAGCTCTCAAGTCTTCTTCTTCAATTCTTCTGATAAACTAAAAAGGTAATACAAAAAGGTGGTATAGTTCCTTGACTTTTTCTCAAAATTTCCTACATCTTCCTTCCAATGTTATTATTGTAATAAACTGTATAAAGTAAACATTTTTATGTCCAAGTTAGAGTCCTGACATCTCAACAAAGTGGATCAAAATAATGCTTGAGCATCCGACCATTGACTGGCCCATCTTCTGCTTCTATACCATCCATGCTTTTCAAAAAGTAGGTGTTGTTTCCTTGTGCAACCTGAATAGCAAAAGGTCCTTTCCATAGGAAGTCAAACTTCCCATGTTTTCATTTATCTTTCCTTCTGGAATCCCATTTCAGTGCTTTGTCTCCTATGAAAAAATCCTCTGCTTTTGTCGTCTTGTCAAAAATCTTCTTAAGTTTTTCTTGTAGAATCTGAGATCTTTGATACACTTCTTCTCTAGTCTGTTGTAAATAAATAGTCTGATTGATTCTTCTCTGAATGTCATTGGGTTCTGCCTGCACTTCTTGCAGCAATTTTATCACAGGGATTCCCAAAGATGAAGGGAATACAGCCTCCATGCCATAAACCAATTCATAGGGGCTTGTTCCAATGGATCTCTTTGTAGTCAACCTGTCTGCCCAAAGTGCATTGATAAGCTTCTTATGCCAGTTTTTCTTGTTTTTCTCCAATATTTTCTTAATGATATTGATCAAGATTTTATTGGATGATTCAGCTAAACCATTACCTTGGGGGTAATATGGTATTTGTGACAAAAATTGATCATTATTTTGGATTTAAAAGCAGCAACATTGTTAGTTATATTTTTTTCCAGACAGCCAAATCTAGACAAGATATTGGTTTCTAAGAATTGCATGATCACTAAATCATTAGCTTGTCTACAAGGGATGGCTTCTATCCACTTGGTGAAGTAGTTTGTGGCAGTCAAAATCCATTTATGCTGGCCAAAAGAGGGAGGGTGAATTTCCCCAATGAAATCTAAACCCCATTGTTGAAATGGTCTTTCAGTGGAAATTGGCTTGAGGGGTAGAGGTAAAAGCTTTCTCTTGCCTTCAAAGATTTGACACTTATGGCAAGAAGTAACAAACTTCTTTACATCAGCAAACAGGGAGGGTCAATAAAATCCAGCTCTTAGGATTTTGTCAGCAGTTGATTTCCAGTACAAATGTCCACCACAGTCCCCTGCATGAAATTCTTTCAGCACTTTGTCAGTTTCATCCTTTGTTAAGCAATTCAGTAAAATGCCTTCATGATTTTTCCAAAATAAAGCATTATCTACAATACAGAATTTTTAAGGTTTCGCTTTCAGAAATCTCTTTTTAGTTCTGGATAACCCTAAAGGAGCCTCTAGGTTTAACAATACATAAATTACATCAGCATACCAAGGTGATTGTAAAAAGGCTTGATTGATCCGTGGAGTCGCCATCTCCTGCTCATTATCCAGTTCATTAATGTCAAGGCCTTGAAAGTTGGTTTTAGTCATCAGTTTAGCTAATCCTTGTCCTTTTATCATCTTTGTTGGTTTAATTTCAATGTCATATTCCAAAATGTTAGCTATCCATTTGCCTCTTTTGCCTTCAATTCCTTCTTGAGTTAGAATATCCTTGACCACAGTATTTGGTACATAAGCTATTACATGAGAGTATAAGATATAAACTCTGAAATCCTTGATAGCTTTTACAAGGGCATAAGCTTGTTTTTCCATGATTTGATATTTTAAAGGTGCATCTCTAAGCACTTTGCTGAAAAAAGCTATGGGTTTTTCACATCCTTGATCATCTTTCTGTAGTAAAACAACAGCAATAGTATGTTCAGATGCAAAGGAAAAGATTATAAAGTCTCTGTCAAATTTCGGGCTTGTGAGGACTGGTGTTTTAGTTAAAGCTATTTTGATTTCTTCAAAGGCTTGCTTGGCTTCTACTGTCCACTTTACTTTGGAATCTTTTTTCAGCATGTTGTTCAACAATCTTATCAGTTCAGCCAAGTTGGGTATGAATCTTCTTAGAAAATTGATTTTCCCTAGGAAAGCTTGCAGTTCTTTGATATTTCTAGGGTGAGGAACTTGTAGAATGGCTTGTATTCTATCTGGGTCAATTCTAATGCCATCTTTTGAGATTATGTGACCTAACAGTTTGCCCTCTTCTAGGCCAAATAATGATTTCTTTGGATTGAGTGATATACCATATTTTCTACAGATTAAAAACACCTGTCTTAAATGTTCTAAATGTTCCTGATCTGATTTGGAAAAGGTAGTGAGATCATCTAGGTATATGACCAGGAAATCATGAATTTCTTTAGCAAAAGCTATGTCCATGGCTCATTGAAAAGTTGCCCCTGCGTTCTTAAGTCCAAAATGCATTTTTACATATTTGAAAGTTCCCCAAGGTGTTGTAAAAGCAGTCTTATCTTGATCATTAGGGTGAACTAGGATCTGATTAAAGCCTGAAAATCCATCTAACAGTGAAATTCTAGAAGCTCCCACTACCCTTTGTAAAATGTGGTCCATCTTAGGCAAGGGGTAGTGGTCTTTTAAAGAGACTTTGTTCAGATTTCTCAAATCAACACACAGTCTTATTTCTCCTGTTTTCTTTCTAGTGGGCACTAGATTTGAGATCCATTCTGAAAATCTGATGGGTGCAATAATTCTAGCTTTATACGTTCTTTTGACTTCTTTTTCAATGAGAGGAAGGAGTACAGGATTGACCCTTCTAAGTTTTTTCTTGAAATGTTTTTGATTTTATTTTAGGGGTATTGTATGCTGAATCACAAAAGTATCATAGGACTTAAGATCTTCATAGCCCCACGCAAAAACATCTTGAAATTCTTTGAACAGTTCAATATATTTCAGCTTTTGGTCAGGAGGCAAAGTTTTAGACAGTTTTATCATTTTAGGATTTTGTTGAGTGCCTATGTTACAGTCCTCAATTTCTGCATTTAATGGTTGCATTTTGGGTTTTCTTGGAATATCATTAGAGTCAAAAATGTCCTCCAGAGGAGTTAATCCTGTGGGTAAAAAATTATCCTTTAAATCAATCACTTCAGACTCTCCTTCAGCAGTTTCATCAAAGTTTATTTCTTTCAGCTCTTGCAACTCTTTGCTGGTAAAGATTGTTGGATGCAAAATCTGATTTGCTGTTTCAGCTGAAATGTAAGTTTCAATTTTGTCTATTTGATCAGTTTCACAAATAGTGCTTGTGTCTATATTTGTACTAGAAAATTCTTCTTTTAAAGTCAGGAAATTATTGATCTGAGTGTCATTGTCAAACACCTGCCAGTTTTTTACATTGTCTGGTACAGTCGGCATGTGTTTAATTTCAACTATAAAATGATGATTAGGCTCAAACGACAGTTTACAAGTGCTAGCAAATGTTGCCAAACTGTGAGCATGCAAATTGTGTTTTCTTGGGATTTTGGTAAGCTGTGATTCTAGGAAGGTATTGAGTATTTCAATTGTTGCCCCTCTATAAGCTCTTAACCTAAGGTCATTGGTGAGAAAGTTGCCTTTCATTTGTTGAATAACTAAATCAGAGTCTCCCAAAATTGATATCCTGACTACCCCTAGACTTTTGATCAATTTGAGTTCTAGTAGGAGGGCTTCATATTCAGCCATGTTATTTGTACATCTAAAATTCAGCCTATATGCATGTCCTTCAACATGATCATTTTTCATGTTATGTATCCAAATCCCTGCCCTTGCTCCTGGTTTATTAACTGATCCATCAAACTCTAGGTACCATAGGATTTCTTGATTACAGCTGGCATCAGGAGTTTTAGAAACTTGCTTAGTGGGCATATTTGGATTTTCAGTTTTATGTGGTTTCCCTTGTGTGTCTGTTATGTCAATTATTTCAGCAATTTCTAGAGTTTGGGCAATAGATTCTTCATTTATGCTTTTTCCTTGTGCTGATGCTAGAATCTTGTCATCAGTTGGAGGGCAAATTTCAGCATTGAATAGGATGAAAGAGTCCATATCAGAATGCATGGAATAGATAGGAAATTTTTGGGGTTTCTCTTGGCTGCTGACCACATATTTCATCAAAGTTTTTCGGTACAATCTCTTTCGCTGGCCAAAGACTGAAATGGTAGCATAGGAAATGTCCAACTGCAAAGATCCTTGGAGCTTTGCACCCCAAGATCTGGACAAAAGCATTCAATATTTTGGTGGGATATCAGCTACCACTACATCCATTAAAATAGTCTTAGTAGGGTATTGGACTAGTGATACACATAAATCTTTAATTAGGCCTAGACATCTGACCTGACTAGAATCAAAAGAGAACAAGTCTTTGTATGGCCTTGTGATAACTAGGTCCAACTTTTCCATCACCGATTTAGGCATTAGATTATGGGAAGCTCCCGAATCAAACATTGCATTGTGAAGTACTTTGTCATGAACATTTAGACTTACATAGAAAGGAGGAACACCTCCATCTACTGATTTACCATTTACTTCAGGGCCAAAAATTAATTCTGGCTGGTCATCTAGGATATTTACTGCATCTTGGTTTTCTGAAATTTGAAGTGATCTCCTGATTTTTCTCTATAGACTTCATGTTTAGCCAATTTGGATAATGGAATTGCTATTTTTAACTTGCCTATTTCGGTTTCAAGGTTGAAAGGTTTTTCTATTTGGACTTTTGCATTTCGGGCAGCAAGATTTTCTTTTTCTGCTGTGTTTTCAATGCTTTTTTCTTTATCAAGAGTGCTGTTATGAACTGAATCTGTTTTAAAACCAATTTCAGGAGATTTCTTTGCATTTTCTTTGGGAGGAAAGGAGGTGGATGGCTGACTGTTTGATGGCTGTAAGTCTGATATGTCCTCAACCGTTGATTCTTTTGGGTCGAAGTCTGTTCTAGCAGGGAGCTGTATAGGGGGGTTATTAACCTTTGCTTTTTTAGGCTGCTTGGCATCTTTTTGCTTATTGGGTTCAGGGACATCTATCATTCTGCTTCTCAACTTATATTGCTTGTGAACCTCATAAACAGCTGCATCATATCCCTCTCTAAAATCAAATGATTCCCCCGATTTGGTTTGAAATTGATTAAAGGTGTGGGCCTCTTGATCATCCTGGGTCAAAAAGATTTGTTGTTCATTGTTTAGACCCATTAAGTTAATTTGAGTGTCCTCTGTTGGCTCACTAGAAGTTGAAGCTTCAGCATAGTTCTCCTGGAATGGAGGCCTGATGTTTTGGTCAGGGCCAGCCTTTCCAGTATTGGGATTCTGATTTTTCCTGAAGTTTGGATTTCTTCCAGTGTTACTTGGTTGACCATCCCAAGAGGATTTCCTCTCAATTGTTTCTACTCTATCACCCAATCTATCCATTCCTTTGATAATTGCATCTAGTTTTTGCTCAAATGCAGAAGGTTCTTCTTTGAAGGGAGTCCTTCTTTCAGCTCTAGCTCGAGCTCGTTTAGAAATCAGATTGGCCTCTACACTGACAGCTATGCTTTGCATGTCTTCTAAGCTTGGAGGAGCTCTTTCCCTGAGCTGGTAAGCCATGTCAGAATCAAATCCATCAGGGAATTTGATCAAGGCCAAGTCTGGTGGAGGTCTAAGATTCTGAGGAATAGCATTGTACACATTATTAAATCTGGCACAGTAATCTTGAACAGTTTCTTGTGGGCCTCTTTTCAAGCTTTCATATTCTGATAGGATATGTAATGGGTCCTTCTTCTTTTCCCATCTATTCAAGAAAGTTTGATAAAGGGCATCTGGTTCAGGAACAGTGTCTACATGGAGTGCCCTAAACCAGGTCCTTACATCACCAGTTAAATTCTGAACAAAGATTTTCATTCTCACATCATCAGCATCAATCTCATAGTTCTCAAAATAATCTGTCATTTTCTTAGTATGTTATTGAGCTGTGTAGGTGCCAGTACCATCAAAATATGTAATTTTGCTTTGATAACCTTGAGGCATAGCCCCTGGATCTGTAGGCAACTACAGAGGAGCACATCGATTTTCCATATTTACAGGGATAAATGTAACAGCTGGAAGAACAGGGATAACAATGGAAATACGTGTTGTGGATGGGGGAGTGGAAAAGGGGTTTTGAAGTGCTGATGGTGAACTAGGTGAAGCAGCAGTAATGGAAGAAAGGACTTGTGATTTTCCAGTAGTAAGCTTAGTTTGGATAGGGTTCTGCTGAGGTGTGTCGAGTTTTAAATCAGCAGAATATTCTAGACTTTCTTGACTTCTAAGGTTCTTATAGATCAAATTAGGATTTTCAAAGATAGTTAGAGGATTTGGATCTAGATTTGATCTAGTATAACAAATTTTTTTCTTTGGAGCCAACTTCTAAGTTTATTTTTTGGTATTTTCTAGAAGTATTTGAAGAACACAACATTTGACAATATTTTGAAGGAAGCTTTTGAAATATAGGAGGCTTTGGGTTTTCCTTTAGATATGTTGAAACAAGGAAACTGATCAAGTCTTTGAGACAACTGTTTAAAGCCTAAAACTAGACTGGAGATAGACTGAAGTAGCTTTTATTTACTCCTGTAATTGCATAGCAAAAATAGTTTCAAAGGCTATCTGGCTAACTTCAGGCTCCATCTGTAGCTTTAGAAAATAGACAGCAGTAACAAACAATCATTTAGGTCCCCAGTGGAGTCGCCAATGATGTTATCACTCAGGTTGTCCCCCAAAAGTTGTAAGAAAAGGGAATACGACTGCTGTAACCATAGACCAATCTTTTAGATGCAGGTTCTAGCCAATATGAATCCAGAGAGGGCTCTCTCTTTTTTATTTAGCTTTGTTTTTAAGGTATGTTAGGCTAGTTGTGAAGTACAAAGGTTTGTTTGATTTTTGGATGGCAACATTCAATAGAACAGGGGTGTAAATCTGAGAAGTTCAATCCATTGGGCTAATGGAGTCTATGAGGATGAACTGCTGGACATGGTTTCTTTGACAAAAGGGGGTACTACAGAGCAAGGTAATCAACCATGGAACAAATTGTAAGCTGGAATCAGGTGAGACGGAGTCAGGGGGTGAAGGGAAACTAAGAATCCTTCATCATGCTGATAGAGGGAAAGTGTATGAATAGTGCTGGGAGCATTTAAGAATTTCTCAGCTATATTCAAGATGTAAGAACCAGGGGAAACAAGAGCAGTTAAGAATTCCTGCTTATGCTAATTCTGAAGAAAACATAAACAATAACAGAGATTGAACACAGAGTACAATTAAGAAAGTTCTGGGTTATTCTTTTTCCCTGTTATTAAGATTATGAACATAGATGATATATAAAACGCAGAAATTGTTAAACATGAGTTAAAAAGACTTATTGATCCATGAAATAATTCGAGAATTCTGTAACATGGTCTTCTGCCATCAATTCCACATCCAGAGAGTTTAGCAACAATGCATTCCAGCAACCTTTTATTCAGAAGAGTTTTCAGAGTTACAACACAGTTCCAGAAATGAATCACCAACCCCTAATACTTCGCTTGGGGAGGTATTTGTACAAAAATGTTTACAAAATATCTCAATGAGATAATATCTAGCAATAACTTCTTCTACCTACTCTACAAGAGAAGTAAATGATCTTGAAAATAGGGAGAAATAAATGCAGAAGTAAATGCTGTTGTGCTGGCCGCTCAGTTGGTGAGATGCGTTGACTGTAAGCTTGGTGAGTCGGCTGGTGGCTGCTTCTGTTGATATTCCATGCTACTGGCTTATCTTTTTCGTGGAATTTAATTTTGATTTGATAGACTGCAACCCCGCTAGACTCTCACCCGTTCCTTTTATCTGCTTTATGATATCTATTGTTTTCTAGGAAAAGACAAAAATTTGAAACCCGCCTACAAAATTTCCAACATGCTTTGCCACCACTGCTCTTCTAGTAACTGATGTCTTAGCAGCTTTCTCAAAGTCTCATCTGCATCTGTGTGCCCGTAGAAGTTAGGCTAGACTATAAAAAGATGTTGTACTTCATGCTCAATATAAAACAGATTTTCCAAGTTGTTGTAAAGAGATTGGCCAGATGGAAGGGTCTTCTCTACTGGAGTACTTGATGATGATGCATTTTGTTGATCAGCAGCATGTCTATTCAACCTGAGCTGGTACTCAGCTTGTCTCAACAGGCGTTCATTGTTTCCCACCAGACTTGGCAAGCCCCTTTCTTGTAAAACTGCAAACCTTTCCGTAAAAGAGTCTACCTCCACCTGCATATCCTAGCTCTTCCTCTCCAAATTCTGCATCAGGGTTCTCATGGTCAAAACTCTTTTGACTGTTAGAATGGTGGTTGTCTTGTCTCTGATGTCCAGTGCTGCTAATTCTTCACTGGTTTTAGTGTTCAAAAATTGTATTAACCTGTTGGCCTGTTCGGGCATATGTCCCAGTAAATTTCTGGCCCTTTGAATTTCCACCTGGGCTGCTGCTATCAAGTCAATCTGCTCATATATAATTTGAATAGATCTCCAGATATTACTAATGGATTCACTGATATTAGCCCATAAAATGCCCTTGATTTCTCCCAGAGGCTTATCTAAAGAGAGGTCCTTTTCCAATGCCTTTACTTTATTCTCTAATGCCTTCACCTCTCTTGTCTTTTCTGCCACAGTCATTTTAGATTTGTCATAACTTACCTCTAATTTTGCCAATTTTTCTTTGGCTTCTTTCAATTCTGATACTTGGAGTTTTAAATCCTCCATAGCCTTTATTAACTCCTCAGTGGTCATGGTAGCTCTACTGCCTGCTGCTGTTATTGTTGCTAAAGTACCTGTTGTCGTTGTTGCCAGGACAGTGGGAGGCACTGTTGATGCAACTGTGGGAGGAGCAGTTGTGACTGTTGGAGCTATTTGAGTTGGTTGGGAGGTCGACACTCCCTACTTTTCTTGCAATTCTTTCTCCAATTCCTGCTCTGTCTCATTTAGTCTTTGATTCATTTTCATTAGCAAGTCCATCATGTCATCCTCTGCTTTTTCCTGCACAACCTCTGTGGTTTATGGATGCATAGTAATTGGCAGCTTCAATTGTTTCCTGAGGGCAGCAATGTCCTCTTCCTTTTTCTTTATCAATACCTTTATTCCCTTGGCATCCTTGGAATCATGTCCCAACTCAATGATAATTTCTTCCAAGGACTTTATCCTGTTGTCCTTGGCTAAAGAAGATGCCTTTTCCAAATCTAGTTGGGCAGATTTGTTGTTCAATGAGTTCTACAATTTCTGAGCTAACATTGCGTTGTCTGCCAATGTGGAGTAGACCATCTCTCCAGTTTTCTTCTGCAACTCAATCTGGTCCAAAGGGTGAATGTATTTGGCAAGGGCCTCCAGATGTGTTCTAATATAATCAGCTGCTGACTGTGGTTGCTACACTTTAGGCTTAAAGTGACTCAAGATCATCTTTCCTTCTTTAATGTCATATGCAGACATTAACCTTTGCTATTTGGCGGGGTCATCTTGAGAAACTGATCATAAAGTTGCAGTCTTATTGGCTCATTCTGAGCCTTGATGTCTGTGAATGTTCTTTTGATATCAGAACCTTGCTTGCTTTATGGCCTTGTTGAGGAAACTTCCACACTATGTTGTTTCTCCAATTCCTGCCTTTGAGAGCTCGTGGATGTTTCTACCACTGGAGATGTCTGTGGGTTGGTTGCCCTCTCACCCCTTGGACTTTCTATGATTTCCTCAATAATTTCCTCTTTAGATAAAGGATTTGTCCTTTGCCTTTTTTCCCCTGGTTGCTCTACTGGCCCACTTATAGGTGTGGTCTCTTCTCGGTCCCTTTTTCTGCACTTTTCCTCATTTAGAGGAGTCTGTAATGCTGGTACCTCTGGTGCTTTGGTCTGGGCAGGAGGAATTTTCCCTTGGCCTTGTTGCTTTGATGATGCTGGCTGATCTGTCATTATGTGCTACTCTGAATCCAACACTTCTTTGCATTTAGACGTCCCTGCAGCTGGTGTAGTGCTTTCTTGGATAAGTTGTTGTGAAGTTCCAGCAGATGAGGTGCCTACTCCGGTTTGCTGAGGTACTTTGAAAGACACCTGTCCAAAAGAGTCCAGGTCAAGAGTCTTTTCAAGATTTTTCATTGCTTGTTCCATCTTTTCTTCCTCAGTGAGTTCTTCTATCAATGTGCCCTCTACCCACTCATCTTGATTACCATACTGCTCTAATTAAGGGATCCTACAATGATTATAGGCTGATAGCCTATTTTTTACCTTTCTATCACAGATGAATCCATTTGGGTCATAGGTACCCACCAAAAGCTCGTTTTTAATTTGAGTTGTTCACCCAATATATTTTCAGCATCTTGCCATCCTTCCTTTTGTTAATGATGAAAGGGCCTAATTGGTTTCTTAATTTTAGCTGAGCTTTTTTCTTGGCACCATAAAAGTGAGTCAAATATGAATTGATAAATTGCCTGAAGTATTCTAGAGCAAACAGTCTCATAGGCACACATTTTGGCAGTTTATAGGGGCACAGCTCACAGCCATATATGTTGACCTCAGTGTGATTCTGGTAGAAGTACCAGTCACCTATTTTATAGCTTTTGGAGAGCTGTAAAATTTTCTGCATGTCACCAGAGAGTCTAGGAGGAGGAGTTCTCATCAGCAGAGAGGAGACTGGATGTATAAATAGATCAATGAATTCACAGTAAGTGTAAGGAGAGTTATGGACTTGATGGAAGACTGAGGTCCAAAAGATCACAGACCTCCTTTCTCCTTTAGAATCCAATTTTCTGATAGGAAACTGAAAACTGTCTGTTTGATAGTACAAAAACAGATGATATATATAAGAGGTATACTTGAAGACTCCTTCTCTGTCTAGATTTATGAATTGGTCATGGATATTGTTGGTAATGAAGGTAGCAAAGTCAAATTTGACAGCAGGAGGATGTCCTGGAATAAACATGGACATCAAAGCTAAAATGGTCTCATCAACATATTCACTTGTCTTAAATCCCAGGACATAGGATATCATATCAATGATGAATCTTCCAGCTTCATTGAACTAGACATGGTGAAAAGGAGGTGGCTCTCTGGGCTGGCAATCTGGTCTCATGAATAACTTGGCAATTCGGCCTATTTCTGCAGTGGATAGTTTAGAGCCTTCATCCAACAAATGTCCCATGGAAAGAGGAGCCAGAGGCTGAGTAGGTTTGAAGTGTAGCATTTCATTTATGGACTCAGGAGTTATATGAAAAAGGATAGTTCCAGTTGGAGTCATAACTGCTCTTTGAGTAGGTTCATAATTGGCACAGCATAGGCGGATTACATCTAGAAATACATTTACTGAGGGGAGATAGTATCTAGGCAGATTAGATTCCCATATCCCATAGAGATTAATTTTGTTTAGGTGACTGTTCCTGATTTCCCAGACTGCTTGGAGGTGGTTTTTGTCACCAATTAAGTCCTGTATTTGAAAATCCCTATCAGCCATTGGCAACCATTCTAAGTCCTTATGAGGTGCATTAAGGGGAGCATTGTTCAGGGCCACTGGAGCTTCCATTACTCACTTCTCTATGACTTTTCAATTGAAATTTGGGTTTTTGTAGCCAAATAGGTAAAATGACAACTCTGGGGCTCTTTTCCGGGAATTGAAGACCACAGTGAATTCGAACTTATCTTGCTGAGTGAATTTTGCAGAGGAAAACGAAGTCTGTAGGGTTTTTGGTGAAAATGGGAAAAAGAGCAGTGGCTTTGGTGCACTTATTTGAAGGAGATTTGATGATTTGAATTTAAATTTGGGTGTTTTTGGAAAATTTGCAGAGGAAAGCTAAAAACATGGGGTTTGGGAATGAAATTTAGGTAAATACCTGTTTTTATGAGTGCCCTGTGCGGATTGCAGGTTGCGGGACGAGCTGGAAGACCGGATTGCGGGCTTGATTTGGCTTGGTGGCAGACTGTGTGGTCGAATCACTGCTTTTGGACGTAAACGACATGCACAGGTCGCACAGAGAAAATAAATGAAAACGAGTGAAAATGACGCTTTCACGCCTTTTTTAACAAAAAATTGACTTTGGCGGGATTTTGGCGCATTTCTGTCAGATGACGTCAGCAAGACGGAGTAATTTGTCGTGTAGTGGGGTGACCTAGCATTGGCGTGGTTGTGACATCAACTAATGATGTGAGGGTGATGTCAGCAAGGAGGCAGCGGGGGCGGTAAGCGGTTTGGCCCTGCACCACTTTTGGACAGAGGTGGTATTGGAGGGGAGGGCAGCGAGCACTGCGGGAGGTTGCCACCTGTCCCAGGGTACGGCGGGAAAACCACCATCCCCGGGCGCTAAACATCGGATGCGGAGGGGTCGCAATATTGTTGTGGGCCGTCCAATCTACGGGCTATGATCCGACGGCTGGCAGCGATTGGATATGGTGGAGGCTACGGCGTGGGACCCGCGCAATTAAATAACGACTTTAAACATTTGTGGGGTATTTCCTTTGGTTATCGGGCGGTTTGGTTATTTATTTAACCAAAGGTTAAATAAATCCCATTGTTGTGTATGCGGAGGGCTGTTAATGGCCCTGGATGAGCCATTAATCCCGATAAAACAATAATATATTTGCTATAGTTAGCGGGGGTGGGATATTTACACTCTTTTTTGGGGTTTTTCATATAGTTGTATAATACGGGCATGGGGAAAATATAAGGGTTCATATAATAAAGTTAAAGGTTAATATGGGAGACATGTTTTTTAACCAAAAGCACTAAGTTTAAAGAGTGAAAAACTTAGGTTTAGGGAAATGAAAGGGCGCCAAGCTATGGAGTTGGGAAAACTTAGCATAATGGAAGAAAAGCATTTTTACACAAGAAATGTGGCTTCACTATCTTATGTAAAAATAGAGTTTTACTTAGTCTTTTTCACGAAATGAAGTGATCTAGGAGCACTGAGCAGATCCCAATGCCCTTGTGGGGAGGTTAGTAAATGTTTCAGGGAGAAGAATGAGGGGAAGTTAGACATGCTTCATCTGCTTTGTGACCACATAGTTGACATGCTACTTATGATATCCATGAGATGAATCATCAAAAAACAAAATTGCTCATAAACCTGCTTCTGCAACATCAAACTGCCTACCAGCCTACTACATCTAACATTTTTTTCTTCCTTTTCCTTGGGTGCATTTAAACTAGCAAACCCTTACTCTCTTCTTTTCTTTTAACTGCCCTCCTATCTAAGTCTATCCTTATTTCTTCCAGGGGCTCATATTTAGCTGTTGAGCTCCTTTACTTCTCTACCTAACTACTTATCTGCCAAGCTTGAACTGTTTGGACAAATTTTGTTCTCTACCTCTAAAGCAAGAAATTTAAGCATGAACTGACCAAGATTAAGCTGTTTGGCCATCCATCAAGTGTGACAAAAAACAACCAATTGTACACATTGAGCTTCTTTGCAAAAATAGGATAGTAGTGGCATTTTTGACTAGCACACTTTCCTGGTCTTCTTTATTTGGGGTTCATTTTCCTTCTTTTTGACCAATTCATTATTTTTGCCCTTTAATCTTTATTTTAGGGCATACCCTCTTTTCATTTTTTAATTTTTTAATTTTATTTTTTCAAAATATGGAACCTTTGCAGCATGGAAAGGATGAACATATTTGGCATTTTACCAGTAAATCATGAAATATGACACCTATTGGTATAGGAGCATAACACATTGAATCAATTTAAGATGAGTCAAGCAGTTAGTCATATCCTCCTCTCACTGGTGTCCATCTCCCATTAAGTGAAATGGTATTTTTTCCTCCACCTGATGACTGAGTTATGGATATATCTAATTTCATCTTTGACCAGCTGAAGAAGAGAATTGTACATGAAAGGTGAAGATACTTTCTCAGACCTTAATCATCTAGTCTCAATAGCCATAGAATGGGTGATAGCATCCAATACCAGGAGGAATCCTCGAGTACTCATGGTAGAAAATGTGGGTTTTGCGATAGAAACACAAGACAATATAGAGTATCTTTTGAGTGATAATGAACACTTGTGAAAGGATATCATTTCCACAAAACAACAGGTTGATCATCTTACCACAAAAAATCAGAGGTTTCCTTCCACTATCATTAGCACAACAGAGCTATGGATGGCCATACTTGAAGAATTGAAGTTGATGGAAGACACCATGAAGCAGTTATACAACGAGATGGTTCTCCTGCATGAGGTGGTGGTGCCCGTGGCTGAAATTCAGAAGAAATATCAAGAAATATTGAAGGTTCTAATGGTTACAAGAAAAATTGTTGATTTGATGTAGGATTGGGGCATCAAGTATCTTAACATTCTTAAGCAGTTGGTCAGGAAAGACAAGATAGCAGTAAATGTGGAAACAACACAATTAAGGTTACATAATTAGAACTACAGTCACCTTGGTGAATAGGTAACCAACACCATAGCTTCTTATGTTCGACTACATAGTAGTTTGGAGTCCCAGGCATGGAAATATAGAATACCTTATGTGGGTTCACTTGGAGAAATAAGGAGTAAGGATGTAATCATGCAAGAGTTAAAAGAGTTCATTGAAAAAATCAGGTGAGCAGTAAATCAAGAAGGCTTGGAGGTGACCAAGAATGTTGTTCTACAATATGCAATTGAGCTAGCTAATATTCACATGAAGTTATCCATGTTGTGGAGTAGTATACAGTCAAACTCCAAATCTATATTATCATATGCATTGGAGGTAAATATGTGGTACATTGTAGAGTTACTAGTCATAGTTAAATTTATCACAACTGAGTTCATAGCATGGAACTCCTACATCACAAATGAACTCCATTCTCAAGACATTGATTTGTATTTTTCTCCTACATGAGGATTTTTGTCTTATTATAGTTTTGTCTTATATAGCCACCATTTTGATGTAATTTGTATTTTATGAATAAGAAGTTTAATGTAAAATAAGTCCAAGAGACACATGTGGAATATGAAGAGTCACATAGAAGTCCATAGGTTGTAGAACTAAAAAGTCATGAGGTAGATCAAAGGTCATTATCATTTGTTATAAATAAGCCCTCATAACTCAACAAATGGCTTGGAATTTTAGAGATTTTGCCTTATATTCTCTGGTTGTGCATAAAGGAGAAGATCATTCTTTTGGAGGAGTAAGTGATAGTTTCATGTTCCACTATTGGGGCTAGTGATTCATTAATGTAACAGTGTATTTAGATCTTTCATTCATTATCAAAAGCTCTAGGAGCCAACACTCTTTCATGCATGTATCATGAATATTGTGAGACTATTCTTTAGATGTTTGTGGTATATGTTATGGTATGCATAGTAAATAGAATAAACTACTTCATTGCTTTAGATATGAATCTTATTGAATGAGTGTTGTTATGTTTTTTACATGATCATTGTTTCCTTGTGACCTAATTTGTAGGTTAATCAACGATTCTTTCCCGCTTGCTATCACATGTGTCTCTTAGGATAGTACTAATATTTTTCTATTAGAGGCTTTTTTCTTGTTTCCCTTCCTTGGAAGGTCCCTTTAAACCTTACACTTAGTGTCTCACAAAGATTACACACATGATGTCTGAAATTCATGTGCATGATCTCTTGTGTATGTTTTGAAGCCAAGGAATTCCTTTAAAATTACTTGCAATGGTGGTCGGACCTTATACCCAAATGGGGATCCTACACCAAATGGTTTGAGGTTTAATTGAGGCTTCACATTGGGGAGACCCCATGTATGTTTGTGGTATTCAACATCATCAATAGTTGTATAAACCATAGTAAATAAGCAATGTGATTACAATCATATGGTATATAATGTTTGTTGAAAAATAGCAACAAGAAATGATAAAAATAGAATCCAAAATATTCCAATTTTAATCTGTCCTTGAATTAAAATCCGAATTTGATCTCAACAGCTACTTGAAAAAATAATTAATTAATTCTCTTGAGTTAATTAGTTTGAGAAATTCAAGTTACAAGTCTTTCTGAAGGCATGCAACAATTATCCCTTAAATTAAGGAGATTATCCCTTAATTAAGGAGATAAGATTGAGTTATATTTGAGTTGTCATTAATTAGCTCAGTTTACTAAGTTAAGTCTAGTTAAATTAGTTCCAAACTATTTGAGGAACTAATTTTGAGTTATCAGTCAGTTGATGCATGCATGCACTCAACAAGTGTACTCCAGAGAACTAAAGATTCTCTCATCAGAAACTCATGCATGTGTATTATGAGAAAGACCCAGTTGAGCTAAATGTCAAGGACAAGTTACTATCAGTTGCATGTGTTTTCCTATAAAGGAAACTCATCCAAGCAGTCAAGGTAAGGTTCCTTGAGGAATGTGCAATTTTACAAGGTGTGAGATCAGTGTGAGTGATCAGTGTTACACTTGGTAATAATAGGATCACCCAAGAGAAACAGCACAAGGAAATAGGAGGCTTGGAGGGCAGAGGAGAAGGCTTATGAGAAGCTTTGTTTGCCTCTGAGCATCCAGGAGGATTGTACTGAGAGCTGGCTAGCTGTGAGAGCTAAGGCTTTGTGTAATTCTGATTTATTTCCACCTTGTATGATAATACAGATAGTGGGGTTTTTAGCTGAGGCTTTCCCTTGAGTATTCTTCTATGTTTCATGTGCATTGATTCTTCTCTGTTATATGTGTTCCGCTTGATCTTTCTTAAATCGATTAAGCTTCCGCAAGTTTGATTGTAGAAGTAGATTAAGTATTTTTCTTTAGTATATTGCATTATCAGGTTAATCTACAGTGAGAATTTCTACAATGTTGAAATACAAATTTTATCGTGGTATAAGAAGGAATCCAAAAGGAATAGCTATAATCATAAATATAAGAAGTTTGAAAAAATATGTTAGGTCCATGACCATTGAATGGTTCAATTAAGAATATAACCATCTAAATTTAATAACCTCTTTAGTTAGAGAAACAATGGAATTTGTGAATACATTGGAAAGGAAATAAGAAAGGTTATAATAGTAATAATTTATATTATGTGCCAATTACATTCATGTGTGAATGTATGTAGCAAAGAGTATCCAACGTGATTGAGAATTTTATAGGATAAAAGAATTTAGGTTGAGAATCAAATTATAGTGATGAAGGTAATATGAGTAGATATCTGTCGAATTTAATAAAAAAAACTATATCAATAAGATATTGGTAACATTTTCTTTCCATTAGAATAATATTGTTCTGTATGAGGTACATTACAAGTAGTATCAAAGTTGTAGGTTACAACATTGGGCCTTTTATGGGTCTTGAACTAAAATAGATATTATTATGAATGTCATGATCAGATAATCAAATAACTATACAAAAATAAGTTTAGAGTATGGCAGAAGAATTCAATGGGAAAACTTCCATAAGATCACCTAGAGGTGGTGAAAAACCTGACGTTGAATTAGGAATGATGGGTGGAGGAACCAGTAATGTAGAAAATCAAGAATATGAGTTATTGCAAGTAGTATGTAGCTTGAAGGCATGCCTAGATAACATAAAGGAAAATCGAGAAATGTTTTCCAAAGCTAAAGAAGAATAGGATGAGATTAATAATTATTTTTTTAGGAAAGTAGAAGAATATAGAGCCAATAAGAAAACACCAGAAAACCATAAAATGAGGGCTAAAAGTGAGACAATAGACATCAAATATTCGATAACTTCTAGTGGAAGTGAACCTCTTGAGTTTGATAAAGAAGTAGAACAGAAGTCTAAGAGTATTACTTCCACTTCTAGGAACAAGAGGACTACATCTTAGCTACAAAGAGAGTTTTAAAAATATTAGGCCTCCTAATTTTGATGGTGAATCCGAAGGAGTAGAAGCATGTCTTCTCAATATGTCCAAATATTTGGAGGTGTACAATTATCCAAGTAATTTGAAGGCAAGATTGGAAACTTACTAGTTGATTGGTAAGTCATCCTTATGGTGGGAAGAGAAAAAATTTGTTAAAAGAATCAAAAGTAAAAATTTAACTTGGAAACTCTTTAGGAAAGAATTCAAAAATAAATAGCTAACTGAAAGGTGTTTTGATGAAAATGCTAAAGAGTTTCATGAGTCAAGGTTGGGATAGTCTACTATGGATGAGTTTATTAACATTTTTACGATCCTACAGAGGTATGTGTGATACTTAAAGGAATAAAAGGTCAAAATACAAATATTTGTTAATTGTTTACCTTCCTCATACAGAGAAAGAATTGATTTCGATAACCCAAAAACTATGGATGAAACCATAAGGAAGGAAAATTTGTGTTTTGCTCAAAATTAGAAGAAAGGTCACAACGCAAATACTTTGATGGAACAAAAGAATGAGAAGTTTAGCACCAAGAAAAATGGGTTCAAGAAGCCATATTTTCCAAACAGTTCCAAAAGTAACCAAGGTGGGAATTATGGAAGGAGTGTGAATCAACCAAGGAATTTTGGATAGAAAAGTGGACAAGGATTTAGAGTAGGGAATAAAAAATTTACAGAGGTAACCATACCACCAATTAAATTTTGGGGTTGCTATGAAAATCACTTGTGGAGAGACTATCCACAAAATCTAGAAAATAAAAGCGGTATAGTGAATAATTTACGAGAAGCTTCAATAGTTAATGACATTTCCTGTAATATTCGAAGGATCAATGCATAATTAGATGGAATACCATCAATCTACTATAGTATAAGTTCAAGGTAAAATTTCTAAACATAATGTTTCAGTATTAATATCTGGATCTACCTTAAGCTAAATTTCCCCTGCTGCAACTGAAATATGTGAACTTAAAAAGGAAAATCAAATCAAACCTTAGTTAGTAAAACTAGCCATAGGAACATAAAGGAAAGTAACTGAAATCAACAAAAATGGTTTCTTGAATTTGATGGAATGAACACTCAACTGAATCTAAATGTTTTACCTCTTGGGTCATATGATGTGATGATTATAATGGACTAATTAGAATCCCACAAAGTAATTATGAATTGCTTAGAGAAATATTCCACCTATGTTAATGATGATGGAGAGAACTGCATAATTAGAGGGGTGCCAAAAGTTGTTTCAGTGAGGAAAATTTATTCTTTGCAAATAAAGAAATGTTCTTGCAAAGGTTGTCAAATGTTTGGTTTCTAGGTCATAGAATTAGCTGAAACCAAAGAAAAAACATCTTTAGAAGACTACCCTATTTTACAACAATACAAAGATGTTTTTCCTAAGGAGATACCAAGATTTCCTCCAAGAAGAGATATAGATTTTACTATTGATCTCATTCCTGGAACTATTCCAATGTCCAAAGCTCCATATAGGATGTGTTGGGTGTGGCGCCTGATTATCTTCTGTATTCAAATGTCTCAGCCAGATGTATACCCCAAGAAGACTATACACCCATCCACACGGGGGGGTGTGGGGGGGTGTGGGGGGACTTGTCCCCCCAGCGGGGGTCCAGGGTACCTAATCCCCCGGGCTAGGGGGTCTGGGGGCCAGCGCCCCCGAAGCTAAAAATAGATGTAAAATTACCTTGTAAAAGTATAGCAATTTCTAGTCACTCTGGGCTGTTCATTAGGCGGATGATCTGACGGTAGAAGTTATGTTTAATTTAGGGTTTTTTGCCCTAGAAGGCAACCCCTCACTATATATGAGGGAATTGTATTGCATCTATGTAGATCCATATTCTGAGTGAGGAAGAGAGAGGAGATTGAGAGCGAAGAGGGTGTTAGAACGGATCTGTTGTAGGTTGTATCTCTTCAGTTTGCTGAATAATATAAAAGGAAGGACTGGTTGTTTCTCTGTGGATGTAGCCCAAACTGGGTGAACCACGTATATCTGTGTCTCTCTTGTTTTATGTGTTTATATTTCTACAATATTTTATGTGTCCCATTACTCTGTAATATATAATTTTCTAACAACTAGTATCAAAGCCGAAGGTCTATTTGGCTGATAAACTCGCAGGAGAGAAGGGTTCCTGGTTTGAGTGGGAGTAATGGTGAAAGATGATAGGTTTAGGGTCGAAAAATTCAACGGCCAAAACTACCAGTTGTGGAAGATGCTGATGGAAGATTATCTGTATCAGAGAGATCTGTACCTACCATTGAGCAGAAAGACAAAGAAGCCGATGAGTATGACAGACACAGAATGGGATATTCTGGACAGAAAGGCACTTGGAACAATACGGTTGTGCCTAGTGTCATCGGTATCGTTTAATATTTCAAAGGAAATGACAACACAGGGTTTAATGTTGGCATTGTCCAAACTATATGAAAAAGCCTCGGCCTCGAATAAGGTATTTCTTATGAAGCATTTATTTAATACGAAGATGTCAAATGGTGGATATGTTGCTGATCATTTTGTTGAAAATGCAACAAGATGATGGAGCTTAGTGAAAATAAGTTGCCTTCACTAAGTGGGCCCGCAGGCTATTTTTGGCGCAAAGTCTATTTTTAGACATATGGATCATGGTCTATGAGTTGCAGGAAGCTATTTATGGATGATTGGTCATGTTGGTAAAAATAGATGGACCTCTATTTTTATAAATATGGGCGGAGTCTATTTTTAGACTGCCAATCAAAAAATAGAACAGTTGAATATTATTAGCTCTTAATAATATTTGGACTATAAACATTATCTTATCCTCTTGCAACACTTCAGTTCGAGCTACGAATGTGGCACATGCAACTGGCAGAAGGAAATAAGCTTTTCCTATGGGTTAGTTGAGCTATTGCATGATGGAATTCAGTTAGAACTCAAGTGATTGAGTTTGGTGGAATTGATTGAGGAGTTGATGGAGTTGTGTTCAGTTTGACTTAGTTGAACTAGTTGTATTTAGTCTAACTGCCAAATACACTAGTGATGAGTGATGTGAATTAATTATTAATTAATTCACTAATTATTAACTCATAAATCAACTAAAGAATACATCAGTTAACTCAGTGCATGGACAGTTCAGTGGAGACAAGTGTTAGAGGTGGGTGAAAGGGTGAGACTACTATCAGTTGTGACTATAGCTATGCATGATATTTGCACAATCATTGATTGAGATTGCCAATGAGGATTGCGCAGTACAAGCCAAAAGGGAATTTGAACTTGGATCTCATCTATTCTCAACTTGGATTGCGCAGTAGAGGCAGGCAAACAATGGAGGAGATTTGAACCCGTGACTTTTTCAGATCTGAGCTAGTTTTGTGTGTAGCATGTGGAGATAGTACTGAGTACTTGTGAGGAGTATTGTACTATGTATTGTTACATGTTCTCTATCATTATAATATACAGATAGTTGCAAGTTTTTAGTTGTATGCTTTCCCCATTACATACTGTGTTGATATGTGTGATTGATGTTTCAATGTGCGCATGCGATTGTTTTTTTAATTCCGCAAATTGATGATAAATGGTAGAGGAGGTTATGTATTATGCATGCATTCCGCAAATAGTGTATAATCAGGATAATCTTTGTGAATAAGTTTTATATTGGTGTTGAAGAGAGATTCCATACAGGCTGGAAGAGTATTTAATTAATGGAAAAACCTGTGAGCAATTTTGAAACCAACGTTTCGGACTAGCTAGGTGAGTCCATCATCAGGGTAATGAGATCTTCATTTTGAGAAAGAGAGAGTCAAGAAAATGAGAACCTATTAATAGAAGGATGGATAGATAACCTAGGTTTGGAGAGGTCGGCTAGATTTCAACACTTTATTAATAAATGGATAAATAAATTTTAAATTTTGATTTTAAATTTTAATTTAATTAATAATTTTAACCTATATTAAAAGTAATTTTTTAATAGTAGATTGATTTGATCTAATATTAAAAATAAGATTAATATAAACTAAATAAAATCAATTTAATAAATTAATTAAATAAATTGGTTTTACATTTAAAAGTATATTGATTAATTAATTTTTAATTTTAGTTTAATTAATAAATTTAATTTTTTTAATAAAATAAATTCACTTAAATTAATTTGGCCTAATTTAAAAATAAAATTAATATAAACTCAATGGATTAAATAAATTTTAATTTTGTTATAAATTTTAATCTAATTAATAAATTTAAAAGTAATTTTTGACCTAAATAAAAATAAATTAATATAAACTAAATTTAATGAAAGATTAATTTAATTAATTAATCAATTAATTAATTAAATTAATTTTAATTTTGGTTTAATTAATCAATTTAAAACTATGTTGATTAATTCATTAATTAATTAATTTTTACATTTAGATTAATTAATAATGATTTTTTTGAATAAAATTAATTCACTTAAATTAATTTGGCCTAAATTAAAATAAACTTAGATTGAACTAAATTTAAAATAAAATCAATTTAAATTAATTTTAAATTTAGTTAATTTTTTTTTTTTTTTTTAGAATTTGGTTATTAATTTATGCAATTATAATTATAATTATATATATATATATATATATATATATATATATATATATATATATATATATATATATATATATATATATGTTAATTGTAATTTATTTATTTATTTGAGCTGTAAATGCTGTCTTAAGGGAGAATTTGTATAACTTAAAGTTACTTTATTTTGTTTAACAAGGGTTTCCATGTATTACTTAGTTTAAGACCATCATCCCTATTCATATTATTAGAGGATTTTTCAATTTCTATTGTCTCTTTAATTCTTCTTTTTAAATAGTGGTCTTCCTTGTGGATTAATTTAGCTTGTTCCATGCATATATAGTGTGAGGAGGAACAAGCATGCTCTGCAAGACCTGATTTATCAGACCTATTTCTAGTAATATCACTAATGTGCTCTTTTAATCTTACTCCAAAGGATCTTATACCATGTAGATGCTTGCGCAGCAATGGCATGCAAGGTAGAAGGATTTGTGAGCCAGGATGATGGCGAGCTGTGGCACCAGAGATTGGGCCACCTTCACCATGGAGCCTTGAAGATACTGCAACAGATTTCTACTGGGCTTCCTAAAGGCACTTTTGCGCAGTCAGATCAGTGCAAGGGGTGTACTTTGGGAAAATTTGTGAAATCCACCTTTCACGAGAAGGATAGTCGTGCCACGACGATCCTTGAGAGAATTCACACAGACGTGTGTGGACCTTTCTCAGTAGCTTCGACAGCAAAGCACAAGTACTATGTGATCTTTGTTGATGATTTCTCTCGAAAGTGCTAGATCTTCTTCATGCAGAAGAAGAGCAAGACATACTCAAAGTTCTGTGAGTTCAAAGCACTGGTCGAGAAGGAATCGGGGAAGAAGGTGAAGGCTCTTAGGGGCGACAATGGTGGTGAATTCATCTCTGGCGAGTTCAAGGACTTCTGCAGTGCAGAAGGGATTTGAAGAGAGCTCATAGCTCCCCATGACCCACAGTAGAACGGGGTTGCTGAGCGAAAGAATAGAATGATCGTGGGTGTTGCACGGGCGATGTTGCATGATTAGGGCCTACCCCCTCACTTGTGGGCCGAGGCATGCAATACTACAGTATATGTGCAGATCCGTTTTCCTCACAAGATACTTGGCATGAGTACACCCGAGGAGGCTTATTCTTGTAAGAGGCTTGATATTTCCCATTTGAGGATTTTTGGTTCTCCTGTTTACATGCATGTGACAAAGGATTCCAGGAAGAAGCTGGAGCTGACCGCAGAGGTTGGGGTATTTGTGGGGTACACTAATACACCCCACAACTATCGTGTGTATTTTCCAGACAGTTGCAAGACTGTTGTGCGACGGGATATCAAATTTCAGGAGGAGAAAGCCATGAAGTGTTCGCTTGAGAAGGAGCCACACTTGCATGCAGATGAGGAGCTATTAGTTCCTAAGGATGAGCTTCAGGATGTGGATCAGCCACAAGATGAATTTCATGGAGTGGAAGAGACCACTCATGCAGCGCCAACCATCAGAGGGCGAAAGCGCACTACAGAAGCTCAGCAACTGGCTCAAGATGCAGAGAAGGTTGTAGGACCACCTACAGCACAGCGCAGACAAAGACAGTCACCTGATCGGTACATTGGATACATGGCTCTTGTGAGAAAATGTGTCGTGACTGAGCCATCATCTTTCGAGGAAGTTGTGGAGGATTCCACATGGGTAGATGCCATGGTGGAAGAGTATGATTCGATTGTCAGAAACAGTGCATGGGAGATTGTCCCAAGACCAGAGGGGAAATCAGTGGTGGGTTCGAGATGGATCTACAAAGTGAAGCAAGCAGCTGACAGGAGTGTGGAGAAGTACAAGGCAAGATTTGTTGCCCGAGGCTTCTCACAGATAGAGGGGAGCGATTATGAGGAGACCTTTGCACCTGTAGCAAGGTATTCTTCCATACGGACGATTCTTGCTCTCTCAATGCAGATGGGGTGGCACATCCATCAGATGGATGTGAAGACTATGTTCCTCAATAGAGTCATGAGGAGGAGGCGTACATAGAGCAGCCCGAAGGTTTCGAGATCTTCAGCAGCGAGTCACATGTGTGCAGGCTCAAGAGAGCGTTGTATGGGTTGAAACAAGCACCTCGTGCTTGGTACACACGGATAGACAATTATTTCACTGGACTTGGATTCTCCAAGAGTGAGGCAGATCCTAACCTATACCAGATTGTGGTGGAGTGTAAGTTGCTGATCATTGTACTTTATGTAGATGATTTGATTTTGACGGGAGATGAGCTGTTGATACTTTCATGCAAGGAGGATCTTGCTAGAGAGTTTGAGATGAAGGACTTGGGCCCCCTTCATTATTTCCTGGGATTGGAAATTTGGCAGCGCAGCGATGGACTATTTGTTTCTCAGGGTAAGTATGCCCGGGAGATACTGGAGAAGTTCAACATGCATGGCTTGAAGCCTGTTGATACTCCTCTTCCTAGAGGTTGAAGGAAGGAGGATGCTACTTCAACGGAGGTAGTGGATGCCACTATTTATCGACAGTTGGTGGGGTCGCTTATGTATCTGTTCAATACATGACCCGATATATGCTATGCTGTTAACCAACTTTCATAAGCTATGGTTAAGTCAACCAAGCTCTTCTCGAAGGCAGGCAAGCATGTATTGTGTTATCTCAAAGGCACATCAGGATATGGATTGTGGTACAGACAGGAGGATGAGGTGAAGCTATGTGGCTTCACGGACACAGATTGGGAAGGGAGCCCAACGGAAAAAAAAAGCACATCTAGAGGGATCTTCAGTATCGGGTCGACAGAAGTTTCTTGGTACAGCAGGAAGCAGAGATCCATGGCACTCAATTCAGTAGAGGCCGAGTATATGGCAGCAAGTTTGGCTGCATGCGAGGCTATATGGATGAGGAAGATCCTGGTTGGGTTGTTCGGGTCACACTTGGAGCCTACTGTGATTTATTGTGATAACCAGAGTTGCATTAAACTCTCAGCTAATCCAGTATTTCATGATAGATCCAAGCACATCAACATCAGGTACCATCATATCAGAGATTGTGTGCAGCAGAGAATCATGTTACTTTCTGTTGAAGCCCCGAAAATTGGGTCAACAACAAGGGGGATACCCACCCGGTCCGGACCTTGGTTGGCAACTCCTTATCCGTTTGGTATAGCGGGTCCGACTGGGGATAATGGGACCAGTTTCCCAATCTAAGGGTGTGTGTGTGTGTGCAAAGTTGGATGTTGCTGATCTAGGAATACTTAAAGCTAATCTAATTCAAACTTTTAAACTAAATCTATGCTATTGTAATCTAATGAAAAACAGCACATCTAATCTATGCTAACCCGGGGTGTATCTCTTCTATTATGCGATCTAAAGAGATTTCAAACAATAACTGGTAATAAAGATCATTCAGCTATCATAAGAATAGAAATCAATTAAGATGAACTACTTTGCATAAAAATTTAGGCAAAACAGTTGTGAACATCCTATCGCATAATAAGTTATTCATATATCAGACATAAATAAATGGATCCACCGTACAAAAGTGCCAAATGGTAACTCACACATTCATGCAATGACATATAAACAACTAAAACTGTATATCACTTTCAGAATATAAGCAGAAATGGCCAAGAGATAAAAGTACCATTTATGACTGATCCTACTCATAAGCTTCAAGCAACAATGATTTATCTCTACTTGTTCTAACATCTACTAAGAGTACAGAAGTGCAACATTAGTAGCAGATATCAAATGCAAACATTAATAAACCTTGATCCATCCATTCATCAAAACCTCCTCGAGGGTGCAGAAGTGCATGTTCTAAGGACAAGTTTTTGACAAATTTCTGGACCCTTCTCCAAATGCATGAGAAGGGTTTAAATACTGCTAACTAAATAACTTAATTACATAAATTTAGGATACGGTTTAAATGACCGCCCTTCTTCTAAAGCAAAATTATTTCTAAAAACTGAATCTAATTCCTAACTATTTCTGCATTTGCTCCTTAAATGTTGCGAGCATTCAACATTCGCCTGGGAAGAGTCGGCTGGTTGCCTTCTGCTTTTGTTTGAGCTACGAAAATAGAAATGGCAAGCGCTGGTACCACTTTTTAGTACACTAGAAGATATTTTTTGAGAATCATCTTCTGGTTGGGCGAATTTACTGCGTATATACTTGGCAACAACCCAAATTTCTCTCAAACTGCTTCTGCTTTTGCTATTTCGGTTTCTGGACTTGCGAATGACTAAGCAAGTTAGGGACTTTGCTTTCTGAACAATTTTCTTAGCGATGCGCGATTAGCGCTAGGCGCTAATCGCGCATCGAAAACTGCCTCTGTTCTTTATTCCGGGCTTTTTTGGTGCGTTTTCCTTCTTTAGCGCCTTTTTCCTTTACTGGGTAGAAGTTTCAGGATTTTTGGTAAACATGCTGCTTTTGTGAGCTTTCTGACCCTGAATGTTGAATCACCTATCGACCTCAGCATCTGTTGAGTGATACTCTGGAATCTGTGGTTCTGTTGCATGCGGCATCCGTTTATGAAGGCATCTCTTCTCTGTTCTCCGAGCATTGACGCTTTCCCCTTTTCCTTAGATGTTTCCTGCTCATTGCTTCATATTGTTTCCTGTTTTTCATTCCTGCAGTTCACGCAAAGGAAAAGAGTAATGATAATAAATACTGATACGAAAGCTCTAACCTCTATGAATGTATAAAATCATGACACCCATCGTGAACTGACTCTTCGAAAAACACAAAACCGTCCTTCATTAACACTTTGGCATATGTTCATTAATTTCTTTTAAGGCGCGCACCTAATTTTGGTTTATAGACAGCTTTTCTTGAATGTTGAGCCGAGGAAATTTGCGATGGGCGATAGCAGCATCGCGTCATCGCATTACCTAGATGTTTCATCGCAAATTTTTTCAGATCGGATTATCGCAGATCGCAGATCGCATTTATCGCAGATCGCAGATATCGCAAGATCGCAGCATCGCGGATCACATGAGTCATTAAATCATTGTGTGCTGCTTATGCGATATTGCGATATGCGACGTCGCACATCGGTCGTCGGAGATTTCTTAAGATTTTCATTTAAGAGCACTTCTTAATGTGTGCGATGCGATGAATTTCGCGTCGCTTCTTCACAGTTTTTATTATGCTCATAAGGGGATGTTTTATCTTCTCTACGTGATGCGACATAATTTCAAGGAGTAGAATACAAAAAGTTATATAAAATGTTTTTTGAATTTTTTATTAAGGGTTCCCATTTGCTTAGTGTTATTGCTAATACTAAACAAAGAGGGGGGTTGTTGGTGGCCACAACAATGGAGATTCACTGGGAAGAACCAGTTATCTCTGCATTTTCTATTGAATTTTTCAAACTTCCGAAATTTTTTTTTTTTTCTTCAGAAAATTAAACTTCATTATAAAAAGATAGAGCATATTATACTCCAAACTGTCAATGATATTTTGTTTCAACTTCTTTCTATTTTAATTGTTTGTTTCCTCAGCTTGTCCTTGCATTTACATCAGCCATTACTTGGTCTTGTAAAGATAAAATAAAGTCTTCCCTGTGTAGCAGCTTTTTAAATATGCTCCTTTGTCGCAGGTAGAGCCTCTGCTGCCAGCATGCGTCCATAGCCTCGACAGGGTTACCTATTACCCAGTAATGATCCTTTATCCTGTTTAAGGTGGTCTACAACTTTCAAAGAAAAACCCAGATTGACACTTTTTCCTTTTTTATTCTTAAAGAACAATGTCTTGGTTTGGTAGCCAAATTATGACACAGTCATTCACTTGATTTACACTTCTGCTGAACAAGCTGGCTCGTGATGAGACCCCTTGTCTTGTGATTTCAATAATCTTTATTCGTTGCCCTGTTTTGGTGGACAGTAATGGCAAAGTCAGCAAAGTTTATAATATCTGTGATTATGATAAGCCGGCTCGTGATGAGACCTCTTATTCTTTGAGATATAGTGTTTCTTGGATTGTCTCTCTGAATGTTGCGATTTTCTCTAACAGGGAGGATATCATCGCTTTCCTTAAGAAACCTCTGGACGACAATAATAGAGTTTTTTGGAAATGGTTGTTTCTACAGGGAATCCTTATTTTGTTATTGATACCTTTCATTGTACTGATATAAAACAATTTCTTCACTAAGATTGCTTTCGTCAAATTTTTTGGAAGTTGAAACTAGTATCATATCTGGTTTAAAGTTTTTAACTATATCTATTAATAATAAAGATCAAGTTTCTAAAAATTTTTGCTATTTATACAAGCAAAAGTTCAAAATCTTGATAGAGAAATGGTGTCTTTAGTAAACGTCAAATGCTGTTAACCACAACAAATTTTATTATGAAGAAAGATATTTAACGAAAAGAGAGGTTGAAATTCCCTAGGATTATGTACATAATAGGGATAATCTCTTCTCTTATTTTGCCTACCAACTATTTAAAAGTAAATTATCAACCTAATAACCTAGCTAAATTACTCCTACTCCTATTCTAATTATACACAAAAAAATTAACTAGGTAAAATGATATTTCCAGTGGAACCATCTTTTCATTTTTATTCCTACACATATGAACCTTTTAAACATCGGTGTTGAGAATAAATATTTTCTTGGACTGTTAACACTGGATGTGGGGTAAGAAAGTGTAACTTCAGTCGGAATTCCGGCTGAAATTTCTCTCTTATGAAATCTTCTGTCTAGCTAGATGCCTATTGGATCATAAAAATCGGGATGAATTTCTGTTATGGATTGGTGATCGTGTAATAGGAAAGATGACAAGCCAGGTTGTGAATATGATTTTTTAGTTTTAATGGCCTGTAATCCATTATGCGTTAAAGTCAAGCTTTTAGCAATTTCTTGTAAAAGGAAAGTTTCCACATATAAATCACTAAATAAATTAATGAAGAATAGATGGAAATTTTTGGAAAGAGATTTATCAATTAACGCGAATTGCTGGCAAGTTTCCAAAAATATTTTTTTTTGTTGATGATGTCTTGGAGGACATAGAATTTTTTTAAGGAAGTCTGATATTGATTGATCTTGGAATTGAAAAAGTTATGTACTTCCTTGACACTATCTAGTTTTCCAAAATGGTAGCACATCTTTCGAATGTTCTTTGATAAGGTGCTCAGTATACCATAGTAATCTATCAAAAGTCTGAAAATTTAAAACACAATCCGATTTTGTACAAAATGAGTGCAAGTGAGAAAGAATGAAATGATTATCTTTACAGCTAATGTTACAACACAACTGGGATTGACTTGAAATGTCTTCTTTTTCACAAGAACTGGCCAGAATTATGGGATCCGAGCAATTTCGAATTCCGTCTTGTGAATCAGAAGACAAGTTACGATTTTGAACAGGCATGGGGGTTTCCTCATGATATGAATCATAGATCAGGGTATTGTCTTGGATAGTAAAATCATGCAAATGATCCTTTACTTTGAAATGAGGATTGACTGATATGATTCTTGAATTAAAATATCTCTCATTATCTGAGCTTTGTTGAGTTACTTGGGATAAATCAACATCATCATCATCAAAGTAGCTATCATAAATGACTTTACAGGTTTCTCTAGATTTCTCTTTTTTATCTAATATTTTCAGACAAGGAAGGTCAAGTGGTTCTTGTTGTAAAATGATCAAAGGATGTTCTATAGCTGTCCTTTTATCTTGAAAACCTAATGATGACTCATTTAAGTAATCCTCTGTACTTTTTGAGATATCTTTAATACTGAGAGGGGGAAGATTATCATCACTAAAAACATCAGGATAAAGAGAAAAATGCGATTCTGGAACAATGCATTTGAAAATATCATCGTGGAAAAATCTTTGTTCATCATATTCATCATAGACATTGGGCTTTAGATCATACCTTTGTGTACTGATACTTTTCGAAAGAGAATTAGTTTGCTGTTCTAACCTTGGCATCTGCATTTGTTGACTTGCAATGATATTATCTGACCTTGTATCAAAGTCATCTCCTGGTTCCAAGGCAGGCTTTCCTCCAACATCCTCGCTTTTGTCTTCTTGCATTAGAGCATGCATGTCTCCTAGGCTTTGGGAACCTTCTCCATCATGACTGATTTGTATATTCAAATTGGAATTCTC